>OX637484.1:14616166-15247500 GCA_951800055.1 Cenopis cana
CAGTATCCCTAAATATTTTACGGCTGTTTGCCTCTTAATTGTCCGACATGAGCAGACAGAAAGCATCTGCCCCGCAGTATCGTTATGTGCACATGTATGGAATTTAATAGTTCTTTCTGGTGGGGGTGCATTGGCTAATGTTTTAGAGAAGGCTAGAAAGTTCGTTTTATCGACGTTCAGAGTCAGGAGATTACTATCTAACCAAGCTGCTACCTTTATAAGTGCGTTCTCCGCCAAACAATATACCTCATCCCAAGATTTCCCGTTTACCAGTATTACTGTATCGTCCGCATAGCACACCAGGTTTGAATTGGGGATACTAATGTCAAAAATATCATTAATATACAACGTAAATAGTGATGGGCCGAGTATGCTACCTTGCGGTACCCCGAAGCTAATAGGAAGCTGATCACTCTCCATATCACCTATTTTCACCATTTGTCTGCGATTAGTGAGGTAACTAGTGAACCAGTCTAGAGCCACTCCCCTAATTCCCGCGCATTCTAGTTTTTTTAAGAGAATAGTGACCGAGACGGTGTCAAAGGCCTTAGCAAGGTCCAAAAATATACCAATGCACTTCTTCCCACCGTCAAGGTCACCAGCGATTAGATTGGTAAGAAGGGCAGCCGCGTCCTCAGTCGACTTCCCTGCCCTAAATCCAAATTGGTGATTAGAAATTAAATGATTGCTATCGATAAATCTGGACATTCTGACCTTAACTAACTTTTCTAATATCTTTGAAAAGACAGATAAAAGGGACACTGGTCTAAAGTTCACTGGAGTATTTTTGGGACCGTGTTTGTAAATAGGTGACACAGAAGCTACTTTCCAGCATTCAGGAAAACAGCCGGATTGCATGCTAAGGTTGCAGATGAAGGTTAGTGGCTCTAATATTATATCCTTAATTTCTTTTATTAATAGTGGCTTTACGTTGTCAGGTCCAGGTGCACTATCGATCTTTAGCTGAGAAATAATTTTGTCAATTTCGTGACTATCGGTTGGCTGCATAAAGAAAGAGTTTGGAATCATCCGGGAGGGTTTATATTTTGCAGCCAATGTTTCTTGTGTTTCCGTTGTTTTAGTTAAAATAATATCTGCAAGGTTCTTACCATTTGTGGAGAAATACCTGTTACAATCGTTTAGCAATTCTGGCACTAGTTTATTATTTGATGTGATAAGTTCCACTGCATAATTTTTACGACTAGGATTTTCGCAGATGCTTTTAATTGATTGCCAGAGTTTACTAGGATTATCTTTGTTGTCGAGTAATAGCTTGTTTTGGTATTCATTTTTAAGATTATATAGAAGGTTATCAAAGAAGTTTCTGTACCTAGTATAAATTAGGCGCAGAATGTGATTTTGTGGCGATGCTCTCACCTGCGAATGCAACTTGTCCCTATGTCTCATACATCTCATAAGTCCCGGTGTGATCCACGGCTTAATGTTAAATTTAGAGCGGCTAATTTTAACGGGACGGGTATATTTTTTAACTGCCTGGGTTATCAAATAATTGAAATTTTCGGCTGCCTGGTTCACATTATTTGCGCTCGTTACCACCGACCAGTTTACTGATTTCAGCTCCTCCGCTACTTTGCCGTGGTTGGTTTTAAGGGCATAACGGTCACGTTTTTCAGATTTGAAGTTTAGGAGACCAGCCATAGCTAAGTCATGATCTGTGACAGAGCACGGGCATACCGCGCCAACCGAGGTCATATTATATTTTATGAAAATATGGTCGAGGCACGTCTCTTTCCTAGTCGCCTTGGTGATCGCGGGGAGAAGCCCGTGGGAAGCCAATAGGCATACATACTCCGATTGATTAATACTTGTGTTCAACAGGTCAATATTGATGTCTCCGGCTAAAATAACATGGTGTTTGTTTTTAACTTGAGATAGCGTAGAATCTAGTGAATTTAAAAAATTGTTGATGTTTGTGAATGACGGGGATCGGTAAATACCATAAATTATAGTCAGTATGACGGTATTTTACCGACCCGTATTCTTTGTCCGCGTGTGTATAGTTGACGAAATATAAGCTGCATCGATTCCTCGATCAAATTGTATGGCGAATCGGTGCAGCTTATATTTCTACAACCATACTTGCTTTGGGTTAGCAAAAAATTGGTGCGCCAAAGTTCATAAATAAAGTTCGATAATTGGCATTCTCAAAATGTATTTCATACAATTTAACACCATAATGATCACTCACTAATCAAATATTCATTTTAATTGACCTAAGTATACCTAGTAGCTGACTAACTTTAGTTGTTATATCTCAGACACTGACCGTTATAATTTTATTTACTCTCAGCTAAGTCAGAGTAAAATAGGTAATAATGTAATATCTTGATAAATTAGTACTTTTCTCGTTTTTATTTTATGCCCGTAGGCAAATAGAAAAAAAATATTTCGCCTCGCTACATTAATTAACATAAGCTAAACCGTTGCCTTGGAAGCTTTTCATTAAGAAAATAACAGATTCGTTGAATAAATGTATTTTCATTAACAGTTAATTGAATTATATATCAGAGCGTAGCAGCTAATGTCTGACTTGTTAGTACTATAGTATTTTATTGTAAATGTTATTTTACTATTTTTACTGACAGTTAAATCAGTATTTTAATGAATTGCGTAGGGAAATCTGATGACGTCTTATTTTCTTATGGTGAAACCCTTGTTCTCATTAAATATAAATAACAATAAATAATAATTAACTAAATATTGGGGGACAATCTTACACAAATCGAACTAGCCCCATAGCTTGTGTTATAGGTACAGTCAGCAAAGAAATTCCTCTACCACTTTTAGACTTTAACGTACGCATAATAGAGTCGAAAAGTGGTAGACCACTTTTTTTGACGACTGTACTTGACGACGATATATTTTATAGATACAAATATTTAAATAAAACATGCAAGTCTCAGAAACAAATATATAATGTTTGCCATGATCGGGATTCGAACCCAGGACCGGCAGCTTCATTGGCAGGGTCACTACCCACTAGGCTAAACTGGTTGTCAAATAATTATGATGATTTCAGTCTATTGTAAAATCTTTAAAATAACATTTAAATAGGTTGAAGTTTTATGTTTTCCAGGTATTTACGTAGGTACGTTTTGTTTAATGGCAAAGTTTATTTTACTGTATTTTAATACCGTACCGTATTACTTTCTATGCAGTATACAGCAGTGACGGCGCCTCAAAAATATTCCAAGGGAAGCCGGAAATAATTTGCCTTTCTTATTCTTCATGAGCCGTAGTAAAAGAATTGGGCTGGCTGAAAATAAGGCAAGCTGGTGGGAATCGAGTTGTATGGGACGCTCCGCCACTGGTAGTATACAGGGTTGCTACCGCGAACCACAAACGAAGTTTTCTCTCTGTGTCGCACTTACGTACAGACTTGCAAGTGCGCCAGAGAGGGAAAACTTCGTTTGTGGTTCGCGGTAGCAATTCAGGATACTTAACATCGTATAGCACTTGGCTCAACCTGCGCACAAGATCATTATTCCGTGCGGCCGTGTCAAACACGATGATAGCCGACCTCCGGTAGGAGATCGCTCTTAAAGAAGAAGAGCAGTGTAAGTTACAATGTGTAAAATAAAGTACCTACAAATTGTAGCTCGTTATAAAATATTTGGGTAAACTAATTTCCATTTTGACCGTTCGCGTTTCACACACACGTCGACCTCCGACATCCGGAGGGATTATTACACAACTGGGCTCAATCTGATACTTGCGTTTTGCATTCAAATTTTATTCCAATTCAATGTGTTTCACGTTTCGTTCGTTCGCGACGGACTATTTCTAATTTTTACAGTGCGAGTAAGACAGGAGTTGCCGATTAGCGTGCAACACGATGCGACTTGTATCTTGTATTATCATTATCAGCACGTATAGCTCGGTACAAGTGAAGCGTGTATAATGCTATACTAATAAAATACAATACAATACAAATACAATTTATTGCACACCAGAAAATTTTAGCTGGGGTAGCGGGGATAGTGCATTTATTTGAGTAGTGGCAAACCGAAATAACTGAAATATTATTGTTTATGTTACAAATGGAACCCCGTATTAGAGGAAATTATATTTCAGCCTTGTTTCAAGCCACATGAAGGCTCAGTATCGAAAGGTCGGCTTTAGTAACTAAGAAGATTAAAATAAATTAATATTAACAAATAAACCCATTTTGAAGATAATGATATGAGTTGGGAAGTTTTAATAACTAATTGATGGACTACACTAATGTAAAGTCGGGCTTAATATCTTTCAATAATGCCTTCATATATTATGATGAAAGTACACACCTAATTCATAAAGTAACGATTCCATCTGTCTTTTGATAGAAGGTGATATCCATAGGGAATCATTTTTGTTCTACAGAAAGACACGGAATGAGGATATGACTATAGCACGCGAGTGCTTCACATTTTATTATACCGATAATTCTAAATAAATTAATGTTGTCCATATGCGGTCTCATTTATGCAAAGAACATAATCAAACTACCCTAATAATTACCCCATTTTCACCCACCCATTTTATAATTGTCAATAATAATTAACGTGTAATTATCGTGTCATAAGTAATTAGTTCCGAGGGAATAGTTTATGCATAATATGTAGGTATGCACCTTATTTTAAATTACATGCATTGTACCACGTAAGTATGGTAGGGTCAAGGTCACTGTTGCCGCATGCACGCAGTGTAACTTATGTTCCAGACCGGCTACAATATTGTACTTACAGAGATCGGGTAGCTAATACTGCGGCTAGAACACTGAACGTGTTAGGTTTGGCATAATTCCAAGGTCAAAATCATATGAATTGTTCACAAAAAACAAATTGTAATTAAGTTTTAAACCCCTTGCATATATTATTAGGTAAAAAGTTTAGTATACTAGTGCTTTTGACGGTACAGACATTCTTAAAAGGTTTGTTTTAAAGGGTCTAAAGCGATATTTATGTATTTACCTTTTTTTAGCGACGTTTCGACACGGGAACACGGTGACGGGGGGGAGTATGTTTACAATGCGCGAGAGTTTAAAGGTATTATGGTACAGACATTGATTTCAGCGAATGGATGGTTGACTGGTAGTGTAGCTATTTTTGTGCAATAAAGATTTAATAAATAAATAAATGCAGGTAATTTATGGTATCAGAATATTTGGCAATAGGCATTAGCTTTTTCTTTTGTGCATTTTGAATTTGACACTGATTATTTTGCGCAAAAAATGTATTTTTTTTTTGTATTTGATATGTCATTTAATGTAGCGCAATATCATTTAATGTCCCATAGGTGTCCCACTTTAGTGACGCACGAAAAAAAAAACAAATTGCCGTTGATTGTAACTTGTGCTTTGTGGTCTCCATGTCTCGAAACACCTTGAAATTAAGTGGAGTTCACCGCAACATTATTTCTGTTCAATGTATATACGTAATACTGGTAAACACTGCAGCTAAACATAGAGATGTTATCTATGCAATGCAAATGCACGTGCAGAACCAACACGTGCCGTTCAAGGTCACGGCCGTCTATTCACATATGTACTTATTCGACTTACTTAAGGGTGGATTAAAAATAACGGGCATTGAAATTTTTACCCCGCCCGAAATTTTCTTAATTGTGCTTTCAAAATACGGCGGCTATTTTCGTATTTACCAAATTAAATAAATCTAAGCATTATCCAATAAAATTCTACGTTAAAAAAGAGCGGTTGAGTGAGCATTTCGTTATCTTAGCCAAGAAATTTGTCTTCTATAAAACAAACGAGTAAATTACTATTTTGGCATATGAATGCAAAAAGTGGTGGTTTTCGGCAATAGATAAGACCAGAGATCTGAATAATTAGGCTCCATACTGTTTTCAAAATTTTTTTGATCATCAAAGTTTTATAGTACTTTAAGTATGTATATAGTACGCATGCAGTACGGTATATATGCATGTAGTACGGTCAACTAATTTGATTTCTGAGCTACTTCGTACCTTGTTACAGTGGAAGTCTATATGAAATCCGCTAAAGGTCACATAGTTACACTGGCAAGGTATGAAGTGGCCCCGAAATCAATTTGTTGACTGTACCTAAACCGTCGCAGGTCTAATTTTGTACTGCCTAGGTTTACCAGTCATTTGTGAGCGCGTTGTTTGCTCCGATATATATGATGTGATGTCGACTGCACATATGTAAGTGTTTTTATAGCAAAGTTCTATATTCCGTGGCAACATCCCACCTGTCACTAAAAACCACATATACGAATAAAAGACCTAAAGTAATAGCGTAACAAAGTTCTGCATTTGAGTAGTTGTGACAGCCGCAATTGGGTCGCTTCATAGAGCTAACGACATCGCGATACACGATACACAGACCAGCCGGCATTGAACACAAGCATTGAACACGACTCTATTGTCATGGCATTATTTATTTATTTATCGTATGACAATTATTTAGAACTATGAGATCTTCGGCCAGTAGACAGTACGGTTGCACTTTTTGCTCCACCCATGGGTCACGTGTAGTGTAGGGTAGTGGTGGGTACTCCTTACGGACGTGGTGCAACTTCGACCCTCGTTTGTCAAGTGAGTGAGCATCGAGCAACTTGACTGGAAGTTCTCAAGTCGCCCGAAGGCCTCTAACTTAACTTAACAATTGCTGTCGTAGACAGCAGCCGGGATCAACGACTTAACGTGCCTTCCAAAACACGGGAGCGCTCGGTTTGTAACCACTCAAAACGGTCAACCATCCAAGAGTTGACCCCGGCCGACGTTGCTTAACCTCGCATACCGCACGGGGGCGGGAGGAGACAAAATTGTGTATTTACCATGTAATATAGAAAGCCTCAGATCGCATATTTAAAAATATCTATCTATCTAAGGCATTCTTTATTTTACCGTCTACATACTTCATACATTCGACCGAGCAATATGCTACAGTGAACGTGACATTCAAACATGTCCCAGTGACACGCATTGTACGTAAACACAATATCGAAGCCCTACAAGGGAATCGTGCAATCATATCGATTGGTTAATGAATGCATGGTCGCATTGTAACAACTTTACCTGTCATCGAAGTCAAAGATATGTTTACAATTTGTCATAAAATGGAAATGGTACTTATTAATTTGGAAGGTTATAATGGTAAATTAGGGCATCAATTGTCATAATCTATACAACTTTCTTGTGGCAAGTGCTTTGTGAGAAAACTGCCTGTGGCATACGACACATTTATGTGTGTTCTGTTGGACCAAATTAAACTGCTGCAATGGTAGAATAATTGAATAGATAATTATTTATTTATTCGTAATACGTCTACCTACACCTCTCTTAAGTCGCTTGGCACACTGATGCGGAGGTTTTCTCTGGATTTCTCCAGGCCACTCTCCTATCGCGCACTATCGCTTTATTGGTCCCGGCCAATAAATCTACAGTCAGGTGCGAAAAAACACACTGATGCGGTCAAAAGACGGTTTCTGCATCAGTGTTGCCATGCGCCTAAGTCGCGCGCCTTGGAGGCACATGCAAGTATTAGGTAAGGGACATTTACTAAGGATTGTTAAGTAATCTTAACTTACGCCAGAAGGAAAAACAAAGTGATACCAGACCTTTTCATTGTACACATCTATTTTAACCTATGTTTAACAAATAAACACCTGTGATTGATTGATTGATTAAACAAAACTTTACAAGTGTTTAATGTAAGGTAACCGTATGGGTCAGGCCGTAGATTTTGCCACTTTTTGTATAACCTAACTCTCCGCCTCTTTTTTTCCTAACTATATTAATGACTATATATTAATCAACTACTGCATTTTATTCCCCAAGAAATGGTGAACCATGGTCACTAGAGATATTACAATAAATTCATAAGCTTGGAAAGTTATGACGATATGTTTGTCAAAAAAGGGCGAAAATTTCATAAAAATCGCGAATCCGCCTTGGTAGTAGTGCACTTTGAGCGAACATAAAATTGAAACAATACCTATTTCTGGTTATCTGTTTGATTTGACGTTATGATATAATAGTTACCTATCCCCCTTTTAAATATCGTTTCGTGTTTGCTAAGAAAGTATATTGTTTTTCGTACATTATAATAAAATGACCAACAGCCATTGTCTGTGCGTGATTTTTATTGCGCGATCATTATCTCCCCAATTTGTGGCGTTAAACAACGGGTAGTTTGTATTCTGAGTAGTGGCAACACCGAACTAACCTAATCTGTGGTCAATATAGCGACAGAGGCCGTTATTTTCGTCAGTTCGATGACGCAGTGCTTCGGAGTGAAATGGGTCACTTTTTTTGCGGAGCACATTTTTTGAGATTTCAAGGTAAGTGTTGAATTAATATCTGTTATTGTTCTTGCGGCATATTAAGTAAGGTGAGCGTGATCTTTCAAGGTTAAATTCACTTCAAAACATAGTCAATTTACTGAGTAATTGTCGATTTTATTTGCGCTATGTCGCGCAACGGTCGCGCAAATGTCGCGCAACGATCGCGCAGGTGTCGCGCAACGATCACGCAAAATGGATGCGTTATCGTTTTGCGTCAATCTGCGCGACCATCTCGGAGAATATTTTGCGCGACCGACTCGTAGTAAAGTGGCAAAATCTACGGCCTGACCCGTATACCAGTGTTCAATAGCTTAATTGTTAATATATACTCTGTTTTTTTAACTGAAAATGCATGGCGCGTTCATTTGTTTATTGCGCAGAACTTGTTGAGCCATTTAGTCAGTTCGGAATGAGTACAAGCGTAGGATATGTATGAGGGCGCCCTTATATACTACGCTTGTTCTAATTCCGAACAGAATCTAGAACTCACTTTTTACTAGACACTCCTTAGTAAAGTTGAGGTATTATGTCCCCAATATAAAGTGAACTCTAAATGGCAGTGACCGTACATCATAAGTAAAAAACAGAGTACCTAAGTATAGTTGACACTTAGGTTTTCTCTATTAATATGAATGAAGCTTATTATGGGGCCAATGTCCTAAAAATTAAATTCAATGTCAAGGGTCACCACACTATAAATTATCGGAGTATCGCGTGTCAAAGGTTATAATCGCAAATCGCAATTGAATCAAATAAATATAACTAAGTTACTATGCGTGACTCAACGCCGGAAGTTCTGGCAAAGTTATTGATTCATAATGTTCACACGTACCTATACATGTTACAAAAAAGTTTTCATTAGAAGATCTTTAAGGAGTGAATAAAATTGGTACAACGAGGAAAAGTAATCATGGTAAAACTAATCAATTATTTAAAAAAAAATGGCTTCCATCAAATTTATGATGATTTCGCCAATGTCACGTGTTCAATGACGTTGTTCGGTAACGACGCCATGACAGTAGATAAGGTTTTGTACGGTAAATGGATTCTGCCCGTCGTCGCCCCGGGCACATGTGCTCACCAGCGCGGCGACGATCAAAATCCATGGTAAAACTAAATACTTGAAAATGTTGAATGTCAAACATTGTCAAATACAGCGGAATCACATAGTCCTGTTTTACGTATAGGTATAGATACTGTTATTTTGTATTTAGGGGAATAACGCACCTGTTAGGCTTTGTCGATAAATTGCATATAATTAGGCGAAAGAACTATTTTTGATTTTGTAAAGATGTCTTAGTTTTAGAGATAATGGCAAGGAACAAATCCAAGCGATGAGGCTGTAAAAAAATGGCATTCGTTTTTCAGCTAAGCAGGACTGAACATAAAAAATGTTTATACCGAGTAAAATCTTTACTCTCCAGGAGTATAATTAAAAAACAGATTTGTATAAAATAAAAATAAAATGAATAAAATGAACTTTATTCTGTAAGTAGGCCGCAATGGCACTTTTACAAGTCAAAGCCTACTAGCGTTTTTGTAAGTTTGGCAATCCAACAACTGTCTCAAGTCCCAAGGGAGAACAATTTAGATCTTTACATAAATGCAAGTAGGTATCTCGAAAACTAAGCCATGTATACTAACCTAAAATTAAATATTCTGAGATGCATTTAGCAGCCCTACCAGCTGTCCACGGGTTATCCTCTGTTTATCGGACAGCCTGTACCTATTAAGCTAAAATGGAAAATTACCTATTAATTTCATATCTCCACGCGCTGAGTCCAGCTCTACACGTTCTTTAATTAAGCCTTTGGATTCTCGATCTGTAAATAAAAGAAACTTATCTTTGATACTTGGCATTGCTATGCCTACAGAGAAAGCGAGCGAAATCCTTCCGACCATGCAAGCATATTTATAAGTACATACACAGGGGGTTTTGTCGTTTGGGACCAATTCAACATTCTTGTATTTAAATGTTAACATGCTTGCTTATTCATAATATACATATTTTCAGACCGAGTAAAGCGAAGCTTTATATGTTCAACACTAACTTAGGCAAAAAATTGTTGAATTCAAAGAAGTTATAGCTATTAGTAGGTATATTCCCCAATACTGAAATGGGTCCTCGAAAACACCTCTAATGATTTCGGAGAAACGTACCTAGAAGTTTACGGGGGTGGAAAATCGATCTAGCGAGGAAAACCCGTTTTCTCCCTGTTTCGCAGAGCAAAATTCCTAAATTTAGTCTAGCGAGCTTAGATCTTCGCTGCGTAATATTTAATGAAAATGTAGTGGAGGTAAACTGTTGATAAGATATTCATTGCATTTCGAAATGTCAACGGCTCAACGCTTCGTTACCCGCTAGTTTGGCAACCTAGCTCATTAATATGTAAGTATCGTAGGATCAATGATTAGAAATTCATAAATACAGCATGGTACTCAGAGGTTGTTTACTTGCACTGTATTTAATTTAAATTATGGATGGCAAGTGGCTCGAATGATCTTTATCAAACTTAAAAACGTCATACACTCCGTCGAATTGCCTATATGAAACCTAATCCCAAGAAAGTCTATATAGGCCTACCGCTTACCACAGACACCATAAGAAGGCATATGTCAAAGGGCAGCGGAAGGGGTAACAAGGTAGGTACCCAGTCGCCCGTTCCTCATCCCATTCCCTTTGACTTCCTAATTAGTTTCTTAGTTAATCCCCGGTAGAGCTGCACTCCCCGTTTAGTAAAAGTGAGCCTAAGTATATTTCAAGAGTTCGTAAAATAAGCCGTTTATCGGCTGCTTTAGCCTATCCGTGTCGAAAGCCCCGCCTGAATCAATCCCTGCTATTATTCAACAGATGGAGTAATGGATGCCCGTCACGCAATTGATTCGTCAGCTGACATGCTAGGCTGGACTTATCACGCGGATTTTCGTGCATTGTTATAGTACGAGTACATTACTTACCAAGGGCGATAAGACAAAGAATGTCTCAGATCGCAGTTATTTTACGCCCGAGCCGAAGGCAAGGGCGATAAATATGCGATCTGAGGCTTTCTTTATTATCGCCCGTGGTAAGTACAAAATTTTATGTCACCCCCTGGCCAGGAAGTGGGTTTTTTCGCGTGCGGAGCGTGCGATAATGGCCACTTTATGGCCAGGTGTGACATAAATGTCATTACGGTACAGGTAATTTCAGTGAAAAAGTATTGTTTACATTATACACATTTTATTCCACTTAGATAATTTCAAGATTTTGGTTAACTAAGGAGTGCGGAGGGTGGCGCCCTCTGCATTCAGTTTAATAATAAAGTATGTAATGTATCTATGTGATTAGGAATTACGATGTGTTTATGCTTTCGGTTATTTAGGTACTACATTTAGGAACCTACTCAAGATTCACTGTCAGTGAAGGAAAAGATGTTGAGGAAATTGGTCTAATGTCAACAATGTATAGTTTTCCATCTAGGTTGGACGGCAGTTGCTTTCGTAAAATTAGTGCCTACCCCCATCTTGCGATCAGATGCTAAAGCTGCTGGAAGGCTTCTTTAGAATACAACTGAGAAAACGCTATAAAGAATAATGATGATTTGATGACCTAATTCACTGTTATTATACGGCTACTGTTCCATTTGCATTAAACAGAAACGGATGTCACCAGGATATCGCTTTTCATTCCGTTATCGTTTTGATTTTGACGTCATATTTTAATTGTCGAATAGTGCGTGATTAAGGATTTCATTAAAATTTAATCACCCCTTATTAAAGTACCTACCTAAGTATAATTATTGAAACTAATTTCTAATCGACTTCATTCGCCCCTCAAAGCTCGAGGTGGATTACTAAGTAGGTAAATTAGAGGTAATTAAATTTAGAAAATCAATTAATAACAGCCTACATACAGTCATCAATGCAACCAAAGTCATATTAAGGTAAATAAAACCTCATATGTATTCAACCTTAAAGCTTGGCTTCCTCAATGTCTTCTTTTACTTCAATTCACTCAACATCTATTTAATTTATTTAAACGTAACTATGTTTTTTATTTCCGCTAAGGCCCATAATCCAATTGGTTATGGGGCCAGCGCTTTTAAATAATATTTATCTGAATAAAAAAACCTAAATTGTAAAAATCATCATCACTGTCACACGTCAAATTTGAAATTTGTCAAGAAAAAATGATACTCGGTACCTCGGCGCGTTCCTGAGATAAATGGTCTTGGCTATTTTCGATGTTTGCTGTAACTATTATATTGTCTACACTCTACAGAAAACATATATTAATTTTGTATTAAGCAGTAACGCTGCTAATGCAAGCTACAAAAATTACAAATTTAAAAGTGTGTTTATTCAGGCTATGAATTAACTCGTTGTATACCAAATTTTATCATAATCCTTTTAGCCATTTTTGCGTGATTGAGTAACAAACATCTAAACATCCAAACATGTAAACTTTCGGATTTATAATATGTATTAGTAGGATAGTTTGTTCTTGGGTCTTGGATGTTATCTATGTATTTAAGTATTTATTTATCTATATAAGTATGTATGTATATCGTCGCTTAGTACCCATAGTACAAGCTTTGCTTAGTTTGGGACTAGGTTGATTTGTGTAAGATTGTCCACAAAATATTTATTTATTTATTAATTTATAGTAGGATCATTGACAGGTTATTATGACATCCAGGGCCCTATTGCGTAATAAATTACAACTAATATTACAAGCGGAAGTCTCTTTCGAATGAAAGGGATTGAAAGGAGACTACCGCTTGTAATATTAGTTGTAATTTATTATGCAATAGGCCCCAGGTGACTCGCTCACAAGCCGGCGCTGCAGCTGACCAGGCTCAGATGTTGAAGCGCCGCAAATATTCGTCTTTAATCAAAGAATACGAGTTTGCGGCGCTTGCGATTGAAAAATTGGGCCCCTGGTCAGCTGACACAACATCTTTTATGAGGGCTCTATCTAAACGACTCGTCGACGCTTCAGGGGACCATAGGGCTGGCGCTTACCTCTTCCAACGTATTTCCTTGGCAATACAGAGAGGTAACGCCGCCAGCGTTATGGGCACCATGCCGCAGACGGAACTACTAGACGGGGTATTTTTCTTATGACCGGGGGCTGCTGGGCAAGTAATTTTAGTTTAATTTAGTTTTTTATTTAATTTGTAATTTTTTAATGACTTGTAACTAATAACCGTCCTTTAATTCCAAATACAAATAAGGTAATATTAAAAAAAAGAAAGAAAAAAGTTATTATGATAGAATAGAAGTATATAATTAAAATTGTTGAATGAAAGTACAACCTCAAGTATCCTTGAAAGTCATTGAAAACTTTCGAGACTAGAAACTTGGCAATACTAAATTTAGCGAATAATTCAAATGTTAGCCTTTAAATCACAGATACCGCATATGAACGATTTAGTTCGATTCAAAAGTCACCAAAGTTAGCGGTAGGTGCGGGCTGCGGGGAGGTCGGCAACAGCGCTGCGATTGGCCGTTTCAAAATGCGCGCGGCTGTGGCGCGCCTTCGCCGCAAAATGGCGCGCGGGCTAGTGATGAGACACGGTTGTTGACTACCGGTTTTTACTAGCACCCCAATTTATTCTAGGTAAATTATTTTACATGACGTGTATACTTTATCTATTGAATTGACTATAATAATATCTTCTAGGCATGTTTACAACCTTTACTATTGTATAAAATTTAGATTTGAAACAATTTCATTTTGATTCATGTATATGCGCTGTATTTAAATAAATAAAAATCGTTTATTTCAGATCAAATGTTGATCCATACATATTATTCAAAAAAACCCAATTGCAGTTACTCCATCTCTAACCAACTCCGAGATCCCTTATACTTCTTCGAAGTCCAGCAGTGGGTCAACTACGTGTCACTAGTCCTAATTGCCCACAAGACGATTCGAAAAAACCCAATTCCAGTTACTCCATCTCTAACCAACTCCGAGATCCCTTATACTTCATTGAAGTCCAGCAGTGCGTCAACTACGTGTCACTAGCCCTGATTGCCCTCCAAGACGATTCGAAAAAACCCAATTGCAGTTACTCCATGTCTAACCAACTCCGCTCCGAGATCCCTTATACTTATTCAAAGTCTAGCAGAGGGTCAACAACGTGTCACTAGTGCTGATTGCCCACCAAGACAATACAAAAAAAACCTAATTGCAATGGGTTTATCTCTAAATCCCTTACACTTCTTCTAAATTCAGTATTGGGGCCTTCTCGTGTCACTAGTCCTAATTGCTGAAAGAAATCCACCAGCACTTATTATGTTACTACTATATAAACTTCATAATAAAATAAGACAACAACAAAACTACAATGAGAACAAACTAACTAAATATTCTATCCCATACAACCACACTGATTTGTTTAGCGTATAAAGTAAAACGAGATAAAAAAACACTACACTATTACCATCTGCCACCTCCTTATACGAACCTCTACAATGATTCATATAGTAAAATAATATTGTCTACGTAAATACTGACATTCAATATCAAAAAATAAAACTAATCAATAATGTTTACCAATAAAATTTTAATATTTATTAAAATCATGTGATATATTAAATACGGATGAACTGATAATTAAATGAAATCGGAACCGAACATCACTGGCACAGCACTAGCCCGCGCACGTGCTGTTAGAAAGAGAAAGTATATTGGCCTTTGAGTTGGTTGGAAAGGAACAAGCACACTTCACTACGCCTTATAAGCCGGCCCGGCCAGTGTAAAATGATCTCCGCCGGGCAGAATAAAATGTGTATTTGTATTAATTTAACTTACCTATGATATGTAATTCCGCCTCTCTTTAGATTTGTAGTTCGGGAATCGTTCCCACACCACTTTACCGAACAAAAACCCATGCTTACGGTTAGTCGAAACCAACTTTAAGTATTTTTTGTGCCACGTACGTATAGGTCATGAACCTGGACGAGACTGACTGAGCGGCGTAAGGCGGGGCAGTATTATAAGCGCAACTTCGCCCAGCTGTGGCGCGAGCGCGTCGCCCTAGAAGCTCTATCTAGTGGGGGTTATCTGTGATCAAGTGTCAAATTAGGGCCTGGCACGAAACGAGTTGTAAAAGTTTGTAACTTTGGCCCTTAATGAAATTATTGGTTTGTGAGTTTGGGAAGATAGAAGTAAGGTAAGGTAGGTGAATATGGGCCTTATTGCCTGACTCAAATAAATAAATATAGGATTGGTAATGGATGGTTGTGAGGCTTTGTTTGTATATTTTATGGTCTAAGCGTGGTGTATGGAAAAATAACTTTTGCCATTTTGACCATGATAATTGGCGGCGTTTAAGTTGAATTATGACGATGTTGGAAACAATTTCATATATTTTGCTTTTGGATAAAAAAAAACCGTAAAATGATCGTAGCTCAAAGGAATGTCAAATTCACAATCACTCTAAATGTATAAAATCCCATACAGAAGACTGATCGATTGACATCTCCAAAAAAAAGTTTTTTTCACTATTAAATTTCGTCGATTTCTGGTCATTATTATTATTATTTATTCTATTTAAATATACATATCACTTACAGACTAATTCAACGTGGTACATATTACAGACAAAAAAACAAGATACAAAAGAAAAACATGTTAGCAAGACACAAAAGAAAAACAATTTTTATGAAATCTAAAATCGACGCCATGGTTCCTAAGAACAGATTTCCCTATCTCATAGTTTCTGACTTCTCCCTACTGAGCGATTTAGATTGACTAAGTACACAAGTTGACTTGTGATTGATCTCTTGTATTAAAACTAATCGCCTACCACCAGGGGCCTGGTGATTTTAAATTTATCTATTAATATATTTGTGAATAGTTGCAAATTTGAATTGCTTGTGAGTGAGGTGAGGCCGCGCCGGTCTGGTGCCGAGCTTTAACTATGTGTGTGTCAACCTTTATTATGACAGATTTAGTTCGAATGTCTGTTACTCTTAGAGCAATTAATAGGTACTATAAATTGCGTATAAAATAAAATAAAATTCAAATACTTTGGCACTTAGAAATATTTATTTGCTAAGATAGCTTTCAAAGTTGTTACTTAAAAATACCAGATATGGTACTACAGTCTATCTAACCTGTAAGCAGGCTTGCAAATGATTAAAAATTATTTACATTCGTGCTACATTACTTGATGGAATTTTCAGCACCTGCATCATAATGTTCGAAACATTTCACGCTCGCTATGCTCGCGTTTTCGTCTTTTTTCATCTTTTACTTAATGCTTATGAAGTCTTTTCAGGACTTGCGTCATAACGTTCGAAATTATTTCATCTACGCTACTTAATACTTATCAAGTATTTTCCACACCTTCATCGTAATGTTCGAAATATTTCGTGCTCGCTACGCTCGCGTTTTCATCTACCTACACTTGAGGCGTATGAAGTCTCTTCCGCACGTGCATCATAATTTTCGAAACATTTCGCGCTCGCTACACTCGCGTTTTCGTTTCCATACTTGATGCGTATGAAGTTTTTTCAGCACCTGCATCATATTAATTTTCATCTACGTTACTTGATCTACATCCATATATTAAATCCTCTGTCATGTGTTTCATGCGGGCGCGTTGAGCCGGCGGCGTGCGCAGTGTTTAGTGAGATTGCCCGGCCCGCAGTTCCTGGTGACGGCGAAATACGGTATAGAAGTTGATATGGACGGAGTTCTACGCAGACGAAGTCGCGGGCAAAAGCTAGTACAACTATAATTATTATAGAACGAAGTTGGTCTCTGCGAGAACCAAACGAATAAATTATTGGCGGTCTATCTGTTTTCCACACGGTTAGAATAATAGCATTTTATCATTATTAGGTCATTGGACTAATAACCATATATTCCATTTCCAGGTAACGATAACAAATGACCTTGAAATGGAATGGGTGGTTGACAGTAGGATTACCAACTTAATATTTTTTTTGACTCGATTTGGTTCCCGCATAAACCCTTTTGCTGATTCTATGTTTTATAAGAAATAAATGTCAAAATGTAAATGGAGTTTTTTTTTCGTTGCTGACCGTGCCATTTTTCTTTTTAAAGATTCCCAGAACACTATACCTCCTATCTGCTACCTGTGGTCTGATGACTTCTAATTAGATTCTTCACTTTCTTTTAATTCTTGTTCTTCACTTATAGTATCTAGAGCGTCATCAGACACTGGTTTATGTAAGACTTTCTTTTGTCTTGGTTTGCTTGTCCTCGCAACAGAGCCAATTTTATTATTTAATCTTTGTTTGGCATTTTTTATAACTACTTTAAAAAACTTGTCAGCATCGTTTTCTGTGAAATTTGTGTCAGATTTTCTAATTATATCTAAAAAGCAATTTCTAATCATGCTGTAAAATTTCAACGGTATTTTTTTGTCCGCATTTATGTCTCTAGTTGATCCTGTCCAGTTGCAATACACTAAAATCTCTCGTGTGAAAAAGTAGTCAACGAGTTTGTAACAAGAGTCTGTTCCTCTACATTTCCCGGAACTTCCGCAAATAAATGTCATTTCTGACACAATGTTATTATAAAAAATTGTGTCTTTCAATTTTTGTTCCAATTCGTCCAAATCTTTTTTGGTATTAACAGGTTGAATTGGTAACCTATTCAGCAATCCGTCATCTTTTGGTTGATTTAGCTTTTTCCCCATCAAATACTCAACAGATGTTTGTAAAACAGCCAATTGGGTCATGATTTTTTCTTGATTGTCCATTAGTTGGATAAGTGCCTGGCTCACAGTGTATGAAACACATGCAGTTGAAGATCGTCCAGAACCACTGGAAGCAACAGAATGACTGTCAGAGGCAGGCTTGATGGCGGCTACATCACGTACGAATACATGATTGATGTCGACTTCTTCCGCAAGGGGGATGACGGTTTGAGTGTCTATTCCTGGGCTCTAGAAAATTGAAAAAAAAAAATATATATATATATAGTATACGTACAGAAATATTGCCTGCTTTAGTCACTTGGACATCCAAATATGCCAGTAAAACATAACCATAAGACTTCAGAATTAGGGTAAAATAACAAAAACGCTACCAACTTGTTAAGGGGCCTCGAGACGGTCTAACGGTTTGATTTAAACCTTACTTGTTTGATGTCCGTTTGAATGGTATTTCATCAATCAAGCTCCAAACTTGTAAATGTTTGACAAACCAATCGACAAACATACATATATCAAACATACAAACCTACGGGTCTGTTCCGACGAGGAACAGATCTAGAATTAATTTTACTTTCTTAATTTTCTTTAATAGGATTATAGCTATTTTTTATTGCCTACAAGACAACACGATTGGTAAAGAATCAATTATCCTTGTAGCAGTTATATGAGCTGGCAACCTTACGGCTGTCCCAAAGCCTCCTTTTCCGGGGCATACAGCGCCCTCGTGTGTGAAAAAAAAACTCTCTACGCGCCTTACGATACAGACGGCCGCTCCGCGCTCGCTCGCGAATTAAAAATTATTATATACATATTTCCTGTCGAATTATCTCAGCATTCAAAACCTGGACTTTCCTTCGATCAGTGCCTATGTGTGAAAGTGTTTGAGAAACAGACTTGTGGTGCTGAGCTGCAAATATCCCTGGAACCACGTGGTCGTGGTAAGGAGTGCCCCAGGTCAAGCAGTAAGTTAGCCTCTCAAGTAAACTGCCTCAACAGGGTCGAATACGGAAGTTCCTTTTTTTGAAGTCGGTTAAAATTTAAAACACCTTACCCATCCTATTATTAAAATAAGGATGTCAAGTAGAGAGACATGCATAAATAAAAACTACTTACAGATTGCCGATGCACTTGCACTTGGTCTGCGTTCAAAGTAAACAGTACTCCTTCAGAATTACCGTCTTTACAAATTACATCACCAGCTGATGGTATCTCCACGTTTGATGGTGTTTCCTGCGGGAAAAATATAGAAATCAGCAACAAATCAAAGTTAAGAATCGCGAAACATACATACGTACAAACATACGGGTCGAATACAGAACCTCCTTTTTTTGAAGTCGGTTAAAACACTACCCATCCTATTATTAAAATAAGGATTTCAAGCAGAGAGACATGTAGGTAGTTACCATACTGTTAAACTCATACTATGAATACATAAATAAAAAAAACTACTTACAGATTGCCGATGCACTTGCGCTTGGTCTGCGTTCAAAGTAAGCAGTAGTTCTTCAGAATTACCGCCTTTACGAATAACTTCATCTTCTGATGGTATCTGCACGTTTGATGGTGTTTTCTGTGGGAAAAATATAGGAGTCAGCAGGCAACAAATCGAAGTACTTTATTGTATAACAATACTTTATTGCAAACCAACTAGAAAAATAATACAAAAAACTTTTAAATTAAACAATGGTAGACAACAGGCAGTCTTATCGCTAAAGAGCGATCTCCACCGACAAGCGACAGCGACACCGATGAGCGGTAAGTACTTACTTGGTATAGGTAGCTTATTTCATCATTTAAGTTTATTGGTTGAATCACTCTTGTAGTATGACGGCTTCTTGGTTTAAACGAACGTAGCTGTTCTGTGTCAGTGTTTTCTGTATCAGAACCTTGTTCCATGACCTTTTCTTCATTTTCAGCTTCTTCAATAGTTGCGAATTCCCTTTTGAATATACAATCCAATTTCGTCCAGTCCGGTTTTGGCGATGACTCGCCGTCATGAATCCATCTTAATTCGTTTCGACGAGTTGGCCACAATAGTTTGTTATTTTTTTCCCATTTACTGGGTACTATTGTCAAAACAAGTTTGTTTTTTTCCTTGGTTTGCACGATTTTGAATGGCATCCTAGCAGTTGTAAGTATATCTTTTTAATTGTCTCCTAAAACAAAAATCACTTAATAAAAATGGTACGTGCGACCTACGCGATAGCCAAAAATGAAATGAATGAATTTATGGAAGTAAATCCGGCGCGTGCGAAACATAAAAGACGCCGCTGCTCTTTGTAGTCACCGCCGAAACGCCGCCGCGCCGCCGCCACGCCGGACGATGTAGGTGCACTTCGTTTATTTTTGATTTTAGCATTAGAAAGAAGGTTGAAAAACACTTGAAAAATAAGTAACAACAAATTAAAAAAAAAACAAAAAACCCGCCTGCATAAAAACACACAAGCTCACTAAAAAGACCAAAACAAGCCAAAAAAATAATTACGTCGGTTACTTACAGAGTTCCTATGGCTACTTTCCACACACATACACGCTCCGTACACATCAATACTAGTTCGTCACAATTTATAGCATAAGGATAACAAACAGTCGGAGGCAGGGATTTGGCCGAGAAGTCTCACTTAATGCTACTCCATGCCTCCGACTGCTTGTTATCCTTATGCTATAAATTGTGACGAACTAGTATTGATGTATACGGAACGTGTATGTGTGTGGAAAGTAGCCATAGGAACTCTGTAAGTAACCGACGTAATTATTTTTTTGGCTTGTTTTGGTCTTTTTAGTGAGCTTGTGTGTTTTTATGCAGGCGGGTTTTTTGTTTTTTAATTAATTATTTTTTTATTTAAGACTTTTTAGTTTTGACTATGGTCCTTGCAGATTACGTAAACGCTCTAATTCTTTAAAAGAATTCTCATTAGAAAACGATAATTCGGGCGCTCTTTCGATAAAAGGCACGCTTTATGAATATTTGTGTTAAAACAGCAGTATAAAAATAATGTGATATATATATTTCTGAACTGGTATTTTTACTAGCTTTCATTTGATACCCATATTGCTACGGTAAGAAAAAAAAACAACTCCCCCCCCCATTCCGCCATTTGCGGGCGCCATTTTGAAAATTTATATAGCCTATGTCACTACTACAATTAAGACAAATCCAACGACACCTCATATGTCAAAAACCGTCCAGCCGTTTGGGCTGTAGGGCGTGCCAAAGAAATGGACATACATACATACATACATATACACACATACATACACACATACATACATACATGCGCTCGAAAAACATAACCCTCCTTCTGGCGCAGTCGGGTAAAAATACATTCTTTTTTATGGATGGTCAGGATGGTCATATTTACATTCTTTTTTAATTAGAGTTTTTTTTACCGCGTTTTTTCAATAAAACGTGGTCAAGATTTTTGACCCTTTTTGTAATGCTAAAATAAACGAAGTATAATGTAAGTGTTATAGTAAATTGGTCAGGTGAAATAAATTACGTATAGCATTTTATCCAATTTATAAATAAATCCTAAACTAACCTACCTAAGTGATATTCGGGATTCTGCGAACATTTCGTATAAGCGTCTCTTTCGTCCGATATATTAACAGAAAAGAATGCAAATAAAAAATGCTCGCCGAATCCAAAATTTGTTTGATGCGGTTAAAACATAGTTTGATGTAATAAATATTTGTACTACGGGGACCATTTCATAACAGATAAGTAGGTGGTTAAATGATGTAAGAGCTTTATCCCACTTGCGATTATCGAGCGAGTTTTCTATGGTGGCGATTACGCAAATACGCAGCGAGTTCACCGCGACTGATATCTGTAAGTATAGAAAACACACTCGCAAGTCGCTCGTAAAAGGCCTATCAGACTACACTATCGATAGGGCCCTAACTGAGGGAGGGGAGTAAAGCTATCTCGCTCTAATGAGTGAGATGCTTTAACTCCCCTCCCTCAGTTAGGGCACTACCGATAGTGTAATCTGATAGGCCTTTAAACCAAAAGTCTGCTAAGGCCCTATACAGGGTGAACAATCTAAATGGGTCAGTAGGGAGAAGTTAGAAACTATAAGAGATAGAGAAACCTGACCGTAGGAATCATGGCGTCGATTTTATATTAAATAAAAACTGCATTAATTTTTTTTTTGTATATATCTCATCTCAAACCGGGAATCAAACCCGGTCAAAATTGGAGAGGAGAAAAAAAGTTTTTGAAGATGTCAATCAATCCTATTTCTTATTGAAAACAAATGTCTATATGAGAGTACATACATTTAGATTGCTCTAAGAGTCAGAAATTACTGATAAGTAGTGCTAGCGGTACGCCAAAAAATGCTGCAAATTGTCCTAAAGGTATTAAAATCGGAACGAATGATCTTTAGGCCATAAGAATCAATTTGACCGGCAGCACGAAATAAAAACAAAAAGGGGAGGAGTGACGTCATCTTTTTTTTGTATGGGATTTTGACATTTTGTGTCCTGAATCCTGCCATGTGGGGTATCTAACGAAAGGGCTTCATGAGCTGGCTCCAAATATATACTGAATGATTACATTACTGCTACTTATTTGGAAAAAATCCGAGACACATTATTCAAACATACCAAGTTTGGGCTCTTGCAGGTAGGAGACGGCTGACTTAATATTTATGAAACATACGCCAAATAACCCGTAATATACTCGTTTCTAACACAAAGGGAGTAATTCCGGAAATTTTTAAATTTAGAATTAACTCGCCTCCTTTTTTGGTTTTTGCTGTCGTACTACGGGTCAAATTGATTCTTATGGCCTAAAGATCAATCGTTCCGATTTTCATACCTTTAGGACAATTTGCAACATTTTACTGAATTTCGGGGCGTACCGCTAGCACTAAAGGTGGAAACGCTTACAATACAAATGGTTAGCGTGCTGTGTATGGAAAAATAACTTTGCCATTTTAACCATGATAATTTGCGTTTAAGTTCATGGTTGCAATGCAATACAATTATTGTTTTCTTGAATTATGAGGTTTTGGCAAAAAATTCATATTTGCTTTTGGATAAAAAAAAACCGGCCAAGTGCGCGTCGGTTCCGTACCATTATCTATACAAACGGCAAAAAATCTGGTTTGTTGTATAGGAACCCCTTAAATATTCAATTTTTTAGTATTTGTTGTTATAGCGGCAACAGAAATACATCATCTGTGAAAATTTCAACTGTCTAGCTATCACGGTTGATGAGATACAGCCTGGTGACAGACAGACAGACAGACGGACGGACAGCGAAGTCTTAGTAATAGTGTCCCGTTTTCGCCCTTTGCAATTTCTGACCCTTAGAGCATTCCAAATGTATGTCATGTAGTCCTATACGGACAATTTGTTCTCAAATAAATATAGGATCGATTGACATCTTCAAAAGGTTTTTTTTTCTCTGCTCAATGTCGACCGGGTTCGACTTCCAGTTGTAATGTATGAGATTTGGAAAAAAAAATATGCTATTTTTACTATATTTAAAATCGACGCCATGGTTCCTAAGAACAGATTTCCCTATCTCTTATAAAAAAATAAATAAAATAAAATAAAATATATATGTAGTTTCTGACTTCTCCCTACTGACCCATTTAGATTGATCAAGTACAGAAGTTGATTTGCGATTGCTCTGTATTAGGTACCTAATAATCAAAGTGGCTATATACTAATCGCCTACCACCAGGGACTTGGTGATTTTAAATTTATCTATTAATTTATTAGTGAATAGTTGCGAATTAGAATCATAATTTAAATTCGTACTTACCGGTCTTGACTTTTTCTTCGTGGTACTTTAGGGAAAAAAAACGAATACTCAAACTTCAGTTCACTTCTATGTAGTTCCGCATAAACGATCTAAACCACAGTCATTAAAAAAATTAAAATTCGAACTTTATGACATATATGGGTACCTATTGAGTTTTAATTAAGTTTTGAGTGGCATGTGGGTAAGATCGTTTTTGCATAACTACGTCCATTTATACTAACTTTTGAGTTAATTTTCACAAAAACTTTACTAGTTCCTTGTTGCATACACTATTTACTGCAAATATTAAATAAATACTAGCGCTCGCGGAGTAAAGGGCATTAGGTATGAAGTAATGCATAAAGTTAATCAATGTTAAGAATATGTACATACGAAATGGTCTTAAGTTGTACTGCATCAATTCGTTTTTCAGATCTAGTTAAGGCTATTACCGCTTAAGTGGAGACAATTTTGTCTTAACTTTTTCTTAACTAATCTTTTTTTATCATTTTTATCTTAAGTGGTATTTCGTTAAATAAAATAGGTATTAGCGCCATTTTATACCATCTGAAAGGAAAATAATAAAAAAAAGCTGACTCTGCCGCCTCAATTTAGTCAGTAAAAACAGTCAAAGTGATGTTAAAACTGTTTATTCACAACACTATTTATCTAAGTTACGCGGAGATAAATTATTTTATCATTTTTCTCAGCATTTAATATTTTCACTATTTAAAATACCCAAATTTAAAACACTTTACTCGGTATTTCAGGTGGCCCGCTAGTTTTATAGTAATTTAAAGCCATTTCACTCGATCAGCCAACATGCGTATTACTTTTTCGCACTATGTGCCGACAAGGAAAGCTATTTTAAGTCATTACTGTAAGTGTTCGCCATTTTATTTATAAACTTTTGTGTCTAAGACACGCCATTCCATTTATTTTCTCTAAAAAGAGGTTACGTAAAGGAAATGAAGTCTTAATTTATATTATTTTAAATAAGATTAGAATTAGCACGCACTAGTAAACAAACTATCTTGAAGATATTTTTAAGGACGCTTAAAACTTCACTCTCAAGTAAGACTTAGGTTTACCTGAAAAGTTGTATGAACTCGCTATTAAATAAGTCTTAACTTTGTATAGCAGACATCTTCAAGGTATCCTAAAGATAATTTTAAGGGCCCTTAAAACTTTACTTTCAAGTAAGACTTCAGTTTATTTCAGAAGTAGTATGAACTTACCATTTATTAAGCCTTAACTTGGTATTCGAGATATCTTGAAAACGAATAAATTAGTGTTAACAAAGCCTTAAAGATATCTTGAAGTTAGTTTGAGGAATCCTTAAAGCTTCACTCTTAAGTAAAACTTAACTTATCTTGAAAGTAGTATGAACTTTGTCTTCACGTTCTCCTAAATACTGTGCCCACTTGAGATTAACTCTGTCTTGACGGATATCTTGAGGGCTATCTTGAAGGCCTAAACGTTTTTTTCAAGACAACGGCCCTGAATTAACGAATTTGATTCCAAGATAGCTCGAATACCTTGTTTAGAAAAGGCAATGCTACTTGGGATAGGTAAGGACTGACATAAACATCAAAGTACCTACACTTTGCCGACTCCTAGCCGAGCGTGGCTCGAGGACGTCATTATGAGACGGTTTTTTATAATCTTTTTATCCATTATATAAAAATATTTATTTGAATATCAGTATTTTTTTGTACATTCGCAGTTTCTTTATTTAACATTACTGTTACGAGTAAATATAATACACTACTACTTCCATACGAACTTCCCCTTCACACACACATGCACAGAGATAGATATACATTATTAAACTTATAACCTCGTTTGCGTAGGGTGTTAAAAATAGTTTGGTGAAATCACTGCTACTAATAATACCTAAGTCGAAATAGGCACATTGTAATTAACGTAACTAGCATAAAGCTTTGCCTAAAACGAAAGTGGATCTAAAAGTACGCGCAAGCTATACCTTAACTTTACTTAGTAATTTTCGTGTTACGTTTAGATGTTATCGTGAAATTCAAGGGTACTGTTACGTCATCGCATGCAATCCTGTATGAAGTAAGGATTTTCGCGTGCATGGTAGTGCGGTGTGCCAAGTTCAAAGCCTGGTTGTATGACAGATATTTAGCTTCATGTTTTTGTGGTCTCTATCGCAATATGTATGTTTAAATTAACTCTAATTTTATTCTGACCGTGTGGCACTAGCTCTTTTTGGCATTTATATTAGTTAGTAACAGACGCGCGAATTGCTCGTCTACAGTAAGGTTCGCGAACCATTATATTTATTAGGCAATTAGATCGAACATGTTCGCAAGTGTTACTACTAGAAGGGTTTAATACCGGTACTACTGTATATGATGCGTCATTTGGCGGACTGTAGGAACAAAAGAAGCGTCTCGACCATCCTGCATGGCGTCACAAAATAAAGAATATACAGAACGTCCGTTCCCGCCGTTCTAGAGGAGGAACAGAATTGGAAAAGGCGTCTCTAAACAATGCAAGCGGCAAGTCATGTAACAGTTGGGGTGACAACGTTATCAGAGGGTTTGGACCCTGCAGAATACGGATCTGCCTGTCGCCATCTCGAAATTTGAGCCGGAAGTACGGTATACCTGAAAAGGTGCAGCCCATACAAAAAATTTCGTAGTACATTTAGTAAATTGTTGCTCTGGTACTCTAAAAGAGGTCCGATTGATATGGTTTTTTGGTATGTTGTGAAGGACAATATTAGCCATGGTAACCTAAAAATTTCGGCCCTCCAGCTCCATAACTTTGGCCGCCATCTTGGAAATAGTGTCATTTTTTTCAGTTCTTTGCTTTTACTGTCGTCAAAGTTCATTCCAGTGCTAAACATAGTTCTACAATACTGTAGAATACAAAATTTGCTAAAGCTTTTGGGTACAAAGATTTTTTCCATGACCCCTAGGGACGAAGATATGACAGGATATATCATTGAAAATTGCCACTTTTTTCTAGTTTTCCGTTCATGTTTACATTTTAAGTGCATTTTAGCACTAACTATAGCTCGGCAATATTGTAGATCACGAAATTTGCTACAACTTTTGTATTGAAATATTTTTTCCACGACCATTAGGAAAGAAGATATGAAGTCATCTATGGAGTAGCACCGTTGAAATTTGCTACTTGTGCAGTTTTCTTCTCATATTTAGGTTTGAGTGCATTTAATCGCAATCTGTAGGGGATCTATGATGGTCGAGTGATAGCGGGATAGACGACAAGATAAAGCATCTGTCACTTTCCGATCTATACCACTTCAATCCCTCAGAAGACAAAATCGTCTGTTTCCACGATACCTAGAAGATCGTAGGTACTTTGAATTTGCATATAATTTAGTCTTCTATAATATTGCTGACCGAGAAATGCACTAAAACGAAAATATGTGAAGAAAACTGGAAAAGTAGTAAATATCGACGGTAGTACCCCATAGGTGACATCGTATCTTCTTTCCTGATGATCGTGGAAAAAATATTTCAATACAAAAGTTGTAGCCAATTCTGTAATCTACAATATTGCTGAACTATAGTTAACGCTAAAATGCACTTTGAACGTAAACGTGGGAGGAAAACTAGAAAAAAGTGGTAATTTATAATGATATCTCCTGTCATATCTTCGTCCCTAGGGGTCATGGAAAAAATCTTTGTATCCAAAAGTTTCAGCAAATTTTGTGTTTTACAATATTGCCAAACCATGTTTAGCACTAAAATGAACTATAACGACAGTACAAGCAAAAAACTGAAAAAAGTGACAGATTTTCCAAGATGGCCGAGAAAGACGTGGAGCTGGAGTGTCAAAAATTTCGGGATACGATGACAAATATTGTTATTTACGGCATATCAAAAATCCATAACAATTGGACCATAGTTAGGGTACCGGAACAACGATTTACCAAATGTACAACGAAAAAATTTGTATGGGCTGCACCTTTTCCGATATAACATTCTTCCGGCTCAAATTTGGGGATGGAGACAGGCAGATCCGTATTCTGCAGGGTCTAAACCCTCTGATTACGTTGTCACCCCAACTGTTACACGATTTGCTTCTTGTATTCTACTTCTTCAAAAATGGGCCTACTCTTGCCTGACTCACAGGGTTGCTTCTGTATTGATTCTGAATTTAAAAAGGAGCAGGTATATTAAAAATTCTTCAACATGACATTTAAATATGAACCAGCGTATCTTGGTAAAAAACCGGCCAAGTGCGAGTCGGACTTCGCACATTTAAGGTTCCGAATCAACCTCAAAAATATGATTTCTTAATATATTAGTATTTTTTGTTAAAATATACGTAATATTGAACATTGTCACCAAATTTCAAGTTCATAGGTCAATGAGAAGTCTAAAAATTCTTCGGAACAAATTTTGTGACTGACGACGGACGGACGGACGGACGTCTGGGCGACACAAATAGGGTTCCGTTTAGACCCTTCGGGTACGAAACCCTAATAAATTGATGCGTAACCCGCTGCGAGTTGTGACTTGTGACCTGCGGCGGTCAAGAGCGCCAACAAAGAATATACCTAATTAATTAGGTACCTACTTAACTAAACCATAGTACTTAAATACTGGCGTTTTACCAGCGAACGATAAGATGAATGTGTAATGGTTGATCGTCGTTATCAAAGCGGCTAGTTTCAAAAAATTACCTACCTACCATCATCATCATTCATCATTGTAACTACCAAAATGAGAAAACCGTTTTATTTACCTTTCAATATCGTTTGAGTATTTTAAGAAAGTGTAGGCACAGTTTTTTGTTGTGTTTAAGTGTATTTAAACAATAAAATACATTCCAACTGTAATAATATCGGTTATTCATTTTGACGTACGTGACACAAAGTACCTACGTAGCGGCGGGGACGTCAAGTGATCAACGCGCGCACAACTAGCACTCGCGACGCGACAGTGACAGTCGCGACTAAGCTCGTCCGAAATCAACCGAGAATGCCTGTAAATGTTACGTCTGTGTGCGTGCGGCGAAAATGGCACTTTGTACTGAGCGGACTCTCTGCTCCGGCGCGCGCCGCCGCTATTTACTTTGTGATGGCGTCTCTAGGCGAACTTAAAAAATAAAGCGAGATAAGCAGATGACCTTCGCTTTCATGGACCCCATCCCGCTCTATATTATACATTTGAACCACTCATGCAGACGGCCACACCAGTAGGGCATGCAATGCCGGATGATTCTCAACCCCGGGATTTCGGTATTTCAGGAGCCCGGGATTATTCACCTGAGAAAACGAGTAAGTGACAATTTACCGTCACATTGTAACTATCTGTTTTATATACATATAAGTAGAAAAATAATGTAGGACAGAGAATTATAACAAATACTAACGAAATAATTAAGCATACTCAACTCTCTTATTGTTGCCTTCTTATAAATTTTACGAATACGGTATTGGCCTGTTTCAATCCCGGTATTGAAGTACCGTAAAAATCGGTCCGAGATCCCCGGTATTTCGGGATCCCGGGATCCCGATTTGCATGCCCTACACACAAGTTATATGAATTTTTTATCAGCGCATTTGGATGTGCCTAAGTATGACGAAATGCAGTGTGATCCTCACTGAATAATATATGACGCATCATCACAGATGCTAATGCAGCCACAATAAATCTACAGACAATTTCCGCAATGTAACCCTAGTGTACCTAGTTTGAATTGAATAATACACACAATGATTATAATAGCTCAGACTAAATAAACAATTTGAAAATTATTGGATATGTTTGCTTAATTGTAACGTATTTTTAAGAAAATCTAATAAACACTAATTGTTATATTACATTTGGCCATAAAAATGATATACTTACTAGTGGCATCGTTGGCATTCATGGACTAGGTTGAGCGTAAAGCGAAAGCACTTAACAAATACAGATATCGAGACAAAACTTGATCCGATAGATGAGATGCCCTATTTCTAATTACGTCTGCTAGTAGAGTGGGAGCGGGACGCAGTGATGAACAGATAAATGTATGTAGAAACTAGTAGCCACCGTTTAGCTGGCAGGGGGTGGGGACACTTGACCATAGCTAAAATTATCACTTCAAAGCTTAATATCACGCTAGCCAATTCTTTAATCAAAAAATGCTTTTAGAAACCTAATATTTTTAAAAGAGCTATCCAACGATACCCCACACGATGGGGTTTGGCAGAAAAAAAAATTGCACCACCACTTTACATGTAGGGGAGGTACCCTAAAAAAAATTTTTTTTTAAGATTTTATTCTACCGTTTTGTCGGCGTCATTGATATGTATACTCATGCCAAATTACAGCTTTCTAGTACTAACGGTTACTGAGAAAAACGGGGGTCGGACGGACGGACGGACGGACGGACATGGCGAAACTATAAGGGTTCCTTGTTTACTACGGAACCCTAAAAATGCTACGCACATAGGGAGTTATGTAATAATTCTTTATTTTTGCATACGAAAGTTGGCATTGAAATAGAACACACGTGAGGAATTTAGAAATTCAGTTCACTTAATCGCTACATAAAGGTCATTGCAGTTCTTGAAACAAAAGGTGTGTCATGCACCGTTTTGTAGGAAATTCGGAACACTTTGGGTTATAGATGACATTTTAAAATGTTAATCCCGAATTGTGTATGCGAGAGATCCGTGCACCATACCCTGACACACTGGCATCAATGAAAAACCGATGTCACTCATTCAAGGCTTGTGAGGACCTATGCGTAATGCATTGTACGTGCGATTTTCGATAAAAGGCGGTAAAATGCTGCTACATGCTACGGCCTAGCACACGTAGGGAGGTAGGAATAGGTTAACACATTGAACGCCGAGGGCATGATATCGCGTTCTCAGTTCGTAGACAATTTTCGCTACAAAAGCATTAACTGCTTTCGGATACGAGCGTAGCCATTTGGGACCCGCCCAATCCGAAAGATAAGATGTATTCTTACTTTTAATTTGTCGTGTCTCTGCACAATCCCACACGCTTTCAAAATGCTAATACAATGACATGACATCAATGAGAAAACGCGGCTACGGCGGCTGTCACACTGGTGCGGTTTCCGGACGGTTTCCGCTATGTATGTCTATAGCGGTTTACGACCGCGCTGCAGAAATACTACGAATAATGTAACAGGAACTTGGCTTGAAATTTCTTATGTGTAGATCCTTTTTTGGTTTGTTGGTTGTTAAATACTACATACTACTAAAAATACTAGCATAAAGATATACAGGTTGTAATCCTACCATCGCCCTTCTATACGTCGTGTCATGTTCGCATATTTTGTAACCAAAAATAGGTTTATATTCCTAGAAGTCTGTAAAATCGACGATAAATATATTTAGATTTTTCTCTCCTTATATAATAGGAGGAGGAGGAATAAGGCGTCCGCTGGATGCGGGTGGCGCAGGATCGGTCATTGTGGCACTCTTTGGGGGAGGCCTATGTCTAGCAGTGGACGTATTGCGGTTGATATGATGATGATGATGATGATTAGCAAGGAATAAGGTGCAACTCTATACATATCTGTGACGTCGGCCGTACACGGGCAATGCGTGTGAGCTGTTACCGGGCGGCATCGCCCTTGAGTCTAGCGAACCACTGCAGTGCCCATCGATCCGTTTAAAAAAACACTTTTTACTTTCTTTCTCTTTGGAACTGAATATGTATCGATGCGCCAAAGATGGCCAGGTTCTTCAAGCACTGATCTGTTAAACGAGTTATAGATTTCAACGTTTAACTTTTCGCTTTTTTGCGCTCTATCATGGCCAGTTTTAAAATACTTTTATATATGCACCTTGGTTCGCGATCTCTGATGGACAATAAAATTGCAGCCATATACATTTATTTGGAGGTGACGTGAACAGAATATGAAACTTTAACATAAGATCCACATCTTACATCTTATTCTCTTAAACTTTACCAAACATTTTATCTCGTTTATACCATGGCATAAACAGCATAAAGGTTTTGTAGAATATGAGCTCGATTATGATAGAACAGTGTTTTTCAACCTTTTTCATGACACGACCCCCCTAGGACCAAAAAATTATTCGCGGCCCCCTACCCTTGGGTATTTTTCGCATATGGTATTTTACGTTACAGTCGTTACACATATTCAATCCATAAAATTATTTTTATACGTTTACAATTTTATATAATTCGAATTGGGATCGAATACGTCGCCAATTGACAACTAACGCAATTTTCGCGCGGTAAGTACTCTACGCACGACCAAGGCCTTGACGTGTTTGATTCCATTTGCTACCTCGTACTTGTGTGAGTTGACGCTTTCATCAATGGCCCAAATAAAAAGTAAGCAAAGAAATCGCTTAAATCTGGAAAACGATTTAATTCTTAATGTAGCAAAAACAGATCCACGATCGGAGAAATTGATTAGTCAAAAACAAGCGCAACCTTCGCATTAATATGGATAGTTTAGTGCAGTGTCAGAAGCTCGTTTAGTTTTTTTGAAAAGAAATGTAATATGGACAAGTCGTCATAAGATTTATTTTCTTGTTAATTCGTTTGTGTTAAGTTTTTAACATACAAATGTTCAGAAGTATATTGTTCTGTTAATATTTTTTTAATAAATCTATCCTTTCAAACATTATTGTTTTTTTTTTACTGAGGTAGTTCGTTCAACCTCTCGCGACCTCGCACTCGACTGACTGCCATATCTTTAAAGAGCATTTAAAGAGGCAGTCTTCATCATAGGAGTCTTTAACGTCGGTACGTGGAGAAAGAAAATCATAAAATTGGCATTTTATCACTGAGATTAAGTTTTTTAAACGTTTCGAGTAGCCGGTGTGATGCACTTGTATGTCATAATGATTTGATTATTTTAAGATTTCGAGGTTGAAAAGCAAATAGTTAAGTGTAACGTAAGCAATCTACTCAATGCATAAATTATAGACAGCTGTCAGTTCAAGAAAAGATAATATAAAATTCATTACTTACAGGGTTACAAGAAACAATCTTGTAAGATTTCAAGCTCACATGGTCATTTACATTAGAATTAAGATTAAAAACGGGATATTTACCATGTATATTTGTGGTATTGAGTTTCCGATATTTCGGCACTGTTTTTACTTGATGCCACAAAACATTTTACAGTGGCTATACACAAATAAAAGAGATAAGAGTAGCTACAAATTACTAACCTCATAAACAAATTGGCGCACATTTTGGTCCAGGCGTCTAGTTTCATGACTACATTAACTACCCATCAAATTCATAATAATATTTTAAATGCGAAAGTAACTATGTCTGTCTGTGACCTCATCATGCCTAAACCGCTTAACCGATTGAGATAAAATTTGGTACGGAGACAGTTTGAGACCTTGAGGACCCCGAACGACGTTTTATTTTATGAAATGGTGGAGGGAAGCTTGTATGAATGTGGGAGATAAGCGACTTCCACACATACCAAATCGCGGGCAAACGCAAGTACCCTTATTAAACCACCCCCCGTCCTTGCAAGCTTTTGTTTCCGAACTTACCTTTTTTTGGCTTCTTGTTTTCCTGGTTCTAATTTTAAGCGATGCCATATAAAAATAATGATTTAGTCATGTTGGCAGAACAAAGGAACTTGAGCGTTTGTAGAGTAAACAGTAAACATGAAAAATGATAAGCGAACATGACTAATGTCAAGGGCTTGAGAGCGTAAATATTTTTGTTACTATGGGAACGTATATATTTATGACTTCGACTGTACTATCCTTTCAAGATTGAAACATCAAGGCCATAGAGAAGCTATATGCGTGCCAACATAGGGGGTGGAATTACTGTTATGCAGTTAAATTAAGAACGTTTTAAAATGGCTGACTTCTTACCACAGACCACGTATTACAATAGACCGCCCATTTGCGCGGGTAACTTTTGCCACAAACCGATATTCAACAATAAAAAAATAAAACAAGCTGATGTCTAATGATAATATCTCTTTCTGAGTTATTGAAATTAGTGTACGACCATCTCGCTTGGCTGTGTTTTTACAGGACTGCCCAAAACAAGGAGTTTTCAGGTTTCAGAACTTCTTAACCCCTTAACCGATTTAGATGTGTGAGGTATCGTTAGAATCCTTACGTCATCCCGGGTGACATAGGATATGTGACGTTGCAATAAAAACAATATGGCGGACTGTAGACTCCATTTTATGTGTTACGTAAAAAAAAAAATTCTATCCTAGCAAGTGAGGTAACAAAATGAAGCACTTGAAGAGACGATTCTAAAAATATATAACTATAATGTATGTGTTTCAAGCAAAAAAAGTTCGAAATAAAATACTTCACGAAAGAACTCACGGAAATATATTTTGTTTGCAGTCCCGACTGGACCTAATATTTTGGTTTTACTTGTACATAGGTCCCCCGACTGCAAACAAAATATATTTCCTTGAGTTCTTTATTAGGAAATTTGTTTTTATCTTTTTAATGCAGTCGTGTTTTTATTAATTCTTATAATTATTACTTCATGTTGACTGTTAAGTCTGGTTAGACTGACTGTACAATGAATGTTCCTTTTCCAAAATAGATAAATGAAATGAAATGAAATGAAACGCACGTCGCTGATGACGGTGTTGCTTCTCTAATGGCGGGGAATAAAACAAATTGCACTTTATATAGAGTTTCGCAAACGGTGGAGTTGTTTATGTAGATACACAACGGGGGCGGACTCTTCAAATTAATGACAGTTGTGGACGACCATTCATGATTCATTGTAGCCGAGTTGTAAGGAACACGAATTTAAATCTGTAGCTCTAGTATAAGTTTTTTCGAAACATTAACTAATTCGAACGCGTTTGCGTTTTATCTCATAATGTATGAAAGTGGTATGAAAACGTGAACAGCGCCTCTGGTGATCACTTGTGGAAACTAAAACAGCGAGTATAACATTTGTTGCTAACCGATGAACGCGCGTATTTCAAACTCGGTGAGAGCGTTTTCATACATTTTGAGACATAACGCAAACGCGTTCGAATGAGTTAATGTTTCGAGAAAACTTATACTAGAGCTACTGGTGGTCCCGGGCTCGTACCCTGGCTCGTATTGCCTGGGTCGTAACTTATGTACAAGATATCATCAAGTAAAGCGAAGCGCGCGGTACAGTTATCATCAAAAGTAGCTACGCATATGAAGACGTCAAGTCTTTATTGTAAAGGAATAAGAGCTTTTGACCTCTTCGTTTGCGTGGTTACTTTTGATGCTAACTATACCTACACTTGTGTTTTGTTAGTTAATTTAATTCTCCTCCTGTTAGTTAATTCTTTTTACGAGGAAAACTAAAGCGTTAGATAGTAAAATTTAGTGCAGAAGGACCATCAACTTAGTTGTTAATTAAAGCAGTTTTTTAAGAAAAACTATTTGTTCCAGCACATTTAAAAAAATATATGTTAATATTCATCATATTTCAAAGACCGTGTACGGACTCGATACATAATTGGACGAAATCGGCTCGATAGAAAATAATTGCAATCATCATTAAACGGTTCTATCTCTTTATTTTTATTACGTATGGGTCTGAAATTAAAAACATGAAGTCAACATATTCATACCTAAACCGCCAACGAGTCAGTCATATTTCACAAATAATCCACGCTTTTTTTTATTTCAATATTATTATAGTATTTTTTTGCTATTCTACGCGCAGAGCTTCCGTAAAGAGCGGGATGGTTAATTGGAAACTCACGCGTGTTAGAGCGGGACTTTTTTTTAGGTCTTGTCAGCCTCTTAATGGACAAACTTCTAACCACTAATAGAGCACCTGAGGCTGGTCCAGAAAATAGACATTCAGGTTTAATAAAAGTCCCTTGGTTTTAGAGATAATCGAACTTTTCTATTTTCTTAATAATTGGTACCTTGTTTCACTTTAATGACCGTTGAGGACATAAATAAAAAGCTATTGTCTTTTTCTTTATTGTTAAATATTCTTGAGGGGTATTAGAACTTTATGGCAGCCACTCATTTTTGAAAATTAGGCTCTGATCTGTAACAAAGGTACCAATTATTAAGAAAATAGAACAGCTCGATTAAATCTCGAAAACCAAGGGACTTTTACTAAACCTGAATGTCCATTTTCTGGACCAGCCACAGGTGCTCTATCAGTGATTAGAAGCTTGTCCATTAATTACTGGACACCCGCTATATGTGAACGACCATTTATATACCAATATTCAATGTTGTGGAATTTCCAGTGCCATCGATCGATTGAACTTTGTATTAATGCATAACCATTAGTTCAGAACTTCTATTACAGCGAAATTACGTAACGGTTTCATGTGAAGATTGGTAATGACGATATATTATATGATTTCTAACTGGGTCAGCGTGTGCTGTGTAAGTTATATTAACCATGGTATGTAGAAGTTGCCAAAATAACTAACTAGGTACTATGCATATTTTACTAGCGAGTATCTAAAATGTGTCACATGAAATATTTTTCGCTTTACATAAATTTATAATAGTTTTCTGGTGATGGCCTCGAAGGACACCCCAATAAATCCAGGCAATATTTAATTGAATAAATCCATTTCAACTCGTTCGCTACTCGAAAGTGTTGAAGGGTCATAAACACTTGCAAAAACAACGTCTCTCCTGTGGTCAATAGTTAACGGCTTATGAGCATGTGAGTTATGAATGTTATGATTTTATTACATGGATTTATAGAACCGGAGACGCCGTTTATGCGGGATACTAGACCAATCAAATTTAAGCTTTGTAGCCCTTAACTTTTGATATGTCCACAGGAAAGACGCGAACCTAAATCTTTTATGACCCTGAAATGAATGAAAGTGCAATGTCTACGTCACTATCGTTTTCTTGTGTTTTACATGATTGGCCACTTTCCTAGATGTTCCGTCTGTAGGTCTTATAGGTGTTTGATTGTGTTGTTCCTTCGGTAGTTTCGTTAGCGGTAACAGGGTCAGCGAAACTGGTACTACTAGATTGAGCTCTAACGTGACTAAAAACGGCTGGTGGAGTACGATTGTCAGAAGCCATTAATGTTCTTTTTAACCTGACTGTGGCTTTATAGATCGTGCCCAATTAAGCGATAAGAGTGCGCGGTTGGAGAGTGGCCTGGTGGAAAGCCAGGGGAATAGTCCTACACGATCACGCGGGCGGATTAAACACTGGAATACTCTAAAAGTTTGCTCTCCAGTGAGATTGGTTGAGCTGCTTCAACCGATTCCGAGGTGTGATAAAGACGTTGAGCCTGTTCCAGCTGCGATGGCACTACGTTTGCTTCAACTCGTTTATTGCGCCCATACTGCGATCGCTGCAGGGAACCATCACTTTTGCAGATTTCTTGCCTTATCAACTAAATGGATGGAAATGTCTTTCTTCCTTTACCGCATAACTGCGTCCTGGACGTTGGGCCATCATGGTCCATTATGTGGATCCAGCAATTGGCCGATGGGTGTCGTGTTTCAGTGGTCCCGGGTAACCTACTGAACCCTATATAGTCTATATACCAGCAGACGAATAATAAATGAATCAGAATCTGACGACGCAGCGGAGCCACACTGTTAGATTAGGACACTGTTTGTGTTAGGTTGTTTGTTGTTATGTCGCTTAAATTAAATGTGTTTTTTAAATTTGTTATATTGATATGCATGTTAGTCTGTGACGTATATGCAAATGTAGGTCTTATTGCCTGATAAACAAACGCCCGCATCGCAGTAAAACTATATGCCTGTAGCTTGAGGAAAGCGGAAAGTTGGTAGGCCTATAATGTCTCTAGGTAAATAGCAGAGCTACTTGTAAATGTTTACACTCCATTCAGATGTTTCTCGAATAAAGAAACGGGTCATAAATCTATGTTAACCTAGAAACTCTAACTGTTGTTAATGTGCCTTCGGTAGATTCCACCGAGTCAAGCCTCCTTTTATAAAGTAGCTATTTTCACTTGAATCTTCACGTGTGCCTCATTCGCGAGAAAAGTTTTTATTTTCAGTATTTTAATTGAAACAGTACTTTGCTCTCTTACGTGAAAGTTTACCTTAATCACCTACTGTGCTTCGTTACTTTCTAACAACACTGACATTTGCAATATTCCCTATTTCCCGTTCTAAACAAAGATACACTAGAACGAGACGAGATATAAGTACTTCATCCTTGTCAGATACGTAATTATTGGAGAACTTACAGAGATAAATGTACCTAAAACAATATCGCGTACAACCATTACCTAAAACAATTTAAAAAAACCTAGGTTACTCAACAGTTCCCACTAAAACATACTGTAGGTAAATAAAAATAGTAACTGCTAAGTTCTACATTTTACATTAAACTATTACAGTTGACAATAATTACACTATTACATTACTTACTGTGTACAGTATTACATTACTGTGTTCTTTTTGTGGTGTTCGATAAAAAGTATTTGTATTGTATTGTAAATACTGTTTTGTCGTTAGTTAAACTAAAATACTTGAATATTTAGTAGAAAATTCTCTAACTGAATATTTTTATTCGGGTACGAATGCTTTTGAAATAGCAGACTAAAATGTTCTGAAAAATTGAGCACATGGCACTGCCTCGGTGACTCGATTTTCATTTGTTTTTGAGATCGTGACTCGTTTTGAAGCGTTAATAAATAATAAACGTCCTAGAACTTGACCTTTAATTGTGTTAGACATTGTAGGTAGGCTAGGTATTATGGCTTGACCTAAATTATTCCAAATTTGCATAAACACGCCCAAAAAATCTGAATATTGCTTAAAACCTTCGCGGCATATAAAATACCTGTGTACCTTTCAATCTCGTTATTTACTACCTCACACCCTCAAACCACCTTTTTGGCCTTGGCCTTTTATGACTCTTTAGAAGGAAATAAATGTACTGCCGTAGGAAAATATAAAATCTCGATAGTTGGCACAATTATAGGTACGTACAACAAGTAATGCAATGATCTGGAAAAATATTTTGACAAGACCTTAGTGATATTAGTATAAGGTTGTAGTTAGTGGTTAAATAAAACAATTCATTGGTACCTGGATAAAAATGTCATAAAATTATAAAATTTATTTAAATAAAATCGAGATTTATTTACGCATTTTTAAGTCAAAGAACATTGAAAGCTTTATTACTCCGATGTACACTACTAACTTAATTTCATTATATTATATACGGACGCTACATAGCAGAAACCTAGTGCCACGGGTTAGCTATGTGGCAATCAAAACTTTTCCAAATTGAAAAATTACGTACATAAGTGATACATAACGCTTGATGGCCCAATGAGCGTTTTTCTGTCAACGCTACAAAACATTCAACGTAAACGCTTTGAGATATTCGCGTGACTGTTGAGGTAGCTACAGCACGATCCCAACACCAGCTCAACTATTCACAACGCGTTTTACCTCGCCTCACCACTCACCCCTAGCGTATAAAACGTCATTATTCGCAATAGCAACGCGTGTTCTCGCACTTACACTGGTTCACTTGAGGTGAAACTTTGTGAATAACAAGCCTGGTTTTACACTAACCCACTTTTATTACCTCGACAATCCGAATGAAAACCTTTGTAGCGTTATTTGACACTTTAACTGCACTTTAGTTGAAAATTGAATGCGGTGTTTTGAGTGACGCGAAAGTTGGGGAGTTTAATGTTCAGCTTATTTGCTATTTGTAGTCTTTATTAAGCATTGAATTTACCAATTATTACCATTGAACGATTTCATACAGGTAAATAACGTTGGATTCACATTCATATGGTGCTTTCTGACGTGACTCGAACTATGTCAGGCATCAGAGCGCATCGCGTCAGATGAGTATGAAAACGACGAAGTATTCTTGAATATGCCATTGCAAATGCAAGTCAAAGTTTGGTTGTGTAGCAAGTGTTGGAATAGACCCATTGACGTTTGAATAAGTATCATTGTTATCTGCGAACTTTGAACGAGCACAACCTACATAGCTAGAGGTACTATTGAAAGTTCCAGTTACACAGTAGGTGGCTATTTTTTTTGAAAATAGTTCGAGACGTTGCTATAAATACTTTGTATTTTGTCTGGCCCTCAGCAAATATGAATCTGAAACATTCAGTTCCATTCCGTTTCATTCGTCTGAAGTAAACATGGATATCGCTGGTATATAATTAAAATTAATTGTCAAAGTTGAACAGCGGCCCAGGGTTTTTTGCGAATGCGTTTTTTGTATAATTTGTGGACAATCTTACACAAATCGACCTAGTCCCAAACTAAGCAAAACTTGTACTATGGGAACTAAGTGACGACATACCTAACATACTTATATAGATACGTACTTTAAAATCCAAGACTAGGGAATAAATATTCGTGTTCATCACACAAATAAATGCCCTGACCGGGATTCGAACCCGGGACCTCCAGCTTCTTAGGCCCCTGCCTACCAACTAGACTATAAGCGTCGTCATGCTACGCACTACGGCGTAGCACATTGTACCAACTGCGCAGTATACAAGTTGGTGACTCTTTCACAAATAGGTATAACTGTAAAATATATTATTAAATTATGTTATTAATGTGTGTGTGTGTATGTTATGTTGTTAATGTGGACGAGTTACAGTGTGTACTTAAGGGAATCTCAAGCACCACTCATGTAGTAATAATAACCGAAACTTGGATGAAGTCGGAGGAGGATGCGAAATTGCTAGAACTACCCAATTATGCCCATTACTATAGTTACAGATCAGATCGCATAGGAGGAGGAGTATCAATTTATGTAAACATCGGCATACAACATAGTTTGATGGATAGTAAATACAAAGACGGGAATAATTATTTGTGGGTACATACAGGAAAATTTGGATTAGCCATTGGAGCAATATATAAACCAGGCGACACATCGATGCAATCATTCTTCGAAGAGTTCGAATCACAATTAAATCAGAAGAGGGCAATCGTCTTCGGCGATTTTAACATAGATCTATTAAGAAAAGAAGTTAATACAAAAATCTATACAGAAATAATAAAAGAATCTGGATTTACTACACTCAACAAAATTAATCCGAACTACTGCACTAGAGAAACACATACCACAAAAACTATACTGGATCACGTACATACCAATTTAAAACATAACCATTTTATGATGTCCATTATAGATTCTGCATTTTCGGATCACAAACAAATACACTTAGAAATAAAGAAGACTTATCCTAAACTAAAACCGAAAACAGTATGTAGCTGTTGATTATGCAAAATTATACAAAACTGTGGAAGAAACCGTGATAGAAAATGAAGAAAGCAGTTACGAAGTGCTAGAATCATACATCAAGACACAAATTACCAAAAGTAAGACTTCTAAATGGAAAACTCAGAACGAACTCCAAGATGAATGGATAAGTAAGCAAATAATGGAGGATATACGTGCAAGGAATAGCATATGGCGTCAAATGAAAGCAGAACCCAAGAACAAGACTATTGAAGAAAACTTTATTAGGAGACGTAACAAAGTAACCGCTAATATAAGAAAATCTAAAAATAAATTCTATTGTGACTCGTTTAACGCATGTAAAAATAAACCTAAAAAACTATGGAACTTAATTAATACTTTAGCTTGTAATAAATCTAGAGAAAGTTTTATTCCTCCAGAGCTAGATACTGAAACGGGTATTTTAAATAACGGAATTGAAATTTGTGAATACCTCAACAACTTCTTTTCTAGCATAGGATATTCACTAGCTAATGACATACCTCTGAAATATCATAACAGTTCAATGCACACCATGCCAAAGGACGAAACTAGAACTAGTTTTTCTTATTTCAGTTTATGCACGGAAGACGAAGTCAGTAATATTATCAAAACACTAAACTCAAACACTAGTACTGGTATAGATGGCATAAGTACGAAATGTCTTAAGTGTATACATAAAATTATTATTAAAGATCTAACATCATGCCTAAATAAATGTCTTACAGAGGGTTACTTTCCAGATAGCATGAAAATTGCAAGGGTTACGCCAATTTTTAAATCGGGAAATAAGCGGATATGCGGTAACTATCGCCCCGTCTCGGTTTTGCCAATCCTGTCAAAAATCTTGGAAAAGATCATTTACAGACGCCTTGAGACATACTTAAATTCCATTAATTTCCTGTATGACCGGCAGTACGGTTTCAGATCTAAGTCAAATACTCTCACAGCGACTGTCGATCTCATTACTGAAATAAAATCAAACATTGATAATAAAATGATAGTTCTAGGAGTTTTTATAGACCTAAAAAAGGCATTTGATACTGTTAGCCACTCCCTATTACTCAATAAACTTAGAGGCATAGGCATCGATGGAGCTGTATTTAAAATGTTAAAATCATACCTCTCTGATAGATATCAACTAGTACAGATTGGACAGTACCAAAGTAACCGCAAACTTATTAAATATGGCGTACCTCAAGGATCCATTCTGGGTCCGTTGCTATTTTTGATTTATATGAACAATATTCAAGATCTGGCAGTACAGGGACAAATAACATTATACGCTGATGACACATGCCTTTTCTATTTTGGCCACGATTTGCACCACCTCCTTAGCCAGGCCCAAGGCGATCTAAATATGTTAAATGAATGGCTAAAATATAATCTACTCACAATCAATACGTCAAAAACATCGTATATGGTTTTTTCGGCGAAAAATAAAAAGATACCGAATCATACTCCGCTTGAAATTGACGGTCAGATATTACACAAAAGCAACAAAGAAAAGTATCTGGGGCTACTACTAGACCCAAAACTTACATGGAAAGATCATATCGATAGCATACGTACTAAAATCATTCATCTGACTGGCTCTCTACGTCGTACTGTAGGGTGTTTCCCACGGTATGTTAAATATATAATATATAACTCCCTAATAAAGTCACATCTTGAATATCTGATCGAGATGTGGGGTACCGCTGCAAATATCCATTTAAAAAGGCTACAAATTGTACAAAATAAATTATTAAAAACATTGTTCAATTACCCTTTTCGTACCCCGACATCTACTATATACAAGGATACACAAATTATGCACATTAAACAACTGTATACTTTTAAAACCTGCCTCCTAATTCATAAAATTATAAAAAGACAAGTACACACACAAATAACATTTAAGACAAAAATACACAAATACAGCAAGAGAAAAAAATATCTTTACCACTTGAATATGTCTAAATCTCGAACAGAGTCCTATGGCAAAAGGACTTTAACGCATGGAGGAGTAAAACTTTATAATAATCTGCCACTAGAAATAAAAACTTTAAATTCCATGAATATGTTTAAAAGACGGCTTAAAAAACATGTCTGTGATATCATAGACATTGTATAACAACATTTGCACGAGCAGTCCTAGAAAGGTTTTGATCTACTTACCTACTTATACTAATGTAAATATATTACTATTTTAATTTAGTCCCTCACTTGTTGTACTCGTTTTCTATACAACAAGGGATAAACTCTCATATATATTTTTATAAGATTGTTTTATATCAATGCATGTTACCTGTACTTACGTTCAATCACTGTTATTTAGCTTGTATTGTAAGTTCTCATTTAAGTGAACATGTACTTTTGTTCTTATGGGAATAAATTCTTTAAACCGAAACCGAAACCGAATGTGTATGTGTGTACTATTATCGAATCGACCTATATCGCCGACCGCTTAACTGAGACGGTGTAGAAGGACAGGGGGTGTCTCAGTTACCCCTTGATGTCTCTTCTCTTGCCTCTTGCAGGCGCCGTCTTTTTTAACACATTCAGCGCCGAGGATCCGATAGTCTAGATCTCCGTTCGTAGACAGTTATAGCTACAAAGCGGAAAAACCATGTAAGAACGCAGCGCGTAGCACTCGTCGGCAATGAAAGTGTTAAGTTTTAGATCTATGGGTACTAAGTTTTAGATCTAATAATCTAGATTATTATTTTCTTTCACCGATCTTGTTCTAAGACATAGCTTTAAACAACTTGAAAGGTATAATAGCAACTTGCATAACACGTGTCGCGCGCTAACAAAGGAAACGTCTTCTCCATGAGATTCCTAATTATCTCGTAACTTATACTATATACTAGCTATTATGTTAGATAGGTAGGCTATTGTTTGCAAAGGATACATTTTCAGGTTATAGCGCTTATGAGACAGTCAATGTAAATTTAATCATTGACATTGGTACCTTCCGCAAAGCTTGCCAATTATTAATGTGCCTAACCTTTTTTTTTAAGCCCATCCGATGCACAGTTTGGGTCCGCCAGTCTGCCTAAACCCAGGGATTGGCGCATTAGTTTTAGCGTAAGTGATCGCCATCTGACAACCCTAGAAGACAATCTACAGGTATCATAAGTCATGACATGATACAAAATTAATGATTCCAGCTATTATTCTGAATCTTCTTCACTATGTAACCAACCTCGTCCACACGGAAAAGCCGGACAAAGTTGGTCACGTTGTTCAAAATCATGTACATTATCTACGGACGTTATGAAACTGACAAACATTCGTTAACTTGTTTATTGCTAACTAGGCTTCAATATTGAACTAACTCTGGTGTATATTTCCAATAACGAGACATATAATCGAGTTACCCGTCAGTTGGACTCGTCAATGCCGTTAGCTCTAGGGCATCAATCAAATTAGCCTGCTAAGTGAACCCGAATGGTAGTTCCCGACCTCCCTTCCGATTTACAACCATTGGCGAGCAAGAGATTGTGCTAACGAGGCTTTTATAGCTATAACGTTTTGGGGTAATTTACCGTAAAAAATATCAAGGACGTGGTCTAGAAAGTATATACTATAAGTTCATTGAAAATATGAGCTACTTAGGTAATCCTTACCTATTTAGGCCTTGTAAGTGTAATACTCACTTTTGGGGGTAATTTACCGTAAAAAATATCAAGGAAGTGGTCTAGAAAGTATACACTATAAGTTCATTGAAAATATGAGCTACGTAGGTAATCATTACCTATTTAGGCCTTGTAAGTGTGATGCTCACTTTTTGAGGGTAATTTACCGTAAAAAATATCAAGGAAGTGGTCTAGAAAGTATACACTATAAGTTCATTGAAAATATGAGCTACGTAGGTAATCCTTACCTATTTAGGCCTTGTAAGTGTGATGCTCACTTTTTGGGGGTAATTTACCGTAAAAAATATCAAGGAAGTGGTCTAGAAAGTATACACTATAAGTTCATTGAAAATATGAGCTACGTAGGTAATCATTACCTATTTAGGCCTTGTAAGTGTGATACTCACTTTTGCTTTCGAGATTAATTCAAGCAAGACCATTTTTGGGGTAATAAAGCGCTGTACCTAATTGTATTACGTATAGGTATTACGTAAAAGCATGTGTGAAGTAGGAAGTCTGATATTTCATTTCCGCCATGAACAAAGAGGCTTAAGCAAATACGGACAGTCAAACAATACGAGCAGGCATCAAATATTTAGCTCTGCTTCTGCGGCCACAAGTCACACACGACGAGCATACATACATATATAAAAGGAGTATGTTTTACTCTCATACTTTAACCATTGTTATTGGTGGGAGATTATGCATTATGGTGTTGTTTTATTTTTATAATCGGGATTTAAGTTTTGGAGACCTTTTTGTGCTTATAGTTATTATTTACTTCTTATTTGTTTTTAATTGCTGTTATCATTATATAATGTGTAATCATTATATATATATATCATTATATAAGAATATATTAAAACTTTAGCTCAGTCTATTGAATTTAAGAGTGAGAAGAAATTCCGCAAGTTATTTTTATACGTATTAAAAATTGCAAATGCTGACTTTGGAGATTTAAACTGAACGACTGACAACAATCTAAAGTTCTTATAAAAGTCAAATTAGATTACGGAAATAAAGGCAGTAGGTACTAAAGCGATTATCATCATTAATACCTGAAACTTTTATTCAGTAAATGTCAGCAAAAAAATGGCGTCGTAATCAAGTCTGAAAAGTGATTTAGAGCTCTATAGAGCCGATTGATGAAACTTTCAAAGTGTGTCTAGTTGCTGGATTGAAAGAAATAAATTATTACGACTAAGGCGACTTCCTGACTTGGCGGGGCGGGATCGATATGTGACATTTTCTTCTTTGACTTAAATTTACTGACATCGCACAGATTCTCACTTGACACAATACTGTCAGTATTACATTTGCGCAGTAGTAATGTCATGCGCAGAAGCGGAGCAGTACTGCCTTCTCGTATCGTCCCGCTTCCGCGCATCCCTCGCCAGTCAGGAAGCACTCATTTAAATGTAGGGGCGCAGTAAAAAGTAGTACTGAGTTGACTGACAGTTGACACTGACATTTGACAATTTTCTCATATCGTACCGCCTCCGCACCGACAAATCAGGAAGTCGCCTAAAGAAGTAGTACGCAAACAGCTAGTAAAATAAATTAGTCAAAAGTTTTCATTCAAAACACATTAATTGTGCTGCAAAAACGTTCGTATTTGCCGCATAATTACTTAATGTGTTAATTTACGGTTTTATTGTTGTTCCAGTACGAGTAGTTAGTTTAAATTATTTTAGTTATTTATTAACTGTAAACTATTTCTGATTACTCTGATGAATGTTTACATTTATGCAGCTTTTAGTCCGGTATAATTTTTACATCTAAAGGATTCACGCTAGACCGTTCCGTGTCCGGGCTGGCCCGTTTTCTAGTACAAGACGTCGATTTCTTGTACTACAAAACGGACCGGCCCGGACACGAAACGGTCTAGCGTGAAACATCCTTAATTTTTGTATTAATAGTACATAATTTACCAAGGGCGGTGAAACAAAGAATGCCTCAGATCGCAAGTTTGTGATGCCCGAGCCGAAGGCAAGGGCGATAAATATGTGATCTGAGGCTTTATTTATTACCGCCCGTGGTAAGTACAAAATGTTATATCACCCTCTGGCCAGGTTCCGCGCCATAAATAAGATTTACCTACCTGAATAGTACACACGCTTCAAATTTTTATTCGCTCTATACATATATACCAATTTATACCAATCTATATATACTTACCAATAATATACCAATTTATTTATGGTATAAATAAATATAATTTTCTAGTTGAAAATGTAGTAACGGCGTAACAAAAGCGGCTTTGTAAATGAAAAGCGAACTTATAATATTAAAGAAAAAAGCTGCATGGAGCGAAAAGGTTCTTTCAAAGAACTTATAAATTCTCGAGTAACTCTTTGTCAAAGGGTTTACATTTTCCGGAACTACGCCCGTAGGCTATTATGAAGACATAAACTTTTGACTCCTTAAGGCGACTTCCTGACTTGGCGGGGCGGGATCGATATGTGACAGTTTCTTCTTTGACGTAAACTTACTGATGTCGCAAAGATTCTCACTTGACATAATACTGCCAGTATTACGTTTGCGCAGTAGTAATATCATGCGCAGAAGCGGAGCAGTACCGCCTTCGCATCGTCCCGCTTCCGCGCATCCCGCGCCAGTCAGGAAGCACTCATTTAAATGTAGGGGCGTAGTAAAAAATGGTATCGCGTCGACTGACAGCTGACACTGACATTTGACACTTTTCTCATATCGTACTGCCTCCGCACCGACAAATCAGGAAGTCGCCTTAGGGACGCCAAGCGACTAAGGTTGTATGGAATTATTATTTACTGTTTACATACGCTTTTCTGGAAGCGAGAGGGCTTTGTCAGTTCTATGTTAGTAGATACTGTGATTTTGGGGAGTTTCTATTGAGAGACGCCTGACCAAGTTTTCCATTCAGATCTCAACTCCGTCATCCGATAGAAAAGTACTCTGTGTTCATCGTCAACACTTTCACCATTCGTAAACTTCAAACTAAGTGCATTCGATCGTTCCTTATTCATTTTCTAATAGCTAGCACCTTACACAACCGGTAAAAAGTACCAATCCCATGTACCTACAATATATCGCCATAAATAAAAAAATCTGTTACTTTCTCACAAACCTGCAAGTGCGAGACGGCAAATGCTGCGAGTAAAACAACATAGTTTTGCAGGTATTTTTTTAATTTAAAATCATAACAGATTCGTATTATTGTATGTATTTGTGGAAGCAAAGTTTGACATTCATGCCTCTTCATGGGTAATGGGGTCTACAGATTTAGCAATCTGGCTACAATTGTCTGTTTTTTGTTCTGAGCTTCTGAGCCGACGAATTGCCAAGTCTAATAGAGGGAAGGTGCAAGATGACCAACTTTTATTGGTGCACATTCTGCGTTAAAACTTTGATCCATTTTTTTTCGTTGCTTCTAAAATTAGGCTGCCCGTGAAAAGGAGTTAGCTAAATAAGAAAAATATTTAACCGCTTATAAAAAAAATACTGACTGCGCATCAATAAAATACTACATAATTGAATATTAAAATCGTGTTTTGTTATCCAATAATTATTTTAGCTGTGCAATCACCGGTTGTAGGTTCTTAGGTTTATTTTTGAAGTGCCTTTAAATACAAGCCGCTAAATAATATCTATATTCGCTTGTTTCTGGTTTTTTTAAGTACAACCGGTAGGTAGAGTCACCGAAATAAAATCACTATTTCTAGCTTCTGTTAAAGTTTTGAAGCCGAGATAGACCCGGAAATGAATTCGTAGTAAACAGTGAAGCAATATCGAGAGCCAACTTTTGTCATTGAGGAAGTTATTGCCTTTGCTTCTATGTATAACTGCTTCGCGTTTTTAGCTAGTGGTTAGTTGATATTTAAATCTCAAGCAAAATTCTTAGCAGATTTCAATTTTAATTTATTATGCTCTTTTTCATCATACTCGTATTGGTAGTAAGGTTAAGACTGTTTTTTTATCTATAAGTGATGATTTAACTGCTTTTTTAAAATTATTAATCTTACTTCATTGTTCCTTTAATTATTATTTTTTTGCGACAATCATTGTACATGATTCATTTTCACAAATTATCTAATTCTATAACATTAGTAATTTAAATGTCCAAAAAAATATTTTAAGTAATTTAAGGGCTTCCTCTGAATTGCTTGTTACCAAACTCAGGTTGCATCTTGCAACAGCCGCATCTGTTTCATGCAAATGAGACTGGCATCGTGAAAACTACTTATTATTTGTCAAGAAACTTGAAATTAAGTCTGTATTCTAGAACTGGTAAGAACTACGGACTAGTTTTTGAATACAAGATAGACTCTAGAATTACTTGTAGTAGGAGATGACAATTCTAGGTTGAAAGTTCACTTTATGAACCTATTTATTATTCGACTGTCTAATGTTTACTTATTTTTGATGTGTAACAGACGCTTAATGTGAATCAGCGAAATTATATTCCGGTTAGATTTGTCTAAATTGTGCTGTGAAAGAAAAAAAACCGGCCAAGTGCGAGTCGGAATTCGCACATTTAGGGTTCCGAACCAACCTCAAAAATGTGATTTATCAATATATTAGTATTTGTTGGTAAAATATGCGTAATAATAAATATTATTACCAAATTTCAAGTTCATAGGTCAACGGGAAGTAAAAAAAATCTTAGGAATAAAATTTTGTGACAGACGACGGACGGACGCGTGAGTGACAGCAATAGGGTTCCATGTTGACCCTTCGGGTACGGAATCCTAAAAACTAAAGCTAAAATATATCATTTAAACAACTCGAATAAAAGTCAAAATTTTAAAACTGCTAACAGTAAATAAGTAAGATACATCGTCACAGGGTTTGGCTTCTAGCCGAGAGCCTGCTTGGCCTCGGCTTTCGGCCTTCGGCGTCTGCCAAATTACCTGGCGCGGGGGCCAATCAGTGTAACTGGTTTCAGGACCTCAATTCAATAGGCACGAAGTATTAAGTAATCCATACTAATATTGTAAATGCGAAAGTTTGTCTGTCTGTCTGGCTGTGTGTTACCTCTTCACGCTTAAACCGCTGAACCGCTTTAGATGAAATTTGGCATTTGAGTCCCGGGGCCTTCCCCGGGTTTCAAACTATCTCCATGCCAATTCCTATTTCCTTACTTTTTATCTCGGAAATAATCTCTGTGGGGGAAGTGGAACTGTCCCATGTGCAGAGCATGCATGGAGGCAGAAGAGACTGCTAGACACATTCTACTAGACTGTAAGCAGGTAGAAGTATACAGGAAGAAACACATAGGAAATCCGAACACACTGCAGGACGCAGTAAACAATATAAAGACACTAATAGGTTTCATACAGGAACTAGGGTGGTTAGAGTAGCGCTACCCCTTTTTCACGCAAAATAGGCACGTTGGGTTGGTTGGTTGGTGAGGGAGATTAACTAAAGGGAGTGGAAGTTTATATGGAAGAGCGATAGCTAGGTCAGCGCCTGGATATAAAAATAATAGCAATTAAATTCTATCGCGATGACCTAGTTTTACGCGGACGAAGTCGCGGGCAAAAACTAGTGCTAAATACATTTTTAAAGTATAGTGCGTATCCATCACGAAGGCGCGCCCCTCCTCAGCCCAATCCGTACAATTGCGAATAGATTAGTGTTAGATTCGCTGTGGAGGGGCGCGTCGTTGTGGATGACACCCACTATAGAGCGCTCGTGGCCCAGCGGCGCCAGCATGCCGTGTGCGGTATGCGAGGTTAAGCAATATTGACCCAGGTCAGTTCATGGATGGGTGACCCCTTTGAGTGGTTATTAACTGAGCGCTTCCGTGCTTTGGAAGGCACGGTAAGCTGTTGATCCCGGCTGGAGTCTATGATAGGCTGATAGCAGCAGGTATTAAGGCAAGTTAGAGTTCTTCGGACGGCTTAAGAACTTTTAACAGTCAAGTTGGCGACTCCTTGACAAAAGCCTAATCCCAATAAGGTCTAGTTTCCCCTCGGGTTGGAAGGTCAGATGGCAGTCGGTTTCATAAAAACTAGTGCCTACGCCAAATCTTGGGATTAGGTAGCGGACCCCAGGCAACCTTCAGGATGCAACTGTATTATATTTAATCTGGAACGAAGTATATTTGAATAAAGGTCAGTAGAGATCGTAAACTTTTGTCTTGCTCGCTCGCTAGTGGTAGCTCTATATGTCGTGCGCACTTGCGACATTTAAATAAAATATTTTTGTCATAATAAATGATTGTATCGGAATTTCAAACGTCCAGATTTTAGATATATGAATTAGGTACCAATCTTTTTTGACAGAACCGTGTAAATATCTCTTGTAGTTTAGAAGTAGTAGTAAATCTTTTGCAATAATCTTAATGGACAAAATTAATGGACCACATTTTTCAAACAGTATCCACTATATTATTTCAAATCCATTGACAGGTTATTGTTACTATGAACAGTCGGCGTTAAATATATGTATACATTTTTTGCCTTCTCAGAAAGGGATATGGTAGGTACAAAACTGTGAACATGTATTTGAAGTCGACTGACTGGTATCCATTGACATCGTTTGAATAGCATTTTAGACAATGGGTTTGTCAGGCATTCGACCCTTTTGTTATAACGGCCTTGCAGTTGAGATCGATAGTGCAAATTTGACTGTTGTAGGTAGGTTAGTATATATATATATATATATGTTATTTGTGTTTACAACCCTCCTAAAATGACGTTGCTAGCTAGTCGGATTAGGTATTTTAAGTACCTAATTGTTGTTGGCAGTTCCAATCGAACATGCAGTTTTGTTAAATTAGAGTTAATTTTAAATTGCATTGCATATATACTTTTTTTAATTTTACTGTTGTAAGTCTGAACCATCAAACATGTGGTCGTAATGCATGTAATTGGGTATAATGATATAAAACAATAAACGTTTCTTAGACATGTACTGTTAAATATCTCAACCTATCGTTATTATTTTATTAATTATAATCTGTCAAACTAATTCATCTAGTCATTGATTAGTTTTTCCACTTTTACCAGTTTTCTTCTGCGTATTAAAAAAGTATGAAATTTTGTAATTACAGAATAATGTACGTACAATAACTTTGTTTAGATCAAACATACAGCGAGATAACATTTTGCAAATGGCATAGTCTTAAAGTGACTCGTTATAAGGTGCTAAAGCCCTTTTGAGGTCAACCGTACGCGTCCAAATTTGGAAACATACTCTTGTTCGATCGGATTGGCACTAAGAAAGAAGAGCCCGATATAGATATTTTTATGTTCTTATCAAAGTTGAAGAGCAAAAATTGACTGCGGCAAGATTTGCGATGCCTATCCCAATCCCTGGCCGGCTCTAACCTTTTACTGGAAGCCTACCCTACTTTTATAGCGGTTCGGGAACGCTTCCCAAGGGCAGACGATGCCGACGTCAGAGTTATATCGTTGTTCGATAACTCCTGCTGATAGGTACACGTTCGCGGCTTTTTATGTTACTTATCTTTTATTTCGTAACGTTTAGGTATGTGGCTCTAAATTTGATTGAACGGTCGGAGAAAGTTTATTCCAATTTTCAGGTTAGATTAGACAGGTTAGATAGAATTGTTATCATGATCGTCAAAACAAATAAAAATTAAAATTACAGAAATGTAAAGAAATAAATAATAAACAAGAAAATCAAATTCAAATTATCTCCCACTAGGGATCGTCAGATACTTGATAAATGTCAAATCTCAAATACCTACATATAAAATCAAATTAAAAAGGTATACATTAAAGAAGACCAGCGCTGGCGATTGGATATGCTGAGATGGAACCGTTTCGTGACAACACAACTTTTTGGTTTATGTTTTTATTTTTATTTTGATGTGTTGTTTTATAAGTTGTTTTTGTCCCGAATAAATATTTCTATTTCTATTTCTAAAGAAACTCAAACCCCCTAAACGTCAAAGCCCCTATTTATATTAATCTCTCTTTATTATAATTAGCTTTCGTTTTAATGTGTCAGTTTTCTTTAATAATACCTGCGCAAGGATATTCATGCAACAAAAGATTAAACAACTAAGATACTATTACGGAGTCACGTAGACACTGAATACCCAAAAATGTATCTCCTCATCTGTAAAACTGAAACACGGAGACTTAAGGCCAGGCCAGTTCACGAATAGTAGAAAATATTAAAGTTTGAGGTTAGATTGTGAAGAAATAACATAGAATCACACTACAAAAAAATTACTGTAGATTGAGAAAGAAAGAAAGTAACACAATAACCGAACAAAATATTGAAAAATGCTTTGGTAACTCTGTAAAAAAAAATCTAAATATCATCGTAAGAATAAACTTACATGCTGATTATTTCGTAATTGTCATCGGCAGTGATACGTTTTTCTTTACAAAAAGGGTAGCTTTTTTATTGTTCTAACAAAATAACCGGATAGATTTTTGATAAATGATCCAGTATTTCAAAAATCAATCAATCAAAATATTCACGAAAATTGCGCGCAGATTTCCGTAAAGAGCGGGATGGTTAATTGTAAACTCATTCGTGTTAGAGCAGGACGTCTGCAGTGGGACTGCCTTGCCTTAGTTTTTGCCTATGAAATATACTGCCAAATAATGCTCATAACGTAGTTAACTGTATCATCGTTAATAATGCTCATATCTCCCTTATTATCAGGACAGGAAAGACAAATTAACAGTGGACTCCGTAGGGTGCGGAGATTAAATGGAAAGTGCAATATGATGTCTATTTTGAGGACGTAATGGAATAATTACAAATATTTTAAAGGAGATAGCTTCGACAAGAACAAACTTGGTAAGTTTCTTTACACGTACGTAAGAATTAATAGATCACAATTATCACAAGTATCATTATCAGGAATTATGTTTATTTGGTATCAGAACAGCCAAGTCATTATCGTAGCTTTTCCTGTAGTTAAGTTTATAGCAAATGAAAATTACAGTACACTCAAATGTAATGCTACGGCCGTAGACGGTAACTAACGTAGCTATTTCATCAGCTACGCGCTACGCTGCGGAACGAAAAAGAGCTTCGTACCGGCGCGGCGGTTCGTAAATCCGACGCATTTTCCGAGACATCACTATTTCATCAAACTACGAGTAGAATATAGTTCCATCGATTGCAAACTCACGAATCATTTTATTTCAAAGTTTCTGACTTATATGTAAGTAACTAGATAGAAGAGCACACTTGCAAATTTGACAAAATTCGCAACTTGAATTTGGAGGATTAAATGTAGCACACAACGGGCATTATGGAATAATAAGGTAACCCAAGATTGTCGAAGAAGAGCTTAGATCTTAATCAGAGTACCATGCATCAGGCACCATTGATACTGGATCTCTGATCTGTTTACAAGTCTTGCTAGTATTTGTCACATCTAAGGATATAAAATGCGTTATTTTCATGTAACGTTCAGTGGGAGCTTAGATACAGTAAATTCGTCACCGAATCACTCAAGAATACTCGATTCTTGCTCTTTACATTTACACTGCTAAATCGCTTTTATGTGGAAGGACAAAAACTGCCTTGATTACACATGACGAGGACAATTAGAGAATACTGTCTGTCTTTCGGTATTGCAAAGTCACCACCGACTGCTTGGCTGAAAAAAATCTCTAATCTTTTTACTAGTGCTCTCTTACTAAAATTTTGACGTTTAAGATATATAATTAACACACACACATGATTATATTATAAGTAACGAGTACAGTGAGTGACTAAGTAGTCCACTGAATGCTAGGTCGTGAATCACTCAATATCTAATGTTACTGCTAGGGCTGTGGCTTTTTAAAAGTATTATCTCACTACCAGTGGCGGCGCGTCAAAAATATTCTAAGGGAAGCCGGAAATAATTTGCCTATTTTATTCTTCATGAACGATAGTAAAAGAACTGGACTGGCTGAAAATAAGGCAAGCCGGTGGGAATCGAGTTGTATGGACGCTCCGCCACTGCTCACTACACTCATGACGTGTAAGAATAAAATTGCCATATACCAGTGACGAGTACAGTTACTACCGATTTTAGCAAAGTCATCACCGAACGTTCGGTCAAGAAACACTCAATCTGTTGGTCTTTGATGGTCGCGTTATAGTGTGATAAACGATAAGATAAAAGCATCTGTCACTTTCTGATACCACAAGATAGAAAGTGACAGATGCTATAACTTGTCGTTTATCACACTATCACGCGTCCATCATAGACCCCCTGGCCCCTATTTCAACAACTTGACAATTGTCACCTGATATGACGATTCGGGATTGCCGGGCCGGTAAGTATCGATGCTATCCAACGACCATCTTTACGTGACGACTCAGAAGTGTACTTGGAATTGTCATTGTCAGATGACAATTGTCGAGTTGGTGAAATAGGGGCCTGCCGCCCGATGTCTTTATTAGATTGGGTGTAGTACTGTACCCATCACTAGGATATAGAACAAAGGTTACCTTTATGGTGTATCGCCGGGCCCCGGTGGGTAGCGGGCGTGCGGTAGTGGGTCCGGGCGCCGGCGGAGTGGCCCCGTGACAGCGGGTGCGCGCGCCTGCGACACCGCGCATGCGCCCTGGCCGGGGGGATGCCGCAAGCGATTAGGTACCGGTGTTGCTACGTTAGAGGGGTTGCGGATGTTTCGTTTTTTTTACACGACTGCCCAAAAATAGGAGTGTAATGTTTTCAGGTTTCATGTATGTATGTATGTGAACTTTTTTTGTTCCCCCAGAACTTCTCAGCGCCTTAATCGATTTAGATGTGTGAGGTGTCTTTGGAATCCTCACGTCATCCCGGGTGACATAGGATATGTGACGTTGCAGTAAAAGCAATATGGCGGACTGTAGACTCCATTTTGTGTGTTCCGTAAAACATTTTTTTTGCTATCCTAACAAGTGGGGTATCAAAATGAAGCATTCGAAGTGACGATTTCAAAAATATAAATAATGTATGTGTTTTAGTAAAAAGCTTCGAAATAAAATAATAAAAATAAAAATTAAAAACACGACTGCATTAAAAAGACAAAAACAAGCTTCACAATAAAGAACTCAAGGAAATATATTTTGTTTGCAGTCGTCAGTACATACAAGTAGAACCAGAATACTAGTTCCCCCGACTGCAAAAAAAAAAATTTCAATGAGTTCTTTATTGTGAAGCTTGTTTTTGTCTTTTTAATGCAGTCGTGTTTTTATTTGTTGCGTGATTGGGGTGCGTTTAATTCTTATTCATGTGAAATTGTTATATTTAATGTAGATTAGATATTCAATATACTATACTTAATATACTACTATATATTTAATATACTATCGACTTTCCCCTATTATAATTATATTAATTACAAAACGATTAAAATGATTGTTACTCGTACATATTGTTGTAGGTATTGTTTTATACTTACACCTAGTCAATACCATAAATATAAAAAACACGCTTTGTTATTTAAGAAACGCAGTTTGAAAAACTTTTTTTAATCCGACCCTTTATGGAACCAAGGATTCGTTGTGTCAACACTGCAACACAATTCCAGGTTACTCAGACCCGACATAGCCGTGTACAGTCAGCAAAGAAAGTTTCTACCACTTTTGGACCTTAACGTACACATAATAGAGTCGAAAAGTGGTAGACCACTTTTTTTATACTACGACACGTGCGCGTTGCCGACCCTTTATAAAATTTGAGGATGCACTGTGTTGACAGCAGAAGGGACCAATTTAGCTCCCTCACTCTCAACACAGTGCAACCTCGGGAGCTCTGGCAACCTTGCTCACCTCCAGGAACACAACACTACATACCTGAGTATATAATGTTATTATGGCTGTGGTCTTCTGCAAGGCGGAGGTACTTCCCCAGTTGGGCTGCTCCAAATTCGAGAATTTAAATTATGTTATTTAGGAAATAAGTAGAGTTGAATTCCTTTCATTTCGATCTTGAATGACATTTGAATGAAATCAAAGAAATAAAACTTTTAATGTGTTAAAAAATATTAGAAGTGTTAAGAAGATTCTAAATATTCTACTGGAAACAATCATAAGTTTGTTGCACATTGTAGCTTACGGGCTACGAACTCCTATCCATACTAATATTATAAATGCGAAAGTGTGTCTGTCTGTCTGTTACCTCTTCACGCTTAAACCGCTGAACCGATTTAGACGAAATTTGGCATGGAGATAGTTTGAGTCCCGGGTCCCGGGGAAGGACATATGATACTTTTTATCCCGGAAATCATCCCTAAAGGGAGAGGAAGGTTGTATTGAAAAGCGATAACTAGCTACGATAAACGAGTTCCACGCGGACAAAGTCGCGGGAAAACACAAGTACTTAATATATATTATTATAATTGCTGCAATTTAGTTAGTTAAATATTCACGTGGAAATTACTCAGTTACTCTAGGTCGTACTAGACATAATTATTTTTGATTTTTTTAAAAGTAGTGTTGGCAACCCCATTACACGTACACTAAAATCGGCTTAACTACAATACATGTGCTATATTTTTGTGTATTTACATAAATACTAAGGTGAGCGGTGAATTTTATGATCAATTCCATATCTTACCACTTTCTTTTTCTGATTTCATACGACATTCATTTCTATTTTTAGTTTAAGGGCGTGTATAACCTGAATGCACGTCTACAATAATTACTGAGATGACAAGAAAAACAAATTCGCTTGAATTTGTATCTACAGATGTATTGCAAAATGATTTTCTTTCGGGAAAACTCGGATCTCAATCGGAATACGATGGCACCCGAACTGTCAATCAATGATTGTATTAAATGAGTGACGTTTTCATATCCATTATTATGGAACTTTATTGTTTAGTGTCAAATGTCAAAGTGTCAAAGTTACCGCTACGGCTGTAAGATGGGTACTCAAGCTAATTGAGAGAGCACGATGAATACGAACTTTTCCGATAAAGTAGGAAGGAAAATCATTTTGCACTACATCTGTAGTTACTTACCTAAATAATGTGTTTCTTTAACGTAAGGTAAATCGCCAGTAACTGGCCACCCCCCAATAACTGGCCACTTCGCAAAAATATACACCAAGCAACTAATTGTTGGTGTTTCTGCAATTAAATAAATAAAATTGAACTGGGTTTAGAGCTGACTTCATGTATTTTATTTTGTTGAAGGCGGTCTTCACTGCACAAAAATCCGTAGCTAGTAACTGAATGACATTTTCTTAAGTGGTATGGCCAGTTACTGGCGATTTACCCTAATTGTTAGAATTGTAAGTTTTTAATTTAGCCAGTACGTTTCTAGGTATTCTAAATTCAAACTGACAATTTCTTGTTTTATTTTACGCGATCGTCTTTTGTCATGTTTTCCCAGTGTTTTTTTTCTATTGCGGTAGCGTTAGAATCAGAATCAGCTGAGCATATCGACCGATTTCACTTTCGTAGGGCGCGAAAATTCTTTGTTTTGGCTTTGGTCCAAATGCCTGTTACTTAGCAGTAAACGCTAAGTAGTAGCACTTAAAGTATCATTTTACATGATATTATTCAGACGGTTGATTGAGGATTAATAGTACATTACTTAACAAGGGCGGTAAAACAAAGAATGTCTCAGATCGCAGGTATTTGACGCCCGAGCCGAAGGCAAGGGCGATAAATATGCGATCTGAGGCTTTCGTTATTACCGCCCGTGTTAAGTACAAAATTTTATGTCACCCCCTGGCCAGGAAGTGGGATTACCCGCGCGCGGAGCGTGCGGTAATTGCCGCTTTATGGCCAGGTGTTACATAAATTACTTTTTTATAGATCTGTTAGACCTTATGTGAATAAAGTTAGGTTATTACATGCACACAAGCCGTTAACTATTGACCACCGAATGGACAACTTTTGTTTTTCCGACTGACAATGACCCGAGTATGACAAAAATAATAATATTGGGTTAACTAATCTGACATTTGATCCAACGGGTTTATCAAATATTTTAGGACTTGTCAATATGGGTTCGTCGGAGGGATAAATAACCGAATAAAGATGTTATGTACTTACTTGGTTGAACATAATAATAATAATATAAAAGATAATAGATTGCTGAATGTAAGGCAAACATCCCAACGTTTGAAATCGTATTCATAATAAACAACATCGACATTTTACATGAATTTTTGTCGATTCAGTTTTTGGAAATGTTCCAAAATGGCAGAGCTATGGGAGATGGAAACGTAGAAAAATGCTCTCGAGGTCTAAATCTCACAGAGCCTCTAGTAATAAGGATCTGCTTATGTGTGATCATTTGAAAAATGGACCCATCAAACTGAGATCCTTCTTTCAAGTAGGTATCCCTAAAATGGAGAAGTGAGGTCCTTCTTTCAAATAGGTCCGAGTAGGTACTAGAGGTGGTACGTACGATCCCTCAACCCTAGTTCAGATCGACGGACAAGCAGTGGAGGCTTATCAAATCCGGATAGGGAACCCAAAACGCAAACAAATAAACGTAAATCTCATTGCTTCAACTACGAAATTCACACCACCGCAGTGCTCGACCATTAAAAAGTAGGTACGTTTGATTTATCCTTCAGTCTATGTACTGCAGAGCGGGTCAAGGCTTTGAAGGCTGCAGTGTCCTGAGAACGCCCGGCCGAAATTATGCGGACTTATATAAAAATGACTGGACGAATGGACTTATATGTGCATTGTATTTACCTATCAGCGCAATAAAAGTATAGCGAGCCATTAACGCTTAAAGATGGACGCGCGACGACCGTCAATTTCTTGTACTAGAAACGGGCCGGCCCGGATACGGAACGGTCTAGCGTGAATCATCCTTATTAGGTATTTCGTAAACGAGTCTCTGCACGTGAAACAACCAAAACACACTAGCTGTGATGTCTTTGAAAAACGTATCCATTTCATTTGGCTAGGTAACGATAATTACCGATTCTGCTAGGTAGCGCGTAGGTCAGTACTGTAGGTAGTTAGTAATTATCGTACTAAGTAGTAGTCCCGGTCTCACGTGACGGACTGGCCATCCAAGCCAGTAATATTCGTTTTTTTCACATCCCATCGCTTTTCAATCTACAGTCAAGTGCAAAAATATGGGTCCATACAACTTGCTCAAATAATGTCCCATAGCTCTTATGTCGGTGAATTAAGGTTTCGATACATATTCTTTCATTTGACTGTACCTACAGCGTGCGCAGTTAGTCGGGTTAGCTCGGTGCGCGGAACATATTATGTTGAATGCGATTAGGATTGGAAGCGACGACCAAAAATAGACCTCCTCGCTCTCTGACAATTCATGCATTATCTCATGATGCGATGTAAGGCTTCTTACTTCTTTCGACCTTGCGACAAATTAATGGTCATGTTTACGTTGCAACTTAGACATCTTTTCAATAAATTAGTTTTATCGGGCATACGTGCTCTGCTCAGGAGCTCCATGAGCTCATACCACCTTCCCGCTTCTTCCATCGGACATCCAGACGTACGTACGGCTGGTTGAAATTCCTACTCGAACCAAGCGCTTTAATTCCATCATCTTTTGTAATACACACTGCTAAGGTTTGGAATTCCCTGATGGCATCTGTATTTCCGAGTTCATATAACCTCTTTAAGGCACGAATGAAGTCAGTTTCTGGGCTCATCTTCGCCCCCTGGCTAGATGCTGGCCAAGAGCAATCCAATCTTTAATAAAATGAAAAAAAAAATACACTGTTTACTCTTCATAGGTGCAACAAAACAGGCAAGCATACTGTCTTCTCGAAGATATCACGATTCGAAATAATTGCCATACGACAAATAAATAAAAGGGACTGTCATACGTAATTTCGCAGTTCAAAATTGCGAATCACTCTAGTCCTGAAATACGACGCACGTTAGTGCGAAAGTACGCCACATTTTATTTGACGTATGGCAATTATTTCGAACCGTGATATCTTCGAGAAGACAGTATGCTTGCCTGTTTTGTTTTGTTGCACGGTTAGCGCCACCCAGAGGTCACCTGTAGACCTGTAGCATACATCACCCATCTTAAAACTAACCGCGGCCGACATTGCTTAACCTAGCATACCGCACGCGGCACGCGAGCGCCCTCTGTCGGTCGCATTTGCAAGTGCGACATCCCTTGATCCGGACTTCGTTTTAGGCATTTTAGGTTCGCGGTAGGCTCTGGTCTGGGCAAACCATCTGGAAAACCTCGTTAACGGCTCATTAAGGGAAAGTACATAGCCGGAGAGAAAATTCTTATTTACTATTTAGGATTACCTACCGCTGAGATGATAGGAACTAGCTTTCCCTCCCTTGTGGCAAGAAATAATAATTAATATTTTAGCATACGAGTAGAATTTAACTACCTACGTATAATCAGCTATTATTTTACATAAATAATAATACCTACATAAATACACCTACATAAATAATGACTGCCATTAAATTATATATGACATCGAAATTCATCTTTTAAAATTATGACATTATTGTATTGCATAATATTATATTTAGAGATAGAGATTTAAATTATTGACATAGTTGTATTGAATTGAATATCATATGTTAAATCTGAACTTTTAATTGTATTTTCTTATGCCTAATGGGCTCATCATGGTCCTCGTGCTGTATCTAACCAACTTACCAACTGTATTGTCTTTACCTGTGATGACGAAATAAACGTATTTGTATTTGTATATTTTTAACTCTATAAAAACAATATTTTTAGTAAATAGAAAGGTACCTTGGTAGCAAGGAGTAGGGCAAATAGGTACGATTTGCTAAGGTGCGATCAGGTGAAAAAACATTAGTGCTTCAAAAACTTTGCTGACTCTCTGAAAGTTACTAATTTGTATTCAGAGTAGACCTGTAAAATAATAAGAATAGTAGGTATCTAGGGTGTGGTGTGTCTGCCAAGCATAGATAATCGATTTGGTCTTACCCAACCGCCTATAGGACTTACGAAGGGCATTTTAGGCATTACGTATGTAGGTTCCCGGTCCCGGCAAATAATATAGGTAGTGCGTGTCATCCACGATCCACGACGACGCGGCCCTTCACAGCGAATCTCATTTACGGATTGGTCTGTGGAAGGGCGCGCTTTCTTTGATGACACGCACTATACCTACAGTTCTATTTCAGTATTTTTTTAAATACTTTTTGAAAGATTTTTATATTAGTTGGTGCAAAGAATATGGACTGCAGCTCTACATTAATGGTTGTTTCGGAGAATGTGTACGAATCATAATTATCAAAGCATAAATAACTAACTCCTCTATTTTTGTTTACAGGTAGACAATAGATAGGACATCAAAAATGCCTATTAGACTATATTAATTCTTTAAATTCGACAACGTCTGATTACAACTACTTTAACTATTACTACTGGATTGGACCTTTGCGAAAAATATATAATGATCTTAAAAAACTTTAAAGGTGAGTATCGAAGTACGGCAAGCAGGGATGCATGGGTGTTGTATTGTAACCACATTGTAACTAAAGGTCCTCAACAATGTCGAAGGTATATTCATTCACCCAGCTATCTAAGAGAGATTAAACTTTGTGGACACTGTGGTCCATAATATTTTTATTTTACTTTCCACGTTTCCACTAATAAAAACTGCGCTATAGGAGCACAATTTGGACTGTCATTAATAGCAAATGACAACCAGTGTCAACTGTCAGTTGTCAGTGTCACTGTCAGTGGCCTGTCATGATTGTCATGTCAGACGAGACGAGACTAGACATGGGGAAAAGCGTTACTTTTCGATCACCGTTATTGTTATTCCCGTTCCAAAAAAATCACATTGAAAAATCACCGTGACTTTGTCACTTCGGTTATTTCGTGTCACGACATTTGCGTGTCGATCGTTCCCGGCAGTTACTGATATTTTTGTAACAACTGATGTTACTCTGTGACAGGCTGACAGCGCACCGCAGTCACAGTCACAGTTAGTAACAGCGGTCACGAGGCTTATACACTGTTCCTGTGATATCGTCGCTAAGTAACAACGTTATTTTGTAACGTTGTTACTTCGTGATAAGTCACACTGTTACTTTTTAACGGCGGATCACCGTGATTTTTTCATCGTGAAGTTATTTATCACCCACCTCTAGACGAGACGAGATTCTATTCGATTGGCTTTTTTATGAAAATTTAATGGGGAAAATTGATTGACCGATAAAGCTTAGCAAAGTGGAAATAAAACTCTACAACGCAGTTCGTTGGATGAAAGGTAAATACAGTTAGTTAAGTCAGATCGAGTCTCTCATGACTTATTTATTATTGTTTTTAGGCAGCAAATTTTTGTTCTGATATCTTTTTTTTATCACTACTCACACTACGAAATATTAATATTCGTAGTTTGTACTCTAAATCAATGTTTTAGGTCACTTGTATTCAAAATAGTTTCCTAATGGTTTTTATCTTGTCATTTTCATTGCAGAACATATCAAGCAATTCAAAATGTCGAGATTCCGCGCCAGGAGGCAAAACGGCTATTTCCAAGTACCAAGCGATGACAGTGGTTTCTCAGATGCCCAGTTTGATATCCCCCCTCCGAAGGTCCCATGGAAAGCCATTACATTAGCAGCATTTTTATTTGTAGTTGGTTCTATTCTGTTGTTAGCGGGTAGCCTGATAGTGACAGGGCATATAGATACAAAGTATTCAGACCGTCTGTGGCCTATGATAGTATTAGGAGGTATAATGTTCTTGCCAGGAATTTATCACATAAGGATAGCTTACTATGCATATAAGGAATATCCTGGTTATAGTTTTAATGACATCCCTGAATTTGAGTGATTGTGTGATCTTTTGGCTACATTAGCTAACGCCAAGCTGCCGTTAGATGAAAAGCACTTGCGGTAATAGTGATAAAAATGTATATGCATGTCTTGGGAACTTGGATACTGTAGTTGCTTCCAATGCTGGTTTAGTTGAAAGGGAATCATTGACAATGATTTTCAGCCAGAATTTTTTTGTTAGTAGCTATGTCTAATCACACTTTTATAAAAAAATATGGAGTCACTGTTATAGTATGTTCAAAACTAAGGCAATGCAAGCAAAATCCTACCTTACAGTCAGGGCTCTTAGTCGTTTTTTTTCTTGCATTTGTTTGACAGAATTTGGCCTTACATTTTTGTACGATCTTTATAACCCAATGTTGAACCCTTTACTACAGAGAACAAAACTATTATGTAAACTATTTTAATGTATAATTATTATTGTCTATTATGTAACTTTTATCACTATGACTGCAGATTAGTTATAATGCGGAAAAAAGGTTTATTGAGCCGTCCACTACCGGTGACTGGGATCCCCGGCCGGGTAACAAAAGAATGTTTTGTTTTTTTCGTTGGGAGAGGATGGTTTAAGGATTTCACATCCTTTTTTCTATGGACCAGGCTTTTAGTGCACAAAGTGTGGAGTATTATATTCTATGTTAAGTATGTTTATAGTCTTTTATTTATAGTTTTTAACTTTTTACAATTGTGTCACATATTAGTGTAGATTTCTCCAATATTCTTCCAAATTTTAACATTGTTATCTGAGAGTAAAAATGAATAAATATATAAGTTTAGTTGACTAAAGTTCAATAAAGATATTATGATATAAGAGATATTAAATTATAAATGAATATTGTGTAAACTAATCTTGGAATAGAGTTATCTATTCTTAGTTGATTGAATTTAGATTTACCTGGCTACCTGCACCAAACCCACCGACGTTCGCACAAGCAAGTCCTATGGGCGTATGCATGGATGCATCAGTGTGCTAGGCAGTGTCGAATGACGTCACGTCGGACCTCGGGAGCGTTAGGATACGACAGATATATCACTACACTGTCACACGAAATCCCTTGTAGGCTCATGCAGCATCTGTTACAAAGTAACTATCATATCCTCTGAGCTTTATTTAAGGCCAGTTTCATCCAAACAGGAATAAGGATTTCTTTTAAAGTTCATCAACATTGTAAGGACTAATTTACACTTTACAGTATTCCAATATAATAGTATCTTAGAAAAAATTAGTTTAATATAGTATTAACTACATATGTACAAAACTACAAAACATATAACACTCACATACAACATACAAAAATTAAATTCTATTGTATATAAGGAAGTTGTTTTAATGTTGAACAATGTGTTTTATAATTTTATTATTGATGTTAGCAAAAAAGCCCTGAGGGCCTACCGCAAACCGAAAACGAAATATCTGCCTCTCTGTCACACTTGCAAATTGGAGCAGCAAAGAGGGAGTGGGAGATACTTCGTTTTCGGTTCCCGGTAGGCTCTCTGCGCCTGAAATGAAACAACCGTTTTGTTTATGCATATTTTATTGACAGTGATCATAGTTTTAATTCAATAAATATGTAGATTGATAGTCACTTTTAGAGAGTAAAATAAAATCACAATGATTTCCAATGCATTAATTAATACTTTCCATCCTATCTAAATTGATTGCACATTTATCTATTAGAACTAGATCTTTTCCCTTTTTTAGTTTGTGTGAAACTAGTTTGCGGGAGTGGGACCGAGTGTCCTGTCTTTTTTAAGTGCTCAAACAACCTATTCTTTGACGGAAAGTCCGTTTGACACACCGCGCATCTAAGATTGAGTGCAGTGCTTGAATCCTCAGTTTCTGTAGTTTTGATTCTAACTGGCTTGCGCTCCATTTGTTTCTTCGGTTTGACATTTCGTTGGGTTTTGGGGAGGGCAGGTTTGTCTTGTGGTAAAGCGGCTTCACCTAAGGCATCATCAGTGGGTGTTGTGCTTGAGACTTCGTACAAGTTTTCAGTGGATGTTTGGGACTGTGATCCTTTCTTGAGATTCGCTTCTTTCTTGGCCTGTATTTGGCTTTTAAGCATATTGAATTTCTTGTTTTTGCGGCTGCGCGCGGGCCCTTCTATTTCGTTGAAACTCATTTCGTCGTGACTGTCATTGCCCTCACTCTCTGGCATGGGTATGAAGGATTTCTTCTTGTTCTTCTTCTTTTTCTGGCTTTTTGGTAGAGCCTGTTGATCAAAGAAAATTAAATTCTAGACCGTTTTATCTATTTCCTTACAAAAACTAATGGTGTGATTCGACCCAGTTTTTAGAGACGGTCTATATGGGATCAACTACAATTAGAGCACAATAAAGCACAAAAATTAGGGACAAATCTAGCCCGACGCTAGTGGCCCTCGAAAAGGCTTCTACAAATTGAGACTGGGTAAGTCATGCGCCACAGTATGAAGCAACCCTTAAGTATTTTGCTGTTAAGTCGTGAAATAATGCGTTTAGGTGCATAGTTGTCATACAATTTATTCTTTATTTGACTTCTTGATACCTTTTATTTGACTGGACTACAAAAAAAAACCCAATTTATGATGTCATATCACATATCTTTTTACTTCAATGGTAAAATTCTATAATTCACAATTTATTGTAATATTTTGATGGTTAACTATCCATAAAGTACCATCTTATCTTATATATTTTAACATTGGTCAAATACCCAATTTTAGTTCAGAATAATTTCGATTGTTTAAAAATTAATCCTTATTTTTACATCAGTTACAATATAAGAATTCTACAGAGTCAGCGGTGGTCATATTAGCTGATGAGGTAAAAGGTGCTGCATGTGAGGAAACTGCAATCGTAGTCACTCTCTCTACTAAGTCTTGATCCTCTTTGAAATAGGTCGTTAAAGACGTATACCCTGCAAGTAGGCTGTCAAGCATGGTTATGTTCGGCGATGGATTCATAAAACATCAAATATGACCTTGCCCTGCCTACATGCAATGCACGTCTGGCCTGCCCAGCTATGCTTTAAGAGTTTAAGCAATCACACTGATAAAAAAATAAACTCACCTGTACTTTATCCGAGTCGTCACTCAACGTCTCTCTAATATCGTTGTCCTCAATATCAGAAGTGGAGTTACCCACATGATCAACCTCATCCTCTGTCAACCCATTGACTGCCTTAGCTTCCTCAGCCACCTCAGTTTCCAGCGGAGGATCCTCAACATTCTCGTCATCCGATATCTTAATATCATCGTCTAAGACCATGTTGGAAACATTTTCCTTATGTTTCTTACTATTCTCGTGGTTTTCAAAAGATTTCACGTTTTTGAATAGCTTGTTGCAAGCTGAGCAGTAAAGGTTCTTGATGCCCGCTTTAGATTTCGATTTGGGTGTGGCCTTTGATGTCTCACTTGCCTGTAAAATGTTTATAAAATAATATAATATATCTGGGCGGCCGAGCCTTGCTCGGCGTTTTCCCGGGCATAAGACCTACCTAGATCGATTGCTCGTCCCCAAAAACCCCCACATACCAAATTTCATCAAAATCGTTAGAGCCGTTTCCGAGATCCCCGAAATAAATAAATATACAAGAATTGCTCGTTTAAACATATAAGATAAATAAATAAATAAATAAACATATAAATAAATATACAAGAATTGATCGTTTAATGATATTTCAACTCTGACATCTAGTGGACATCTATGTCCATAATGTCAACCATATTTCTTAATATTCGACCAAGGAGTATGCAATAAAAGAGACGTGTTTTCATATATGACAAGTTTCATGTATGTTGAGCACAGATTAAGGCGGATGTCACACGGATGCGGTTTCCGCACGACGGTGCGGTGTGCGAGCGAGACAGCTCTAAGCGGTGTCACGCTCGCACTGCGGAAACCGCATCGGTGTGACAACCGCCTAAGCCGTCCTCCTGGCGAAAAAAACAAACAGTTGCATTGTTTTGTTATGTGCCCTGGGATCCCAGGGACTGGTAGGCGACAAATTAATAATACTTAGTTACGCGTTGAGCCTTGTCACATATATAAACATAAACAGGTATTCAGCATTACCACAAAAATAGCATACCAAAGTTCTCGCATCTCTGTACTCTGGCTCGACTACAATAAGTGCTACGGAGATAGATTTACCCAAACTTTGATTTTCGTGGTTATGGCTTAGGTTCTTTCCCATATTTTAGCATCATAGGTGCCCGAAATAAGACGCCATATAATCTTGTTAGGTAGCGGACCCCAGGCATCCTTCGGGATACAACTGTACTGGGATAACGCTAGGAGGATGATGATGATATAGTAGCATTCAAGCACTGTTTCGAAAACCATCAATCAATAATTTATATCCAAGAATATGGTACAATTTTGGTTAGTTAATTGTGTTTTCTATATTAAGTTAGTTTCGCATATTCTGCCGGAAACTGCGGCGTAGAAATATTGCCTTTGAAAGCGCTTGAATGTGTCAATAAGCGCTACACGCACCCTGAAAGCCTAAACCGTGAGAAACTTGACACTGTGGGAACCACTTTCTTCTTTCTTGAGGCTTATTATATTTTATATCACACCTAGCCATAAAGTGGCAATAACAGCATGCTACGCGTGCAGAATATGCCACTTCCTGGTTAGGGGGAGACATAAAATTGTGTACTTACCCAGGCGGTAATCAAGAAAGCCTCAAATCGCGTATATGTCAGGGCATTTTTCAGAGTTTCAACCGCTGTGATTTCGGTGGTCACATTATTGATTGCAGAATGGAAGACCATATCAGGTTGTAGTACAGCCGGCGGGGATGGCTGTCATCTTTTCAATTTTTTTTAAAATGGACGACAGAAACCTATGCACATCGTCAATAATACGATCACCAAAAGAGAAACGCTCTGAGAAATGCCCGTCAAATACCTGCAGTCCGAAACATTCTTTGTTTTATCCCGCTACCTAAATACAAATACAAAAGCGTTTATTTTTCTCTTTAAATTACAATGGTGTATCGGCACAAAATAAAGAATATACAGAAGGTCCGTTCCCACCGTTCTTGAAAATACATACCTAAACTTGCCTGTATTGATTCTGAATTTTAAAAAGGAGCAGATAAATTAAAAAATCTTCAACATGACATTTAAATATGAACCAGCGTATCTTGGTAAAAAACCGGCCAAGTGCGAGTCGGACTTCGCACATTTAGGGTTCCGAATCAACCTCAAAAATATGATTTATTCATATATTAGTATTTGTTGTTAAAATATACGTAATATTGAACATTGTCACCAAATTTCAAGTTCATAGGTCAATGAGAAGTCTAAAAATTCTTCGGAACAAATTTTGTGACATACGACGGACGGACGGACGGGCGTCTGGGCGACACCAATAGGGTTCCGTTTTGACCCTTCGGGTACGGAACCCTAATAAATTGATGCGTGACCCGCTGCGAGTTGTGACTTGTGACCGGCGGCGGTCGAGAGCGCCAACAAAGAATATACCTAATTAATTAGGTACCTACTTAACTAAACCATAGTACTACTTAAATACTGGCGTTTTACCAGCGAACGATAAGATGAATGTGTAATGGTTGATCGTCGTTATCAAAGCGGAAAGTTTCAAAAAATTACCTACCTACCTAGGTATTGTAACTACCAAAATGAGAAAACTGTTTTATTTACCTTTCAATATCGTTTTTTTAAGAAAGTGTAGGCACAGTTTTTTGTTGTATTTAAGTGTATTTAAACAATAAAATACATTCCAACTGTAATATCGGTTATTCATTTTGAAGTACGTGACATAAAGTACCTACGTAGCGGCGAGGACGTCAAGTGATCAACGCGCGCACAACTAGCACTCGCGACGCGACAGTGACAGTCGCGACTAAGCTAGTCCGAAATCAACCGAGAATGCCTGTAAATGTTACGTCTGTGTGCGTGCGGCGAAAATGGCACTTTGTACTGAGCGGACTCTCTGCTCCGGCGCGCGCCGCCGCTATTTACTTTGTGGTATCGGTTAGTAATGTCTTATATACCGAAATTGTCATTCAATGGAACTTGCTAACTATATGTAAACAAAAGACGTAACTTTGTTTTGTCACTTTTTCTCCTTGAATTTTCACACCACCTCATCAAACACCATTAAAACCATACACTACTGAAACGCTCGTTACCGTAAAATACCCAATCATAAAATGTATAACTGTATCTTGGATATCTCATTAAAAGTTTAAAATGGTTTCATAAATTAGGTTATTTTTTCAATATGGCGGCACTTAATACCTCTTCAGTTTTGGAGCTCTCCTCATTACTGCTCTCCATCCCCCCCTCGCTGATGGTATCATCATCTGATGACAGCCCGAACTCCTCCGCCAACAAAGACTCGATCTCACTGAGCTTCTTCTGATAATCCTCACTCTGCATAAATGAGCTCTCGCCTTCCCGTTTCTTCGCCTCTTCTATTTCTTTCTGCCTCTGTATTATCCTCTCGCGTCTTAAGTTTTCGGCCTGAAATATTAAAGAATGCTGATAAGCTCGCAGCGTCGGACCCCCACTCTTCCGGATGGGGCTAGATAATGAAGACGATTAGAGAATAGTAAGTCAGTTGAGAGAGATGAACAAAATGGGGCTCGGCATGATTTAGGCCTAAAGAAATACCATGAACAAACCTTCTGATGAGATCATGAGACTAGACAATGAAGACGATTTAGGAATGGTACATTAGTTGAGAGATGAACGAATTGGGGCTGGGCATGATTTAGGCCTAAAGAAATTAATACCATGAACAAACCTTCTGATGAGACTAGATAATGAATATGATTTGGGAATGGTACATCAGTTGAGAGAGATGAACGAATTGGGGCTGGGCATGATTTAGGCCTCAAGGAATACCATAAACAAACCTTTTTATTTTCCTAAGCCATCTCGTGCAGCTGCCTGTTGTATTCTATGACCTTCTTGTCCTTCCTTTGTACGACCTCATCCCGTGTGCCTGATATGTCTCTACAAACCTTCTTGTTCTCTTCTGCGTTCTCCTGCAGCTGCCTGGTATGTTCTATGACCAGCTTGTCCATCCAGAACACGAAGCTGGTCAGTGCCTGATCTCATTCCGTACCGTTGGTAGTCACGCCTGATACAAGATACAAGTCTCTACAAACCTTCTTGTTTTCTTCTGCCTTCTCCTGCAGCTGCCTGGTGTGTTCATGACCAGCTTGTCCTTCCTGTGCACGAAACTGGCGACTGCCTGATCTACTCGTTCAGTACCGTTGGTAGTCACACCTCATATGTCTCTACAAACCTTCTTATTTTTCTCTTCTGCCTTCTCCTGCAGATGCCTGGTATGTTCTATGACCAGCTTGTCCATCCAGAACACGAAGCTGGTCAGCGCCTGATCTCCTCGTTCCGTACCGTTGGTAGTCACGCTCACGCCTGATACAAGTCTCTACAAACCTTCTTCTTGTTCTCTTCTGCCTTCTCCTGCAGCTGCCTGGTGTGTTCTATGACCCGCTTGTCCTTTCTACGAACAAAACTGGCCAGTCGTCTGATCTCCTCGTTTCTTTCCTTGCGCGCTCGCTGACGGATCTTGTTGTTTTCTTTCTCCATTAGTTTTATGACTCGACGGTTATCACCCTGAGATATCTCGTATTGGTCGAGCCAGACGAAACCTGTCGAGATTAATAAACATATATCTTCAGGATAAACATTCATGCCCAAAACTATTATTGGAATATACTTTGAGTTGGGTAGCAGGGAAGGCATTATTTGCGCTGGGTTGAAAACAACCCTCTGACCATATAAACTGATGTGTACAGTCAAGGGCATGAATATGTATAAATTTTTCAATGGAGTAAGGTGAAAAAATGTATATATATTGGTGCCCTTGACTGTACATGTAGTATTATGATAGCTATACTAGGACAACTGACAAACTTCAGATTTCGACCACAACGCCACAAAATACGCTAAGCCGCCGTAAAAGCTGTGACGAGAAAGAGAGAGTTACGAGCTTACGAGTTACGAATGACGACCACTTTATCCTAGTTGGTAGTGGCCTTGTCTATGAAGCTGGTGGTTTCGGGTTCGAATCTCGGTCAGGGCATATATTTGTGTGATGAGCACGAATATTTGTCTTGGATGTTTTCTATGAAAGTGTATCCATTTATCTACATAAGTATATTGTCGTCTAGTACCCATAGTACGAGCTTTGCTTAGTTCGGGACTAGGTTGATTTGTGTAATATTGTCCATAATTTTTTTATAAATAAAAAATATAAAGCAAATACAGTTAGTATACTCATTTTCGTATGTCAAACGCCCATTGTTTGGAACTGAAAATCCCAGTGGCGCCTGATTAATTATATTGTAAGACTGCCCACTATTGCCCGAACCAAGTTGAAACACACTAGGAATATTTGGAGGAATGCCAATTTAAGTAGGTTTACTCTACGATGCAGAAGGTTGCACTGCGCTCAGTGTTTACAGTTATTGTCTATTATATGCATAGCCAGTTCACTCTGTCTGAGAGGAAAATATATAAGTAAATTTGATATTTGACCAGAAAAGTAACTGAATGGTTTGAATACCAGCTTTATTTGGCTGTCAATTGTCTAAACCTCTTTTAAAAGATTATCATCCCACTAATATTACAAATGCAAAAGTTTCGATGTTAGGATTTTTGTTACCCAATCACGCAAAAACGGCTGAACGGATTATGATGACACTTGCTAATAGCCTGGATTAACATATAGGACAGTTTTCATCCTGAAAAAGGATGAAAGGGATGAAATAGAGAATTGAAATTTATGGAGGCAAAAGCTACTCTACTACTACTCTCGAATAAACAAAGTTGAATATAATTATTATACTTGTAACTAATAATATTTTAAAAAGGTGAACCCCTTTATGTAAGATATTGTACATATCAAGTGTTATGTACAATATTCATAGCACGGTTTCGTCTTAATACAATTAACTGGTAAAAAAATCGGTTAATTGCGTTTTATGATATTTTTTCTTACTTTAAATCATTTATTGCATAGATGATGGCTAACAAAAACAAATCTTAAAATAAAAATAGAGAAATGAGAAGTACTTGAGGAGATATATTCAAAAATATTAAAAGTCGGTTCCGAGCCCTGCATAGCACATATATTGTAGTAGTAGTAAAGCAAGGCCTTGAAACTTACTCTTATTGGTGGAGAATGACATCCAGAAAGCGTAAAACTCATGAACATCTTCATAAGGGGTTGTGGAGTTGCCAAACTTAGGGATAGCATTTAGCTCCTCAGGGTCATCCAGAAAGTCAGTTTCTTCAGCTGCTAACTTGGAGAACACCTGCAATGTTTGAGAAGTAATGTTAGAATTAATTATTAATATTATAATAAAAATAAGTGCCCAGCCCACTCTGGGCCAGCATGGGGACTACTGCCCAACCCCACTCATCTATGAGAGGAGGCCTGTGCCCAGCAGTGGGACGTATATAGGCTGATGATGATCTAATAAAAATAACTATTATTTTGTTTCATACTAATTGGTGTCTTGCTCTTTAGGTATGATTTGTGTCTATAGTTTCGCGTCTCGTTGTTTATGATCCTGCACAACTATAGTTTCTGTTTGGCCTAATGTTTGACTGGTAGAGAATACCTTAAGGCATTAAGTCCGCCAATTGTACTTTTATTTTTGTATCTGTGCAATAAAGTTTAAATAAATAAATAAATATGTGGTAGGGTGTTCTTGGTGATGAGTTCTTGGTTCTTGTTAGAGCTCTTGAGGATGTACTGTGTTGTGAGTGAGGGACCTGCATGCTATCAATACAATACATCTTAAATACAATAGAGTTGGCCACAGTCTTGTGTTTCTTCTTAAGTTGCAAGTGTCCATAGGCTACGGTGCTAGACATTTTTAATTAAAAATGGGATTGCTCTTAGCCAGCATCTAGCGGGGGGGGCAAATATGAGGCTGGCTGTGAAGCAAGCTCACCCAGAAGATGCCTATTACTATGCTTAGCATCAGTCACACCTTAGCAAAACGGGTTGCACTCCGGGTGCCGTCAGAAGTGAAAACTCGATAAAGAAAGTAAATAACAAAGATATTCATAACGGTATTCATATTCATACTCATGTTCAATTGTTCATATTCATATTCGCATAATCCATTTACATATATAGATAATATGACCCGAGTATCATTGTGTCTTACGCATCTAAGACCAGCTGAGTTTAGCTAAGTTGACCCCTCCTAACATCGGAATCACGATACGAAGAGGGGTCAACCAGCTGGTCTTAGAATAATCTGTAGCAAATTTAACAATTTTTCCCCAGTACAAAAGTGCTCAGCGCTGCTAAAGAAGTTTTCACTTCAAAAACCTGTGAGTTACACATATTTTTGTGTAGTCAACATAAGAGTCTTACTTCAGAGTAAACTCCATAGAACCCTTTAGGGTCATCTCCAAAACCTTTGTAGCAGGACGGACTGAAGTACGGGTACACATCGAGGCTGTCATCATTGTAGGAGCTGCCTGCGCCTCGCAGTAACTGCTCTCTATGGTTATCGTACCTGTAAGGGCAATGTAATCTAAAGACAGTGTTTTTTTTTTACCGTCCTCTCCCAGCGAAATAAAAACAAAAACATTCTTTTGTTATCCGGGCGGGGATCCCAGTCACCGGCAGCGGACGGCTTAGAACAAGAAAACCCACATACACCAAACATACAAATAATTTAAGAAGAAGCACACAGTGAAAATAAGAATAACTAAGAATAAAATATACAATTTGATCAACTTGTATGATTGTAAAAATTGGGAAAAAACGAAAGTTGTAAAATAAAACTTGCCAAAACATAATTAATTATTGCACACATAGGCCATAAGTATTTCAGTGAACATGTGGCAGAGTGCTGTAGAGACTCAAATCTATTATTTATACTAAATGACCCCTGATAGGATTATTATTTTTCCCTTGGTATAATTGATAGGCTATTGTCTTTCTCACAGATAAATCATATGCATACCTTGAAAAATCAGTTCTCTTTAAATGTGGAGGATAAAGGAACTTGTATATTGCAGTTCTAATCAAGTAATCAATAATCATACTTCTTTAAAATTCGAAAATTTTCTTTTAAACCATTTCATGAAAATATCTTGTGGTCGAAAACTTTAAGTACAAGCGGAGAAACAGCCTGCTCTTCTTTAGGCAACATAATTTGACTTTATTAACAGTATCTAAGATAAATATGAACATTATGAACCAATTTCTATTTAGAAAATTTTATATGAGTAAACAATGACATGATGATTTTATGTGATGTATGCAATGACGGGTCACTCACCATGCTCTTTCCTGAGGGTCCGAGAGGACCTCGTATGCATTTTGCACGAGTTGAAACTGCTCCTTTGCCTCCTGAAGATTGTCCAAGTTTTTGTCAGGGTGCCATTGCAAAGCCAGCTTCCGGTAGGCCTTTTTTATTTCCGATGAACTTGCCTCCTTCGCTATATTCAAAACTTCGTAGTGGCACTTCATTTTGAGATCATTCTATTCTACTTTGTTAAGTTCACAGCCTGTACTATAAGTAAGGTTAACAACTCGAAACAGAAAATATTTTTTTGTTTTTTGTAATTGTTAACAATTAACTAGAGGCGATTAACTAACAAATATTTGTTAAGGAACTGCATATTCAGTTTTTCCTGGGAAAAACAGTATCGATCTATTTTGAAGAAACGTTTCGTTCGATTCACATTGCTGGATTTGAAGTTATAACCCAACTAAGTCAAATGTACTAACGATATGTATAGGCTTTTTTGTGCGCTATTCACCGATTGATTATGTTCGGGTAATAGGAAAGGTTTGCCATGCGGGAATTTACTAACGAACGAAACGTAATATTTATATGACGTAATGAATGGGTCCGAATTGCATTAAAAATATTTGAATTTAAACTTTTGTGAGACATGTTATAACTAAACGGTTAAAACTCAGAGTGTGTGTGTGTGTTCTCGTGAAATTTAACCGTTTAGTAAAATAAAGCATTAAAAATAATTAATAATAAGTTAAATTTTCCGTCTAGCGGCTTCAAATAATATTGTTTTTAAATATGAAGTCTTTTGTATACTCGCATTATTTCATTTAAAGTTCTAAGTAACGAGTGAAGGCGACCAAATAGACTTGACAGTAGCAAAGTAGCTGTGTATTCCGGTGATTCCGCTACTTTAAGCCGCCTACCCAAAGCCCTGCCTGCAGGGCCCTGCTTACAGTGCCACTGCCAAATCGTATTGTGTGTATGCATGCAGGGCCGTTTTTTTTATCTGTTAAGGGCGACCGCATATTTATAAGATATTTCTAACAGAAAAATTCTGACGCTCATCGGAAGGCACTCGGTGCATACACTTTGTATTAGCTCCCGCACACTGTTAGAATAATTCTAACTCTGACAGTGTGCGGGAGCTAATACAAAATGTATGCACCGAGTGCCTTCCGGTGAGCGTCAGAATTTTTCTGTTAGAAATATCTTATAATGCGCGGCCGCCCTAAATCGGCCCTGCATGCATACACCAGGGACCGGAAAACCCCTCTTCAGGCTTAAGCCTATCCATTCGGTAACCCAATCATTTTGCTAACCGTATGATAGGGTTAACCCTATCATGAGGTTACCGTATGATAGGGTTAACCCTATCGATGCGGTAACCATAACCCTCAATAGGGTTAAGCTTAAAACCCTATCGGATAGGGTTTTTGGATAGGGTTTTCATAGGGTTTTGGTTAACCCAATGAAACCCTATCGCCAGATGCTGATGCTTTGGGTTAAAATGAATTTTAGACTGATCCGTTAAATAATAATTCTGTGTCCTGTGTCCTTTATAATAATTAAAACTGAGGTGTGCAATAAAGAGCATTGTATTGTAATAAATGAAAGAATTATTAATATGCATTATACAATTATGTTACTTAAATATACATGAATTTGCGGCTGGTATTGTGTGTGGCTAAATAATTTATGAATTAATTAACAATTAATATTCAATAATATGTTTATGTTATTTTAATTATGCATCGTATGTAAACATATATGACAATTAGTTCACTAAGTGAAATCTTTATTATCTTTATAATTCTATCTTTTAAATTATATTAGGTATTACAAAAAGGCTTGACAAATCATATACATATGATGTTAATAACATTTTTTCATTACATTTGCTTTTCTATTAGACAATTAAGAAATTTCTCTTCTGGGACTTGTTCTAACTTTTTTTATTATTTCTACAAGTACATTACGCTTGCAGTTGCAAAGACATAAGTCCCCGAGTGTAAAAAATACAACCTACTTACAATTATTTTCCATTTCAATTAATTGCAATGGTGTGTTGATTTTTTTTTTTTATTGGCGGTCACAGGTCACACGTTAGTCTGACACATTACACAGATTCATAATAAACTAGCTTTTGCCCGCGACTTCGTCCGCGCGACCTTGTATTTGAGGGATGATTTCAGCGATAAAAAGTATCCTATATGTTAATCCAGGCTATAATCTCGGTGTATACTAAGTTTAATCATAATCGGTTCAGCCGTTTTTGCGTGATTGAGTCACAAACATCCTGCATTTGTAATATTAGTAGGATAAATAGGTACATACTTTAGTTTATTTCATTTGAGAAAAGAGAAACAAATGCCGGTGGGCACGAGTAGTTGTTAAAAGAAAAAGATAAGAGAATATTAGAACAAAAGCACGGTTCGGCACGGTTATCTTTGAGGCGACTGCGCGTGCTCATACAATATAGAGTTGTTAAACCGCCCAATTGCGGGATTATGAAGGTTACAAATTAAAAGTAAGTTTCGAACCCGCGGGAATGATAAGTATGATGTGGAGGTATATATCGTTTATTTTAACCCATTTACTACGTTGTCGTGATTTCGGAACCGTGTTCGCGCGCTAGCCACGACATTGTGTCGTTAACACTTTTTGATTAGTATGTTTTTTAACTGTATTCTTAATTTTGCATATTTAAAGGATATGTTGATAAAAACTGATACTTATTTAGATAATATTAGTGGCGTTCAATAAGCATTCTGGTTTTTTTTATGTCTAACATTATTCATTTTATTCATTGCATACTTTCACAGTACGTAAAAAAGTGCATTATTCATGTATAGCTTTTAAGCAACACGACAGCGTGTTGTGAATGTTATGATACAGCTTGCGGCGAATGATGTATTTTTATCACTGCTAATAGTGACTAAACTTTAAACTTGGTCCATATGCTATAGGCTGCGGTGTCCGCTTACCATCAGGTGGACCGTATGCTTATTTGCCACCGTCGTAGTATAGTCTAAAATAGACCTTAACCCGTACGCACACACTTTATTTATGTTTAAATCGACGAACAGTTACATATTTTTTTGCTCCTTTGTGAGTAATGAATGCGAATGGTGTTATTCTATTCTGTATCTAACCATCGACCCTGCCGAAGACGCGATCGGCGACGAAAGGTAATTAATATTAGTTGACAATTGTTTATTGTACTATACAATGACATAAGTTAGTACTGTGAGAAGTTACCTAAATTGGCACCTCAAAGATAGGTGATTAAAAATAAAATAGTATCAAATAGAGTATTTGTTTTAATAAACAAGTTATTAAATCAGCAATATAAAAATCAACATTAGCTACATAACAAAAATCTACTAAATATTAAAAATAATAGATATCAATTACTTATTTAAATATTGAAAACATAAAAAATACGACTATAAAAAAAGAGAAACATTCAAAATGAAGCCGAAATCTTTTCGATTTGCTGCTTTGGGTCGGGTTGCTCGATCAAAGCTTTTACTTCGTCGAAAACTTGCTCCACTTTCTCATCGGGAACGTTTTGCAATAGCTCCTTGATTTTTTTGGACCATAACTCTCTCTTGTCGAACTGATTATCTGAAAACACAAATTCCATTAGTCTTACTGAATTAATTCCTTATTTCTTATAATGTCGTAGGTAAAAGGTAACAAATTAATCCTAGAATGCTTACACTTCCTGTTGTTTATCTCCTTTGCCTTCATCGACGATGTCGCTTTATTTTCTTCGGCTAATCGCCGGTGTTCTCCTGTAATGATATGATATATTTTCATGTTACTGAAAATTATATTATAAATAACTACTTTATACATATAAATTGACTTACTTTCTCGTTGTGCTTCAGCCTCGTACTCCCTCTTCCAGCTCCTAAATTTTTCCAGATCAAATAAAGCCATGTTATGGGTACTAAGTAATTATTTATGACTTAAAAAAACTAATGGTGCGTCGCGAGATATGCGAGACGTACTGAACATGATATTTGTTCTACATAGACTTAAATACTTAATAACAGCATGGGGTGGGAGCTATCTGTTTTCGTTTCATTAAATATTGCACGTGCTTTCTATTCATGTATCATATACTCGACGGCGATGACAGATATGGCACACCTGCAACTGTTCGCTAACTTTGAGTTGCCTTTTGTTTACGTTAGAGTCATTACCTACCAAGGCGGCCCTTTTGTAGATACCTAGGTTGTAGGATTAGTGTTGCTCGTGCAGATAAAGATAATAATTGTATGTGGCGATGAAATAAAAAAACTGATTATTAGTTTTGGGCTTGGCTTTTACCTGGAATATCTTTTTTTTTGAGATTGCAGAGAAGGCCGCGCTTTTGTACAGTTAGCGTGTTAATTATATACAATAATAACAACATTTATTATATTCAAACAATTACATAAATGGTTAAATAGAAATCATGCATTACGCCATCCGCACAATACTGCGCGCCGGTAAGCCAATGAGTAACGACACGATGTCGTGACTCCGAGACAGCTAGTTCAAATATATGACAGCGCGCCGTATATACTGCTCGAATTAGGACGTAGCGATGAATGGGTGAATGAAAATACAAGTTTTAGCGAGAGAAATCAAGAAATCTTGAGCTTTGTTATTATTTAGAATTTAGATAATAGTTTTCTTTACCGTCGTTGTGTACTTTTTAATCGAACATTATTTTTTAAAGAATCGAACATTTCAACATTCAAAAGACATGTTTTTGAATTCCTGACATGCAAGACATTTTATACAAATCTTGAATACGCTACGCTGCATATTTGTTTAAGTGATGATTTTTTAATCATGAATTTATTTTACGTATTTATTTAAAAAAAACCCGACTATATTCAATATTTAAAGTTTATAATGTTATTTATATTTTATTTTTCATTTATTAAATAAACAGGATATTTAAAGTTCTGATTATCGTAAAATAATGCCCATTTTTATTGTATTTTTATATAATATTTTCGTGCCCATATCCGGGCTGAATACATTTTTAAACTAAATACTGTATTAATATATATTTACTGTCTTCTAGCAAATGAACAATTTGGTGGATTACTTGATAGGGTAACAATATTTTTAATAAAATGAAAAAAAGTATAGAAATAAAATACAAAAAAAATGTTTGATTTATGTTTTACGTATCAAGTATTTATTTATTTTAGTATGCGCTAGTAGATTCGTTAATTTACATGTAGGTAGTATTATAAAATAGCTCCCTGTATGTGACAATACGTTATTCCTGCGTCAACGGCATAAAATCAACGGGTACTAATACAATTTCATTATTACCTTAAAGATTTGGTCTTACTTGGGTAAAGTTCAAATTTTTGGAACAATCATATGCATAAATATGTATATTTTAATTGTTTATAATTGTATTGATACTTTTGTTACACGACAATTACGTATATTATGAACTGTATGACAACCTTCCCTATCTTTCAAAAATTTGAACTCTACTTATAATTAGTATAAAAAATAATGCAAAGTAACACACTCACCTTTCTTATAACACCCACTTAACTTCACAATCCAATCAAAATCACTAATCACTAATCAGTGTCCATAAATACACGCCTATATTCAAATACCTATATCTATAATAACAAAAATAACAGAAACAATAATAATAACAAAGTCCACTTCTATGGTCACGCGTACTCAACTAGATGGTTACGTTACGAGAATGCACTTCAGACTGCAAGCAGTGCACTGCTACTGAACCTGCAGATTTACGTAAAGTAACTAACGAACTAAACGTAATTATTTGTTTTTATTGTGTGCGTGTGTAGGTTTACCTGGAAAAAAAGACAAATACCACGACATTTAGGCACTTGTATTGTATTAAGTTGTGAAAAGATAACAACATCGGCATAAATGTCTTTATAGTGTAAGAAAGGTTATTTTTGCCATTGAAACTGTCGCCGCAATCTCGTTAATCCTAAGACAATGGAAAACAGCAAGTCCTATCAGCTTTCGGATCAGCAATAGATAAACGTTTTTACAACTTGGTAGTTAACAGCCCAATAATTAATGTAATGAAATCCCACACATAAAAATGCGGAATTAATATACTGACTGCAATACGTGTATTAACCTACTACCAAAATCCCGTATTTATTAAAAACATTTTTACAATCCCGGAATTGGGCGATTTAACAACTCTATGTTCGTGCGCACTTGCTTTTACCTCAGGTCATGGAGGACAATCAATTACAGTGGATTTCATTTTTAGCGACCTTGGTTGTAACGACATTTCGGTAGTAGCAACTCTACACCTAAGTCCCTTGTACTTAGAACATACTTTATATGAAATTCCCACTGGCTATAGCGACTCCGGTAGAAACTCCGATTTTGGATGTAGCGACTGATTTTATCGAGTGTTTATCAACAATTTCCTAGAAATCCCATACTGATGTTGCGACCCCAGTTGGCCTACAAATTTATTCGACTTAAAATCAATGAAGTTTTTTTATACAACTAAAGAAAGCTCTCTTATTGTTGGGTACATCCACAGGTGGTCAGCACTTGCGACGACCGGCGACCTTTGCCTATTGTTTAGGTAGGTAGTATACTAACAAAAGAAGGTAACACGTTACACTGTTGATTCGTTTGTAGACCTTATCTCGTTACAATAAGGTTCACATATTGTCAGTTAAGGAGGCTGGTGTTTATTTCAAAATAAAATTTAATTATAGATTATGATCTAGGTACTATGAAAACGACTGATTGTTTCAAAATATTAAAATAAATACATAAGCGTTCGAATGAACCGTCAAAATGCGACAATTGTGATCTTTATAAAGTAGCATTTTTTTATTGGATACTTATTTAATGTTCGACAAACCGACCTTCAGATTATTAGGTAGTTGTTGCTGACATTGCACAGAAAGTTAGATAAAAATATAGGCGCAAAAGTTAAAATGTGAAATAAACAAACAATCGCCCGAGCGTGAGCTACAAATCTACACTTGCACGCACGGTAAAGTAAATACGATTCAAGCCTAAGGACTCAAAGTACAAAGTTGTTTGCATTAAAAACAAGGAGCGTTTCGGTAGATCAAACCAGTTTGTTTGTACTGAGAGCGGGCCCCACGGCGAGCCGGCGAGCACATCGTCCGTGCGAGCCACGGTTATCTAAAAATGAGTCTAATTGAAATGTGCGTAAAGATTACATTTGTTAAAAACTGGTTAAAAACCCTATTGATACGGTTACCGTATTGATAGGGTTTTGATTTTGGTTAGCGGTTTGTTGGGTTAACTCGATTGATACGGTACCCTATCGATAGGGTTACCGTTTTACATGGTTACCAATATCGATAGGGTTTTTAAAACCACCGTTAAAATAAGCCTATCGAAAACCCTGATTAGGCTTACCGGTTCCGGTCCCTGGCATACACACAATACGATTTGGCAGTGGCACTGCAAGCAGGGCTTTGTGTAGGCAGCGTTATAATAAGTTCGCGTACTTACTCGCCCGTCTATCACGGGCTTTATTTTATTTTATTGTTTGACCACAGAACACCTTCCGTGGTATCGATATTGATGGATACAAAAAAATATACAAAAGTTAGATAAATGATTAGCGCGGCAGTTTTCCAGATTCTCTGGTAGATTGCCATTTGGCAATTTATGGGAATGATTAAATAATTAAACTTGATTAAATAAGGCGAAATTATCTAATTAGCCTGCAGTTGCCTTGGGTCTCAAGACTCTCAAGTGTAATTATCATTTGCAAAATGGATGCAAAACGTCCGTCACGACTGCGCTGTCACGAGCCCGAGGTCCTGTGTTGCATCAGATAAAATACCTAGGTAGGTACTGATAGATACGTAAGGTGGGACAAGTGAAACCACTGCTTGCTGTTAGCGTACTGACGTGTAATCATAGGTCAACATGGCTGGTGGTGTGCGTGAGCACACATATACAACATTCCTCCCCTTAGCCTAGATACACGTCTGACTAAAACTAAGTAACTATTTACTTATTACTAAACACACGATATACAATTAAAAGAACAGTTTGTAGTTAACCTTGGGTCGATTGCGCTTAGACCGAGGTGCGGTAGATGTGGGGCTGCTATGGGTCTCACCAGCACGCTCTCGAGCCAAAGCTGTGTCCGATTCCGCGGCTGGGCCTGGTAAGGCCTCCTGGAATTCTTCGTCTTCCGATTGGCCTTCAGTTTGTGCAATATTCGAGTCCTGTGGTTCCGCTGTCGGGTTGGTGCCTGAGGGCCCCGATGCCGCAGGCTCCAGCTCTGGGATAGGCATGCTCTCTTCTCTTCCCTCCCCCGTGGTAAGCGGCGGTTCCTCAGTCGGCTCTTGAGCACGGTCCAATGATGACTCATCACCGCGGGCTACGTCATCTGTATCCCAATGATTAAGACGAGCGCAATCGTACCCTTTATCTATCACTATTTGGTTTTTATGTTTTTTGAATGTTTTGGAGGTAATAGTGTCTCTCACAATATAAACAACTTTGCCAATTTTTTTTACTATTGTGCCTCTGCACCACATATATTTATTATTTTGTGTGTAAGTTTTAAACAAAACTAAGTCTCCTTGTGAGAAACATTGGGTGTTACGGCCCCCGGATGCTTTACTCTGCAAAGACTGATTGTGACGTACCGTGTCAGCGAGCGTCGGGGATGAGGGCGACGGTGGTCTTGGGTTTATTAAATCTAACCGCGTCCTCAACTTGCGGCCGTAAACTAGCTCGGCAGGCGAAACTCCCGTTGTGGTGTGTACAGAATTCCTGTAGTCAAACAAATATTTTAAAAGATTTTTACACGAATTCTGTACTCCATTACCGCTTAGTAAGCAGGTTTTAATGCCTTTTTTAATTATTTTGACGTATGATTCCGCCTGTCCGTTACTAGCCGGGCTATAAGCCGGCGATGTGACATGCCAAATACCGTTCAGTTTACAAAACGCCTGAAACTCGCGTGACGTATAGGACGCACCATTGTCACTCACCAATGTGTGTGGAATTCCGAATCTCGACATATATTCACATAGTTTCGATATTGTTGCAGTAGTTGTAATCGAATTTTTCATATTATATACTTCTACCCATTTCGTATATGCATCGACCACAACTAGATATGTGCATCCATTTATCGGGCCTAGGAAATCACAATGCACCCTATAAAATGCAGACGGCGGGTACTTCCACTGCGCGAGCGGCGCGCACGCAGGGGTGGGGCGCTGCTGGATGCACACCGCGCATGAACTTATCATTTTTTCCAGCGCTGCATCCACTCCCGGGAACCAAAACCTAGACCGTACCTCAGCTTTCGTTTTCACTATCCCTAAATGTGACCGATGTAATTCCTTTAACACATTTTTTTGCAGTTTTTCTGGAATCACAACTTTGTGGCCTCTCATTACGCAACCGTTTTCATAAGAAAGCTGCAGTCGACATAAATGATACGGTTTTAAGGATATATCAGATACTTTTTTCGGCCAGCCGTTCAAAATGAAAGAAATTACTCTTTGCAACACGGCATCTTTCCCCGTCTGCTCGCGCAACTCGGTCAAGGTCACGGGCAAATCACCGTCCATAACAAAATTAATATACGAGGCGCGATCGGGTATGTCTAGGCCGGTGTCGGCGCATCCCGCCGCCGCCCCCCGCGCGCCCGCCGGCTCGGGCAGGCTGGCGCGAGATAAGAAATCCGCACTGTTATCAGCGCTCCGTATGTACTCAATGTTATAGTTATAACCACATAAGAACATAGCATAACGTTGGAGTCTATTTGCTGACACTTCCGGTATGCCACGGTAAGGTCCAAATATAGACAATAGGGGTTTATGATCCGTGCGGAGCGTGAACGGCACCGACCTGCCATATAAGTACTGGTGGTACCTCCTTACTCCGAAAATAATAGCAGTCGCTTCTTTTTGAATTTGTGAGTACCGTTTTTCAGCAGCGTTAAGAGTACGCGACGCGAACGATATCGGTCGCTCGGAACCGTCCTCTTCTACTTGCGATAAAATCGCTCCTAAACCAGCAGGGCCAGCGTCTACCGTAAGGACCAAGTTCGCAGCTGGGTTGAAATGTGCTAACACTTGCTCCGACGCCAGACACTTTTTAATGGTTACGAAAGCTTTGTCGTGTTCCTGTGTCCAGCACCATTTGGCTCCTTTCTTTAATAAGTTATATAATGGACTTAGGATAGTAGATGCATTAGGCACAAAACTCCTATAATAATTCACTAATCCTAAGAATGATTGAAGCTGGCTTGCATTCGCCGGTAGGGGCGCATCCACCATAGCTTTGACTTTAAGGGGTGATTTATTTAACCCATTTTTATTTATCACGTAACCTAAATAGTTAACCTCGTCTTTAAAGAACTCGCATTTCTCTTTTTGTAAAGTGAGGCCTGCGTCTTGTAACCTCCGCAACACCTCCTCGAGCCTGTGTAAATGCTGTTCGGTGTTCTCGCCGGTGACGAGCACGTCATCGAGCAGACACAGCGTGCCCGGCACGCCCGCCAGCACGCCCTCCATGGCACGCTGGAACACGGCTGGTGCAGAACATAATCCAAAAACCATACGCGTATACTTAAAAACCCCCCGATGTGTATTTATGCAAGTTAAATCTTGCGACTGTTCGTCTAGCTCAAACTGGTTGTACGCCACAACAGGTACACCAGTTTCTCAATATGAAAACTTGGAATGAACACATATTCCCACAATTATTATTAAGGCTAATACAGTAGTAGGAATTCGGGGTAGTAAAAGTGGGAAATAACCTCTGGAGTGCATTATTGTAGCGTTTAGATCTAATAAATCTTAGTTCACAACTAGCTCATATTTCATTCTACCTAGTCCCTGTTTCTAACTCTACATCTTTATGTAGGTACTTATCAAACATCTACATTCCCAACTCGTCCAATTTTCGACGCAAAACCGCCGTATTCATTTCGTCAAAAGTCAACTCTGCAATCATGAAGCAAGTATCCCCTCAGCTGTGGCAAATGGGGAAATTATTCTTTTTGTGGTAACCCCAGAAGAAACTGTCACATTATCTCCGTCCCTGTGTGCGATTCGCTAACCCTCCTTCTATAGATCCTCTTTCTACGTCTGCAATAAATCAAGACAGTGTCATTTACATTGTCACTTTGTCTCATTTAAGTAATATCAGATGATTGGCGGTTAAATGGTTAAGGAAACAAGCAATGCCGGAGAGAAACCATTTAATTCATAATTACGAATTATAAATGAAGAGGCATAGCCGACGCATGGGAAATAAAAACTAATGTCAAAAAGGCTATAAAAATGGCATTTTCCGCGATCTATTCCAACCAATCTGCTCCATTTCTTTTTTCACTTATTTCTTGTTCAATATGCTCCACCGATACATCATCGTAAAGCGGTAGCGTAGATAGCAGACGGCGAGTCATCGCGAAGCGGGAGCCTACCGTTTCAATAGAAGTATTCTCTTCCTTCTCTTCCACTTCAGCTTCCTGTGAAGTAACGTGTGTAGATATACCATTTTTGTAACTCGGTAACTTATAAGTATACTTGACAGTCTTGACACATAAGCAGCGCCGGTCTTAGACCCTCATAGTGAGGCTGTGGAGCGATACATTCCGCGCCACTCATATAGAGAAGCCTCCGAAATTTTCTATAGTTTTTGCGCCCTAGCCACCCGAAGGCTTACCGTGAACCGAAAACTAAGTACCTATCTCTCTCTTCTTTTTCGGTTTAACGTAGGGACCTCGCGAGCTTGTTCCTAGCCGCTCTAGGCACGAGGCCTCGTGCCTAGAGCGGCTGCCCCATTAACGCATTCACTGCCACCCTCTTTTCCTGGACATTCGGCAGGTGCCGCACTTTGCTGTGTGCCCCAAACGCACATGTGAGTTCAACCGACTATTTTAAGTCTAAGGCACTAAGGCACAGGGTACAAGTGTCAAATATTATGAACGCGTCTGTGCGTCGAAGGCACTGCGTGAAAGTCACGGTGACGCATATATGCGGCGGTGGCAGTGAATGCGTTAAGTAACGCTAGGGCCGGTCCTGCGAATAGCCCGTTCAATCCTCGAGGAAGCATCTGTTCCATTCTCGTGGCGTGCGTTTGTGTTTTGTTCATATCACAAAGCTAGGCGCCCAAAGTTCCGCATCGCACGTACCTACGCATCAGATTGTAGTATTTTTTGTATAGAAAGTCACACAAGTGCGTCCACTGATCCGCACCTCCGTACGGTGCGTGCAATCTGTTGCGTGCGATGCGTGCGATGCGGAACTGTGGACGCCTTGCTTAACTCACATCCAGATCTCCTTGCATGCCAGTCCACGCGGCGAGCTGGTAGAGCGAGACAGGATCCAAGGTAATTTATTTCCCTATCTCACTCATAGTTAGCTTGCATCACATTAGTCCGCGCGACGGACAATCATGCAGAACCGTTTGGATGCGCCTTTTTGTCAGAAGAGAATGTTATCATGTCCAAGATCCTCATATTTGAGACAAAGCAAAGTGCTACTTCGTGGATTGAGCGAGTTAAAGATATTTATATAAAACACACCTACCCATGATATCTTCTTTTTTAGTCCGTTGATTTAAAATTAACTTAACTCTAGAGATGGGGAAAAACGTTACTTTTCGATCACCGTTATTGTTATTCCCGTTCCAAAAAAATCACATTGAAAAATCACCGTGACTTTGTCACTTCGGTTATTTCGCGTCACGACATTTGCGTATCGGTCGTTCCCGGCAGTTACTGATATTTTTGTAACAACTGATGTTGCTCTGTGACAGCGCACCGCAGTCACAGTCACAGTTAGTAACAGCGGTCACGAGGCACGACGCGACGCGTCGCTTACACACTGTTCCAGTGATATAGTCGCTAAGTAACAACGTTATTTTGTAACGTTGTTACTTCGTGACAAGTCACACTGTTACTTTTTAACGGCGGATCACCGTGATTTTTTCATCGTGAAGTTATTTATCACCCACCTCTACTTAACTCGTTGGCTACCGGTGTCGCCGATGTACGATTTTATAACAAAAGATTGTTTTGTTTTGTTTTTTTCGCCGTCAACCCAAGGGAGATTTACCTACTGTAAATTACACTTTACACAGATATTTAGTGAACGAAAGCAGGCGAGAATTAACCATATTAAATTATCTAAAGTGCATGTCGAAATGGTTACTTCGGACTACTTGCATCCGAGAGTGCATCTCTGTCCCCCGCCGGCACGGAATCCGGATAGGTACATAGGAGGGGCAGGAAGAGGCAGGGATTCCGGATGCATGTAAATCCGAGTGTAAATACATGTAAATACGTTCTGCTGGAACCACAATGGGCTATGATGGCAAAGTTGGACCAGGTGGCAGCTGTAAGGTGCAATGAGTTTAAAACTTGTGTGGATCCGGCATACGATTTTTTTTATTACCGACGTGAACGGATGATACGTCACACAATTATCAATTGATCAAATTACCTATGTTTGTTTTATTCCCGATAGCTGTCGTGAAATTACTTATATCTATTTAGGTACTTACTTAGCAATTTTCTTAATTATAATTATAGGTCCCTACCTACGTAGGTACGTCTCTACGTCTGACGCTGGAAGGCCCGTAAAGTAATTTACTCCTGATTATGTGTGTGTGATTTTAACACGTTCCCTGCCCTGTCTCTTCATGTATCCAAAATGATGCATGATTATACCGAATTCTAGAGAATATTTCTAATAAATCAATCTAAATTTGCAGGTTAACAAATCTCTCGTGGTGTCTAAAGCATGCTACATCTAAAGATCTTTGGATACATGTAAAAAACAAATAAACATACCATAATTGCTAAAAAAGTAATAAAGTAAGCCCAGAAATTTTAACCCCCCCCCCCCCCATTTTGAGGTCACCACCGCTGAAACCTCAGTCAAATAATAAATAAAATATACGGAGTAGTTACAATAAATATTGAAGTGAACTTAAGAAGTACACTAAGTATTTTTGCAATATTTGCAATTTATATTTTTATTCCTGGTCATAACTATTTGTTTACAATAGGTACCTAATTAAAGTAGGGTTTATTGATAGGTTTAGATCTAATCTAGTCCAGCGCTACCTACCTAGTATACTTATAATGGGAAAATATTTCTTCAAATCAAATTGATGAATCTTGCTAAATTATCATTAAAATCAATATTTATTTGCTAAATAAGATAACATTTTACTAACATAACTAAATGAAGGAAACTACATACAATTAACTAACACTTAAAAACAAAACATAAACCTTCTGCTAAACTGGATTTCAACAACTATTATCCGTAAAAATAAACAAAGAAAATATTGAAACTTCCGTCGTTAGTCTCAGAATAAAGAGATGGTAATTTTCGATTTTGACTTACTTATTCCGTCATCTATTCTCGTAACCCATAACGTTTCCTATTCTTTCTAATTTCATTTATTTGGGTTAGTCAAATTAATTGTGTTAGGTATTATTTTGTCCCGTTAGCCAGCAGAAAGGAGCCATGTTCTACGCATGTTGCGTAGAAGATGCTCAAAAAATGGGGTTAAAAATATCAAATCCTATATGCGGTGGATTTCAATCCAAGGACCACAATTTTAAAAAGTGACCCGGTGGAAGTAACAATCAATGGGAACTGGCTACCACACAAACCAAGCATCATATCATCGTAATTCTTGGGACAATGATCTATCTTACTTTGTTAATTATGGAATACTCGCCTCTTGACTGCAAAAAAAAACCAATTTTTCGAGAAATCGCTTGTCAAAGTTCGAGTCATGGGTGATTAAAAGTAAAATATGCCTATTTTTTTTTAATTTTAGAGCTACAGAGTTGTAATTTACCTTATTTTAATCGTCACGATATAGTGCATTATATGTTATAACTAATTTAATACAAAAATAAATAGTATAGATGTTATTAGGCGTTAAACGTAGGTATTTAGAGTTGTGCCCCTAATCAGAGTAAGATTTTCATTCAAATTCGAGGGCACAACTCAACTTAATTCAATATGGACACAACTCAAAAATATGCGTGCTGACTGTAGGCAAGGTGCCTGTGTAATCGCTGGGGGCAATTACATATAACGATGAGTGGGAGATTGAGATGAGAAGAGATATGGGTGAGACGAGAATTGAACGTGGGCGAACTATATATGGGCTGGCTTACTTGATGGAAGATGAAGCGATGAGATGGTATAAATTGCGTCTGGGTGCTGGTGGTGTGAGCTGATGGATGATGCTGTCGACTCCGACGGCTGTGAGCTGATGATTTCTTCGTGAAGCACTGGGTTTAAGAGCTGATAATGTTCACTCGCGTTATATGGGCAGAATAGTTCACCAATTGTCACAAAGTAAGAATCACTCGCGAAACTATATATTGGCCAATATGAATTGCAGTTTTGTATGGTATCGCGTGCGCGGGAGCTGATTTGAGGTGGTACGTATCCGCTTCGAATGCGTGTCGCTCGCAGACTGACGCCGCGCTGGCGTCGTTGAGTGAGCGGAATGAGCCGGGCGAAATGCGTGAATGAATGAATGGACCGTCGCACCGTTCAGGCGCGAACATCCTGGGGGGCCCGGGGGAGAGCCTCTTCCTGAGCTGAGTCCAATGGCAGCCTGGCTATCTTGAACACAGGTCTGCGCAGTTGTCCATGAGCGGTGTCCAGATCCACCACTCGAATCACTCCATCCTTGCCGGGTATTGTGCGGGTAATCCGGCCCAGTCTCCATTGCAGTGGCGGCAGGTCATCTTCCTTGATGAGTACAAGTTCGCCCACTTGAGGAGGGGATGATGAGGAAAGCCACTTAGAGCGGGTTTGAAGTGTATGAAGGTAAGATTTGGACCACTGAGTCCAAAAGCGTTGGGACAGAGCTTGAATGAGCTGGAAGCGTTTAAGAGCAGAGAGTGGTCTATCGTCAAAGGATAGCTCGGGCAGAGCAGTGAGGGAACGGCCCGTAATGAAATGAGCAGCAGTCAATGGTTCCCTGTCTGACGGGTCGGAAGAGAGTGGGCAGAGAGGTCTTGAGTTAAGAACAGCCTCGATTCGTGTGAGAAGTGTGGAGAATTCTTCAAAGGTGAGATGCTGTTCACCGATTACGCGATAGAGCAGTTGTTTTGTAGATTTAATATTAATCTCGTGCAGAGCACCGAACCAGGGTCCCTTGGGAGGGTTCAGCAACCAAGTTACCTGCTGGTTGGCAAGTTTGTGTGTGATTGCGTCATTATTGGCTGAAAGAAAGTTCTGGACTTCTATGAGCTGATTTCTAGCGCCTACATAATTTGTGCCGCAATCTGACCTAATGAGAGCTGGTGTGCCACGTCGTGAGACGAATCTTTGTAATGCCGCGAGAAAGGCTTCTGTGGTGAGTGCGGAGACGGCCTCCAAATGAACCGCCTTTGTTGAGAGACATACGAATATGCATAGGTATGCTTTTAGGAGCTTAGCGTTTCGTAACGTACTTGATTTAACGAGAAATGGGCCGGCAAAGTCGGTCGTGACTTGACTGAATACGGGTTGTGGTGTAACCCTGTCCGCGGGTAGGTCAGCCATGTACGGGGCTGTAGGTTGAGCGCGACATCTAAAACATCTAATGCATTTGAATACCCGGAAGCGAACCACGCGACGAGCGGATAGTATCCAGAATTGCTGGCGTAAGATGGCGTGTAGTGTGTCCGCACCAGGATGGCAATATACTCTGTGGTAATAGTCAATGATGAGATCTACGAGTGGGCTAGAGCTGGGTAAGATGAGCGGGTGTTGGGCGTCGTAACTGATCGACGCGTGAGAGAGCCGACCGCCGACTCTCAAGAGACCGTCTTTAATGAAAGGCGAGAGCCGTTGGAGTCGGTTCGTGCAAAGTTTATTGGTTTGCAGACGATGAATGTCTTCTGCGAACTCATTCTGCTGAACAGAGCGGACCCAGAATAAAAGAGCGTCCCTGCGTTCACCGGCCGTGATCGGTCCGGAGCGTCGCTCGGTTGAGCTGTGTGTGCAATTAAAAATGAAACGCTTGAGGCATGACGTCACTCCAATGAGTTTGTCAAACGAGCTGAAACGAGTGAGCAGGTCGTGGTCCACATCAGGGACTGCTATGTGGGCTAAAACCTTTTTTGGCTTAAGGCCTGGTAAAATGTGGTGCCCCAAAGCGGATGGCATTTGTGGCCAGGTGGAGGGAGGCTCCTTGAGCCATCTGGGAGACCACCAGAGGTCATGAGTTAAAAGAGATTGAGCTGATATTCCCCTGCTTGCACAGTCTGCAGGGTTGAGGTTCGTGGGAACATGCCTCCACGTTGAGCTGGTTGGACTAGACATTATTTTAGCCACTCGGTTGGCTTCAAATGTCTGAAGACGATGAGGAGCTGTGTTGAGCCATGCGAGCACTATGGTGCTGTCGGACCAGCAGATATGTTGGTCTATTTTGATGTGAGCAGATAGTTGGACTGACACTCGAATCATGAGCTGTGATAAGAGAGCTGCAGCTGAGAGTTCCATCTTGGGGATTGAGAGACGATTCTTGAGCGGCGCGACCTTTGACTTGGCAATGACCAGGTGTACATTGACATGTCCATCTGCATCGAGCTCGCGCAGATAAACTACGGCTCCATAACCCGCCTCTGAGCCATCCGAGAATCCGTTGAGCGAGTATGTGGACGTGGGCTTGTACTTGCAAATGTGCCGAGGTAAGCGTATGTTTGAGAGTTGAGGAAGGTCTTGGGAAATGTGTTGCCACTCTGTGTGGACTTCATCGGGAGTGGGTTCGTCCCATCCCAGTTTCAAGAGCCATAACTTCTGTAAGAGGAGCTTTGCGCGGAATATTACGGGTGTTACCCAACCGTTGGGGTCATAAAGAGAGGCTACTGTGCTGAGAATAGAGCGTTTTGTCACTTGAGTCGGTGCGGGGAGAGAGATGCGGTATGTGAACTCATCTGTTTGAGGGATCCATTGTATGCCGAGTACTTTAATGGAATTCGAATCTGGGCTGATGTCAAAGTCTTTCGGCATGTCACACTGGTCATCTGGGAACCGATCGAGGAGCTGAGGTGAGTTGGAGGTCCATTTGCTGAGCTGGAAGCCACCTAGGGCGAGTAGGTCGATCAGCTCGGTTTGAAGTGCTTGAGCAGACTCCACTGAGTCATGACCACAGAGGATATCATCTACGAAGATTGAGTGGCGTAGGACCTGAGCAGCCTGTGGGTAGTGATGACCTTCGTCATCAGCCAGTTGGAGCAGAGTGCGGATTGAATGAAACGGCGAAGAACGTAAACCGTATGTGACGGTGTTAAGAGCGTAGGTGAGCAGAGGCTGGTCAGGTGAAGACCGCCAGAGAATGAGCTGATACTGCCGTTGATCGGGATGGACGAGTATGTTTCGGAACATCCTTTTGATGTCAGTGCTGAAAACTACGGGATGTGTTCTAAAAGACATGATTATGTCAACAATATCTTGCTGAAGAGCTGGACCTGTGTGAAGGCAGTCATTTAGGCTGACGCCGTTGGAGCTTTTGCTGCTCCCATCAAATACCGTGCGTATCTTCTCGGATCCCGATTTGAAGATTCCGTGATGTGGGATGTAGAAATGAGGCTTATTTGCGAAGGTACTTGGGTGACAGGGTGACATGTGTCCGAGATTGAGATAGTCTGTCATAAAGTCAACATATTTTGAGCGGAGTGTCGGGTTTGCCTGAAGCTTCTTCTCGAGGTTAAGGAACCTACGTAGTGCTATAGCATGGGTGTTGCCTAAGGTCGGCGCATCTGGGAGAAAGGGCAATGTCACCATGTAGCGGCCTGAGGGTTCTCGAGTAGTCGTGGTGCGGAATATTTCTTCGCACTGTTCGTGTAATGGGCTGGTGTGTACGTGAGGCTGGGGTTCCTCCGTTTCCCAGAACCTCTCAATACTCTTACAAATATCATGAGTGGATTCCTCAGATTCCGGTTGTGGGCTGATAATATGAGCTGAGTTGGATTGCTTCGCTGGTGTGGCACATAAGTCCTCGATGGGTCCTATCAATGCGAAGTCAAAAATCGTGCCGAAGGCTATGGGCTTCCCCCGGCCTAACGAGACCTTAGTCCCGTCCAGAACTTGGCCGAGAACGTCTGAACCTAACAAGAGATCAATTGGAGCTGGAGTGTTATATTCCTGATCTGCTAAGGGAATCGGCGGTTGACCTCTCACAGGTGCAATGTGCGGGACCTTTTGTAAAGGTAAGTAACCGGTGACGTTATTCAAAATGTGTGCTGTAGCCGTGATCGTTGGTGTGTCACGATGTGTAGGTCGACATACTATTGTGATGGATGCCTTAGACTCTTGTGTGTGTTGATTGCCCACTCCTGCGATTTTGAGTGATGTTGAGTTAAGCGGCAGATTTAAAATGCGAGCCATGCGCTGAGTTATAAGTGTGAGCATGCTACCGCAATCTAGCAAGGCTCGTGCTGAATGAAACTGACCATTTACGTCTGCTATTTTTAGCGAGACGGTGGGCAATAATATGGGCTGATTTGCTACCTGCTCTTCATGCTGTGGGTAGTTGCATGTGGAATGATTTGCTACTGGAGCTGATCTCGCAGAGTGGGCTTGTGATGTCTGAGTCTGGGCTGAGCGTGTGCGTTGTGTCTGTGAATGTGTGTGCTGATTGTCGTCCTCTTCGTTATGTTCCGTTATCGTCGATAGTCATTGCTGACCACCTGGTCGTGTCCTACTGGGCGAGCGAGAGTGAGTCGATGGCTCGTTCTGCGGCGTGGGTTTGGGTTGTGAGGCGTGCGCTGATACATGTTGGGGCTCACGAGCTGGGCGCGTTCTGGGCTGATCCCTCAGATGAGGGGGTAGGAGATGAGCGGATGTGTGAGTGGGGGAATTAGCCCCGGGGCGGTGTAGTGATGTGTGGTGGCGAGGGTTGCCACACTCTTTGCAAGCGTTGGTCGACTTGCACTCGTTCTCATAATGGGGACCTAGGCAGCGGCGGCAGCGGTTGCGCGCCTGAATGAAGTCCCATCGGCCTTGAATGGGTTGGTCGTTGTAGCGCGGGCAGGCGATGAGCTTGTGGCCTCTTTCGGTGCAGTATGGGCAGGGCATATTGTTTTGGGTGTTAGGAGGCGGTGGTGTGGGTTGAGCTGAATAGACCGGCCTGTGCTGAGCTGGGTAGTCTAGTCGGGGCCTGACCGGGTTTATGGGGCGGAATTCCCGGTAAGCGGGTTGTCGGGGCGGGCCGCGTGGAGGGTTTATGGGGGACTGTCTGCGGTATGGGGCCGGTTGGGGGGAGGGCTGAGTAGCGGGGGAGGGGCCTGAGCTGGACCACTCGGTCTCCACACAGCGTGCATGCTCTTCCAGGAAGGCGATTAAATTTTTGAGGGTGGGCAGAGTCTGGCGTGAGCCATATTTGCGTTCGAAGAGGGTTCTGAGTTCACCCTGTAGTTTTCTGACTACTATGGATACGAAAACGTAATCGCTCTCTTGCATGGGCAGATCTAGATTATTGAGCGCGCACTGCGCTGAAATGAGCGGGGTGAGGAATAGTGTGCGGATGTCTGAGCGCGCGTGGATGTTGGGCAGGCCTAGGATAATATCGACAAATCGATCGATGAGGACGCGCCGATTTTCATACCGTCGAGTGAGGATGTTCATAGCCACGGCGAAGTTTTCATTTGTGAGCTGAAGGTGTGACACCATACTGCGTGCCTCGCCTGTGAGAGATGAGAGCAGATAGTGAAGTTTCACGGCATCCGAGATGGTGGACATGTCATCCGTGAGACTTCGGAAGATTGCGATGAATGATGGCCAATCCTCGACCTTTGAGCTGAACTTGGGCAGGGTTATCTTGGGGAGCATGGCTGTGGGCGTGGCCGACGTTGAGGGGTGGGAGGTTTCTGGGAGAGCTGATGCCACGCTGAGTTTTTCAAATGTCACCAGTATGTGTTCGTAGTCGGTCATGGCGGCCTCATAATTTGTCGTGTATGTGTCTTCAGTCTCGTCAGTCAATGTCTCGTCGTCCAGTATTTCGTGGTAAATGTCCTCAAGTTTCGTCTTGTGGCCGTCCAGTTTTGCGTACCTGGCGGTGAAGTCTGTCATTGTGTATTTCTTTGCGTCTTTGTTTAATACGGCGTCGCCTATTTCTTTGAGCTGTGAGATTGCCTTGGCTGCCTCACGGAAGATGGCCGCTTGTGATTTGGTAGGCATTGTTGTTTAAGTGTTGAGCGGAATTGACTTCAAAACAAAAAAAATATTAAAAATATATGTTTACAAATTGAGCTGATAATGTCACACCCTGTATAGTGTGGACGGTGTGATCTATTCTGTGTAATTGCTGAGGAGTGATTTTACAATTTTATTTGTGAAGTGAAAAAATAAATAAATAAATGAGATGGTTTTAATTTCTGAATGTGAACACCCTGTATAATGTGTCGTGTAGGCTTTGTACCTGTGCAAGTGTTTGTGCGGAGCGAAGTTATGATTTACATAACAAAGAAATTTTTTTTTTGGAAGTATTTAATTTGAGATTAAAAAAAAATCACTCTGTATTACTGTATTTTGAAACACACTGTATACACCTATACTATCTTCTTATACTGTACTGTTTGTGCTGATTTAAAACAATGTGTTATTGTAAATTGGTTTTTATATCTTTCGTGCTGATCCCTAAAACTAATACTTTTTATTCTAACTAACCACTTGATTGCGGTTTGTTTACTTAACTAAACTATCTTAATAAGTAACCTAATGAGCGGATTATCTATCAACAATACGTTGTTGCGACGCAAATTACGTAGGTAAGTATTTATTACAATGTTGCAGGATGATGCAATCACACGTTGCTTTTACTTGAGCGATTACGTCTTGCTTATTACGTATTTAAACTTATTCTACACACTTTTTTAATATCAAATATGAACGTATCGAAATTGTTTGTTTATGGGAATGGAATTTTAAATAAATGTGGATTGGTACTTTTTATAGTTGTACCTATGTGAGAAATGTATGGAACAATGGTGGGCGGATGAATATTTTGTAAATGTGGGTGGGTTTTAATCGAAATGGGGCACTTTTGGGGCGAGAAAAATTTGAGCAAGGGGCTTTTCCAAAGGGGTTAAGTAGGTTACGATGGACCAAAATATTTCGAAAATGGGGGGGCACTTTTGGGGCAAGAAAATTTGAGCAGGGGGCTTTTTCCAACGGGGGTTCAGGAGGTTACGAAGGACCAAAATATTTCGAAAATGGGGGGACACTTTTGGGGCAAGAAAATTTGAGCAGGGGGCGTTTTCCAAAGGGGGTTCAGGAGGTTACGAAGGACCAAAATATGTGTAATCGCTGGGGGCAATTACATATAACGATGAGTGGGAGATTGAGATGAGAAGAGATATGGGTGAGACGAGAATTGAACGTGGGCGAACTATATATGGGCTGGCTTACTTGATGGAAGATGAAGCGATGAGATGGTATAAATTGCGTCTGGGTGCTGGTGGTGTGAGCTGATGGATGATGCTGTCGACTCCGACGGCTGTGAGCTGATGATTTCTTCGTGAAGCACTGGGTTTAAGAGCTGATAATGTTCACTCGCGTTATATGGGCAGAATAGTTCACCAATTGTCACAAAGTAAGAATCACTCGCGAAACTATATATTGGCCAATATGAATTGCAGTTTTGTATGGTATCGCGTGCGCGGGAGCTGATTTGAGGTGGTACGTATCCGCTTCGAATGCGTGTCGCTCGCAGACTGACGCCGCGCTGGCGTCGTTGAGTGAGCGGAATGAGCCGGGCGAAATGCGTGAATGAATGAATGGACCGTCGCACCGTTCAGGCGCGAACAGTGCCCTTATTGCAGACAAGATATCGATGAATTTTCAATAGTTGCATAAGGGCATAACTCTATTTGGAGGCTTTAGAGGATTATATGCCTTGTGTTTATGAATTAAGGTAGTAAATCCAACTACCCTGAACACGAATTCGCCAAAATCTAAAAAAACAAAATTTTTGAATTGTGCCCTTATTGCAGTCAAGAGGTGTACTAGGCAGCCATTCTAGGTAGGCTTTCGTTAGAAACCTATCAGAAAAAGAATATGCACAACAAATCGAAAATGACCATCACTACACACTTACAAAGACATAAGCTAAATTAATAATAGTTATAATTAAGCGTAATATCAGCTATCCAACATAATCTGTTACTGTGATGAATGATTATGATAGGTTACTAATATTGCACAATAAAATTGATCGTCTACAGGGAGCTTAATATAGACTTATCGCTAAAGCTTGAGGTCGACGTAGAGTCCGCACGAAGGTGAGGAAATGCGGTTTCCTGAAATACGTTTTCACTTTACGCATTTGCTGCTGTTAAACTTTCATCAAAAAATTGCTACGTGGCAGTGAATGTGATAAAGCCCGGATTTGCATCTGGGATCCCTGTCCCTTCCGCACTCGCCCGGGATCCAAGCGCAAAAGAGTGGGAGGGGCAGAGATTTCGGATGCACGTAGGTGTCCAAACTTTCCACTAATTTTTTTATTTACTTACAACTTCACTCGTACCGTATACTGGAACTACCGAAACCGAAAGCTGGATAGTACGTGGCCGTCCAGCGTCTCCTTATCTAATGTAAAATGTAAAAAAAGTAAAAAATAAAAAGAAATAAGTACATTTATTAAATATAACGTAACAATAAAAATAAAGTATGAGCTAAAAATAAAGTAACGATAAAAATAAGAAACAACAAATTATAAATACAAAACTAAACAATAGAGAATTAAGACATGTTAGGACAGCCATATGGACTTTTGGTACCTTTAAGGTCCAAACGTGTTCATATATTAGTGAACCTGACTGTACAAAGATAATATCGAGCTCGTACAGCATGTAAAGCCTTATTTACACACATGCTTGCTTCGTTACACTGCGGGTCCCGGACGTACAAACGAGTTCAACGTTTTATAAAACCGCGCAATGTAAGTAGTCATAATCCCATGCAAGTCTTGTACGAGTGTATTAGGGCTTTAAATGCCGCATGACTCTTCCTATATTTGTCATCTATGGCTAACAATAAAGACTATTCCGCCTTACCTGTCCTATCATGTAAATAAAGTCTTCTTGAAGACATTAATCATTATCATCTTTTTTTTCTAGGATTAAACCATTCATCAATTCATCAGTTATAAGTAATTAGTGTTCAGAGTTTCGGTGGCAAATTTCACACAGTGGGTAATGGAGTCGTTTTTATGATTAACTTTTTAAGATTTGAATAAATAAATTATTCATTTACCTGAAGTACTTAGTATGACATTAAATGGCGGCAGGTATACAAACATTATACTGTCCCGACTGTTTAGGTGACATGTTTGTACGTATGTAATAAGTAAAAATAAATAAATTTATTAAACAATGTTTACTGTTGTTTACCTACATAACTTGTTATTAGTAGTCCTGTGTTATCGTGGTATATAAGTAGGTAATGCTCGCAAGATAATTTATAAGGAGTATTATGCAAAATTAATCATTTAATCGTTATTCGTTCAATCAAAACAATAGTTGGGCGACTCCATTTACCTATGTGAAATTTGCCACCGAAACTCCGAACACTAGTTATAATGTTCTTGGACACTTAAAGAAGTTCATAAAAATCATAAAGTATTGCAATCCTAGAGAAAAGTGTGATAGGGTGTTAACGTCTTCAAAAAGAGTTTATGATGAATTAGGCTTTGTACAGTCAAGGGCATAAATATGTATACAGTTTTGGACCTTATTTCAATGGAGTAAGGTGAAAAAGTGTATACATATTGGTACCCTTGACTGTACATACTCTCTATCAGAAACTAGCGCTAAAACCCCATTTAAGACATATATCGCAAAGACTTCGTGAATACATCACATCAAGTTTTTCTACGGAGTCGTTGTAGATCGATACGCTTCCCACTCAAAAATACGACTTACGTCGTCCATATCTTCATTGTACATGCGGATCCCGCTTCTGGAAAATCCGACGCTCGGCTGTGAGAAATCAGCGGCGGCGTCCATATTTTCGGGGACAGTACAGGGCTCGGACCATTCTTCGTACAAATCTGGCCGGGGCCCTAGAGGCTTCATTGGATTTGTGCGGCAGTTTTCCAAGATCCATTTCTGTTCGTCAAACGAAGGCTTCCTGAAAACAGTAGTAGAATATGGAATGCTTATTATCTATTCTCCTTCTAGGGTATTTTCCGCTTGTGCCTTAGGCTGCGTTTCCACCAGAGATGTGCGAGGATTCGTTTTCATACATTTGACACCTCGCAACGCGCAGAGCTAGGTGTCAAATATATGAAAACACATCCTCGCACATCTCTGGTGGAAACGCAGCCTCAAAGAGCTCGATCGGGGTCCAGTTTGACACCTAAATCTCAAGTTTGCAATCATGGTTGTAGTTGTGACACATACGAACACATAGACAACGTGAACTCATAGCTCCTACGCTGACACAACATTGATAATGTGCATTACACACAACCACGGCTCACTCGCACTCGTCAGATAAAAATACTCTACGCGAAAACGACTGCCATTTGCCCTACCAGAGGTCAAATGGCAGTCGTTTTCGCCAATAGGTAGTAATACTGGACAATAAAAAAAATAGGTAGGTAAAGGTATAGTTCGTACACAACTGTAAGGCCATGTGCTGTAAAATTATCGCAAGCAAAAATCTATCTAATAGTCAGAGCTCTAAGTCGAGTTTTGCTTCCGTTCGTTTGACAGAATTTGGCCTTAGAGTTTTGTATGAACTATAACAACGTTTAGTTACAAATCAACTGCGAAAATACTACGTTTGTAAGATACGAGTACGTTTTGCAGTAGGTAGGTATGACAGCACAATGGATAGGTATTTATTGAGCAATTTTATTTTTGAAGCGCAGCCAATTTCAATGATGCGAAATCTAGGTACCTATATACATACATATAGTTTGGAGTATTTTACAGGCAACGACTTGTGTAATAATTCATAATTAGCCCAAAATAATACTTAATTAGAACAATGAAAATGGGCACAGAATTTCGAGACGTATAATTTTATCTCGGTTACTTCTCGGCAAGTTTGCCTTTTCCCGCGGGTCCGCAGATAAGCTATGCCATTCATAACCACTCTCCATCTCACCTACCTTATTACTAGTATTAGGTTGACCTCTAGCATGGTAACACGTATGCCTATTCAAAGGTTATACTTAAAATGGTTTGCCTGATTCCAAAACCCTAAGGCTACGAGTTATGAATAGCAGCCAAGATAGCGTACCCTTTTCCCGGACCCATTTTGACAGGATCCGCTTATGTGATACATTATCTATGATACTTAGGTAGGTATCTATAACTATGTAAGTAGGTTACATTTCGGAAGAAATTTGGTTCATTACATGGGCCTAAACGCCGCTGTTCAAGGTGCGTGGTTTGAAGAAAAACAAAAACAAAAAACCGGCCAAGTGCGAGTCGGACTCGCGCACGAAGAGTTCCGTACCATTATCTACAAAAACGGCAAAAAAATCGTGTTTGTTGTATGGTTGCCCCCTTGAATATTTAATGTACCACGTTTTTAGGGTTCCGTAGTAATTTAGTATTTGTTGTTATAGCGTCAACAGAAATACCTACATCATCTGTGAAAATTTCAACTGTGTAGCTATCACGGTTCATGAGATACACCCTGATGACAGACGGGCAGACGAACACTCTTTTACTCTTTAGGTACGGAACCCTAAAAATTAGGCGTTATGAGTCAGGCATTTTGACACTAAGGTCGGGTTTTAGATTCTGTTATCTGTGGGTTTTAGATCCCATGGTCGCTTTTACCGACGGACTTTTAATATGATGACCGCTTTAGCTTAGTTGGTAGTGACCCTGCCTACGAAGCTGGAGGTCCCGGGTTCGAATCCCGGCCGGGGCATTTATGTCTTCTATGTATTTAAGTATTATTTATCTATATAAGTATGTATATCGTCGCTAAGTACCCATAGTACAAGCTTTGCTTAGTTTGGGACTAGGTTGATTTGTGTAAGATTGTCCACAAATATTTATTTATTTATTTATATGATACCGGGAAAGATGGAGGGTAGACGAGCTCGCGGCAGACCGCCAGCCAGGTGGATTGATCAAATCTCCAAATTCACCGGACTCCGAGAACACCAGGCGCTGCATGCAGCGCATCATCGGAACCACTGGCGAGCCATCTGCACTCCCCACTAGAGACATAGCGGTCACGATCCTCAGCATTGAGGGACCGACTGATTGGATTAGATACCTGATAATGCGCGTTAAATCAGTGGCCGACAGAACGACCTTGGCCACAGGGTCGTAGAAGCCATCTTCTGTGTCGTAGAGCCCGAGAGGAATGTGCCGGGTCGGCTGATCCGCTGTGAGGTAAGATTTGCCCGCCGGTTCGATGCCGCCGTCTATTTCTATTGTGAACCTGTGGACGAGAGTGTATTACTTAGTGTAAGGCCTGAGTGGACGCTCGGAGCGGAGCGTCCGGCGGGGCGGGCGAGCGTGCATACTATTTGCGCAGCGGCAACTCAGGACTATGAGTTTCAATTTTAAGGCCGGGTATTACCACTTTTGAGTTTTAAAAACCATCTGAGACATAGAATGTAGTGTCTTTAAATCTAAAAAAAATATATGTGCTATATAAGGATCTTGTCTAGTCAAAATCGCAGTCAGTTACAATATGACCTGATGAATCTCACTCGATAGAAAAAAAATCGCGAAGTTACCCCTTTTTGGAATGTATTTTCAATACTACGGCTATATTACTGATATTTACCATTAATTTTTGTACTCAATTAAAGATGGAAAATAAGTTGGCGTGCAGGTGTCACTGCCGTAGATGAAGTGGTATGGCGTTAAAAGGGTTCAAAATCGAACTGTTTATCGCTGAATGATCAAAGATTTAAATTTCGCATTCCAACTTTCTATCGATTATTTTCACTCACTCATTCTGTCACTCGCCAGGCGCTCGTGGAAGCGCGTGTAAAAGAACGTGTGAAATGACACACATTATAGGTACAATGTAGAAAGAAAAAAGAAAAACAAAACAAGTCTTATTGACCTTGTTCCATTATCATTTGCATACTGCTGCGAAAACACACAAGAATATTAAGATGAAGTTATCTTCATCTTGTATTTGCGTTTTATCATGAGTATCATGCCATTTATTTCTTGAATGCTCATAAACTTCGTATCATTGTAATTGCAGAATCAATAATGTAGGTAAAAATTGTAATAAACATAACGGTACCCAATCCCTGATAAGAGATATCGATTAACATCTTAATTAAAATAAATATACAAAGGTCAATAAGCGCATACATTTCGGAATTCTGCAGCGCAGCGGTACTTATCAGTAATCGAGATAAAACCAGCAAGAAACGTTTTCGCTTAAGATATCTGATGATTCGTTATGTATTTAATTGATTATTCAGGAGTTTCCTTTCTCCAAGTCATGATGACATCCATGTTATTATCCAAATCGATGATTGGGCATTACGAACTCAGGGCTTTACCGCGGATTGAAAACGAAATATTTGCCTCTTTCTCTCACTTGCATATTTAAGTGACGTAGTCAGAAATACTTTCAGTTCACGGTAGGTCCTCGGCACATTTAAATGTCATCTTAGCAAAACAAATCATAGTTCATGGTAGATACTAGCACAAAATAAAAAATATACAGAAGGTCCGTTCCCGTCGTTCTTGAAAATACATACCTAAACTTGCCCGACTCACAGGGTTGCTTCTGTATTGATTCTGAATTTTAAAAAGGAGTAGGTATAATAAAAATTCTTCAACATGACATTTAAATATTAACCAGCGTATCTTGGTAAAAAACCCGCCAAGTGCGAGTCGGACTTCGCACATTTAGGGTTCCGAATCAACCTCAAAAATATGATTTATCAATATATTAGTATTTGTTGTTAAGATACACGTAATATTGAACATTGTCACCAAATTTCTAGTTCATAGGTCAATGAGAAGTCTAAAAATTCTTCGGAACAAATTTTGTGACAGACGACGGACGGACGGACGGACGTCTGGGCGACACCTATAGGGTTCCGTTTTGACCCTTCGGGTACGGAACCCTAATAAATTGATGCGTGGCCCGCTGCGAGTTGTGACTTGTGACCGGTGGCGGTCGAGAGCGTCAACAAAGAATATAAGTACTTAATTAATTAGGTACCTACTTAACTAAACCATAGTACTTAAATACTGGCGTTTTACCAGCGAACGATAAGATGAATGTGTAATGGTTGATCGTCGTTATCAAAGCGGCTAGTTTCAAAAAATTACCTACCTACCTAGGTATTGTAACTACCAAAATGAGAAAACCGTTTTATTTACCTTTCAATATCGTTTGAAAATTTGAAGAAAGTGTAGGCACAGTTTTTTGTTGTATTTAAACAATAAAATACATTCCAACTGTAATAATATCGGTTATTCATTAGGTACGTGACACGTTTATCACTTGACGTCCCCGCCGCTACGGTACCTACCGTAGCGGCGGGGACGTCAAGTGATAAACGCGCGCACAACTAGCACTCGCGACGCGACAGTGACAGTCGCGACTAAGCTCGTCCGAAATCAACCGAGAATGCCTGTAAATGGTACGTCTGTGTGCGTGCGGCGAAAATGGCACTTTGTACTGAGCGGACTCTCTGCTCCGGCGCGCGCCGCCGCTATTTACTTTGTGATACTAGGGTACTACACCTATTGATGTGCTGCACAACATTCCCATTCCCAGGAGTAAAAGAAAAGAAAAAGAAAAGAAACATTTATTCGTGAGAAACAAAACACTTACGAACAAGACACCACTACCACCACCACCACCACACCACTACATCACCACTACCACTACCACTAGCAATACAGCCTTATCTTTAACTAATAAAGTTCTAGATTGTATAGATATTCATGAAGCTGACTGTACAAAGGACGCAAGCAGCGAGCGCCGCGGGATAGAGCCTGCGTGTATCCCAAATCTTCATTTTCTATGATGAAATACTGATGTAGTTCATAATTTATGTTTAAAATCATTCCTTTTATAATCATTTCAATCGTACCTACGTACACTAAACCCGTCCCAAAGAACCCCAGAACGATGAAAGTAAAGCTTCCACCATAATTTAACGTGAGATGAGACGCAATTGACGCAAAGAAATGTTCAATGTTTTGCGGCCTAATTCATATCCGTCCATTTGGGAACAAAATGGCGCGTAATTTTCGGACCGAGTTTGCGTTCAACAAATGTGCGGGAAACGGGAATAATAAAGATGGATCACTCGTTTTATGAGAATCGTAATGAAAGCCTACACGGCACTGGTATTTTGGGAGTGAGAAACGTCGTCTTTATTTTTTTTTACATGTGACACACAACTACCTAACCTAACTACTATCTGCTTAAAAACAGACACAGTCGACTCCAGAAGAATCAGAAGCGATCGAAAAAATCGAGAGCTAGAGACAGAGACAACTGCTCGTAAGTCGACGCAACTACCTTCGGTTCGTTTCATAAAACCACACTCGTGTTTTAATGCCCCTCATTATGTAGTAGGTAGTTGCATAAATTACTATTATTGAAAATGAGAGTGGCTCCGCTGTGGTTACCTATTATAAAACAGCTGTGATTCGGCTATTTGCATTATTCTCGTTTCGAGTAAAAAGCTCTCTCTGCGAGTACTTAAGAGACGCGGCCACAAGTATAAGATTTGTTGTTTTGTTGTGCCTAATGGCCGCGATATTTATCAAGAAAATTATAAAAACGTTTTGAAAACTTTTAAATTAATTTTAAGTTTAGAGGTCCCATTTTTCGGTGTTTCGTAAAAAACTCGTAAACCGTGACACTGAGATGGCAACCGTACCGGATTACCATGATGTCTACGTAGCAAACTTTAAATTACATGTACCAATACCTATAATAGGTTCAGAGGGAAAAAAAAGGGATATCTTAATGAGTAAACGAGTGCCACATTCTGGGAAGCATCAATAGTGTAGAAAAATAGCAGAAACAAATAAAATCCTAAATTTATGACTCTTGGGATAGTTCTAAAAACAATACCGAGATATTTTATTGCTTTGAATAGTGGAGTGGTTTTAAGGGCTCTAAGTTCGTAGAATCGTTTGTAAATCAAATAGTCATTGCACATACAAAACTAATATACAAGCGAAGTTGAGCTCTACTACCTTGACCGACGAGATATTTGTAGTTTAGCTTTATACAGGAATTACGTTGCTTCAAATCTTGTGTTACAGACAAATCTTCACACGTGTTAGCAATTGCGTATGCGACAGCGTTGGAGCTGTGAGAGGGGAGTGACCACGCCATGTGAACGAGACGGCGCTATCTTCGCTGCGAGAGCAGGCGAGACAGGACAGAGCAACCAAGTGTCTGCGATGAGATAACCTTATGTCATTGTAATTAAGTTTAAATTAGCTTTAAGCCAAATTGGGGATAAAATTGTATAATAAAGGTTTTTCCTGACGTGAGTGGCGGTGGTAACAAGGACACTGGATTTTGGGACACGGAAGGGTGAAGTTGTGGAGAGCGGAGCGCAAAGCCTCGGCAATATTCTAGATTTTTTCTTATAAATATATTCTCTATTTAATTGAGTATCTAAAAGTTATAAGTCAGTGAAGCTGAGCGGTTGGAGATCTGGCGAGCGAATCAAGTTAAGTAATTACTAAATTATGAACTAAACTTTGTCATTCGGACCTTTCTTTTTAATTGGTTTCTTTTCCTGCAGATCAAATGAAGTTAAATGCTAATTACATTAATTTGTGATAAATATTGAACCGAATGATTAAGTGGATTCATCGATTTTGTTTTATTGTGAATTTTGATATTTGGTTGTATTTTATAAAAATGTTATGGATCTTCAATTTCCATGTCATCTAAGTTTACCGTTGATTTTATTGGTGTTTGAGAGATCGTCGCAAGTTATAATGAATCGGTTACCTGATAAATAACTCACGCGGTTACCCATGTGACCTACATAAAATACAGGTTAAACTACAAACAAGTGAATATCTGTGGGAGAGAGAACAAGGAATTTGATCTAATAATTTTGTGATTATACATTATCACTGGCTGGTATTCGAATAAACGATTGCATTAACTAAACGACGATCTTGCCATTTAAATTCTAAATATAAAAACATTTTCGATTTAATATTATGAGATGTAAATTGTGTGACATATTCAGTCCGTGACTGATTGACCAAATAATTAATTACATTGAGATTGTTACTTTTATAGCGTACAACAGTGGTTCACGAGTTCGATTCTCGTGTCAGTAGAAGTTGTGTGGTCTAGTAATTTATCTCAAGGTTCGAGCCCTTGATCGAAATTAGTCTGTACAAGTACGTAGAAAGTAGCGACTTGTAAATATCACACTTGTCGAGATTAGCTCACATTTCATTAGGTTAAGCTGAATAATGTGTTTAGTATAAGAATCTTTTTCTGTAATAAAGTTGCTGTAAATATCTTAAATGTGTAAATCTAGCTTAATCTAACCTAAGTTAATCGTATTGTAAACTAATAAATCGTAAAATACTTACCTTGTTTACTTACCTCCGCCGTATCATACACAGGTGACGTTCCTCTATGAAGCTGGTGCATTAGTACTCGATAGTCGAATGAATAATTAATAAAGTCAATATAAATACAAGTACCAGTTTTAGACAAACCTTAGGCAGGAAACGGCAATAACCGTCATAAAGGTTGGAATGGCACATCCATACCTCGAAATACTGTTGTAACTCAATAATATTATTTGAATAACTATATCATGTACAAATCTGTCGAATTCCTGATTGGTTAAATAAACGGCATAGCCGCCTTGAGTTGCTACACGTTCATTGGCGGATAAGCGCGCCTATAAATAGAGCGCGCGCCTTAGAAAGTTACCTCATTCTACACTCGTCAGCCAACAGTGCAACAACTCTCTGCGACATGTGAAAGTTATCAAAGTGTTCTTTCTTCACCTCCCGCCTAAAGCTACATTCTACAATGGTCCTTCAGCAGCCGAATATCAGCGGGCCAGCAGTTATGAAGAAAGAATAAAGAAGAAAGAAGAACTGTCACAGACGTTCAATCGTAAACGAGACAGAGTAGTCCGCAAGGGCGAAAATCTTGTTGGGCTAGCCGCCGCTAGCTATTCTACGGTAGGAAGGCCTATGGCTATCCACGTAGACGGAAAAGTAACGCGGGTGACGCAGTCTTAGTGATAGCGAATCCTGGGCGACATTCCGACCCTCCCCGGGCATTACCCTAACGGTGCCAAGTAGTGTCGCGGGCTCGTTGGGCTCCGGGTCTTCGTGTGCATTCGAGCGTGTACACCGCGCCACGGTGGTGGTTCGTCTTGCTCGGCTGTGTGTGCTGGTACACGCTACAGGTGGTGAGGGACTCTATGCCGTCTAACGGACAGAGACCAGGCCGGTGCAGCCGTTTGGCAATTCCTAGCCAGCGGTGGGCGCTCACTCATCTGTAGTGTCACTGCCAGAGCAGCTCCCCCTAAACCTCCTAAATCCTAGCCGGCTCCCCGTGGTAGCAACCCGGCTAGGCCCTAGGGCACCAGTAGGCAGCGTCGTGCAGGCCTATACAGGGGGCAAGCGCGTGCGCATAGGGACGGAGGAACGTTACAGTGTTTTTGTGAAGTGTAAATTGCCGTGAAAGTGTTAATTAAGTGCCACGTATTCGTTCAAATGAGTGTTAGAATCACGGGATGTTTACAGTGTTAATTGCGAATGAATAGTTCAAGTATTAGTTGATTGATGTGTTTTAAATTACCGCGTTGTCGTTTTTGTGTTTTTCTTTTATGCTGAAGTGTTAATTTTGTTTTATTTTGTCGCTGTTTGATCACTCATTTGTTTTATTGTGTTAGGTACGTCAATAGTTATTAGATAGGCTCCACGTGTGCAGTATGAGCGATAGCGATTACCGTGTGTTACGCAGTGGTAAATGGACGCCGTTATCCTCATCGGGAGGCCACACTAATAGCACCTCGACCGGTACTGACGTTGCGACCGGGACGAGTAATACTGACGGTACAACGACGAACACAAGTAGTGAAGTGACGCGGACGGACAACAGCGACATGTCAAATAACACGGAAAAACCGAACGACGCGGACGAGCGCGAGCAGGATAGGGCTTCCGTGCACAACTTAAACGAGACGGTCGTGCCAGTACCTAGTGTACCCCCCACCGTTGTTCAGGGGGCTTCGACGCGACTTAGTATCTTACGTGCGGAAGTAGCTTGGCGTAACGCGGAATTAGCACGGGCTAATGCGGAGGCCGCAGCCGCCCATTGCCGACTTGAACTAGCCAGGGCTGAGGCCGCCCAATCCGAATGTGGTTCTGTAGCCAGGGAAGAACCGGCAGTAGCTGAGCCGGCTCACCCCGCGCCCCCTCCCGCCGCCGCGACAGAGGGGCGCCTCGAAGGTTGGATCGAGGAACAGAATCGCATCGAACATACAGTAGTGCGCACTAAATCGAAAGAGCGGCCGGCACCGCGGCCGGCAAAACGTGTGCCCGTGGACGAGGTTAAGTTCGAAAATAAAGACGTAGAATTGCTATCGGCTCGTTTAGAAACTGCGATCACGCGCAGTAAGCCCGAGTACACGCCTCACAGGCATATCCCCGAGCTACCTAGCTTCGACGGATCGATTACAGAATGGATAGCATTTAAAGCGGAATTCTACGATACGGAATCTTCATTTTCGGACGTAGCCAACGTCGGGCGTATTAGGCGCGCATTACGAGGTGACGCGAGATATGCAGTAAAAGCGTTGTTATACACCTCACCCGACCCGTTCGAGATCATGGACATGTTAGAAATGCACTTTGGAAACTCCGAGGCTATAGTGTTAGCCGAGATAGAAGAAGTGAGGAGATTGCCTAAACTTGCTGAGGACAATTCTAACATCACCATGTTCGCGGGTCAAGTAGCAAACGTCGTGGCTACTATAAAATCGTTGAAGCAGGAGCAGTACTTACTAGCGCCGGAACTAGTAAGCCGACTCGTAGATAAATTGAATCCTATGATGCGCTACGAATGGAATAAATATCGGGTAGCTAACGCGAGCACGCCGGGATTAGTAGCAATTTCCAAATTCCTGTCGGATAGTAGTAAGGCCGCGGGACTGACGTACGCATCTGGGGCGCGGAGGCCAACCGTGAGGCCTCGACATAACGTGCATGCGACCGTACACAATGCGTATCGCTCGCAATCGCGTTCACCTAGTAGGGATAGGGATTCATACACGGAGAACTATCGGGAGAAAAAACCGCATCACTCGAAACCCAAGGCGGCATACGTAGGCAAGCCACCGAGGAAGCCTACAGCGCAAAATAGGCCACGCCCCCCGGCGACAGTGCCGGGGGACCTGGAGCGCAAACGATGTCACATGTGTAATGGTGAACACGCGATCGCGAGCTGCGCCGACTTCGTTAAGCTTTCCGTGAACGAGCGATGGAGCAAAGCCAAAGAATTTAAACTTTGCTATCGATGTCTAGGGACGCGTCATGTTAAAACGTACAAGTGTTCGTACAACCCGTGCGGCAAGGGGGATTGCGAGGCTGCGCATCACACCCTGCTGCACGGATTTAAGCGCGAGGATAGTAATCGCGGGAATGTAGGATCGATTAATCACCTTAACGACGCGAAAACCTACCTGAAGGTGGTTCCCGTGGAACTAACCGGCACGCTAGGTACAGTAAGTACGTATGCATTAATGGACGAAGGTTCATCCCTCAGCCTCATAGAGAGGCACGTAGCTGACCAAATCTCGCCGCGTACGGACAGCGAGCAGCTGTCGCTAGGCGCGATAGGGGGAAACACGGTGTCCGATAATGATTCGTGTAGGGTAGACGTATCGATAAGGGGACAGCTATCCCGCGATTTAGGAAAGTTGTCAGCGTACACGATTGACCGATTAAACCTAAGTCCGCAGACCGTATCTAGGGATGTTCTAGATAAGTGCCCGCACCTGAAGGATGTGCGGGACGAGTTATGTTACGAGAACGCGGTACCTACGGTTTTAATCGGCCAAGACAACTGGCACCTTATCGTAACGAGGCAGCTTATCAGCAATGGGAACAGCTTGCCGGTAGCCTCGCTAACGAAATTGGGGTGGGTTTTACACGGGCAACTAGATAGGCCACGCAAGCCAAGCGGTTTAATTAATCATTTAACGTTGCGTAACGACCAAGAGGCTTACGACTTAATTAAACAGCATTTTAGCATCGAATCTCTAGGCGTGGAACCTAAAACCCCTAAGGCCGACCCCGACAGACGCGCGCTCGAAATCCTAGAGCGTACGTGTGAACCTATACCCGGTCAAGATAGGTATAGGGCCGGATTATTGTGGAAATCGGACAACGAGTCTCTGCCGAATAATAGGGACCAGGCGCTCAAGCGGCTTCACACGCTCGAGCGTAAATTAGATAAAGATGAATCCATAAAGGCAGAATACTCGAAGCAAATACAAAATCTGCTAGACAAGGGATACGCGGAAAAAATAGACGCGCCCATACATCCGTCCAGAGGCTTCTATTTGCCCCATTTCCACACGATCCACAAAGCTAAACAAAAAGTAAGATTAGTTTTCGACGGAAAATGCCGAACCGCCGGCAAAAGCTTGAACGACGCGCTTCTGTCGGGACCGGACCTGCTGCAGTCTCTATTCAGCGTTCTGATTCGATTTAGAGAAGGCAAAATAGGCGTAATAGCGGACGTAAAAGAGATGTTTTTACAGATTAAAATTATAGAGCAAGATCGCGACGCCCTACGTTTTTTATGGAGGGGGGAGAGGCGGTCGGGCCCCGTAGAGGAATACAGAATGACAAGTCTCATTTTCGGGTCCAGCTCTTCACCCACGACCGCGATTTATGTTAAAAATAAAAACGCAGAGCGCTACGCTGAGCAATATCCGCTAGTATACGATACGACCTTACGAAACTTTTACGTAGACGATCTGATAGCTAGTTTCGACGACCCGGTACAGACGACGCAGCTGGTAAACGATATGATGAAGGTATTCGATAAAGCCTCATTTACCCTGCGCGGCTGGGCCTCGAACGCGCCGGAGGTGTTACACGGCGTAACAGACGTACTAAAGAGCGATGTTTCTGAGTTAGGCCGCGACGAATGTGAGCGCACGCTAGGCTTGCTGTGGAATAATAGAGCGGACACGTTAGGCTTCAACGTGAATTTCAGGAACACGCCGAGCGATATTTTAGACGGCAGCGTAGTGCCTACGAAACGCCAAGTGACCGCGGGCGTGATGAGTCTCTTCGATCCTACCGGGCTAATATCTCCTATTACCGTGACGGGTAAAGTATTAATTCAAAGGATATGGAGAACCGGGATCGACTGGGACACGCAGATCACGCGCGACGATCACGCGGCATGGTTAACGTTCGTAAACGGTATGAGAAGTTTGCATGATATACACGTACAACGGTACGTACCCGCGCGGGGTAGAACAGTCGTAACACATACCTTCTCGGATGCGAGCGAGAACGCGTATGCCTGCGCCGTGTACATGGTAGGAACAGACGATACAGGCAAACGGTGTTCCACATTGGTCGCGGCAAAGGCACGCGTGTGTCCGCTGAAGAACGTCAGTATCCCGCGGCTCGAACTACAGGCGGCTACTATGGCGAGCCGTCTCACGCAATCGGTAAAATTAGAGTCGAGCTATACGATAGAAAAATCGTTTTATTGGACGGACTCTAAAACGGTACTCGCGTGGATAAGGTCGGACCCGCGAACTTTTAAATGTTTCGTAGCGCATCGGTTATCGGAAATTGAGGACACCACATCCCCGAGCGACTGGAGGTGGGTCCCTAGTGCGTCTAACGTCGCGGACGACGCGACGCGCGATATTCCCGCGGATTTTAACGCAGATCACCGATGGTTTCGCGGCCCCGATTTTATCCTATTGGACCCCGAGCACTGGCCAGTAGAAAAACAGAGCAATGCGCCCCTCGCGCCGACGGGCGAGGAGCGCACGGCTAAGCCAGTGAACGTGATAGTAAAACGCGACGAATTTCCATACCTACCAGATGTGAGTAGGTTTTCGAAGTACTCTCGCCTGCTGCGCGCGTCCGCCCGCGTCCTAGTCGCCGCGGAAGCTTTCAAGGCCGCCGCACACGGTCAAGCGTCAAACCCACTCGTAACAAACGATAAGCTCAAAATCGCCGAACTTTTGTTAATTAAACGAAGTCAGAGGGAATCGTTTAGGGATGAAATTGTAACAATCGAGGCTGGGCGGCGTACTCCGAAGAAATCGTCACTGAACAAACTAGCGGTGAAGATCAGCAAACACGGTATCCTGCAATTAGATGGAAGATTAGACAGAGACCACTGCACGCCAGTCCTACACGCTAAAGAAGCACTGACAAGATTAATCATTGCACACTACCACGCGATGTTTAATCATGCAAATCACGCTATTGTCATGAACGAGATCAATCAAAGATATCACATAATAGGACTGCGCGGGGCCGTACGGTACCTTAGTAACAAATGTCAATGGTGCCGCGTGTACAGGGGGGTACCCACTAAGATCCCCCTGGGCGACCTACCTAGAGAAAGGCAGCTAGCTAATCAACCCGCCTTCACAGCTACGGCCTGCGACTATATGGGACCAGTACAAGTGACTGTTGGAAGAAGACATGAAAAGAGATGGGTAGCACTCTACACCTGTCTTACCACTCGTGCTGTACACCTAGAACTCGTGCCCTCGTTATCCGCGTCATCGATGATACTCTCGCTCCGACGGATGATGGCCCGCCGCGGCCAGCCGACTGTACTCTACACAGACAACGCAACTTGTTTCTATGGGGCTGAAAGAGAAATAGCCGAAGCAGTAGAGGCCGCCGATAACGAGATAAAAGAATTCGTCACAGCGAAACTTATAGTGTGGAAAAAGATCCCCCCAGGCAACCCATCGGCCGGAGGCGCCTGGGAGAGGCTAGTTGGGGCGGTCAAATCCGCTTTACGCGTCACACTCAAGGAGAGGCATCCACCGGACGAAGTCCTGCATACACTGCTACTAGAGGCCGAGCATGTGGTTAACTCCAGGCCGCTAATTCCCGTGCGACTGGACGACAGACAGGAAGCCCTGACCCCTAACCACTTTCTATTAGGGCGGTCGAACGCGATGTCACCCTTCGGAACATTCAGCGATAACAAAATAGACGAAAAATCATGGAAGACGGCGCAGGCACTGGCCGACAGATTCTGGTCTAGATGGACCAACGAATATCGGCAGACGCTGCGACCCCGTAACAGTCACGATCCCACGCACCAAAACGTCAAGATAGGAGATGTGGTACTCATAGTGGACGGTACGATGCCACGCGGCGCATGGCCGCGAGGCGAGATAACCCGTGTATACCCAGGCCCAGACGGCAAAGTCAGAGTCACCGAAGTCCGCACAGCAGCGGGCCTCATACGCCGTCCAGCCTCCCGTCTCATAGTCTTAAGTTAATCATGTATATAATCTCTCCTATTTTTATGGTGTTTGCACACGTGGGGCGGAATGTCGAGATTAGCTCACATTTCATTAGGTTAAGCTGAATAATGTGTTTAGTATAAGAATCTTTTTCTGTAATAAAGTTGCTGTAAATATCTTAAATGTGTAAATCTAGCTTAATCTAACCTAAGTTAATCGTATTGTAAACTAATAAATCGTAAAATACTTACCTTGTTTACTTACCTCCGCCGTATCATACACAGGTGACGTTCCTCTATGAAGCTGGTGCATTAGTACTCGATAGTCGAATGAATAATTAATAAAGTCAATATAAATACAAGTACCAGTTTTAGACAAACCTTAGGCAGGAAACGGCAATAACCGTCATAAAGGTTGGAATGGCACATCCATACCTCGAAATACTGTTGTAACTCAATAATATTATTTGAATAACTATATCATGTACAAATCTGTCGAATTCCTGATTGGTTAAATAAACGGCATAGCCGCCTTGAGTTGCTACACGTTCATTGGCGGATAAGCGCGCCTATAAATAGAGCGCGCGCCTTAGAAAGTTACCTCATTCTACACTCGTCAGCCAACAGTGCAACAACTCTCTGCGACATGTGAAAGTTATCAAAGTGTTCTTTCTTCACCTCCCGCCTAAAGCTACATTCTACAACACTCGTCGTACGAGTACATACCACCATTGTGTGTAAATTTATATAATATTCATTAATTTTCCCCTACGATGTGTATAATGTCTTGTGAATCTGATACCGTTCAACATTGAGTGATTTTGAAGTTATTATAAAGTCCTATCAATTTTTGGTACAATAAATTGATTCAGATAAAGAGTAATTGATATGTTTAAATGTACGATAGTTACCTTAAGAATGTATTGCGTTCATAATCCAAATGTTTTGTTTATCCGTAGTTACGTTAGTGAGCTTGGATTATATTCGTTGTTTTCTTACTTCATGTGGTTGATTACTTTGTGTACATATGTATAATACTGGCAGGAGGGTTTTTCTTTGAGTCCGCTTGCTTTTCCCTCCCTAACGTTGGCCTAGGTCAAGTAAAGCGAACATCGAATTAAGCTACAACTAGTTTGGTTCGGTTAAATAATCAAGAGATCCGATTAAAATCTAAATAATACTGATTAATAAACCAACTTTGACTTAAACTATAATTCTTTGTTTATTTTATCACCCTTCCCCGACATCTCAGACCTTTACCTTATTCAGTTAGTTAGGCTTTAGTTATTTATCTTTTCATGCAGTATGGTAAGTAAGCTAGGCACTAGCTAGAGGTGACGCCGAATACCATTACAACACGTATCAAAAAACGTAAGCATTTCCCGCTATACCGGTCCCTTTTTAGCGTGAAATGACAGCACTATATTGTCTCTTAGCTGCTAATCTTAAAAGTGTCGACAGAGCAAAATTGCAAAAATTACTAACCACGACAAAACTAACCACGACGGGAGAACGTTATGGCGGTGCTCAAAAAGAAGTGAGTGCAGTGCTTCGATTAAAATAAACTCAAATAATGAGTTTATAAGGGTAACTGTACATGCATATAGTCCCAATTTAAAAAAAACATTCTGTCCATTATTATAGACAAATTTAAAACTGAAGTCTGCCGATCATTTGAACCAATATCCGAAATTTTCGAAAATGTAGTTTTAAGCAACCCTCAACCGAGCAATTTCATAAAAGAAGAAATAAATATGCCGGCTGTGCTAAAATCAAAAAAGATTCGTTAAATAAAATAATACAGAAAACGGCACAGGTTTCTGAAAGTACAGAAGACCCATTTCACGAGTTTAAATGAAATAAAGGTGCCAGATATGATTGCAAATAATTTTCTTGTCTGCAGTGATGGCAATGACAATAATAAATTAATGATATTTGCAAGTCAGAAAGCTAAAGACGTTGTTAAAAAAATTGCAGAAAAACACGCAAGTTTTTACGGCGATGGAACACTTAAATGTGTACCGATATTTTATCAGCTGTACTCGATTCATTTGGACATTAACACCGGCAACAAGGACATTGTCAATATTTTCCCAGTGATATTTTGCTTATTACCAGATAAAAAGCAGCACACATATGTAAGATTATTTCAACTCATCAGAGAGCATTTTGGAATTGTAATACAGAAGTGTAAGTGCGATTATGAGATTGCTCAAATACAGGCGTTGAAAATCGTATTTCCGGAAATACTCGTGAATGGCTGTTATTATCATTATTCAAAAGTAGTTATAAATAAATCCGAGGACTTCGGTGTTTCAAAAACAATCACAGGCCGTAATGTGACTAATCTGTGTGCCAATTTGCCACTGTTATCACCTCAATATATATCAGAAGCGGGAAGCCTGGAAAATAATATAATTGGAATGTGATGGTGATGATTACTTGGAAAGCGAAGGCGAAAAGTTTACACCTTATATAGAAAAACAATGGATAAGCCAAAATAAAATTACGCAACTAATAAGTTGTGCGAATGAAGTTCATCATACCAACAATAGCCTGCAGGATGGCATAAACGATTGAACGCTAGAATGAAGGGCAAACCGAAAATTATACTTTTTTATTTCGACTAAGAAAGGAGTCACTTTGGCAGGCGTTAAAACTAAAGCAACCTTTATTCGAAGGCAACACAAGGAGGAAAGTCGATGTTTTATTTAATTCCAGGTACAAAAAGGAACTAGAACATTGAGAAAACAAAGAAACATCGGCATTTTACTTTTTGAAAAAAATTGCATAATTATAAGAGAAATGACGTATCTGTAGAACTCAAGCCATCTTACAGCTAGTACTTATAGCTTGAAATTGTGTTTTTTTCCAGAAGTCACTTAATTTTTTGTCAAATGTAAGAGATATCAAATAAGTTATTGTATGTCTTTTGTATAAGTCCGGCAACTTTTATTAAAACAGGCGGTAGCAACATTTTAATAAATAGTTTTTGAATACTTTCACGTTGGTTTCTATTTCATATCATAATTATGATATTATCATGCTATTACTTACTGTATACAAAATATTACCAGTTAAAAATCCCGATTTAACAAAGCAAGCTGTAGATCACACATAATGCCTTTTAGACCTAACGCTTTTTAGTCCTGAAGCGTTTAGGCATAGGGCGTAATAGGCATTAGACATTTTAGACCTACTGCTTATTAGTGTCAATCATGTCGTAGTCGTCCTAATTCGTTTGATGCTAAACAGTTTTAGTCCCATCGCTTTTTAGTCCGAACTCTAATGGATAGGTAGACCAAATGCGTTTGCGACCTAAAGCCATATAGCTTAAACAGTTTTAGTCCTAATGCGTTTCGGTTCAACAGAGATGAAGGCATAATGATAATTAGGAAATTGGCGTTTAAGACTAAAACCGACTTAGGCTATGTACAGAACAGACATAGGCAAAACACGTTTTAGGCACACCAAGAACAAAGGAAAAAATCTCCTATATTAAGGCTAGGGTCACCCCCACGAGATTTTGCGATTTCACCCCCGCTTCTCCGCTGGTCGCGTTTCCCCTGATGGAAAACACGCGGTAACTCGCGGGCCGACTTCGCTTAAGCCGGTATTACACTGTCCTGAATTCAGGACACTTAGAAGGGTTCCGATCTATACGTTAGAGCGAGATGCTTTAACTCGCCTCCACTAGTTAGGACGCCTGATTCAGGACAGTGTAATACCCGCTTAAGTTGAATATAGCGCGAGCCGTCCGCTACCTGTGACTGAGATCCCCGGCCGAATGACAAAATAATGTTTTGTTTTGTTTTTTTTTTTCGCTGGGAGAGGACGGGTTTGTAACTCCGGGCGACATGTTTTTAAAAACATGTAGTTATATTATAACTCACGAAAGTTTAATTTCAAAAAATATGTCGCATTCCAATATGGACACATTGTGTCCACTTGTTTGCAAAATCAAATTGGAATATAAAATTCATATACTTACCAGATTGACCTTCTGTATGGAATGTAATATCAAAAGGCAAATGCCACGGTCCCAAGTGATCACTAACTCCAAACCACGGAGGCGTGTAGACCTAGATTAACGTAATTTCCGATGAGTTTCAATTTGGAAAATGTTCCGCTCGACAGCGACTTTTAGGAGCTGTGCGTTGGATAGCATCGCATAATTGGGGAAGCTGGAACTCTCTCGGTGGTGTAGTTTCAGAAAATTATGATACGAGACACATTTGAGACAAATTTTTGTTGAACACAGTTACAGTTTGACTTGATGGCTGGCACAGCACAAACAGACGCGCACGAAAGGACAAGTATGAAGTAGATATTATACCTATATTTTGTCTGGTATTAAACTAAATATATACTCCCAAGGGAGTATACATATGTATAAATACATATCACTTAACAAAGCTCTGTGAACTAAAACGTGTTTACTAAACTCTCACAAACATAAATTTCTACGTGACAGAGAAAGATACAACTCCTGACGTGTCATATGCACGCAACCGACTCATGTCATGGCCCAGTGACCATGAGTGAGTGAGTATTCCTGTGAGTAAGCGGGTGCAATGCGATGAAGCCTGGTTTGACGAATTAGCTAGTAAATGGTTCCGCAGAAAACAAATCGGAACTAGAGCTTCTGACGTCAACCCTTACTGGAAGATCGTGCCCTTCCCGCATTAGTCTTTACAGTCACCAAAAACGATGTACACAACTACACAGCAATGCTTGAACCGTCTACAATAGACGTAAAGGCCTATGACGATAAAGCGGGTGCTAGGCTAGAAGGGCGGCCGAGGTCAATGAGGCTGAGTTAACGAATGCGTTTTAAATCTGTGAGGTCCCACACTCCACCATCTCGCCTCGCTTCCATTTCCCAAATATCACACCTAGTGTTGGTAACTGACTTAGTTTTTTACACTCTAGTCATTGAATCGACGCTCAAGTTCTTTTCAACTTGGGGGACTTGAGTCTTCTGTAGTCTTTAATAAAGACTGGTGTCATCTATATAAACTCGAGTGTTTTGTTTACGCTTAAGGCTTTTGGAACAACAGAGTTATTATTAAAACTCAACTGGAATTGTAGTGACGCTTGAGATTATGCAACTTACTCAGTAAAGTAGTGTACTCGTATTTAGCAATCAGTATATTTGCCGGTTTTTAATTCTGTCTGTTTATATGGTTTCCTTAATTTATGAAAATCCTTTTTTTTTACCTTGTATCCTATGAGCATTTGTGCTGATAAAATGAGTGCTAAATAGAGTTGTTACTGACTTACACTTTCACGGCTAAACAGCTGAATTTGGATGAAATTTCAAAAAGTGAGTCTTCATTATAGGACTCGAGTCTTGAAGCACATTTAAAGTTGAATAAAGACTACAAAAGACACGATATGGCTTGAGTCTTTTCTAAATACCGAGTTGTGACTACAGGACTCGATATCTCGATAAGACTTGACAAAGGACGCGACTCACGACTTAAAAGACTCGGAAGTCTTTTAGGCTCATAGTCCCGTAAATATGGGTCGAGTTCTTGCAATGTAGACTTCAAAAACTTGAGTCTTTACCAACGCTAATCACACCCCGGACGTATATAATAACATAATATACCTATATAATCATTACCTTCTGTCTGGCATCCTGCAATACGTCCAGTCCTCCTCACTATACGGCAATCCGTCTGGGAACACCAGCGTCCGCTCCAGCATCTCGCCTTGCTTCCACTTCCCGAATATCACGGCCCCGGACGGGTAGCGCAGTTCCCCCAGTCCATGAAATGTGCCATCGTCGAATTCTCCTTCGTATATAACACCTGGAAGATGCAACGAATATAAATTATTCAAGAAAATTAGCTAAATAATACTAATTGTCATGGTTTTGTCTCCTGGGTCATTTATTAAAATGTAATTTTATGGGTAAGTATGTACTCCTCCAAAGGTAGGTTGTGACATATTGAACCTTATTTTTAAGACGTCCATGTTATATTTTTACGAAGAAAAGCTGTGATATTTTCTTTTGGCTAAAAATAATTGTTTGATCCAATAAATACCCGATTACGCACCGCTTAGGAAAAATAATGAGTCGACGGTTAGCTATTAAAAATTGTTGGGATATATTTATAAAATAAGGCGTGCCTAGATTGCTATAAATCTCCCTGGTTGTACTGCTAAAGGCTAAGGAAAGACATATTGTTAGAGTAACTTAATGAAACGGGGAAACGAAGTGATGACTAAACGACGTAATTAATAACATCAAGTTTAGTACTGAACATACTCTCACAGGAATGGGGACTCAATTCAACTTTACCTATTGGAATGAGACTGTATCGGTGTATTCTGGCGTATTCAAAAATAATATATTCGTCGAACACAGTACTAGGTTGGTTGGTAAAAGTGATACATTACGTAAAATCGATTTCATCAAATATCATAACACTAACCTTTCTTTTGACCGCCAGTGTATATAACTGGCGGTCAAAAATTTCGGGTCATCCTAGGTTAAATAGCCTCAATAGGTTTTGTGAAATATTCTACACTCGTTTTATTTACATAATATACTGTTCTTCGTATTGTCCACCTGTATTAGGAGTTTCCGGGATCATCTCATAAAAATATCAATGTCCAAAAATGTCGATTTTCGCGATATCTCGCTCCATTAACGTTGTTTTTTTTTTCATGGATTTTTACGAGTCCGATATAAACCTGGAAACATTACTTTTTTGGTTGTTACTTTTGCAGTATTGGTGTAAAATTAAATAATGACAATCAAATGATTGAAAAAACTTACAACCTCGCAGTATTTTAAGAAATATGATGGTTTTTTACCGACCCGTATTCTTTGTCCGCAAGTATAGATCTCCTTATGAATTTTAGAGGGCCCACAAGGCGCATGATACCCGTGGGGTAAGTACTAAGCGTCCATAGGCAACGATCACCGCTTACCATCTGACAGATTGTACGCATGTTTGTCGTGATATAAAAAAAAAACCTGAGAGAAAAAATCATTCCAAGTGAAAAGTATGTACGATTTGAAAACGACTTTAAAAACATTAAAAAAGATTTAGCACATATAAATTATAAGGTTTCCTATTCCACTACACTTTCGTTGTAAAGAGTAGGGAAACATTGCACTTGAGCATCCATAGTCAAAAGTCTTAAGTAAAACTACAGCTCATTTTAATTGCAACATTAAACTATTGTTATTAGGTTTAAATTAAAAGTGGGAGTAATGGTTTCATAGTTCTCCTTTACTTACAAAAGTGTTAGATGGTAACGGCCGTGAGAACGGAGGTGACCGATATTGGCCACCGCAAGAGACAATGTTGCTTAGACCTTTAACTTGAACTTTATTTGTTTTTAGAAACTGGACCAACTGTAATAAAGGCTAGAGAACGCTTTTGCACATGTAGAAAAATGTAAAGACATCTGTCTGTCTGTCTGTTCACGCTTAATCCGCTGAACCGATTAAGATGAAATTTGGCATGAAGATAGTTTGAGTCCCGGGGAAGGACATAGGATCTAGATACTTTTTATCCCGGAAATCATCCCTTAAGCGAGTGGAAGTTTGTATAGAAGAGCGATAACTAGCTAAGCGGCTGATATAAAAAAATAGCAATTAAATTCTATCGCGATGAACGACTTCCACGCGGACGAAGTCGAGGGCAAAAACTAGTCATCAGGCAACAGAAATACATAATCTGTGAAAATTTCAACTGTCACGGTACATGAGATATGACCTGGTGACAGACGGATGGACGGACAGTGGAGTCTTAGTATCAGGGTCCCATTTTACCCTTTGAGTACGGAACCCTAAAAAGACACATGTTCATACATTCTCCGTCTTTTATACGAAAATTATCTTTTAACTTCGACTAACGACTACGACTGTTGGGTAAAAAAAAGGCATTCTTCTGTACTTACTAATCTTGCAGCGTATTTTTGTTGGTCTTCTCTATGATTTCAACTTCTTTGTTTTGTAATAAGATATTGATATTTTTTATTCTTAGATATCCTGGATTTTTGATAATACTAGATTTAGCTTTTGATAAACTAATTTACCTTTTGGATGCAGTCTCAGTAATGAAAATGACTTTTCAATTTTAAAAACGATCTCTAAAGACTCCTTTAGCTTAAGGATTCTGCCTTCTAATTCGTAGTAATACATTATCTTATCTGAAAAGGCACTTGAGTAACGTGTCTCATCACTAGTGCTACTAAAATGCCACAAGCTGCCGAATCTGCCGATGTTTATCAATAAGTACCTATTGAATTACAGCTTGAATGTTATTCAGCTATAACATTTTCGAGAAGATCTTACCGAATAGCACTTGTGAAATAATACACGCCGCTGGGAAATCTTAGGTACCGTACGTCTCGACGAAAGTCCTGATTGCCAAGTGTGAGGAGGACTCGGGAGGTCCCTTGCAGTAATATCATATACGATGCAATTTAACATATTCTATATATCACATTCCGTCACGGGAACTAGAAAGTTTATAAATGTGACATAAGCCATGTACAATTCTTTCTTGTGACAATGCTAGTGAATCAAGAAAAAATTGCAAAAAATCGTCTCTTTCACGATTTTCGTAGAAATTTCTTCTACATTACTAAACTAGCTTTTGCCTGCGACCTTGTTCGTGCAGAATTCGTTCATCGCATGAGAATTTCCTTGCTCCTCTTTTATTCCAGGCGCTTACCGCTTAACTAGCGCTTACTTCCACCCATTTAAGGGATGATTTCCGAGATAAAAAATATCCTATATCCTTCCCGGGGACCTAAACTATCAAATTTCATCTAAATTGGTTCAGCGCTGTTCAGCGTGAAGAGGTAAAAGAGGCAAACACACTTTTGCATTTATATTATTAGATTATAAGTAGGTGTGGATATGAATTTGGGAGGATTTAAATTTAGAGATAATAACGTGAAGGATCGAGGATAATGATTCCAATGAGAAGAATGACGATTTAAATGCCGATAATGATTAATTAATGTAATTACTAATTAGTTACCATTCGGAAACTTGTAGGTGCCGAAGCCGCTCATGCCCAGCACATCCCAGGTACCTGTATACGACGATCCAGTGGGAAACGTCTTCTCTGCACGCTTCACCCGCGGGATATCCAGTGTCACCGCTCTGATAAAGAAAAAACACATAAAAACAATTAAAGGTATAACTAGTGGCTCTGTGAGTTGTAGACCAGGCGTGGATTTTTTTTAATTTCATCCCTCAGGCTTTACTATTTTGAAAAAAAAAAAAACTGTCTCGAAATAAATATCCGTGCTCAAAACAATGAAACATTTATCGAACCGGCTCACAAAATTTTACGAGAATCGGGAAATGTGACCGTGTCTATCCAATCAGAATTCATTTTGCTTGACTAATTACTTTGCTAAATATAATACGTAAGGATATTATAAAATTTATGGGTTCCGTCATACGGGTGGTGTTGTGTGACATGCGGGTGGTACAGCGGTTTTTAGATTGGAAAAATATCGTGACTCGAGGAAATTTATTTAAACTCTGGGTACCTAATGCTTCATTAGTAGGTTCTTCAACTTAGCAAAACCTAACGACATCTTATCGTTATATAGCTCTGTAAGTACATGCTTAAATATAATTATTAATGCATTACTAAGAGACTGCCGATATCACAGTCAAACTGTTGCTACAGTTTTGTGGGGGCAATGTACATACAGTCGAGGACAGAATATGTATACATGTTTGGACCTTATTAAAATGATGAAAAAATTTATACATATTGGTGCCCTTGACTGTAATATGATTAAGTTTCGTATCATTATGATTATTAATAAATAAATAAATAACCAAGTATTGCGATCCACGAATTCGCGAACTCTGACAACCACCAAAATTGCCATAAATAGGCCTATAACATTTGAGTCGTTCTTTCGATTCTCCATATATCTCGTCAACAAATCTTCACCTAAGTTTTCCAAATCAGTTTCTAATAGTGCAATACTTTAGTAGTTCCTAAAGCATCTGTATCATCCATAGTCCATTTATTCATAAAATAACTTACCTAGGCCCAAACAGTCCACAAAATCTAATCCACAACACAGGCTTCGTCAGGTGCGTACAAAAACAAACAATCACAACACAGAGACACCAGAGATGAAATCCGCCACAGGCTTCGTCAAATGGACTTAACATAAAGGACCGGCCGGTTTCTAATTGACGGAGTTCTGAGGTAACAAACATAAAAAATACTACTGAATTGAGGAACCTTATTTTTAATTCAGTTGAAAATTCATTTCGTTCACACTCAGTTGAAATACACGACTAACTTTAAATGGAGATGTGAATTTGAATAAAAAGTCACTTCACTTAAAAAAAAGTAATTAGCGATTTGTCGCCAGCTAAGTGCCTGAAACAGTGTAATGCCAACATTAAAATGGATCAGCGTGGGTGTTCTGAATGCTTGACAACAATCTGTGGCTGACCAGTGTGTAGGTCAGACCTCTGATATTTACTGGCTGTTAGGAGACTCAAGGTCAAGATATACTAGGGGGCTTACCGAGAATATATAGTTTGCTAATGTGAACGCTAATGTCTCTATTTCAGTGGAATCATTAAAAATTTAGATCTGTGACGTCATCCACACGAATATCTAATGTGTTTGATTTATGTTTGTTACTGGGATATGGTTACTGGTTGGCATTTGTGAAATGGATCGGAATATTTTAGTTAAAGTTACTAATCTAATCTAAGTACTTGGATCTAAACTTGGTATGTACATATCTTTGACATCGATTGTACAAGGAAAAGTGTTTCTTCGTGTATTCATCATTCAACCATCTTCATCCTCCTAGTATTATACAAGTACAGTTTGCATCCTCAAGGATGCCCGGGCTCCGCTACCTAATCCCAAGATCTGGCGTAGGCACTAGTTTTCGCGGAAGCGACTGCCATCTGTCCTTCCAACCCGAGGGAAAACTAGTCCTTATTGGGATTAGGCTTGTCAAGTGAGTGAGTGGGCAACTTGACTGTTAGAAGTGCTCAAGCTGCCCGAAGGCTTCTAACATGCTAACTTGGCTTAACGACTGCTATCATAGACAGTAGCCGGGATCAGTGGTTTAACATGCCTTTCAAAGCACGGGAGCGCTCAGCTAATAACCACTCAAAGCGGTCTTCCATCCAAGAGTTGACCATGGCCGATCATTTATATTGATTGACTGACCTGCATTCCTCCTTGTGGGCTTCCGAGAATTTTCGCATAAGAACTTCCCACTGTGACACGCGTTTTTCTCCCGAACTATGAGGACAATCAGAATTAAAAGTCTGTACAGTTGTAGGTACACGCCAAACAAATGTCCAGTTACCTCATAATATTAAACTAAAGCATGAAGTCGAACTGAGGAGGAGTGTAAAACTCTAAGGGCAGTCAGCAGCAATGGTTGCTACGCGGGCTAAGAGCTCAAAATGATCTTCACACATCTTTATTATAAGGGAATAAGAGCGTGTGATAATAATTTTGAACACCTCGCCCGCGTAGCAACTATTGCTGCTGACTGTGGGTATTGTTTGCAATTGTTTGTAATACCAAGTGCCGGCAAAGAATTGCAAGGGATTGCGGCTGTCTGTCAAATAGGTAAAGATTCAGATTCAGATTCATTTATTTCATTAATGTAAATTACAATATAAGTTCGCATTGATGTCAAAAATATAAGAATTCACATTATGATCGTCAAGTTAGATATAAATAATAATAAACCAATTTATCTGGTTATCGCATCACGTAAGACCATCCCAAGACCAATAATTAAGGTTATCTATTTATAGAAAGTTTAATACCTACGCTATATTGAGATTGAGCAGAGATTTAAAAGGCGAAAAATCAATCGCATTGTTGCATATATATATGTAAACATCGATATCAAGATGGTCGATAAAAAAAGAACATTCAACCCCTACGAAAAAGCAACGTCATTGCGACAAGATAACGGAGTTTACCTCGTTTCTCTTTAGTTTGTTATTCACCATTCCTATTTCAGTAGTTATATTACATATTGAGATATGAATTGTAAAATAAATACCACTCAACAGACGTCTTCAACGGGTCTTTATTCTGGGCACAAGCGGTCTGTAAAGATAAAATAAAAAACAAAATCAAGAAGGACTTTTGTCTGAAATAAATTGGTTTTTTTTTAATTATTAATTTAAAAAGCGTTTATTTTTCACATTGCATTTGGTGTATCTTTTATATGTGTATTTATTAGTTTAAAGATGATCGTGGACTTGATGTAAATAGCGATCAAAGAATAATACTATTCTATTTAATCGTAATCTGTCCTCATACCTAATCTTATTGCTCTCCGATCAATAGGTAATATTGGAGTTAAAACAAGAAACATATTATTTAATCCCAATTTATCAGTTTTGATCTTTTCTTTCCTTCGATATGAATTATGATCCTTTGTAACAAGCTAATGACGTTAAGTACCTACTTATTGACTAAAATAAATTATTCATGTCGCTTATCACCTGAATTCACATTCCAAAATCAGATATTGTTTAAAAAGTTCGAGCGAGGAATTCATGTTTACCTTTAATTAGAATCTTTATTCAGTATCGTACTCAGTAACTGCCAAATTCACTTTCGGTGTGTAGGTATTAATAGATTATGTTAAACACTTTATTTAAAGGACTGAGCCATTAGCATTTGCTGATGAAAAACAAATATTTGGGCTACTGCGCGAGACAAAAGTTTAATTATCTTATTCTAAATAGGCAGGTTATGTACACAGCCCGATTAGCTATAATTTGTGTTATGAGAATACTTTAAACAAAGCGATGTGAGGCAATTATTACCGCATTAATAATATAAGTTAAATTTGTAATAGATCAACAGTGACTTAATTGCTCTGAATATTGTTCCATGTTACCGTCAAACGTAGGTTTATCTTACTGTAAGTATGAATCGGGATCAGTTTGGCAATTGTTGCGCTCTTAGACGCGGCATTATTTCGGTGTGATTTCAATTTTATGCAATATGACTACGTTAAGTGAAATGGACCCTTGAACTTAGACAACAATCATTATTTCGTATTACAATATAATGAATCGGGTCACTCACTTCGTTAAGGTCAATTATCGCTTGTTTATTTTTTAGCGTAATTATTTCGTTTAAAAATATAAGCTTTAAGGCGACGTGAGCTCAGCGCTTAGCTGCTTTCGAGGGGGTGAGGTGCGTGGCTTGAGGGGAGCAGGCGCGGGGTTAGCCGCTTGCCACCGCGCTCGCTGCCGATACCGACATGTCACAGTATAGTGTATAGCCAGTAGTAACTCTTAGTCACTACAACTGAACGGGTAAACCATAAATATACCTAATGACCATTGTCAAGACGGCGCCATTATTCTGATGTATATGTCAATAGTTCAGTATAATCGAAACAATGCGAATGGCAACTCGTCATTTTTACATACCTACTTTCATACACCGTAATTAAATATTTTGACACAATGACAACACATCGTGGATTGTAATAAAATAGACTTTTTTTATTTTATTCACCCTTATGTTATGATATAATTGTCAAATTGAGTTGATTTACATGTGTGTTTGATCATCTACTTGAAAAACAAAACGAAGTTATTGTTCCTTGCGAAGTATGTCTCAATATTGTTTTTGCATAATTTATTACAATAAAAGTCTTGTGAAATTAAAATATCCACACATAGAAAAATATAATCTATTTATTAATAAGTATTGTACTTGTCATAATTCAATATGAGCCACGAGGCGGGTCACCCTAGATATACAGGGTGGATATTTTTTGGGTCAGTGAGGGCAGCTACCAGATCCCGTCCGGCTACGTGAAAATGGTCTTAGAAGAACTTCCTTCGATTTTGATTTTGAAATAGGCGTTTTCCTCGATTTGCCGCTTTTCTTGTCGGATTTTTTTTGGTCCCATACAAACTTTGGGTCCTGGATAGGAATTGGATCGATTGGCATCAAAAAAAAAGTTTATCAAAAATGATCTTTTTCTCGTACCCTGTATGTTTGTCCAAAATCTGTAAACGCCAATTTTCATTAATTTTAATTCGAGGGAAGGTCTTCTAAGACCATTTTCGCGTAGCAGCACGGGATCTGGTAGCTACTAGCTGCCCTCACTGACCCAAAAAGAAAATCCAACCTGTATATATACCAATAACATTTACAAAACACTGAATTATTGCGCGCACACGCTTGAAAGAGGCCTGGTACGCAGTTTTAAAACCGGCCAAGTGCGTGTCGGATCACGCACAGCGAAGGGTTCCGTACCGACACCTAGCAGTCCACTAATAAAATTGAAATTGAAAACATTAATAATTTCTACAATATAAAACGTGAAAATTTAAATCAATATATATATATATATAAAAGGAGAGTGTTAGTGGGTATGTCCGGTCTCCATGATCACCAACTGCCACCTTCTCATGGTTGCATTGCAGTGGTAGAAGGCCCTTGGTGTGCACTTGCAAGTAAGGGAGTTTGGTGGCGGTGGGTGGAAGTGGGTGGTAAAAATGGGGTAAATTTTAAATTTTCAATAGGAGTAAAAGAGACAGACGATAAGTGTGAAAGGGATAGACTGTATGTGTAGTACATTCCAATAATGCTAATGCCCTCGAACAGTGCGACAAGGACAGCATTGTTAGAGCGAGACCGTCATATTTTCCAGAACTTTCCGGGGCGTTCGAAATCCTTCTAGAACATGCTCGAAGGGTGAAGATGAAGACTCCATACAGACTTTCTGGACTTCTTCTTCTTCTTTTTTCTAGAAACTTCGATCGCGAACATTCTAGAACCTTCGGTAGGTACCTATGCCTATAGCTTGAAAACCCGTTTTCAGGCGGTTTCAGGATCCCTTATATCTGATATCAGTATATGGCGAAATTTCCAGCAGGATACAGCAGGACAGAGATAGCAGTAGTAGAACGATATAGCTATACAAAACATACGAAACATTCGAGAAGAGAGTGAGAGAGATAGCAGTAGTAGAGAGAGATAGCTATACTCGAAACATTCGAGAAGAGAGTGAGAGAGATAGCAGTAGTAGAAAGAGATATCTATACTCGGAACATTCGAAATGAGAGTGACAGACATAGCAGTAGTAAAAAGAGGTAGCTATACTCGGAACATTCGAGAAATAAGAGAGTGACAGAGATAAGCACCATTGGAAAGAAACAAAAATTTCAGACGTAAATTTCAGTGCCTTAGAAGCGTTTTAGCAGGCTGAAATGTTATTTCAGGTCGTTTCGGGAGTAGCTCTATCACATATCATATGATCGAAATTTCACCCAAGACGCCGCCGTTTTCAGGCACCTGGGACATATTTTCAGTCCGTTTCAGGAGTAGCTCTATCACATATCAGATTATCAAAATTTCACCCAAGATGCCGTCGTTTTCAGGAGCCTGAAATATGTTTTCAGTCTTTTCAGGAGTAGCTCTATCACATATCAGATGATCAATATAAGTAGTAGTAAACCGGTGTAACAATTCAACAATTATTGCGAAACTTACACTTAATACGCGAGCGAAGCCGCGGGGCTAAAGCTAGTATTATATAAAGAAAGTCCACTGTGTCTATTTGTCTGTCCGTACACGCCAAAATAAATACCACCGTTAGTAAAAAAATGTATTACGTTGTACGTTGTGTCACGAGTATTGTCCTACTGTTATTCATAGACTGTGTTAGTTTGGCAGCGTCAAAGCGTTCCAATAAGAAGGTTTGATATACCTTTACCCACTATAATACGATATTGCATTACACTTACCATAGTTTGTGTAGTTTTCCTTCTATTGGCACCCACAATCTCGAGATGACGAAGTCTAGCAGGTTTCCTTTTATTAATTACCCATTTCTAATATTGAAATGTCAAGTGACGTTGAATTGACGCGCCGCACAGATCCTACCTCGAACGCAGCTCGCTGAGCACTGGACGGGCGGCCGCGCCGGTCGCGTACGAACGAGTTTGCAGAAATGAGTATTATCTTACTACAATTTTATTTATTTATTTTAGTTAAGAAAAAGTAATCAATGAGTTCCATGAAGTAGAACATTACGCATTTATTGATATAATTTTCATGTTGATAGCTAATGTGCAAAAATAGTTATAACTATTTAAAGGTGTGGTTTAGACGCAAGTTCGCGATTTTTTTTTATTCAGCGAAAGTTGCGTAATCATGTTTTGAATCGATGTTTGTACTACAGAAAGGTCTCAAAATTGTTGTGCATATTTTTTGAAAACCATATCTTCATCTACAAACGCGTTAAAAGGCTTCAAAAACTCTGTTCTCTAAGCTCACGTCACCTTAAAATTAAATTGACATGTTTCCAATCTCTTTTTTTATTAAAAATAGGATTGCACTTGGTCATCATCTAGCCAGGGGGCAAAGATGAGGCCGACGGTGAAGTGAGCTCACCCCGAAAATGCCTATTTACTCGTGCCTTAAAGAGGTCCGGTTAGTCCGGTTACATGAAATCGGAAATACAGATGCCAGCAGGGAATTGCAAACTTTAGCAGTGCGCATTATAAAAGATGATGAAAAGCAAAAGTAAAAGGAATTTTAACCAGATAAGGCTTATTCTGTGGCCGTACGTCTGGATGTCCGATGGAAGAAGGGAGAAGGCGCTATGAGCTCATAGACACCTGTATTTTTATTTGTATTCGATAAAATTCCCAGACTATCTATATCCAGAACAAAACGGGAAATAAGTATAAATAAATGAGCTTCACACAAAGCGATATAGGCGCGTCTTCCTTTAGATGGCGATGTTATTACGGTACTAAACCTTAGAAAACGCACGAGATTTCTCTACTTCAGTATAAACAGGGTTTGTTATTCACGGCGGTGCGCGGTCATGGTCAAAACGGCGTCTGCGCATGCATTATGGACGAGTCTAACTCTATGCCCACTCGAAAAGGACGTAAGTCCATTTAGATTGATTGGACATACGTCCTTTTTGGAAAACTTTGGTTAATCGAAGAGTGAAACTTGGTGAGTGTACGGGAAGTAGGGCTGGAGGATCTTGTGGTTAGTACATTTAATTTTGCGGTGCATAGCTTGTGATAGTGCCGTCACATATGTATATAACGTGCATTTGATTATTAATTTTTTTTTTATGTGGACTAGCACGTTATCGTCGACGATAACTTAATGGATGTGTGATGTAGGATGTCATTCGTATACTTCATATGTGATTAACTTCTGGTGCCTTCTAGGACTACAATAAGGCTGCGTTTCCACCAGAGATGTGCGAGGATGCGTTTTCATACATTTGACACCTCGCAACGCGCCGAGCGAGGTGTCAAATATATGAAAACACATCCTCGCACATTTCTGGTGGAAACGCAGCCTAATAGAGACAGCAATGGGACTGAGGTGTAATGATCAAAAAGACAAAGTATTAAAGATTTTGAGATTAAAGGTACATTTAGATGATCGTTACCTACAAAAATTTCATAGAGAAAATACACCTTAAAAACTTGTACATCCATGAACTAGTAGAAAGAAAATTTGAGCATATCGAATATCATCGCCAGTGAGTTGGATGTGAGTGAGCGAAAATGTTGCTGGAAAGAAACTCTAATGATTTTTTTTAAAGTTTTAACTGTCGTTTACGATCTATCTTGATCTTGACTAAAAATTAGAGTCTTGTTAAACTTATTTAGTTTAAAATAAAATATACTTACATTACATTCCATGGTTAACACACTCTTTTCTTTTACTTCTAATTAACGTACGAATAATATATATTATTCAGATTCGGTGCCCGCCAAATTGAATGGTTCAACTGTAAAAATAGAATAATTATTTTACTGTAAGTATTAAAACATTACGGCCACACCTTTGCTGTAAGGTATTCCACCAATTGTTATCGTGAAACTTCATGTTCAACTTATTGCTGAAATTGTAATTGATATGTCGTAAAACATAAAGTTCACTTTCAAGACGATTCATAAAGAAGATACGAGGTTTAGAAATTAATAAATAGATCCAGTAATCTACGGATTACTCCTAATGGCTGAGCTGTCAAGGCAGCTCGCTGTGAGACGATAACCGATTAAGTTTTGTTGGCTTTGTGTTGATCAAAAATAGTACATATTGCCTAGGAATACAGCCTTTCAATCTGCGACCCTGTCAAGTCTGTGGGTAGGGTTGTTTTTTGATATGAAAACGGCGGCTTAATGATTTACGTAAGTGGAGGAAAGGCTTAGTGATAGCAGTACGTCTGTTGGCTGCGATTACTACCAATGTCCCAATGATTCCCAATGTAAATTAGCCAAGTCTGGCTAACGAGGATCCTATGATGCCTAGTTGTTACCAATCTCGGGGCTAAGATACACTAGGGACGAGTAATGAGATGACTGACATTCGCAATGCTCACAAAGTGCATCCACACGTCACGTGGTCCCAAAGGAAGACCAGCGCTACCCATCGGCTAGCACTATGCTGATTTGAGGCCATTTCGTGGCTCTGCTATATATTGTGGTGTTTTGCTATTTGTGCTGACTTTGTGCCACGAATAAATGATTTTGCTTTCTTTCAACCCTGCGCCAGACCCAGTAGAACCTCTGATCTTTAATGCTACGACCATAGACATTTCTGTTGTAAGTAGCAGTGTTAACTTTTATGGCTGCAGTCTTCTGAAGGTTGAGGTAGGATCTGTCCATATGTGGATGTGTCCGTATTATCGATAAATAAAGGAACAGCAGTGACATGGCAATAGCACGTGGACAGTATTTGCCGGGCTCAGTAGAAATTCGAATCCTTAACGTATGTAACGAAGCGACCCCTTGGCGGACTATAATGTTGGTACGCCCAGTAACTCACCGTTCTAGATCTCCTGAAGTTCTCCGTATCTTTTCTATAAAAAGTAAATCTTAAAAATTAACAAATATAAAAATAGTCACATAACCGTAATTGTAAACAAATCTAACTATAAACGATGAATGACGGATTGTGACAGTTTTGGTTTTAATAACATTTATAAATCGAAAATAAAAGTAGTTTCATGTAGGTTCATTTTCATTCTTCATACTCTGAAAGTAGGTCATATTTGACCAAAGAAGCGGGTTGAAATGTCGCCCCTAGGAATGATGTAAAAAAGAAAAGTAATTTAAATACACATACAGTCAAAATGAGAACCTACTAATGATTTTTTTAAGTCGGTTAAAAAAAATGTCTAAAACTTGTCTGTATGAGTTTTTTGAATTATTGAATTTTTTAGTACTTATTGCCACAATGCCATTAAGTTGTAGAGTATATTCCTTTGCATGTGTAAATACCTATCAAATTCACACCAGAAGTAAAAGTTCCCATAAAAACAAGTGCCATTGTCTCTAGTGTCGCCACACGTGTTGTCCAAACAGTATAAATTAGTTACGATACTCCTCGATTCGATTCAGTGAAAGCATAACCAATTCGTCTTGTCCCCGCCTAAAATAATTTAAAACTAAAATAATTCCAAATTCAACAACTCCTGCAATTTTCATCCTCGTTTCGGCATTTCCAACCGCCACTCATTTGACCAAATCTACGTAGACAATCTAATTTGAGACGTAACAAAAGTATGTAGGATACAGTTTTCAGTGACGGGGGAATGCGCAGACCTCATGCAAAGGCCATAGATACACGAACTTTTTCTTTTGTTTGCGGAATCCTGGGAAAAATGAATTCAGCCAAGCTGAAGCTTTATTTGTACGTAACGATGGCTGCCCCCAGTGGGCAAATGGTTGCTCTTGTTATTTTTACTGCCCCACTTGTGTTGTTGTGAGCATAGTAAAGTGGATTCCCATTCCGTGCTGTGATGTGAACACGTCAAGATTTCAGGGAGTAAACTTTATAAAACGGGATTTTATGGAAAATAACTTTTTGACTTTTGAATACGAGTGAAAAATAAGCCAGGAAAATAATTATATTCATTCACCGTCATATACAATGTGTATTTGAGTTTTTGCAGATTATTATCACAAAGGTAAAGTAAAAGGAAAGGCAAGTTGCTTAGTTAACAAATGTTATCTTAAAATGTGGCTGCTATTAATCCTAGCAAATAGCCCTTCTAGGTCATAGTGTTTGTCCTAAAATGAGGACAATGTTTAAAATTAAATATAGATATCATAGGTACTACCAACTGGTCTACAACTATTATTTTAAAAATATTATTAACTACTAATTAGTCGTCTAAAACTGGTCATAGGTCCCTACTCTACCTGACACCATGCTCCCGGTAATTCTCGGTACTGATATTTCCCGGAGATTCCCGGTATTCCAGCTTTAAATCTGATACCGGTAGTGATGAATGAACTCTCGGGGAAGTATTGAAATTTCGGAAAATTGAAAATGATATTATGCTCCATAAGTAAAAGTACCTAGGTATGGATTAGTAATTCTATAGGTAGTAATGTTTTAGCAATAGTATAGATAATAATAACCGGCAAGTTACTAACCTAAACAAATGCCGCTTCCAGTAGGTCCCAGTAAAATTGGAAGGTTTAAAAAATGCCAAGTTGACGTCGCCTAATATAGGTCTAGGAACAATCAGTTACTGGTCGTCCTCATCCACTATTCTTACCCGGATCTTAATGTACGAGTATGTATTATTCACTAGACCGTGAGTTCCAGCATCTGTCGCCATATTAGGACTTCGCAGTCTCATCACCTGTCAAAATCAATAGATTAAATTCTATTTGCCCCTTTACTATCCACTCCACAAGCAGCACACTCTAATCTTTGCTACATTATGTCCAAGTTTTTTATCTGTCACAATATATCGCGAACGTACGTGCTTTTGCAATTTATGGCATTCGTTATGAAGCGGTGTCGGTAAAAGAAAAGCTGTTAATAAAGTTTTATAGGCGAATAAACCTCTCAACGGCAACGTAATCTTTCGATCTATCTTTAGTATTCCATTGTTTAGACTTATTTACGAAAAATAATAGTAGATTGTTTGACAAGGGTCTAAAGTAAGCCATATTGCCACGAGATAGTTATTTTCCCGAACGTAGTGAGGGAAAATTGTTCGAGTGGTAATATGGCTTTTAGGCCCGAGTTATACACTCTACTTTTCACTTCGATTGCGAGGAAACACATAAACACTTATTATCCACATTAAATGAATAATTTATCTCTTGGCGGGCGTATATCTAATTTGACAGCATGTTTTTTTTTCTAAGGCCAGGACGATGCCTCGCTATATGTATTCACTTTGCGTATTCGCCTCCCTTTCTTTTGATATATTAAACAAAGAGATGCAACATGCGGTTTTTTTTTCTTTTAAGAGGCGCAATTGCTTTGACCACAGACACCGCTTAATCTTTAGAGAACTGAAAAAGTCTTTCCTGATTGGTCGATTACAGCTGTATTCAGATTGGTTGATATTTTTACCAAAAATTTTTTATCTGTCAAATTACTGTTCTGTGATTGGTGGATTTAATAGGTGAAGTATTTTGATTGGTGAAATTAAAATGTTTAGAAATCATAAATATGTGTACATATTTTCCCTAGGGCCTAAATGTACTACTTTCACAGGTCTAATATGACACACTTTTCGAGCATGAGAAACCAAAAATATTAAATAGGCGTTTGAATGTACAAGTGCCCGTATAACGTTGCCTATTCGCATAACAAACGTTCAAATTATGATTTTCAAAGAATTTTTAGATAGGTAGACGTTTTTGTCTCAGACATTGAAAACGTCTATTGTTAAATCCATATTCCTTTCTAATTTCGGAATGTCTGAGCATTATAAATATTTACTCAGCAAATTAATCGTTCAATAAACGAGTACTGCTAAAATGAATTTATCATTGTCAATACATTTGCAAATTTATCCTTCCGCCCGAATAAACGTGCGAAATGAAATTTAAATTCATCTCGCAGAAATAAATCAAGCAAAGCAATTCAATTAATAAATCACTTGCCTCTAGAAAGTTCAGGATTCGTGTATTTCGAGATGTTTGCTCCGGGGTTCAGTGTGTTTCGTACCGTAACACGGCTATTGTTTGTTATAAGACTTATAAAAGTTGACGGTTATACTCGTAACAAAAATATCTATTATATTAAGATACCAGTATTTTTATTGGCATAGGTATTCAATAAGAAACCTACCTACTAAATTTTAAGAAACCCAATTGCTGTCCTGCAAGCTGTAGGTAAGAGAGAGCGAGAAAATCAAAGTCATTTATCTTGCTACCTTACTCTATCTTTTGTCTGATTTCCATATATCGGCGCCGCGCGTATGGTGGTGGCTTCCATAGGAACAAAAGCAATCTACATCCTCATTATTCTACTGTACGGCACTTCCCAAGTAGGTACATGATGCATAATAGTACATTACTTACCAAGGGCGATAAAACAGAGAATGTCTCAGATCGCAGGTATTTTACGCCCGAGCCGAAGGCAAGGGCGATAAATATGCGATCTGAGGCTTTCTTTATTATCGCCCGTGGTAAGTACAAAATTTTATGTCACCTCCTGGCCAGGAAGTGGGTTTTTTCGCGCGCGGAGCGTGCGATAATGGCCACTTTATGGCCAGGGGGCCGATTTTTGAGTTTCGAACGCTCGAATTTTCACTCGACATCTGTCAAAACATCATAGTATTTTGACAGATCTCGAGTAAAAAGTCGAACGATCGACACTCAAAAATCGGCTCCCTGGTGTGACATAAAATATATATAGCATTTCTTCTTTTTTCGAAAAATATATATGTGATGTAAGTTCTGACAGGATAGTTAGTTACCATGTAGGGGAAGGTTGCTATCATTGGACCACTTAACTTCGCTGCCTTATAATGTAAAGGCAAAGTTACTTCAATGAATGTTAGAAATAACAGGCCTGTCCTCTTGTCGTTTCGGCTCTGGCAAGTCTGGCACACCTCTGTGGTATTCATATATCCTATCGCACCATGAACGAAAGAGCACGTGCTAGCTGCTATGCCGCGACCATGTCGAGCAGGATGCCATGATTAGCTGTCAAACATCGATTTTGTTAGACAGAAAAACCTTCTGTACGTATGTAAAACGTACAGAAGGTACGTCTGAACGTATGTATGTGTCTGTAATTTGGTGGTAATAATGAAAATTTTGTAGTGATGAAAACACGGTATTTATTTATTTATCGTATGGCATTTATTTCGAACCGTGGGATCTTCGAGAAGACAGCACGGTTGCAAGTTATTGTTGCACTTTTAGAACCACCCAGGGGTCACGTGTAGGGTAGCGGTGGGTACTTTCCCTACGGACGTCGTGCAACCTTCGACCCCCCTTTGTCAAGTGAGTGGCCAACTTGACTGTTAGAAGTTGTCAAGCCGCCCGAAGGCCTCGAGTTTGGCTTAACGACTGCTGTCATAGACAACAGCCGGGATCAACGGCTTAACGTGCCTTCCAAAACACAGTGAAAACCTTCAGATAATACTGCTGTAAATGGACTGCTATTATACCTGTCCGAGATGTTAATCAATTAATCATTCACCTGTCTGTATTCAGATATCTAACAATGGACCTTTTGTGAGACTAGGGCATTGAAATATCTTTTATCCTAATACAAAATATTCTAGGTATTATTATAATAGGTACTTACGGGACCTTATTGTATCCAGAATGGTTGAGAAGAGTCCAGAATATTGTATCAAATATGAAACGTATTTTAGATGTTTGTACAAAAATGTTTGTGACTCGAGAGTTTTGATTCACATAACAACAAAGCGAAGGAAAACAATACAATACATACAGCAACTAAATTAGATCCCCCAGTTCGGAACCCTGGGGAGTACTTTTTGACCTTTCATTTCTACCAAACTTTACAACTTCTGATGAGCGATACTTATCATCGTCAAAAAAATATTTTATGTCACACCTGGCCATAAAGTGACCATTATTGCACGCTCCGCGCGCGAAAAAACCCACTTCCTGGCCAGGGGGTGACATAAAATGTAGTACTTACCACGGGCGATAATAAAGAAAGCCCCAGATCGCATATTTATCGCCCTTGCCTTCGGCTCGGGCGTAAAATACCTGTACCGATCTGAGACATTCTTTGTTTTATCGCCCAATTAAAAGCCGGATCATCGGATGTTCCAGTAAATTCGGAGAACTTTAGTCGCTTGTCTAATTATATAAATGTTACATTAATTTTACATCACGAGCGCGGGTGAATCATTGTTGTGTGTTGAGCTATACATGCACATTGCCTAAGCCTGCGAGCCTCTATTGGATGTGCTGTGGTGTCAGCTTACCATCGGTAGGCCGTATTCTGTTTTGTCACCGGTGTAGTATACAAAAATATACTAAAACGAGGACGTGTAATGTTGATATAATGTCAGTAAAATGGCTCCCACAGTTCATACAGTTTGGATAATATGTTAAACTTCATATCGCGTAAACCCGCCGCCGAAACAGATCGGGTTTACGTGGCGTCATAATAGTAACATTAGGGTTGTCAGAACCTTTGGGAACACCCAAAGGTTCAAAAATATCTGAACAATCTTATAAAGATAAAGTCGTTTTTGACAACTTTGACCGTGTAAAAACTGTTGTACCTACCAAATGATATTATTAATCCGTGACGTGTATTGGTAGTTGGTTAACACTGGATTTTTAAATTAAACGGCGCTCTCCTCGAAGACTTTGTTACAATGTGTCAATTTCTGTGTTTTCTGTGTATTGCGTTTTGTGTTTATGAGCTTACGTCAGATGTGAGGCGAAATATACTGGAAGGGCGTTCAGTTTAAGATTGTGTTTTGTTTTTAGTTCTGTTGCTCTTACCAGCAGGTCGCATGCGCTGTCCTGGAAAATAGAAACGCTCTCGTTAGACAACAAGCGTATCGTGTTGATGAACGCTTAGGTACCGTACCCTGTACATAAACACTAGATATGAATGTATTTTGAGTGATCGTTTCTACGCACGCTGAGCTGTGTGACAGAAAGAGTGCGTGAAAAATCTCTGTGTCTCTGGTCTTAGACTTTATCCAGGGTTCACTGCTACAATAACTTCTAATTGGAATATGAAACGTAAATGACTAGTAGGTGTAGGTAGTTTATACCACACCAGCCAGTACCCTTACTATGAGTTTGCAATGTTTGCATTACCGTACTCGCTTCTTAGTTCTATTACATAGCCGCCAGAGGCGCTGTACTTTTGTCCATACTAAATCGTTTACGCAGTCGCTAGCGAGTACGGCGGGGTAATCACGTAACAATATGTACTACCGTTGGTACGTATTTAATGTCAGTTTTAGTATGGGATTTGACATTTAAATCTATCGTACTAACGGTCGAAAACGTTACGTGGATACCGCGCGGTAATGCAAACATTGCAAACTCATGGTAAGGGTGCAGCACCATATGTCGCGAGTTAAAAGGTTAAATGAGTTGATTTCCACCGTTACCACAGATAAGTTGACTTACTTGACTTATGTTCCTATGTCCCCTATATGGGGCAGAGGGCTTCCACAGTGCGCCGCCATCCCGTTCGGTCTTGAGCTTCGCGCTTCAATTCGCTCCACTTCTTCCCTATTGTCTTCGCCTCTACGATGATCGTCCGCCGCCAGGTTTGCTTAGGGCAGCCACGCTTACGCTTTCCTTGGGGATTCCAGTCTAGGGCTTGCCTCGGAATGTGGTCGGGATCCCTTCGGAGCGTGTGACCGATCCAGTTCCACTTGCAGCGTTTTATCTGCTGGTCGATCGGAGTCTCATGGCAACGTTGCCAAAGTTCGCAATTGGAGATTTTCTCGGGCCAGTAAACACCGAGATATGTGACAACCCTATAATATAAAGAAAAGAGCAAGTCGTAATATGATCCCTCTACATTACTATACTTCTGACGAAGACAAAGCGCCGGGAGATTGACGCCCGGACAAAAGTAACATTCTCTCCTATAGCGCAAACAAAATAATCATAAAAACACAGCAGTCGTGTTATTTATGTACTGTGATACAATCCTTGTAGATTTATGTTTTGTATACTGTTTGATTCACTCACTCCGATCACTCTTGGATAAGACTGGCTCAAGACCGGAACCGCATATGCTCAGCAGTGGGTGATTACAGGCTGACAATGATGATGATGATGATGATACTGTTTAGGCCAATTTACATTGGCAAGCACTTGCATGCAAGTTTCTTTATGTCACACCTGGCCATAAAGCGGCAATTACCGCACGCTCCGCGCGCGGGAAAATCCCACTTCCTGGCCAGGGGATGACATAAAATTTTGTATTTAACACGGGCGGTAATAAAGAAAGCCTCAGATCGCATATTTATCGCCCTTGCCTTCGGCTCGGACGTCAAATACCTACGATCTGAGACATTCTTTGTTTTACCGCCCTTGTTAAGTAATGTACTATTACATTGCGGGGTTGCGGGAAACCAAGGTAAGAAAAACGCTATCGAACCACGCAATGTCAATGAAAATGCACTGAAAATTGCACGCAAGTTCTTGACAGTCTAAAAAGTGGAACAGTGGAAGTGGTACTACAATCGGGGAACCCTTGCTCCGTCTGTGACCCTGCCCCGGATTGAGGGAACGGGAATTCCGATTCTGCATGTAGTCTAAAACTTGATCAAGCTATCAATTCCGAAAAGCCCTTCTGATGGATTGAGATTGATTGGTTGTCACTGCACAGTCAAATAATGCTGCACTGCTAATATCGTATTACAATTTCAAATTAAATTGCTTATGAAAAGGGCCATACTCGTACATGTAAGCTATGCCTGTTTAGCTAGTATTTTTGTCATTTTATTTTAGGTATGTAAGAATTTAGTTTCGCTTGTACACTCAAAATCTTTTGTTTCTTCTTGTTGGAATTGCTTGTTGCACTACACTATTATTTCGGTTTTTATTAATCTTCCCTGGGAATCCCGTAAGCGGCCTGAGAAGCTGTCCCTTTAAACAAATGAACCGTGTACCGTCGCTACGGTACAGTTGTACCTCTACAGTGGGTTTCCTTTATGTACGATTCTCATCGACATCACCGAGTCGGAGAGAATTCTCGAGAAACGCTATGAGGTGATTTTTTTGAGGCTGGTATCTTATGCAACAGTATCTAACACAACTGGTATGTTGTGCGAGAACGCACAAAGCACGCATAGTCGTGTACATAATTCACATTTCGATTGGGCGTATCTGAAAAGGAAAAATCGCATCTGTGTCTACTCAGGGTGAAATTTTAAGAAAACATTGAAATAAATATCATTTATACCATCCGAAATCATAATACTTGGTCATATTTGTCGAAGGGGCGACGACCGATGGAGCAAACGGCTGCCCTGGAGACCTCGAACTGCAAGGCATAGCGTCGGAATACCGCAAGCCAGATGGTAGGACGACATCAAAGACGGCAGAGCCAACCTGGACCAGAACCGCTTCGTCCAGAACGGAATAAAATCCATTGAAGAGGCATAAGTCCAGCAGTGGACGTAATTATGCTGAAGGAGAAGAGAGAGAGAAGATTTTCATCCGTCTGTCCATCTGTCACCAGGCTGTATCTGAAAAACCGTAATAGTCAGATAGTTGAAATTTTCACAGATGATGTATTTCTGTTACCGCTATAACAGCAAATACTAAAAAGCAGAATAAAATAAATGTTTAAGGGGGCTCCCATACAAAAAACGTGATTTTTTTGCCGTTTTTAAAGATAATGGGACGGAACCCTTCGTGCGCGAGTCCGACGCGCACTTGGCCGGTTTTTTCATCCTTGCGACTAGGTAGTATCCCTTTTTCCCTAAGGCGACTTACTGACTTGGCGGGGCGGGATCGATATGTGTCATTTTCTTCTTTGACGTAGATTTACTGACGTCGCAAAGATTCCCTCTTGGCAGAATACTGTCAGTATTACATTTGCGCAATAGTAATATTATGCGCAGAAGCGAACCAGTACTGCCTTCGCATCGTCCCGCTTCCGCGCATCCCGCGCCAGTCAGGAAGCACTCATTTAAATGTAGGGGCGCAGTAAAAAGTAGTACTGAGTTGACTGACAGTTGACACTGACATTTGACAGTTTTCTCATATCGTACCGCCTCCGCACCGACAGAATAAGAATGCAGTTTTGCGTGTAGCAATTTTTAGGAATGTAGTCTTTAGTAATTATCGTCGGGAATACTTATAACTTAAGAATTTATGGTATGAACGCGTTTATTTAGTCAAAGTCAACCTCCGCTATAGTCGCAGTGCTTCAGACCGCGACGGCATAATGCCGGTACCGTAGCAAAAAACGATGACCAAATTGTAACGTAACAAGTCCCGTAGCCATGCGCCGCTGTATCCGAGGTCTGGTTCAAATTGGAATCCGATCTAAAAAAGATAAACACAAATAAGGCGTTTGGAGCATTCTTTAATAACGAATAAGTGTTTCAATGCTAAAACTTCAAAGTGTATTCTCCTTACCGAAGCTTTATGCCCTATATACTAAGTACCTACAAACTAAATTTTATTGTCAAACGAGATCACACATTGTAGCATGCAGGTATGTATTTTTACGGCTCGTATACGAAACCGGAAATTGCATTTCAGAGTAAGATGGCGTAAGTACACGAGACATATAATGATACATTTGTCTTCTAGTTTACGGCGGTTGGCGTCACAATGTCTCTGAATTATGACTGTGGAATGAACCAGGTTATGCGTCTTTTTCTTGGCCATTATGCGTTGACATGACTGTGTTCTTTTCATTGGGAATTTTCACTTTAAAGTGTACCCCCTACTTTTTTTCGGATCTAGGTAATTTTAGGTAAGGTTAGTTTAATTGCTATTCTTTTGTTTAAGGCGCTAACTTAGGTATCGCTCTTCCATACAAACTTCCACTCGCTTAAACATCCTGTCCTTCCCCGGGACTTAAACTATCTCCATATCAAATTTAATCTAAATATGTTCAGCGGTTTAAGCGTAAAGAGGTAGCAGACAGGCAGACAGACACACATTCGTTACAATTAAAATATTAGTACTTAATGGATTCATTATTCTTGTACCCATTTGATGTACCTACGGTAAAAAAATCATATTTTGTCACTTCAATATATTTTTTGAATTTCCGTTGTTAAAGCCTGTCATGCATTTTCGTAATTATCGATTTCTAGCACATACTTTACCAATATTCTCTATATTGATCACTTCTAGGTATGAAAGTTCATACCGCTTCAGCGGTTCGAACTATGATAGGTATTTCTTGTTTATATCTCAGTAAAAGTTTCTTGTAAGTACCTTTGATCTACCTCGTATTAGGTAGGTATTTGTACAAAACATACTTAGATCACAAGTCAGAATCAAAACCGGCATTACTAATAGTTTCAACAAAAGCAAAGGTTTATTTGCGACGTTTTGGTAGAATTATAGTTGCCATAATAATAATTTAAAGAAGGAAGGAGGAGGTTTGTATGAGAGAAAGCAATAATTTAGCCCGCGCCTAAAATAATATACTATCAATTACTTCTTTCAGGCGATAACATGTTCTACTCTGACGAAGTCGTTGGTAAAACATAGTATTCTAGGTTAGTAAATAAAAGATCCACAAGTCGACTAATATTGTGTAATCGAGAGGTTACTTCTGTTGTTTACGTGTTGCAGGTTACAATCTATGATGTACGTAAGAATAGTTAAAATCCGCGATATCTAACAGGTATCTACGCATGTTAATGCAACACAAACCTTCACGTTAATAGTTGTCTATGACGGAATAGTTCAGTCTGGTATGTTATTAACCCACATAATAGCTATCGAGAGCCCATACTATTATGACGTTATAAAACAATTTGCCGAGAGTGCGTAACTGAATTAATTAGATGGTAATCTATAACAAACACAAAATTAATTAAAATCTGGGTTCAATTTTCAGACAGATTGAGGCGTCGAAACCACAGACGAGTAAAACCATTTCAGTATTTTTATGGTGGCTTTATTTACCTTACAGACGGCTTTATTTATTATATTGAATCAAACTTGCACATATATAGGTAATCAGGGCAATATTTTGCAATCTTAATATTTCATATTACTTATTATCTAAAGATTTTAATCTTATACTAATAAACAGTATGATTACAAAGTTTTAACAATTGTTATTATTTATTTACTACAATTTCTAATAAAGAAACAAAAATACAATAACAAATACCTACATACTAATACTTACATACATCTATTAACTATAAAATAAATAAAAAAATATAACTAAACTAAATCTAAAAATGGCCCCTGCGGCATTGTACCGAAGACGCTGGCAGCATTCCCTCGCTGAATAGCTAAAACTAATTCTTTGTGCGAGATAGCTGCCAGCTCTTGGGTCACCGGTGGAGTCTTTAAGCCTCTTCGACAGGTGAAAGGGAAGAGGGAAGAGGAATAACATGAAGAAAACTTATATAATCTCGTAGTCATTAATTCGTTGTAACTCTTGAAGTAAACTTGTTCAAAAGCCGGCGAATGCAATATTTATCAGTCACCTGTTTAGGTATTCATCTTCAAGTCAGTCAGTCACAGATGTGGGCAGGGCTCGCCACTTCACCGGGCCTTAAGGGGAGGTATCCCCAACGCAAATGTCCCGCTCTAACACGCGTGAGTTTACAATTAACCATCCCGCTCTCTACGCAAGCTCTGCGCGCAGTTTTGTAAATATTTAGCTATAGTCATTAAGCTAATCATTTTATCAAAACAAACCCTGCGAATTTGTCTATAACTATTTACGATCGATCGATTGAGTACAAAAATTAAATGTTAAATATCAGTAATATAGCCGTAGTATTGAAAATACATTCCAAAAAGGGGTAACTTCGCGATTTTTTTCTATCGAGTGAAATTCATCAGGTCATGTAACTGACTGCGATTTTGACTAGACAAGAGCTTTATGTAACACATATATTTTTTTTAGATTTTAAGACACTATATTCTATGTCTCAGATGGTTTTTAAAAACTCAAAAGTGGTAATACACGGCCTTAAGGGAATTAAACCTCTTTGAGAAGCACTTGCAATATTAGTTTTAATATCCGGAGAGGTGTCGTGACCTGTAATACTGGGGTTCGGGTTAGGTATTACAAGTAACTCAAGTAAGGCATAGATACAGAATTTAATATGAATGTTGGTTGCAGACTGTAATATTATTTCATAGACGATGTGACGTGTATATTGTGAATACTAGGCCCAGATAAGAGTGTTATGACTAGAAAGATACTAGGAATACATTTAAATTAATAGCAATAAGAACAATGTTAAATAGAGTTCAAAAATCTTTGGCTCTGTACACGCTATGTATAAGCTGCGATCATATTTTAAACATGTGAGAAACTAAATATTTAAAAAAAGCGTACTTATTACAGACTACACGAATATGTAAGAGATGTATATGGACAAATGTTATTACAATTACCTAAGTACTAGCCGTTGATAACAATATAAACCTGAAATTGACATTCAAAAAGTATTCGGATTGAATTAATTTTCAATAAATGATTTTGATTTTGAGGCTATACTTACTGACGGAGACCTGTCTAAAGCAACCCCATCCGCAAAAAGCTTTTTATTTCGAAGAATCTCGATTTTTAGCAGCATCGACAGTCCTTTAGATTTATTCCCCTTAAAAATATCAAGTTTGTTCCACTTTAGGCACTCAAACTAGGAAAACCTAGTCAGTTCATAAAAAAACATGACTTTACGATCCGCAAATTAATCAAGCGGTTATTTGGAAAGAAGACGATAAATCAACGAATTACAGGCCTCGCCGCCGCTCGGGCAAATTTGCATGCAACGTGACTCGTATTCCAATGCTTTGAATTCAGTTCCGGTCAAAGTAACTATGGAATTACCTATTGAAGCTGAATATAGGTCTTGTTGAAAACTTTATACGTGAACTGAGCTACAAAGTGGCGGCAATATATTGTTCCTAAGACATTGAACGTAAGTACGTACAAAGTGGCTTACTATACTAGTGTGGAGGTGCGTTAGTATCACCAACTACACCATGCTTCTAACGTTTTCCCAATAGGAAAAATGCATGCGGAATGAAAAGTCTTTCTATATTTATTTATTTATTTATTTCGGGGATCTCGGAAACGGCTCTAATGATTTTGATGAAATTTGGTATGTCGGGGTTTTCGGAGACGAGCACATAATTAACAACCAAAGTAGCAAATTACCCGTTTTTCCATACAACTAGTACGGGGCACATAGCACATAGTATTGTGACGTCAAAAAACACGCTCAATTAGTACGGAGCGCATTTAGGGCTCTTTCGTTATTCGATGTTTTTATCATATAACGCTGACCTGTTTGTACAAACCCTATTATAATAAGCCTCGGTATTGTAAAACACCATTTTATGTTAATGTACAATAAAGACTTATGCTGTACTTTTTAGTCTTTTGTGTTGTTCTAATTGTAGTTGCTCCATGAAAACATTTGTTCTTATCTAAAAAGTAAGTGATCGAATTAGTGTTAGGACACAATCAAGTGCTGTTTTCCCCTACAAAAATGCAGTTGATATTTATGTTGTTACGTAGGGTTGATAAGTTCGGTAATTGCCTGGGACTGTTATTCACAAACCGACTCGTCCGCAATTGTCAACCCCTCATCCGTTTTTATATGGAAACTGTCTAAAGTGACAAAAGACACTTGACGGTTTCTATATAAAACTGGGGGTTTATGATGATCGCGTGATAGCGTGATAAATGACAAGATAAAGCATCTGTCACTTTCTGATACCACTCGATAGAACGGTTTCTATATAAAACTGGGGGTTTATGATGATCGTGTGATAGCGTGATAAATGACAAAATAAAGCATCTGTCACTTTCTGATACCACTCGATAGAACGGTTTCTATATAAAACTGGGGGTTTATGATGATCGCGTGATAGCGTGATAAATGACAAGATAAAGCATCTGTCACTTTCTGATACCACTCGATAGAACGGTTTCTATATAAAACTGGGGGTTTATGATGATCGTGTGATAGCGTGATAAATGACAAAATAAAGCATCTGTCACTTTCTGATACCACTCGATAGAACGGTTTCTATATAAAACTGGGGGTTTATGATAATCGCGTGATAGCGTGATAAATGACAAGATATAAAGCATCTGTCACTTTCTGATACCACTCGATAGAACGAACGGTTTCTATATAAAACTGGGGGGTTTATGATGATCGTGTGATAGCGTGATAAATGACAAGATAAAGCATCTGTCACTTTCTGATACCACTCGATAGAACGGTTTCTATATAAAACTGGGGGTTTATGATGATCGCGTGATAGCGTGATAAATGACAAGATAAAGCATCTGTCACTTTCTGATACCACTCGATAGAACGAACGGTTTCTATATAAAACTGCGGGTTTATGATGATCGCGTGATAGCGTGATAAATGACAAGATAAAGCATCTGTCACTTTCGGATACCACTCGATAGAACGGTTTCTATATAAAACTGGGGGTTTATGATGATCGCGTGATAGCGTGATAAATGACAAGATAAAGCATCTGTCACTTTCGGATACCACTCGATAGAACGGTTTCTATATAAAACTGGAGGTTTATGATGATCGTGTGATAGCGTGATAAATGACAAGATAAAGCATCTGTCACTTTCGGATACCACTCGATAGAACGGTTTCTATATAAAACTGGGGGTTTATGATGATCGCGTGATAGCGTGATAAATGACAAGATAAAGCATCTGTCACTTTCTGATACCACTCGATAGTACGAACGGTTTCTATATAAAACTGGGGGTTTTATGATGATCGCGTGATAGCGTGATAAATGACAAAATAAAGCATCTGTCACTTTCTGATACCACTCGATAGAAAGTGACAGATGCTTTATCTTATCGTTTATCACGCTATCACGCGGCCATAATACGGGGCCTGGTGAGGGCTGAGGTGACAAGTGAGGATGGTACTTAGTGAATCGCATAGCAGGGGGCCGATTTTTGAGTGTCGAACGCTCGACTTTTCACTCGAGATCTGTCAAAAAACTATGGTGTTTTGACAGATGTCGAGTGAAAATTCGAGCGTTCGACACTCAAAAATCGGCCCCCTGGTCCCAAATAGCGCTGTCATGAGTCATGAAACTCATGAACAAAAACAACCTGAAAATCCTCTGAGTGTTTTTTCTGGACGACTGAAATTATTCCTAAAGGCGGTCGGGGAGTGATTAAGACTTCAGCTACGATTCACTTGTCGACTCACCTCACCACTCTGCTAATACAACTTGACCCTCGAAATTTGTAATAATTATGAGTATCAATGGTCAGACTTATACTGGTTAATAAAAAGTTGGAAAATATAAGTGTGAATAGGCAGGTGTGTGCGGTCGAGGCTTTTATAATCCACTTGAGAAATTAAATCTTCCACCGTTAGAATACATTAAATACATTAAATTTAGGCGACATTCTGACTTAGAGGGGCGGTTTTTTTTTTTTAAATACTACGTCGGTGGTAAACAAGCGTACGGTCCACCTGATGGTAAGCGGACAACGCAGCCTATAGACGCTCGCAACTCCAAAAGAGTCACGTGCGCGTTGCCGACCCTATATAAAATTTGAGGATTCACTGTGTTGACAACAGAAGGGCCAAAAGCTCCCTCGCTCTCAACACAGTTCATCCTCGGGAGCTCTGGCAACCTTGCTCACCTCCAGGAACACAACACTACATACTTCTTTATTAATAATGGGATTTCTCTTGACCAGCATCTAGCCAGGGGGCAAAGATGAGGCGGACGGTGAAGCGAGCTCACCCAGAAAATGCCTAACATTAACAGTACCCTTACCGTGAGTTTGTATCGAAAACCAAATGCAATACTTTGTGTTTTTATGGTAGATAAATAAATTATTAACCTACCTCTTCTCTTCTCCTCTTCTCTTCTTCTTTACTTTCTGGACTGGAGAGAACTGCACCGACAAGAGTGAAACTCTTAAATAATAATGATGATGACCTACCTCTTCACGCCGAACCGATTTAGATGAAATTTGATATGTATTTATAGTTTGAGTCCCGGGTCCCGGGGAAGGACATAGGATACTTTTTATCCCGGAAATCATTATATGTAAAATAATAAATAAAATCTTGTGATACTATAATAGGTATATATATATATATGATCTATTTACATTAAAAAAAATTATATAAGCGTCTGAAATAAAAGTCAAAACGTACGAAGTCGAGGGCAAAGCTAGTATTTTATCTAATACGTCTTGCTGAGAAGAGTCTAAGAACAAGTCTACGCATTTTATGAGAAAATCAATATAATAGTCATTATAGGCGTGTGTCAAATCGAGATACAGACGGTACTAAACAAATCGACGCTTCCATAATATGGAATCGACTTTGTTATGAATGACTTTCCGTCTATTGTGTGTCTCAAAGGAGTCGAAAGTAAATTTCTCCTAATGGGGCAGCCTGAATACATGAGCGACGAGTGTGTACGCACTTTGTATGGGGAATAGTCCCTCGTTACAGCGCTTAACAGAATAGGCATTATGGAAATAAACGCTGGTATAGTGAAAACGTTTATCTGGGGGCCGATTTTTGAGTGTCGAACGCTCGACTTTTCACTCGACATCTGTCAAAACATCATATTTTTTTGACAGATCTTGAGTTAAAAGTCAAGCGTTCGACACTCAAAAATCAGCCCCCTGTTTTTGTATTTGGAAACAATTATTGTACAAATATTAAAAGAGAGTAGATATTGGGCATTAAATGCAATGGCGTATTCAATTCGTGTTTACAGTTTTAATAGGGATATTAGGGATACATGATATTGTAATTTAATACTACTTTGATGTTATAGATTTATTTACCAGACAATACCATTATCATAATTTTAATTTGAAATAATATAATATCGTGTATATTTCACCTGTATCTTGCATACAAGAAAATATGAACGTAGGGTAGGTACTTTTATTTTAATCAACGTAACATTTAAAACTAACTATACTATATAGAAAAGAAAGTATAATGTACGTAAGCATTTTATTTGTAAATAGCCAACATCATTGTAAATATCAGTAGCAGTATTATTGTTCGGCCGCGATAGCTTTGAAAAAGAGATAGTTGTCATTTCAAACACAAAAACGTCGTCACCATTCTCAATATTCTCATATCGTATTCGAATAACAATAGGCGGCGCAAAAGCAATGTAGCGTTTTCCAGCCGTGTGCACTCGCTGGCTACTTGTTTGTGTTCACTCGACCGCACACTTGACCTACGGTACCGTGCGATTATATTCTTGTTAATTGTTAGGACGAGCGTGCTTGATGTATCGATGCTTCACTGATTTCAATGGATGCGGGCAGTCGCCATTCTGTGAAAATTACGTGTAGACTATATTGGCTTATTAATCTAACTTTGCATCTCGCTTTAGTACAGAAAAATGCAGTTCTCTCACTTAGGCGACTTCCTGACTTGGCAGTGTAGTGACCAGTGATGGGGGCGCCTGGGTCGGGGATGGCACTCGGCGGCTGGCACGGCCCGGACGGACGTGTTCCCGCTGGCTATGTCCAAATTCTATATTGCGTTTATATTAACTCGCCAACTTACCCCAAGTAACCAAGACGTTACAGGCAGGACGGGATCGGTATGTAAGTAATTTTTTGTTCGTTGAACTTTTTGTTGACGGTAAGCGGACACCGCAGTCTATAGACGCTCGCAATACCCAAGGCAACATTATCAAGAGTTAACAGCTCATTTGGCTTATGTAAGGTGGAGTCCACAGTTGAACGAATCTGCCCTAAATCTCAGAAAATATAACCGGAACATCTGAATAAAACGTGATTTATTTCTACATATTTATTATAAGTTGTTTTACCCTCTTCGGTGAAAAAATAAACAAAAATATTTTTCACAAAATTCTTGATTCGATCATTATTACAACATTTAGGCGACTTCCTGATTTGTCGGTGCGGAGGCAGTACGATATCAGAAAACTGTCAAATGTCAGTGTCAGCTGACAGTTGTCTCGGTACCATTTTTTACTGCGCCCCATATTTAAATGAGTGCTTCCTGACTGGCGCGGGACGATGCTAAGGCGGTACTACTCCGCTTCTGCGCATGATATTACTACTGCGCAAAAGTAATACTGACAGTATTCCGTCAAGTGAGAATCTTTGCTCCGTCAGTAAATTTACGTCAAAGAAGAAAATTTCACATATCGATCCCGCCCCGCCAAGTCAGGAAGTCGCCTAAATTAACGACTAGGTAATAATGTAGAATTACAGAATGAAAAGTAATCACGCAAAATTGCGATTCCGCATCGATAGCACTTACTTATTTACTTTGGGAACTCGTTTCATTATGGGAGCTTAATTAAAATATAATTTTATCTACCACGTTCAAATTAGCTATACGAGTAGCTACCAAACTACCTATTGTTTATTAGAAAACCATTCATACACACATATCCTTATTCACACCTACCTCGCGATCAAATATAACGAGGCATACCTACTTATAAATATCTCAACATGTGGAAGGTATATTACGAAACACAGGAACATACTCAAATATCTGAAGAATATCTAGAACCAAGTCAATATAGGCTCCACCAAAAGGAAATACGAGAATCACTGCAATTTTTCTGAAACGTTCAATGTCAACATTCAATGTGCTTTTAAAATAAAGCTTTTAATTAAGAGGTAGGGCAAGCTCTCTCCATACAAACTTTTTGGAGGATTTTCTTCGTTTGTGTTTGCATTAAAGTTATGATTTTTGGTCAGTATGCTTATTTTTTTATTAGCTATTTCGTGATGTATTTTTTTTTCACTTCCATTATTTTTATTTTTTTTGAAATATTTGAAAATTTCCACATCACTATCTTCGCATATCTAATATTTACATCCAAAATAATATTACATTCGTTAGTGCCAAAACCTACGAATAAAACGTGCACAGAGTTTGTATGGAGAATGCCTTGCCCACCCCTGCGCCTTAAATAAACACCACAAACGTTGACTAAGTACAGAATTTAAATTGACTTGAAATGCGTTTGCATGCATGTTGAATAGTTGTTCCAAACTTCACTAATATCATACATTCAAATGTATTCCGGGCCACAGACAAAAGCAGGTCACATATTGAGCATCTATGCAAAACCGTGATGGATTAAAACAAAGTCAAACCTTTCCGGGACTAGGGAACTAAGTTAACACAGATATATACGGTGATAAATCGGTCTTCCACTCGGGGGAGACGAAAGTAGAGTGATAGTCGGTGGGGGCTTCGACGCCGACCGCTCTCGCAGTGTGTCGCCGCCTTTACCCGCCGGAGCCTGTGCGCGTTGCGTCCGCATACATACGATTTAAAAAAGTTACGATTCCATTTTCGAATGTTCGCGTGTTTTTGAATTTGGAACTTGAAATGTTTTATTAATATTGCTGTTAGTTTGTCCCGGCTGTTTGCTGTTGTTTTGGGTAAGTTATAGTCGTTATTGAATGTCGTTTTATTAATATTTTCGCAGCTTAAATTCGCCGATTGGGAATTGGTATTAATTAATAAAATGTATATTTATTCATCAATTATAAGCTAGTTTTACGAGTTTAAAATGGAATATTTATGTTGATGAATATCATAGAAGTCTTTTATTTGTTATATATATATATTAATAATAAAAAACACAACGCTTTGCGGAATTTAAGCTCACACGTAAACATTTTACAAGTCCAATTTATTTTCTCCACGATTTGTTCGTAAAAGGCAGAGCTTCCTGTTGTGCTTTCGTGCAAGCAAGCTCGCAATTTAAGCGCTTGCCCGCAAAAGCTCGTGAGCTTTTTACGCTAGCTGCTCGGTGATTCGAGCATTGACTGCGGAGAAAAAAGAAAACAACAGTTAAGAGCTTCAGCTCGTTTTCGTATTGGTGTAGTGCAAACAATTATATAGCCTAAAGGCGTTTGGTATTTATGCCTTAATTTTATTATTAATTTACGACGCCTTACAAGTTTCAAAATGTTTTGGCAATATTGATGGCAATATTGATGATACCAATAAAGTGATTAAAGGATATGATTATTGTATTAATTTTTTAGATAGTATCATAGCCATTTGTGTGTATGTAGTTGAATTCAAATGGAATAACTCAGTTTTTAGCTTGTAAATGATCGATCTAGAGTGAAGTTTGAAACGATATTTCATAATGAAAAATCCAAAAAATACATTCCAAGGACTTTAGATCGCACTAGTCCTGTTCTAGATAGCATTGAGAAAATGTTAAGATGTATTTTAATTGTCTCAATTCAAACAGAAATGGCTTAGGGGGCGGTTTTTAACTGATAAGGACCCTTAAGTATTATTATTTATATTTAATTTAATTTATAATTATTTATAGATTAATATTTCTAGATATTTTATGTAGGATATTTTATATTTTTTATTTATTTTTATTAATTTAACAGCATTATGGCATATGTCTAGGTGCTGGTAAACTTTAAATAGGTATCTAAGAAAACATATTAAACAGAACTTTACAAAACAACAAATAATAACTAAATTTGTCTTTAATCTATCAAGGCAAAAATATTTTCTGTAAGTAGATAAATCATTTAATCTTCAATTAATTCAATTAGTCATTTAATAAAATAAAATAAAAATTAGTCATTTGAAGAGATCGCATTGTTAAATCACGATACTTATACCTACATAGAGGTGTAGGAAAAATAGTTGTAATATTCTGAACAAACCAGCGTAAATTACTGTAATAATCCGTTCAATTTCGAGGATGTTAAAACAAAAAGAAGTGAATTTCAACTAGGACTAAAAAATCTTTTTAGTTTTCTGAAAGTAATTTTGGTGGTACCTTTTTAATATTGCTGTAACACATAAACTGTGATCTAATTCTAACAAATTCTCAGCTACTTGCTCGATTAATTTAAAATCATCACTGACTTGATTCGCAACCGGTTTCAGGTTCAACCACCTCGATTATGAATGAAAACACCAATTCATACTAATATTACACGTGCCAAAGTAAGTCCTGGCTATCTTTTGAACTTCTGAACTGGTTTTGATGGATTTTGTCATCAAGGAAGACAAATTGGGCTAGTGAACCATGTTTACTAATAGTAGTTTTTTTGGGTATATGCCCAATAATCTTGGGCTAGATGCTGGCCAAGAGCAATCACATTTGACTACGTTTTGGCTTAGTTGGTAGTAACCCTGGCTATGAAGCTGAATATATATATGTATATCGTCGCTTAGTATCCATAGTACAAGCTTTGCTTAGTTTGGGACTTTTTTTAATAATAAAAATGAGGACCCGGGCGCCTATAGGATATAACCCGGATAACCTTAGCTGTGTTAGTGTAAGGTTAATGAAACAATGGGTTAAGCATATTTTTTGTTCTAATAATTAACATATCCTTTTTGGGTTATTTCCTAAAAAGCCAGAAGTTTCTTTTCATATATACTAGCTTTTGCCCACGACTTTTCCCGCGTAGCAAAAGCGTTCATCGCCTTGCTCTTCTTTTATAATTTAATTGCTTACCTAGTTATCGCTATTACATAAGACTTCCACCCCCTAAAGGGATGATTTTTGGAATAAAAAGTCGTTTATGTCCTTTCCCAGGACTCAAACTATCTCCATACCAAATTTCATCTAGATCGGTTCAGTGTTTTAAGCGTGAAGAGGTAAGAGAAGATAGACAGAGACATATGCATTTATAATATTAATGTGGATAACATTATTTAAGGAAGTGACTCAGTGAGTTATTGGCATACCTAGTTTATATCCTAGCTTACAGGGTAAAATAATAAGAAGAAATCTACTGAATTATACTATGTATCAAAGGCAATCATGCCTAATCCCAATAAGGTCTAGTTTCCCCTCGAGTTGGAAGGTCAGATGGCAGTCGCTTCCGTAAAAACTAGTGCCTTCTTCAAATATTGGGATTAGGTAGCGGACCCCAGGCATCCTTCAGGATGCAACTGTACTGGGGTAACGCTAGGAGGATGATGATGTCTCACGTAAAGAACCAAATAAAAAATAAACAACTTAATAAAAACAAATAAGGATCATATAAAAATAAATTGAAAAGGATACAATAAAACAAGTGAAGTTATAGGAGAGTAATAAACAAATCACAGCTACGTAGGAAAAGATGCGGGCAAATATTCTTACACACTTTACAGCATAATTTACATTTACATTGCACGAGAAAGCTGTTTTTAAAACCTAATCCTATTTTCCGGGAAGCTCACTAAGCTAGCTAAAAAGCTTCCCGTAAAGAGTAAATGTAAAGTGTAGAATACTTCGCTTGCAAAGGATATGAGTTTATAAATAACTTTATGAAAATACATGTCAGCAAAAAAAAATCTGTTGGGCGAACACTTCAAAGCAGCCTCTAATTTATTATTTAAGTAACTAAAACCTACCTAAATTTAACAAAAGGAAAATAACAGCTTTTTAGTTGATCAGCTTATTGTTTTACCCTGCGTAGAACATCTTAATTATGTCGACCGCTGACCGATGACGACCGCTTTAGCTTAGTTGGTAGCAGTGGCGGAGCGTCCATACAACTCGATTCCCACCGGCTTACCTAATTTTCAGCCAGTGCAGTTCTTTTACTACGGCTTATGAAGAATAAGAAAGGCAAAATTATTTCCGGCTTCCCTAAGAATATTTTTGACGCGCCGCCACTGGTTGGTAGTGACCCTGCCTACGAAGCTGGAGGTCCCGGGTTCGAATCCCGGCCGGGGCATTTATTTGTGTGATGAGCACGAATATTTGTTTTTGGGTCTTGGATGTTTTCTCTGTATTTAAGTATCTATTTATCTATATAAGTATGTATATCGTCGCTTAGTACCCATAGTACAAGCTTTGCTTAGTTTGGGACTAAGTTGATTTGTGTAAGATTGTCCATAAATATTTATTTATTATTTATTTATTTATGTTTTGTAAGTATTTCCTTGTCTAAACTGACGCCTAAATCGCACAAAACACCAGAAACCAATCCGACTTATAAGTGGGTATTATGGAATGATTCAAAACAAACAGAGAACAATAATACACCTGAATAAAACTTTTTCAATTAGAAGTTATTTCACAGTTCCAACTAGAACAGTACACAATAAATGTCGCAAATATGTGTTGTTTTGTAATGCTAAATTCGAATGCATTTTGAAAACCATTTTTCAATTAAAATGGAATGTGATGCAGCATGATGATAACAATGATGAACTTATTTATTCAAATTTATGATGTGGCCGGTTGTTACCGCTTAAGAACGCTTAAAAGCAATCCCATTTTTTAGGGTTCCGTACCCAAAGGGTAAAACGGGTCCCTATTACTAAGACTCCACTGTCTGTCCGTCTGTCCGTCTGTCACCAGGCTGTATCTTATGAACCGTGATAGACAGTTGTTTCCACAGAGTGGCAACCGCCTAACCCATTCGACTATTAAAGGGCAAAGTTCTCATGAATTCAGAGTCCAAATTATATTGGTCGCTAAATGTAGTATAGTAGGAAACGGTTTATTAATAGTTTTAGGTTTTTAACGAGACGAGTGGTGCTAGCTCGATTGGAGAATGTTTGAAGCGGCCTGAACGACTGAACGACTTACACCTATTTATGTTGAATATGGGTTATTTATTATGGGAACGTTTAAGTTATAAAATATAGCAATACCCATTAAAAATGACCTAACTATACCAACAAGCCGTATGCTTTTTTGCCACAGTCTTGGTAAAAAAACACTGCCTTGCACTTGACCGTTTCGATACAGTGGTATATTTAAGATTTGCTCCCAAAACGCCACTTCGTTAATTAAACTTCTAGCTAGCGTAAATTATTTCGAGGAACTAGGTAATTTATAAATTTTCAGTTTACTTATTAAGAAAAATTCCAGTACTGACCGATAGTAGTAAATAAAGTGAAATTATCTGCTTGCGATATTATGGAAACATATTATACACTCGCGAGCAAAAATAATGCATACGCTTTGTATCGAACTTCCATAGAAAAGGAAAATAACAAGGCAAAACACACAGCATGATAAGGCAAAAAAAAATCAAAGAATAACAAAAACAAAAAAAATCAGAGAATAACAAAAACAATCTGAACACAGGTGAATCTATAGGTTGAACACAGGTGCATTTCCTCAAAAACATCCACATTGAATGCATGGTTTTACAATTTTAATATTGAAAAGAAAATTGACCCATAAATCAATGTGATGAGATGAGGATCTAAAAATGTTAGATAAATTCGATTTGGTTTTTAAATCACCGCAAACTCACAGCTCAAATAGGAGGCTCAATGTTACAGTTAGCAGGAAATATATTCTCGAGTCACGAATCTCACTACCCGATGAGGGCGTTTGCCTCATCACATTGCTTTGTGGGACAATTTTCTTTCCCACATTAAAATTGTAAGGCCCCGTATTTCATGAGCGGCGCGGTAAAAAAGCGCTTGTTTTTGGAGACTTTCAGACTAGTTGACAATCATTATCGTAGTTCGCGCATTGGGTTTTTGCAACTGAATTAATTTACTGACTATTTTTTTACCAGTACCTCTACCATGAGTTCGTATCGAAAATTCTTACCGTACCCTCTAGCGACTGCGTCAACAATTTGTATGGGCAAAAGTACAGCGCCTCCAGATGTAGATGTTAAACAGTAATGGATTTGTCCTAAGGCCCAATAGGCCCGTACCGTTTTTTTTTTTTTACCCGTACCTAGGACGGCCACTCGTGACGAAAAATACAGCGACTAGAGACTAGAAGACTACAACCTCTGCCAATGAATGTCATACTGGAATGCTTGATTAAATTGCAAGTTATATAGTTTCTAATAATAATACGTTTATGATGAACACTGTTTTTTTATGAAATTTTAGATTTTGGGTAACAGCAACAGATTTAATTGCAGACCGTCATTTTTTTACAGTCATCAACTACTCTTGGAGACGGTTTCAATGAGCCCAAACAAGATGGATTTATCTTGTGTAGTTTAAGAGTTGCTATGGCCACCTTCTGTATCCATCATCAGCATCAGATCAGCTCTATGATGCCATAATATATTGTACTGTCTTCAAATTTACATAAGTATGCTAAATTAAGTATCCTAACAGCTTACCACTTTGGCTGAAGCTGATTCCAAGTCATTATTCAAAAACGCTCTCGAAACTGATATAAGATAGAACAGAAACTGCTCGTCACTAAAATTGTCTAATTAGTTCCTCGCTCGTTGAAAAGCGCGCCCTTAGAAATCTAGTTCAGTTGCAGTGCGCAGTGCAGGCCACGATGAATTGGGTCAGCGAGCCCTGTGCAGTTTTGACGGGTTGCCGATATCATAACGCCGCTAATAGCCTTTATTTTTGCCGGTTACCGGTACAAGCCTAGAATGTGTGTGTGAACTGCTGGGCAAAGGCCTCCTTTTTGCTCTTCCTCAAGTCCCGATCCCGACCAATCTCCCACCAGTCTTTTTGTTTATCAAAATTTTATTCGAAGTGTTTACTAGAATCATCAATATGTAACAATATTTAACTAGAGCTTAACGCTTTTTTAGCTAAGCTAAAAACTGGCCAGTTTTTTAAGCAAAATACGACTTTGGGATATTTATCATTTACCAAACTTGCCAACTACCTACCACGGTGGTTTTGGTTTTTGTTTTCAGTTTTGTTGATCATTTTGCAAATACCATCTTATTCTTATTCTTCATGTTAAAATTGTCAGACTATATATCCCGGATAATATTCCGTAAGAACCCTTCACAACCTGTGCGAGTAATCCTTCACCTAATTAATAAAGCTTTCCGTCAAGCTCTCCTTTCATACTCCCACCTTATCACTTTAATTTTACAAGAGTTAACGTTACTACACACCCGCACTCCCGAGCCTTCAATTTCCTTTTAATCTACCCGAATATAGCTTCAGCCGGCAACCTGGCGTGAACTATTTCCGTCGGGGTTACCCTCTTCTTTTCACTTGCTTTTAAATAGCGCCTTTTCAACGACAACCTACTTCCGGTAATGGCAGTATGTCGTGAAAAATAAGTGACCATAAATTTCATAGACTTTTATATTTCCTACGATGTTAAAACATCGTAATTTATTTTTAGTAAGCGTCTTAAGGACACTGTTTATTTTATGACGTATGTTTACTGGATTTCAACAGGAGTCAGTGATGTTATATATCCACTTCTTATTTTTACAAAACGTTAGTTAGAATAGATAATTCACGCCACCTTCAGAGCTAGCACAAAAGTTTGCACACATGCACAGTGCGCTGCCGCTGCGTAGATAAGTCTGTATGAATTACTTTGTCCACAAAACATAAGTTTAGTGTCTTCAGAAATCCGTACAGCGATAAGCTCACCTTTGTACCTACATAGTCATCCGTTTTAGTTAACCTTGTTTTGTTGCTGTTGTTTTGCTTAATGTTCAATAAAGTATTTAGTACTACGTAACGTTCTCGACCGTTAGTATGATAATAGATCAATGATAATGTCAAATCCCATACTAAAAATGACATTAAAATATGCCTACCGTACGTTCGAAAAGTTACGTGATTACCCCGCAGGTATACATTTAGGTACATACACTATATTAATACATATTTATTGTTATTATTTCTTATTGTTTGATATGCAAAAGAAACTTGGATTAATATTTAAAATGTCATATAGTTCGCTGCGTTGAAAATAGTAGTTTGTTAGGCTTTTAATTGGTTCGTTATGGGCCTTCTGTATGCTGTTTCGAGAAACATTTCTTCAGTAAATACTAATTAGTCCATGACTGCTTCTAAGTTTCCAGATTCTTTAGGTACAGTCAGCCCATGAAAATGTTGAGCATACTTAGAACCTTGTCACATCGAAATCTAAGAAATATTAAGCCTGAAACGTCATAAAATTTGAAACCTCTTTAATTTGACAAAGTACTAAAGTGCTCAACATTTTCGTTGGCCCACTGTACGTAGCCTTAGGTGGTAGGTAACTATTATTTGCCATATAAATTAAGACTAAACTAAACGCAAACGTGTTCGTTTGTGTTTTGTTTCGAAAAAACTTATACTAGCGGTACAGTTGGTGAGTTGGTAGTACCTATGCAAATGAGGCGAGCAATTAACGGGGCTGTCTGCGCAACACGTGCCTTGGTTCCCTAGCAGTCCTTAGTGAGACAAGGTCCAAAAGGACGTAATTTTTAATTGAACATACGGCTTTGTCGAGAAAACGCGTAATTTGTTCAGCCACGCTAATTAACCTGCAAGTATACAGTTAGGATATAGGATAATTTATATTGCTTGATTTTTTTTTCGGTTGAGATAGGTACCAGTTTTCTGCTTATTCTGCTTCAACATGATCACGTATAAGTCTTAAATTTACCATTCGTCCCTCTCTCGCCACCACCGACCACCACCGCCACCGCCAACACCGACCAGCCAAGCGGGCAGCGCGCTCGCGCAGTGCTAGACGCGAAGCCCTAGATAAAAGTGTAATGACTGGAAACTGGACGCAAAACCGTCGCGACTAGTCCTCATAATCAAGGACCGCGTATTGGTCCAAAATATTCACCGTTAAAGACGTGAGTAACCCGTTTATTATATACTCACCGGCAGAAAATTTGGCCCAGATTAGAAAAATGCATTTTTATATATTAAATATTATTTTTCACTTCTCATGCTCGAAAAGTGTGTCATATTAGACTTGTGAAGCGGGGCTAAAGTAGTACATATTTAAGCCCTAGGGAAAATATGTATACATATTTATGGTTTCCAAACATTTTAATTTGACCAATCAAAATACTTCACCTATTAAATCCACCAATCACGGAACAGTAATTTGACAGATAAAAAACATTTGGTAAAAATATCAACCAATCAGAATACAGCTGTACTAAAATCGACCAATCAGGATTTTCAGGAAAGACGTTTTTCAGTTCTCTATAGATTAAGCGGTGTCTGTGGTCAAAGCAATTGCGCCTCTTAAAAGAAAAAAAAACCGCATGTTGCATCTCTTTGTTGAATATAGCAAAAGAAAGGGAGGCGAATACGCAAAGCGAATACGCATAGCGAGGCATGGTCCTGGCCTTAGAAAAAAAAACATGCTGTCAAAGTAGACATACGCCCGCCAAGAGGAGTGGATAATTAGTGTTTATGTGTTTTCTCGCAATCGAAGTGAAAAGTAGAGTGTATAACTCGGGCCTAAAAGCCATATTACCACTCGAACAATTTTCCCTCTCTACGTTCGGGAAAATAACCATCTCGTGGTAATATGGCTTACTTTAGACCCTTGTCAAACAATCTAGTATTATTGACCTATTCAATTTTTAATTTTATATTAAGCTATTTTTATAAGTTTATGTTAGTAGTTTTTTCATGTCTCGATATAAAGATTTTTGGTTATTTCCTATTCAATTTATACTATGAAATCACGAAAAGTTTTTGGGACAAATTTTCTGCCTGTGAGTGTATTTCAATAATTCGTCCCTCTCTAACTTACATCAGGCCTGACTCATGCCTGACTTATCTTCTTCCCATTTTGGCGCGAAACAACACTTTGTTTCTATAGTAACCGTCTGGTTAAGGCGACTTCTTGACTTGGCGGGGCGGGATCGATATGTGACATTTTCTTCTTTGACGTAAACTTACTGACGTCGCAAAGATTCTCACTTGACATAATACTGTCAGTATTACGTTTGCGCAGTAATAATATCATGCGCAGAAGCGGAGCAGCACCGCATCGTCCCGCTACCGCGCATCCCGCGCCAGTCAGGAAGCACTCATTGAGATGTAGGGGCGTAGTAAAAAATGGTACCGCGTCGACTGACAGCTGATACTGACATTTGACACTTTTCTCATATCGTACTGCCTCCGCACCGACAAATCAGGAAGTCACATTAGATCTAGTCCTGTACCTTTACCACGAGTTTGCAATGTTTGCATTACCGTATATTCGCTAGCGACTGTGTAAACGATTTAGTATGGACAAAAGTACAGTGCCTCTGGCGGTAGCGCTATTGCGATTCTTAGTTCTATTGAAAAAAAATAGGTTTTTTTTGTCGCAGAGGAAATACATTTAGGTAGGTATACTTAAAATTATTTGAACTGTGCGAGTTGTATCAAATTAGTCCGTTCAAAAAGCGACTTTACTGTCCAAGCGTGAAGATTCAAAGTCATTTGACAAGTTTTATAAAATGTCGGACATTTTAAATAATTTCTACTATATCCCTCCGTGCACAAGTCAACGTCCTAACCTAACCTTAATCTGTGTATGAGGCGAGCAGGCAGGCAGCGTAAGTAATTAATTATAATCACAATACGGCAGTGTGCCAGTGTCAATATTATCACGGTATTAAATTTTGTATTGACTTTGCTTCAATATTCACGTGCTACGTTTGTGATACAAGTGTGTCGAGTGATAATTTTCACCGTGTAAAAGGCCCATTGACCCACGCATGACCCGTCATAAAATTACCAAGGTATAACCTAGTTTAAAAATTTAAATTTACTGATATTTTTATTCATAGACCACGTTAAAGTTAAATGTGTTCAACTTTGAGCAATAAAAGTTGTATAAGTAAGTAATGGCGCATTTTTATGTTTGTTTGTTGACTGGGATAGTTTAATGTTTCAAGTTAAATTGCGAATGCGTCATAAAAGTAGTGAGGTATGCTTGAACAGTCAGTGTATAAGTATTACAGACCTTAATGTCTAGTTAATAAAAATCATAATTGTTTACATATAAGTAGACATGTTTTGAACAACCAAAAGTGTATTTTAAGTATGCTACCTAACATACGCACAAAGTTGTAATCGAAATCTGCTTCTTACGGTTCGTTCTTCCTCAACAAAATTCTATAATTCTTCCTTTACTTTCCAAGCTGTTCGACTTTGGAATTCTTTATCTCCTGAATTGAGGCGTGCTAAATCTCTTGCTGTCTTCAAAAAACAGCTTAAAGGCCACTACTTGTCTCTCCCATGACACATTTAGACTCTGCTCCTTTTGACTTTGTGGCTGACTGTATAATATATGTTTATGTATGTTTATTTGAATATTGTATTTATGTATGTATATTCTTCTTAATTTAGTAAAATAGTTGTAATTATTAGTAGGTTTCTTATATTAACTCTGCACCACCTACTATGAATTTATTAGATTTCATTTCCGTTACCCTAAGGTTGTCTGGAAGAAATCGCTGTTTAGCGATAAGACCGCCTGTTGTTTGCCTCTACTTTAATACAAAAAAAAACACAAAGTTTTTTTTGTATTGTACTGTGTCCTTTAATTGAGGTGTGCATTAAAGAGTATTTGTTGTTTTTTGTTGTTGTTCTTGTAAATGGTTATTTAAAGTGTTTGATTTGTATTACTAAAATGTCTTGTATATTTAAAACGATATTTTATTCAATTGTTGGCTGTAAAATACGTTAAACATTAAGGGATTTTTACTTTCAATTACCCTTTAAAGAAAACATATGCCTACCTATACGTTAGACTTATCATACAATAAACTTTTTAATATAATTTAACATTAAGTATGTACAAAATAGTTATTAATATTACTCCAAAAGAGTAATTAAACACAAGATAACTCTCTGTGCCGAAAAAAAAAATTTTTTTCTACGCAAAATTTTTTTTTCAACTGTAAAAAGGTTAATAATCTACCGTTGAATTTTTTGCTCCTATTACGGGACCCACCCTGTTTCTCAATATTTCTCTAAGTTATTTAGGTTACCTACATTAAACGTTTTTTTTAATTATGTGGACATGTTCAAACTGTACTACACTTTCAACAAAAAAATAACTCCAACATAAAATGACACACGTAGCCCTTTAAAAAACTGTCAACGTTATATTCTTGGTAATTTTAATAAGCCAGAATAAATTAAGAAACTGGAAAAAATTAGGTCAACCCTAGCCTCAAAAAAGGCTTTAGCCTACGGAAACATTCGAATAAAAAATGTATCGAGTCGATGCCGGCGCCGGCCGTAATCGAGATAATCGAATCACGAATTCGCTTTTTTCTTCCCACTTATCATGAGATAAAAATAGTCTCCCGCGGTCATTCACCGCGCCGAGTCTTTTTGCTCTGCATTTGTTCAAATAAGTATGGGAAATGGAATCGACTTTTTGTAAGTCCCGTTGGCTTTACTAAGGCCTTGAAAGTTTGTGATGTGATGACTCGCCGTTTTGTTAGGATTGTTTTTGGTCTTGTTCCATTTTGCTTGACGTGAGCTGCGTTATGGCTTTTCGTGTTATTTTACGAGAGTAACAACCTAATTTTGTTGCAAAAGACCTAAATCTTTTGCCGCCAGTAAGCTTTGATTATGTGGACGCTACGTGTCTTCTCAAGGACATCACTACGATGAGGTCTGACCTAATTACTTAGCAAGCAAAAATTAACAACGTATTTAACGACTTAAAAGCAACAGTTAGTTTGCAAGGGGACAAAAACGCGGACAAAAATGCAACCAAAACGAGGACACCGACAAAAAGTAATGCCTCAGCCCCGCTACCGCTTCAACTTGGACCATCGTTTACTGTGGCTACACCGCGCTTAGATACTGAGCCGGCGCATACTCCGACCTACAGCAATGCTGTACGCAAGGAGAAATGTTTGCCGCAAGCGAAATGAAACCCTATGCAACATATATCGATGAGTGTGAATCGCTCGAACGTCACTCCCGTAATGACTAATGATAGTACTAACAACCCACCCTCGCGAGGCGGGAATTTGGGATATAACGATCATTCAACGTTTACCTTAGTAGAACGTTTCCGGTTGGTTTGGAACCCTGCATATGCGAAGTCCGACACACTTATTTAGCAGAACTAAGGAAGTCCTGTAAAAACGAGTAAAAACCACTGGGTCATTTTCTATACTCGATTTTTTTTGTGTCCGAGCTGAAAATCGTATGGTAGCATAAGATAATACGTACCATTTATTTTTTTCCATAAAGAATACATGTTTCCACGTTGAGGTCCACTCAAAGTCACTGACTAATTTGTTTTTAAAATACATTAAAAAATACATAAACGCTCAAATTAAGACTCCGTGCCCTGTCCGGCATCGACTTTTGAATCAATCAAAAATTCCTATCAAAAACTGTACATTAGAATCGCTGATTTCGTGTCAAAAACTTTAACTCGATTATATTTACTATCGCTGAGCACAGACACTATTCACTTCACTGTGGTAAATAACTTGTGATTGATATTTAAAATTCGTCCGAGCGCGAGAGTCCAATTTTGTCGGAAAAATTCAAAGGTCCCTGCCAGCTATCGTTCGCAACTGATCAGCTTCGCGTCCTGCTTCACATGTGCTCTCAAATGTCAGCTATTATATATAAAAAATGTATACATAGCAAACCGCATTAAGTTCGAGTAAACCACCTAAGTACTTCGGTTTCTGGGTGGGCGACAATTTTTTTGCTTTTGCTTGCAATTTCGGTGGTCCTTAGAAATTCAAATTCTTACAAAAGTAATCATTAACATATGTATGCATTATAAAGCACTTCGGTGTCTCTATATAAACGATAACTTAAAATATTATTAACATGCGATTTGAATTTTTTATGATTGTTTTATATCGATTTCCAATTCCCGTGTCCTAATTCCCATAGCTTGTTTACGCAAAACAGCTGATTTTGGGGCACGGGAATTGGGAAGGGTCACTTATTTTGTTAATAAACCGCATTTAATAACAATAATTATGGATGAAATGCATAAATAAATATAATTTATACTAAGTATATCGATTAGAGTTATAGTTTATTCGTTTATTTAAAAAAAAACAGGCCAACTGCTACAATTACACTTAGCTTCTTAAATATTTGAAAAGAGTCAATAAACAAAGCCAATGAAACTTTATGTACATAAAATCATGTAGGTATATATCGATATATACGCATTTTATATACAACGACGGTGGCAAACAAGTAAGCGGACAGCTCAAATTTTATAAAAGGTCAACAACGCACCCGTGACTCTTTTGGAGTTGCGAGCGTCAATATGTGCATCTGCATTTAGTGATAGTTTTAAATATTAATACGTGTATGATTTTCTGCAAAGAAGTTGCTATGTGATTGTATAAAGAGAAATTTAACTTAAAATATAGATTTTTGGTTTATATAAATTTCCTCGGTTAAAACTTGAACCCATGATTGGTAAAATTAGGCTAAATAACTTCGATACAATTGAACTTTATAATTCTTGATAAATTAGATGGTAAATAATAATTTTAATACAATTTTATCTAAGAAAAGGCAATTCCCGTGGACAGATAAATTCCCGTGCCTAGGGTAAAATTTTCAAATTGTAATAACTTCCGTAATTTTATAAGTATAAGTACCCCGTAAGAAAATTTGTGTTTATTAATTTTTTTATCAAATTATCAACATAAAATTTTCTATGTATTATTGGTATTTCAAAATTCCATGGGAATTGGACAAAAATGCCCGTTTGGTGAAATTCACTCCACTGCGTAAAAACAAACATAATTATATCTTGCAAAGCCAGCAGGAAACTAAGTTTCCAACTTAGTTTTATTGAACTTCCTCCCTACTCGAGTGATCAGATGAAAATCTGCATAGAGAAATATTACGCCACAATGATGCAAACTGAAGCCAAGTTGAAAATGTTCGCATCCCACAGGAACACTTATACTGGACTATTACATTATTTATCAAGTCTACGGGCCAGAGTTATCGCTCCAAAACGAATCAAAAAACGTAGAAAGCTACGTCTACTTACTACCATTTTCTTTTGAATTAACAGACCAGCGCTATACACAAAACGCTGCCTTAATTTTAAACATTTTGTAGGCAAATTTTACGTACGTTGACAAAGTTTCTCCGCGTAACCTCGTCAGATTTACCCGCATTTAAATGCTAAAAAAGCGGAGCTGACTTTCGCCCACGTCGGTTACGCGGCGAAATGGGACAAGTTCATTATTACTATGGTAAGCAGGTATTGTAACTTGCGCGAGTTGCCATTGCTCCCCCGGGGAACACGGGGTATTATTAATGGGATTGTCGCGTAACGAACCAGTTTCTCTAGGCATTGGCGAACTTAATAGTACCCTATCTGCTTAGGGTTTCTTGTCAGGTAGGTGGAAGCTATCTAACTTTTATTTTAAGCAGAATACTCCGCGCGGTCTGGAAAAACAAAATTGAATACTTAGCTAAGGTTCTCATTTCTAATTTGTATGAAGACTATTTCTAGTTCGGGAACCTTTTCTCATATTCCCGATATAAAAAAAAAATGTTCTCGCAAAAGGTTCATAGATAAAATAAAATAAATGGACAATCTAATACAAATCGACCTAAAAGCAAAGCTTGTATTGCTACGGGTACTAGGCGACAATACACATACTTATACCTATCGATAAATAGATACTTAAATACTTAGAAAAGCTCAGGCTCAGGAACAAATATTCGTGCTCATCACACAAATAAATGCTCTGACCGGGATTCGAACCCGGAACCTCTAGCTTCGTAGGCAGGGTCACTACCAAGTAGGCTAAAGCGGTCGTCAAAATGTCTGCAAAGATCTACAGGCCCAGTAGAAAGTATTAAAGGAATCTTTTATATGAATGATAGGCGGTCATGATCATTTTCTCATTCTAGTTATACATTAGCCTAATTACTTACTGGGTTTTTAATTAATTATTAGGCATTTGCTACCTGTATAGCTGCAAGATAGTTAATAATTCAAGTGTCGGATACCCGGCCAAATTTGGGTGTTGGGTGTTGGAAATGTATTACCGCGTCCGTTGTGTGTTTAGTTTACCTGACATTCAAAGCTGAGGGTTGGTATTATAGTAATTAGGGAGTATTTGCTTTACGGCGGACATGTTATGTTTAGAAAATGGTTAAAGATACAAGGTCGAAAAATATGGAACCTTAAATTATACAAATGCAAACCACAATTTTAGTAATCAATTGTTTTTATTACATAGATCTATTAAAATTTACTCGATGATTTAATGATAAAATAGACAGGAATACTTAATAACTAACTAACACAATAAAGGAAATTAGTATATAGGAAAAATTGAAAAATTTAGTATGGGATGACGCATCGTTACTGACGATTTCTCAACAAATTTGAGATGTTAGTGCCGTTAATGAAGCCTGAGTCTTCTCGGGAGATGTCGCTGTACGCCTCCCTTCGTCGCGTTTGTATAAAGGAGCGGTTGAAGAATTTGGGAGTCGGCGTACGGGTTGCTCCTATAGCTCAGTTGGCTAGAGCGACTAGCCGCGGTCGCAAGTTCGAATCCTGCTCGGAGCCAAATTTTTTCAATTTTTCCTTTATCTCTAAAATTGTATTCAGATCTTATATATATTTATGTACTCGTATATGTATAAAATGGTTTGTCCTGGCTGCCAAATTTTTAAAAGTAGGTATGAGTTATTGGTCAGAATTGTCGCCTGTCAAACATAAAGAAAGGGCTTTAAAAATTCAATCCCCAAGAGGTTAAAATAAGGGATGAAAATTTGTATGAAAGAAAGTTAGTTATTTTTAAACTTTTCTTTTCCATACAAACAAGTTATAACTCAAATCGTTTCATTCATCGCAAGCTCGAGCAGAACGCTCATCAATAGCAATTTACTTGATAAATTGGATTCGCAGTAGGAATAAAACAGATTTGCCATACATCACTTTATCACTAGACGCAAGAACCAATCGGTGCTGAGGACATCGACGGATTGATTGAAAAATTGCCTCCATCGAGTGAAATCGGGTCTACACCGACTGATGCTAATTTGATAGTTAATTCTGATTTTCAAAAAGGTATATGCTTGTGAATGATTCATTAAATTGATATACAGCTAGGTCTTGCAATCCTCGTACAAGTGTCTATCAAAAATCCTGAGAAAACCCGGGATTTTTCGAGAAATGACATATTTCAAATATAGCCCAATCCATTATCCAAAACTCAATGAAAGGCTTGTATTGAGTCTGAAACATGTCTGAAATACTGATCAGTATTACGTCTCAATGAACTCCAGCAATATTACGGAATAAAACACCACAATTTGAATAATAAGATCGAAAGATAAAGAAAAAAGAAGAATGATTGTAATCTGGTAAGATTGGATTTTGGTAAGATTGGAATCGATTTTTTTATATAAACTGAGTACCTATACATGAATAAAATTCCTTCAACTCATTAATGAAAACTCAATCCTAGAGTCTGCGTTGAAACGATTTTTCATTTTTATATTTACTGTCGACTTTCTATTTAGCATTTATAGTATATTTTATCGTGTTCCTTATCAAATTATTCGGCTAGCTTATTGAAGATAAAATTAAAAGGTCTTTCAATTAAATCCTTATTTTGTATCGTCCTTTTTACCATTGTTTATATTATAGATAAAGGTGTTTATTCACATAAATATATCTAATAAGTAGGTAATCTCCGACCACGACACAGTGAAATTGAGACGGGGCTCATATAAAACTAATCTTATATCTTTAAGAGGAGCGGTAGGGCAAGCTCTCTCCATACAAACTTTGTGCAGGATTTACTACGTTTGTGTTTGCATTAAAGTTATGATTTTTGGTCAGTATGCTTATTTTTCTGATAGCTATTTCGTGATGTAATTTTTTATTATTATTATTTTTATTTTATTTTTAATTTTGAAATATTTGACATAAACCGACGAATAAAACGTGCACAAAGTTTGTATGGGGAAGGCCTTGCCCTACCCTGCGCCTTAAACGAGCAATTCTTGTATATATCTATATATATTTATATCTATATATATTTATTTCGGGGATCTCGGAAACGGCTCTAACGATTTTGATGAAATTTGGTATGTGGGGGGTTTCGGGGACGAGCAATCGATCTAGCTAGGTCTCATGCCCGGGAAAACGCGGCCGCCCAGTTATTAAAACTAAAATGACATATTGTAAGCGGAATGTAGGCCGGAGGCTCCGTGCAGTCGGTGTGAACCCGATGAATAGGGTGAAGGCAAACGATTCAGTCCCTGTAACTACCTAGATATTAGAAATATAAGAGTGTAGGTAACATTATTTCTCATTTTCTTTCAATTTCAGTCGTTTATCAGGGTCCTAATACTTAAAATAATAGTAAAACAACATACATACCATTATACATAGTCAATTCAATATTGTATTATTGCAATTGTAACTACTTAATTTAATTTACCAATTTATTTACTTAATGTGAAACCAACTTACTGACTACGGGTGGGCTTAAAACCAGCTTATCGCTGTGCTCACACCGATTTTTCCATGTCAATTAGATATAAGGTATTACTAACCGATACACCATTGTAATTTAAAGAGAAAAATAAACGCATTTGTATTTGTAAAATATTATGTAGTAAAGCTTTTACCGTAGCTTTTTTACTTATTGATATTTCATCCCTATGCTGTCTAGACACGTAATACATGCCTTGAATCTGTTCCTAATGCTTTGCCAGCTACATTAGTGTCCCAGGATGTCCTTTGTCTAGTTATTTTACCGGAATAGTGTGACTTTGATAAATAACGTTAGACCGCGAAACGGGAATCCCACTTCGCCGTGCGAAACCTTATCCTAAATGCATTTGTGGCACAGTAGATACCTATATTGTTTACACCAGTAAAACAAAGTCGTAGAACTATTTGCTCATTAATTAAGGTAAACTTCCCAACTATAGAAAAATCTTTCATAGGTTATCAATGTTTCATAGAATGTATTGCTTCACAGAATTTTGCGTTTCATAGATTTTTTTAAAACTAAAATGCTATTATGTGGAGCCCAATTCGATCTACAAGAAAAGTAGGTTCGGTTTGGTTAGAGATGCGACCAATTTGAAAAAAAAAACAATCTATGAAATCAAAATTCTGCGATATCCTTCATTTTAATGTATGCTTCCGGATAGGCGCGGAATGCGCGAGTCTGCGTGCGCTCTCAATTTAATACTAATCTGCAAATGTAATACTGAAAGTATAGAGACAGACAAGTAAGATACTCGTAATCTTAGTAAACTCTCTGTGAAGTAAAAAATTCCGCTCCGCCAGAAGCGGCTTAACTTTCGCACGCTCGTGAGTGAGTTTAGCGAACACGTGTAAACAAATTGAAATCAAAACCAAAGTTGGAATTCGTAGTGTCGGATCGCCTCCCTCCAGGCTCAAGGTTACGTTGTTTATTGATGCGAGTAGCTATGTTTATTTTGTTTCGGAGAAACTGCCTGGAGGATAATAAGTTTTCGGTAAGTGAATGTAAACAAAGGAGTTGGAAATAGTTTTCTGATCAATTCTAATGAAAATATTGTGATATTTTAAATTAAAATGACCCATTTAGGTTTTCTCAAAGAATAAAAACAGCAGCTCTAACATGTGCTCCTCTGTTGTTTGTGTTCTTATTAAAAAATAATATCACAGGTTTGAGACAGGTTTTAGATAAGTTCTCTGATCTAGGTATGTACCGATGATGTAAGTGTCCCAGAGCCCGAAACTGCTTTAATAATACGAACTATAATCAAGAGCAAATAAAATGGGTGCACTTTGTATCGAAATTTCCTACAAACTGACAGGTTTTAATTGTTTATAAGTGTATTTGGGACAGTCTAATTACGTTTAGCGCCTTTACTTTTTTAGTCATAGCAACAAATGTAACAAGCAGTTTGTCAAATATTCGAATTTACCTGTACCCTAAGGCCAAGCGCAAGACAGAAGGCGATCAGCTGACCACCGCCGAACTCCTGCATAACTCCTTCTGTCTGTGCTTGACCTAAACTCTTGTTGAATTATTGCCATTGATTCTTTAGGGTGTACTGACTTTTTTTTTGTTTAAAAATGACTTTCCATCAAATTTATGATGGTTTCGCCAACCACGTGTACAAAGGTAACGACGCCATGACAGTAGGCAACTGGTTTTGTTCGGTAATGGATTCTGCTAGTCGTCGCGCTGCGAGCACGTGTGTTCACCAACACGGCGACGAGCAAAATCCGCGTACTGACTTGTCGGCGCGGCATGATAACAGAAAGCTGTCAGTTGTTGAGTCAATACAGCTTTTGACTCCGCGCTAACATTTTAAATAAGCTTCCTGATTCGCGCAGGATGCGCGGAAGCGGGGCGGTACGGATGCAGTATTGCTGCTACCCGATTCTGTGCATGAGAGTACCCAGTTTAGTGAGGGAATCTATGCGATATATGGTTATGTCACGTCAAACAACAAAATACCACGTATGCCGCCCCGCTAAACCAAACAATCGCTTATTTAGGACATAAACGCAAAACCTGCCTGTTTCGAGCCAGCGGAGGGTTTACGAGAAATATCCAATATTAATGACATGGCTGCGGCAGTAATATCGGGATGTTTGCTACGCTCCAGGCTACTCGTAAATACGGCGTACGAGGGTCCGTGGGCAAACAGAAAACTCGGCAAGGCCCTTTTAGTTTGTAGGTACATTCAGACCTTAAACTTTTGTGAGATATGTATAAAATTATACTTACGTCACAAAAAGCTAGGAGGATGGTCAGTCCGACCCAGGTTGGGCCTAGCTGAGTTTCTTGTTGGACCTAGGTTTAGTGAACCAGCGACAAAACTCCCAGTAACTCGTTTCCACTGACACCTCAAATTCGATTGAAACCGCTCAACCAATCTAACTGGAGCGCAAACTCTTAGAGTATTCCAGCGTTTAAACCGCCCAGGTGGTCGTGTCGGAGGTTTCCCCTGGATTTTTCCCAGGCTACTCTCCAACTGCGCACTCCTATCGCTTTATTGGGCCCGGCATATAAGCCAAGTCATACAGTCAGGTTAAAAAAAAGCTAGGATGATGATGAATAAGTAAGTTATGGAAATGATGAAAATATAATACGGAACTCTTCGATATTCATGATGCCTTGTTCTATTCCTGTTTACTACCAAGCAGTCATTACGTACTATACGAGGCTTCGTTAAAGCGGAGAATAAGAATAGTAATAAATGGTAGAGAAAATAAGCTGAATTGCCTTTTGATACTAAGATCTACTTTTTATGCTCGTTTAGCAGTGGAACAAGTAAGAATAAACAATTTACGCGATATATCGATTGAAAGAGACACCCTTTGTTTTTCGTTCACGACAAAACGGGATGCAACCCTCTCCGAGAATGGCTTTTTAGACAAATCTCGTTAAATAACTGACTGTGTGCAGGTTTATTAAATTTCCTCTTGTCAGTACCTAGATGAGGTAAAATACCATCATATTAACTTAATCGTGTCTTTTAATAATGCGTTGTTTTAGTAGGCTGAGGAAAAAAAGGAAAATATAGACTCGACTTTGGATTTATTTTCTATCGAGAAAATTTTAAGCAATCATGTTTCGCTATTGTCAGTACCACAATCATATGGTCAAGAATCATATATCTGAAAATCAGCCCCTACTGTTTGCTAGTCTGGGCAGAACATCAGCGTTTCAAAGTCTCCAAATTTCTCAGTGTAGCGCCTTAAATAAAGCCGTCATAAGCACGTTTCAAATAGTGAATGGATATGCCCATGTATTCAAACATACAAACATCCCTATTCACAAAATCTAAATCTTGAGAAAAATCTAAATCTTCTCTCACGGGGACGGGCACTGTAATTGTATTTGAGTGTGTTTGGAAGTAATTGATTGATCTTTTAATTTAATTAATTTATTGATGATTTAATTTTGTGTAACTTGTTTATGTATGAAATATGGGCTAAGCCTGAAATAAATGATGATTATGCTTATGATTATTATTAATTTAGAGTTTAGCATGTTTTACGTGTGACTTAAAATATTTGTATTCTATTTTTACTTTTAGCAATGTCAGCCCAGATCAGTTCTTGGATAGGTGACCGCGTTGAGTGGTTATTAACTGAGCGCTCCCGTGCTTTGGAAGGCACGCTAAGCCGTTGATCCCGGCTGTTGTCTATGATAGCAGTCGTTAAGCCAAGTTAGAGGCCTTCAGGGTGGCTTGAGAACTTCTAACAGCCAAGTTGCCAACTCACTTGACAAGCCTAATTCCAATAAGGTCTAGTTTCCCCTTAGGTTGGAAGGTCAGATGGCAGTCGCTTCCGTAAAAACTAGTGCCTACGCCAAATCTTGGGATTAGGTAGCGGACCCCAGGCTTCTTTAGGATGCAACTGTACTGGGATAACGCTAGGAGGTTCATGATGATCATCATCATCAGCCTATATATGTCCCACTGCTGGGCACAGGCCTCCTCTCATAGATGAGAGGGATTGGGCAGTAGTCCCCACGCTGGCCCAGAGCGAGTTGGGGACTTCACATACAACTTTGAATTTCTTCGCAGATGTATGCAGGTTTCCTCACGATGTTTTCCTTCACCGAAAAGCTAACGGTAAATATCAAATGATATTCCGTACATAAGTTCCGAAAAACTCATTGGTACGAGCTGGGATTCGAACCCACGACCGCCGCTTGACAGCCGCATGCTTGAACCACTGGGCTACCGTAGCATGATGATACTATTTTTAATTTTTTAAAAGGTCCTAATTTTGCAATTTTGCCGAAATTAAATACGTTATATGGTTCCGTTAGTTCGTTAGTTCCATATTTACAGCAACATAATATATAAGCGCTATGCGGTGTTAATTATTCCAGTATAGGCTACAGTTATTGTTTCCCAACAGTTAACTGAGCAGTTTCCCACACAAATGGAATACTCATACTCATACTCATACTCATTTATTTGCAATGGATCATATACATTACACGTCAGAAACAATGAAAATATGTCAAGGTATAAATGATTTACAAATTATGTTAACTGTCACAGTAATATCATCGTATCAGGTGAAATTATTTATTAAATTATATCTAACAGATACAGTCAACATCAGAAACATGTACCTATATGTATACAGTCTAGGAGTTCATCGCTTAGAGATAAGGTTGTTTGATTGTAGGTACACAGGTACATTATAAGATATGAAAATAGTATTGCGTAAAATCGGGTATGCTAATAATACCAAGTCGGGTAAGTTAATACCATGCGATACTTCGGCTATCGGCAGCATGGTGGTTTACATCTGAACTTTATTACATCTCTATGCCTTAAGCGGCAATAACACTTCGTCGTTCGCCGCATGCTGCATGCAAAGGACACGTTAGTCGGCCGCATTCGGCGATCGACAGCTGCCAAGACGCCGTAGTAGGCGGACAGACTAGTGTAAAGACGACGTTCGTTGGCCTAAGTAGTTTAAAATGAATTCGGCGGCCGCATTAGGTGAACGACGAAGTGTAATTGCCGCTTAATATTTGGTTTATTTATGAATGTTTGGTCTTTTTTTTCTATGCCCGTTTATGAAGTTCTCACGAGAATACTTCAAGATATCAAAGAATTATTTCCACAGGAAAATAGGCACCCCGAACTAAAAATTCCGAAAACATTTTAAGTACCAACGAAAAGTGAAGCTGACACTGACATTTGACACTTTTCTCATATCGTACTGCCTCCGCACCGACAAATCAGAAAGTCGCCTACATCGAAGAAACGAGTGAACACTGATCAAGCATCCATTTAATTAAAAAAACCCACCTTCATTAAGAGACATTCACACTCACCTGATATACATTGAATGAGACGTTCAAGTGCAATAGTAATTAAAGAGATTCCTAGCTTTTTACTTTAATTCCTATAATGTTGTAAAAAGCTGTTGTTGTACGCGTTTACAGTTACTGTCTGGCTGGGATCTTGAACTCTGATTTTAATATGTAACTGTGCTGTTATTTCTGTAACTTCGTTTCACTTTGCAATTATCGGATATACATACAATACTGGAGTACAGATGCACCCAAACTCATAAAAAAACTTGAAGAAAAGACTGAGGGAAGCAAACTTGAAGAAAAGATGAGGGAAACAAATGCAGATCGCAGGGCTGATTCATTTTTCTGCCAAAGGATAGGTATAGCTATCCAGCGGAGGAATATAGCAAGCCGCGTGGGCAGTCTGCCTCAGGGGATAGATTTTGGGGATTTTTATTATATTAATATTTAAAAGGTTAGTTTTATTATTAGTTTTAATGTTACATTCTGTTTATTTTATACTTGATTTTATTAAAATTTGGAGGCAGATAATTAATATACATATATCACCTCTATGAACTCACTGGTAGTCAAGCGATAAGTCACGCGATTTTTAATTAGAAGGTCGCGTGGTGGATCCCAGCTCGTACCCCCGAATTTTTCATAAAAATTTGGAAACCGGTCGCGCTTTGTAAACATACTTTAAAGATACTGCCGCGAACATGACCGGTGCGGCCCGTGTCGAAACGTCGGTAATAAATAAATAAATAGTAGTAAATACATAATAAATAGTAAATACATAAATATCGCATGGACCTGTTTAAAAGAATATTTTTATATATAGATCAGACAAAATGATGCATGTAATACACATCCTACTGTACTAGAACATATCTACATTGAAGATGTTTTTTTTGACAGTATAATAGATAGGTATTAACTCTAGCCACCGCTAGGTTACCTCAGATTACCGACGAAGTTTATTGGTCGTTAATAGAATCTATGGCGATAATCGATTTAAGGCCGGCGCTGGCAAGTGATAATATCATTAATCGCTAGCACGCTAAAGACTTTACACTTAAGGCGCCTGTATACGCAAGGCCTTCTCCATACAATCTCTGTGCAAGTTTTATTCGTCAGTTTTGGCACTCCCGCCTATAATTTTTTTTGCTTGTTAATATTAGACATTCGAAGAATGTCAAGCAAAAAAACAAAAAAATTAAAACAAAAAATTAAAAAGTAAAAAATAAATATTTTTTCTTGAGGTTCTAGCTAACTAAAAAATAAGCGGACCTGCGACCAAAAATCATAAACGTGTAATGCAAACACAAGCCAAGAAAAACTTGCACAAAGTTTGTATGGGGAGTGCTTGCGTATACAGGCGCCTTAATAATCTAGAGGTGGTTAGAAGCTATACTTCTGTCGTTTAACTGATGGGGCGGGAAATATTGAACAAGAAATAAAAAGTATTTCAGGAGGTAAACATTTCTCAGCGAAATTTATGGTCCCATTTTTCTTGCAAACGCGAAATATTTTTATAAACAAAACTGGAACAGAAATTACAGGATAAGTACAAGAATTTGGATTTTCCAGACAGTTTAAGGCCATCAACAATAAGGAAATTAGAAAAGCTTTAATCTACGTAATTCTTTTTATCCAATTGTCCTTTTCGTCCCGACAGACGAGGTGTTTGTCGCGGTGCTTATTCTTTTGTTCCGGCAGTAAATAGGTAGCAGGTAGTTAGCTGTGATTCAGTTATCGGGAAAGCGTTCCAGGCGCCTTCAGGACTGTTTTACAGAGTTGGCGTAAGGCATAAACGCCATAAATGGGTCATAAACACTTGAAAAAACAAAAGTCGCCCCTCCTGTGGTCAATAGTTAACGGCGTATGAGCATGTAAGTTATGATTTTATTACATGGATTTATAGAACCGGAGACGCCGTTTATGCAGGTTACGAGACCAATCCAAAATTAAGCTTTGTAGCCCTTAACTTTTGATATGTCCACTGGAAAGACGCGAACCTAAATCTGTTTATGACCCAAATAATATATAATCTGACGGTCCCTCAATGCTGAGAATTGTGGTTTGGCCCGGCCGGACACGGAACGGTCTAGCTTAAATCATCCTTAATATTTACATTTCAAAATTTATATTCTTATTCATGTGTCATCGAGCCAGTCTCCTAAGCCAGCATCTAATATTTGATCGATGATGATTTAAAAACTATATTCTTTGCGGCGGGGTCGGTATATTGAATCCTGACTGAAGCGAAACATTCTACGAAAAAATCCCCTGCGTAAGCGATACATTCTAAATTAGAATCTTGAGCGTGACCAGGGATTCAAGCGTTTACGCCTGAAACATTTTGATACCGAGTGTAACGTACTGTATTTAACACCTCATATTAACTTTGATCCCTTCATCAGAAGGAAACAATATCGTATTATGTCCAAAAGTTTTACACTTATGCCACAGCTTGTCTTGCTTTTCTTTTTTACACCTTCTATTCCGTCGCCTAAGGCTATAGCGCTATAAACCTCTGTGTATGAAATATCTTACGGGAAAATACATATAATTTACGATGGAATATTTACATACAATGCCGATGTGGACCAAAAGAAACAATAACGCGATATTGACGTTGACGTCAAAAAGTACTGATAGGTACTTTCGTTATTTTCTTATTTTAGGAAATGATATTGGGGACAATATTATTATTATATTATTTTTTCATAACGGAATTGTGGAAAATAAGCACACAGCCTGCCGAATGCAGGCTCAGTGATGTGTTAATAGGAATAGATACATTTTAATTCCAGCCATTTACCAGCAGTCAGGACGACCTAAACAGCGATGAAATTATACATAATGAATCATTCAGTTGTCTTGTATCTATCAATCATAGTTGTACACTACACTTTAATAAACGCCTAGGCTACGAAACCACAAAACGATTCAACTGTATGTCACAAAAAATAAAATATTAAGTACCTGTAGGTAAACAAAATAATTTCTGAGAAAGTTCTGGAGCGATTGCTCAGATGTCATGACTTTATATCAAAGTTGCCCCGACTTATAAACGACTTTAACTTGTTCCTCACGGCTATGAGACATTCATAATGAACATGGATTAAGGGCACTATTTCTAAAAATATTTACTCTTTAGAGGAAAGGAACAAAATATATAACAGATTTGAAGTATCACTGAGGTTGTACATACCTATTGGTGTTATTATTTGCATGTTTGTGCGTGCGGAGGGAGAGTGGGAACATTATCTGCAAGAAAAATTCGCAAGTACCTACCTACAGGTAAATAACTTTGGACTTCACACTGAGGTATGCTATTATACCATGGGATATTACAATTTAATACTAATGTTATAAAGTTTCTATTACATGCACACTGTCTAAAAATCGTGCATTTTTAATACAAACTCTATTACATTAGCCAGTCTTTCAGTTTCAGTCCAATTGTTAAAAATAATTTTTTGCTTAAGTTCTTCTACCAGACCTAATTAAAACAAGAAACAGCTCCGTTACTATATAAAGCTTTAGGGACTATAAGCATCGTACCGTTTAATTAAATTCGAATTATCAATAAATCTCTCATCATTTTAGTTTAAATGTATTAAAACTTGAAAAGCCTCTTAAGAAGACTTTGGCAATGAGTTAAACGGCTTAAAGGGAATAAATTATACCTGTTGGGTGCAATTAAGAACGAAAGTTATGGCGCTTGAAATGAGGAGATTTCTGGTGCCGGCTAAGTGAGCGTGAAGGGCTCTTATGTACTGTAATGTAATGTTACCACAGTTTAGTTTTGTCCTAAGTTTCAAAGTACTTAAAAGTTACTATTGGGGCAGATTGCTGGAACAAATTGTTGTAAATGTGGACAAGCTGGAACCAGGCTCACCCGCCGCGGCCGCGTGTGGGCTGTGGTGGCTGGTATTTCTTTTTTTTTGAACCTGACTGTGGCTGGGCCCAATAAATCGATGAGAGTAGCGTGGGGAAAATCCAGGGGCAACCTCCGACACGGCCACGCGGGCGGTTTACACACTGGAATACTCTTAGAGTTTGCGCTCCAGTGAGATTAGTTGAGCGGTTTCAACCGAATCTGAGGTGTGACAGTGGAATCTGGGAGTTTTGTCGCTGCGCTGGTTCATTAAACATACATGTATGTATATCATTCTTCCCGCTCACCAGATTTTACATCCGAACAAGGAGGTAAAGTCCAATAAGTTACGGCGTAAACACCCATACAGATGGTAAATACCAGATATTTTCTTTTCCTCCTTTTTTTGTTAACCTGTTTAAGGCACTTGTATTTTATGTAAGTAGACACGGCTTTTGAAGAGCTTTTCCCAGTAATATGATATTTACTAAGTCAGTCATCTGAACGAGTAAATTCTTTGTCGTGCAAGTCTCAAACAGTTCTGCTTGAATAATTTTAAAAATAGCATTCTTCAACTACCAGAAATCTTCTTTAAGATATTCTTCGGTAATATTCATGTGATGTTATTTTGTAATTTATCACTCATATTCATCTGAAGTTTCATCAACATTATTCATATTTCATCTATCTATTACCTATTTATGCATAATTGTTTTATCTTCTCGTTCATTACTAAACATGCCCATATCAAGATTTTGCAACATAACTGACGCCAATTTCTTCATTCTGTCTTCATAAAAGACGCGTCAATTAGTTTGATAAGGGTCATTCTATTTAAGATGACGGGTAATTACAGATATAGCAGAAATGATGCAATGTAACCTTCGCTATCGTATGTTGCTTCACAAATTGCAAGAATTGTTAATCAAATTGCACAGCTGACATTTCTCTATGTACTTTCATTGTTGCATCGCATGCACAATAGGTTGGTTTGAATGGATTGATAATATAACAATGCTTTCGGGTCGTGTCAGGTTTGTGGAACGTGTTATGTAAGGACAATGAGCCTGATTGTTCAGTCATGATACTGCTGAATTATTTATCTAAATATGAATAGATCTTTACGACATTTTACACTATCATCATATTCATCATTATTAGCTCATTTCAGCTTGTTATAGGCTTCTCTTCGAGTATGCCACTCGCCCCGGTCCTGAGTTTTTTTCCCAAGAGTGACCCGCAATTTTCCTGTCGTCAAACCATCGACCTGACATTACGTTGAGATCCAAATTTGATACACTGATTATTTATTTATTATCTAGACTTTCCCGCGGCTTTTATTTTGACTAAACGTAGTGTGAACACTTATTTTTTACTCATAGTTTTTGTTCACAATAGTAAAATGATTACAAGGAAAAAGTAAAATAATGAATAGAATAATGATGAACAATATGTAGCAAAACAAATTATGTTAATATAAAAAGGCAAGGAAAGGAAAGGAAGGCATCAAATTCTTTCCTTATTTGAGGGCATCAATTACTCTTTTCCTCATAAGGTGTGAAAAGCAGTATGACTGTACCACTCGATTTCTAAATTATTTGTAACACATTTCATGTTTCACCAGAGGACCTCATGGGCGGTGTAAAAAGCAGTATGTATATGTCACGCGGTAACAAAATTAATATTATAGGATATTTGACTTCACTCAGGATTCGATCCAATACACCACCGTGCTGTAAATATATCATTTTGCTCCCTTCAGATGCAATCGAATATTATTACATGCTTTAATGATAAAAATACGGTACCTACATAATCAATACAAGTACCCTGTAAATGCAAACAACAGGCGTCACATATGATTGCCCTAGGGTTCTCTGGGAGACAAAAAGCATGTGTGACTGTGTGTGTTGGAAATATATTTGATACATAAACTCTCACTACTATATATCATAATAAACATAATGTCAACATTACGAAAGAAAACTAAACTGTCTTCTCAAATTCTCATAAGCACGACATTAAACAAATATTGCAGTTTGACGACCGCTTTAGCCTAGTTGGTAGTGACCCTGCCTACGAATCCGAATTTATTTATGTGATGAGCACGTACATTTCTTCCTGGGTCTTGGATGATTTCTATGTATTTAAGTATCTATTTATCTATATAAGTATGTATATCGCCGTATAGTATATCCATACAAGGTAGGTACAGCGGGCCAACGAAAATGATGAGCACTTTAGTACTTTGTCAAATTAAAGAGGTGTCAAATTTTAAGACGTTTCAGTCTAAATATTTCTTAGATTTCGATGTGACAAGGTTCTAAGTATGCTCAACATTTTCATGGGCTGACTGTACGCTTAGTTTGAAACTAAGTCGATTTGTGTAACATAGTCTACAAAAAAATATTTATTCTGTTCTAATACTGTGATAAAGCCCAAGACAGAAAGAGACCACAAAGAACCATGCACCCATTTAATTATTCTCCTATGAGAAAAATATCTTATGTTTACCACACTTATATCCCCAATAATATACAAAGGATAATCCGATGGGTGTAATATTGAAGGAACATGTACCGAGAAACTTTCCTGACAGCTTAAGTCACAGATATAGATAAATAAATTCGAGTTTCACTTTCCAAAGACATTTGGAGTATTATATCGGAATGTAACGGAACGCCCGAGGTAGTAGGTAATAAAAGGCGAGGCGTGACCTTCACCTATAAATTAGTACATACTGAATAGAAAATAACGTAACACTTATACAGCATTTATACAGAGGATGAAGAAGACTTGAAAAACGGATGCCGGACTGCCGGTGCGTATGTACACATCCACGACAAAGGAATTCGAGCGGACGAGGTACTAAAATATGTGACAAAGTTGTAATGATTGTGACTTTAGATGTCGATGTAAAAATAATACTGTAGAGTTTAGCGGTTATGACGTAGTGGGTGTGGAAAGGGCCTTTTTAAGGCATGAGTGAATAGGCATCTTCTGGGTGAGCTGACTTCACCGTCGCGTCGGCCTTATCAGAGGTCCCAGGTTACCCTTGGCAGAGGTCCCAGAAAATATATTTTTGGCAGAAAATTTTAAAAGGGGATCAAAATTGTCAAATCCCTTTGGGGTAAAATTTCCAAAATGCAAGCTTTCTACCGATATACATACACATAAAAGACGTCCATAAATCAACGATCTCAATATGTCAATCTACCTATGTCCATTATTGCACAAAACAACTATTACTATCACGATTTTCGACCATTTCCCAATAGAGAGGTCGTTACGTGGAGAGTGCATTCTGAATTCTAAAATCGAACGGTTATACTTTTAAATTATGCAAACAAATATTCTCGATGCGCCAGTGCTGAGGCGGGCATAAAGTCGCTTGCAGTGCAAATAGCGGCGAGACTGGCCAGTTTGAAATAAAATAAAAACAAGCGGTGTTTTCTCATTCAAATCAACATAAAGTAGATGGGAAACCGCAGAAAACCCTCTTTAAAAATAAAATAAAATAAATGGAAGGGTAACGATGATGGAATATTGTCAAATGCTGCAAACATTGCCTACCATACTTAACTTTGCCTACCGAAAAATATTGATTTAACGTGATTATTTTTTAAATATAAGTACGTGAAAAAAATATTAGCTATCGCGTAAGATAAAAAGGCAACAACTTAGTGAACAAAAAATTAGTCTATAGAACTCGCACAGATGAAATTCAGTCAGAGTCCTGTAAGGATCCATTTTCTACTTAGGTACTGAGTCATCAAGATTTGATCTGATATTTGATCCAAAAGATCTTTTAAAATCTAATCTTCTCCCTTCATACGAGTATATATCTTCAACGCCTTTAGATTGTTTCATTTTACGACATGATACACATAAGTACATACACAGTAAGCTGCAGCTTGTAAAGTCCTTCATTTAAAAACAAACTTTAAAAGGCGAGGAAGATGGTCGCTTTTAAAATAATGTAATCGGGTGACTTGTACACATTTGGGAAAGTTATGGTTCTTAGATATATGACATAATACCGTCATAAGAGAAAGACAGGATGTCGACACGATATTTTTGTAGGTAATATAATAATAATATACTTTATTGTGCACCACAAAGTGAAATTATTACAAAATAAACTTAAGACTATATAGCTAAGGCAACAACAGGCGGTCTTATCGCTAAAAAGCGATCTCTTCCAGACAACCTTTGGGTAGCAGGAAATTAAGTATACGACAGTTAACAGGTAGTGCATAATTAAAAGAAAGACAGCGATACAAACAAACATCAATAGTATATAATAAATAAAATAAATAAATACAAATAACTGAATATAAATAAATATAATATGCAAATACATATACATACATATATATATATACATACATATACCTATATACGTATATACATGTTACATAATAGATATATATATAAATGCAAAGGCAATCAAGGGAGCGACAGGAGATGAAGTTTCAGAGCTTTTTTAAATACGGGGAGGGACTTTGAGCATCTTAAATCTGACGGCAATGCATTCCAAAGCCGAACTGCGCGAAAGGTAAATGAGGAGTTATAGAATTTAGAGGAAGAAGGTGGTGGAGCAAGAAGATGATTTTGAGAGGATCTTACGGAAGAAAGCCGCGAGAAACGTTCCTTAAGATATTGGGGCGTTGCTGGGTTAAAGAGTATGCCATAAAGAAGAGCGAGAATATGAGAGTCGCGACGACGACGAATGGGAAGCCACTTAAGTTGGGCACGGAAGTCAGAGACGTGGTCATACTTGCGCAAGCCAAATATGAACCTGATACAGAGGTTTTGGAGACGCTCCAGCTTATTTAGCTGCTCATAGGTGAGATCAAGGAAACAAACGTCAGCATAATCTAATATTGGAAGAAGCAGAGATTGGGCTAGCGCAATTTTAGTGGCGTGTGGCAAGAAATTACGGAGTCGACGAAGTGAACCTACTGCAGCAAACATCTTCCTGCTCACTTCGCTCACCTGAGGTAGGTATGCTGATGCTGAATTCCATTCCACATTCCTAACAGGGGTGTTTTATTGTGATTAAACCTTGAAGCTATCCTTGTGTATATTTATTTGTTTAACTCGTAAAAGCAACTATGGAGACGATTTTATCCTAGCCTTGGTTGAACTTAGCCTAGAACTTAGTCAATTCCATAACCCGGCGGGGGTTATGGAATTGAAAATCAAACATGCATAATACAAAAATTTTGATTCGATATTAACCTATGTCTTCATGGATTAATAATATACGCAAAAGTCTGGACTACAGACCTGAGTATTCCAGTGAGTGTGTAAATAACATTTTAAAAAATATTATAAATATTTCTTTACAAACTTACGCAATCGACTTGGTCCCAAACTTAGCAAAGCTTGCTCTATGGGTACTAGGCGAAGATATACATACATAAATAGATAAATATATCCTATCATCCCTCCAAAATCATAAATGTGAAAATGAGAGCCAAGTTCAATATTATTAACAATATCGTAACTGTCGACTTCGCCGACAAAAGACTTGAGATCTAAATGAATGCCAAGTTCTGTACCTACATACGATAATCTAGCAAAGAACTGAATTTTACAGAAACCTAACATTTTGTAACGTGAATTTATTTGTTTCCAGGATCGGGTCATCTAAGGAAGTCCCACGTGACCAGCCATAGAAAGTAAGTTCACGTTATAGATGTCGTGCTTCCGATAGATACAGTTAAGTTTCTTCGAAACAAAACACAAACGAATGCATTTGCGTTTAGTCTCATTTTGTAAGGCAACGCGAGCAGCGTCTGTGTTAGTTAGGTGGTAACTTTTTTTGCCATATAAATTAAGGCTAAATGCAAAACGTGTTCGTTTATAGAACTTTTACTAGAGGTACCGATAGATACAGGTGTTACGGCGCGTTATGTGGCTTACGTGATTCGATTGACCAAAATTGGTTCGCGGTTGCTGTCCAATTCGCTTCTCCACAACCGCACGGTAATGAAATAACGCTCTGAGTGCTGGTGTATGGTATGGTAAGTGGTTGTGGTAAATAGTGGAAGCGGTACACATCTGCGCATGAATAGGTAATGCAAAAAGATCTGGATAAGGTCAGTTCGAACCAGTAAGATATATTTGTTATTTTCTTCCTATTCAGCTAATTTTATTGGGCAGTGGCTGGATTAGAACATTTAAAAATTGTATTTGTTTACTACGACCCTAATAGCAGCATCGGAAAAGCGAGAGCATGTTCTTCTTTTGTTTCTTCCTATTTTGATAAAACTAAAACCAACTTTTTGGTAGTTGGTGGTACCTATTTCTAAGTGTTCAAAATAATCATGAAAAAAGGTAGTTTCATCCGTTCTGTCTTAACACACAAAGGAACAATTGCGCAAGCATTATTATCCCGTAATACACACAAATTAAGTAATGCATTAACACGTGTAGGTGAAATGAAAATGAAAATGGTTTATTGGTTAATAATAATAACAATGTGAAAACATTATAAAGGCTGGTATCTCATATTAAGTACACCGGTACTTGTGTCAGGAGACACAGCTCTTCCAGAAAACGAGAGTGGGTGCAACCAATGAACTATGCTTCTATAATAATATAAGATATCTTAAGATTACAATTAAGACATGACTGTATAGATTATAATTAAGACATACTATTTATAATACATTATATCACAATTTGTATTGATTCTAATTTAGACATTATTCCATCCGACAAGTAAATATCGTTTTATAATACATTGAATAACATCACTAATGCTAATTATTTTAATTACAAATTAATCTGATTATTTTATTTATTGTGTGTTAATGTGCGTGCGTATGTATATTATGTGTGTGTGTGTGTGTGTGTTTTTGGTTGGCAACATTGTACAACAAGGTTTACGCATAATCCCGACTATATGATTACAAATTACAAGACAACACAGGTGTCACAACTCGCAAGTAACATTGATAGTGGAGCAATGGCCAAAATATGCTGACGAGCAAAAATAACGGGTACACTTTCAATGCAACTTCCATACAAACAGTACCCGTTATTTTTGGTCGTCAGTATATTTCTCCTCAAACGCAAATTTTTTTCACAGAAATCATAACACAGCTAAACCGCAAAAAGTGAAAGTTATAAATAACAAAACAATCACAAACCAAGTTAGACCCCCTATTTGTATACTCATCACGGAATTCATCGAACCCCCGAGTCTGATAAGAATATCTGATAAGGGGCTTACATAAGCCGGTCCCTAGTGTTTATGCTTGTTATTGAATATTTTCGCCAATGCTGAGATTAATATCCTGTTCCTACATCGTTAACATTATTGGATGGACCAATACGATATCGGTTTATCTAAATTGCATTAAGGCAAGGCCAATTCAAGATCTGACGAAAATATTAACGTTTGAGCTTCCAGAGTGTGAAGAAATAAAATGTGGACTTGCACTACACAAAAAATACTCTAGACTAAAAAAGAAACAAAGAAACACAAAAGGATTAGGATATTAGGATAGTGAAACATGTGTTTTTTTTAGGTATTAGTATCATAAATAAATAAATTTTCTATCTTTAAACCTACAATTGCTAAAAGTGGCAATGAAAATAAATTTCATGTACTCTGCCTACCCCTTTTTGAGAATACAGGCGTGAGTTTATGCATATAAAATAACCAAATGAAAAATTATATCTGAGTAAATTTGCATTTATAAATATGTAGTTCTCTCCAAACTTCCGCGAGGCAATCTTAAGATTAATCTAATTAAATCGTCCTACTTAAGCGTCCTTGGAAAGTTATTTCAACGTATAACGGTCTATTAGGGACTTAATTCAATTTTCCGCAAAGAAATCGTCTGAAAGCACAACTTAAACACTAGTTTGTATAAAAATATCGTGACAGCGTCACGTTCGTCTTATGTTTTTTTATTAGGTATTGTGAATCTGGGATTGCGTGTCTAATATGCGTGTCACTATTATTATCATTAATGATGACCATATCGCCGGTAACGACATTGTTAAGAATCGTGGGTTGCTATTATATGTCAGCTTTCATTCAATTTGTGTTAACTTAGTGACAAATATAAAATTTCATTTAATGTGTTATCGTTTTTTTTTATAAGTATAACGTATATTCAGCTTATCAAACCTATTTTACCTAAAATACTGTTGAAATTCGTAGGTCTTTATCTCTTACTTTGACATTTGTGTTTGTGAGAAAGAGACAGAACACGTTTTAATTAATATAAATCTGTCAAGAATGTCAAGACAATATTATATCAGTGAGGAGTAAAAATCTAAAACTAGGTCATTACATCAAAAATAAAATTAGGAACTTACCTACTTTTTTTCCTCGTTTTTATTCTTTGCTTTTGTATTGTTTTATATAGATTACTCAGATTTATGTAGTTTTGACTTGTACTACTGCCATTGCGGTCTACTTACAGAATAAAGTTAAATTTGACGACCGCTTTAGCTTAGTTGGTAGTGAACCTGCCTACGAAGCTGGAGGTCCCGGGTTCGAATCCCGGCCGGGGCATTTATTTGTGTGATGAGCACGAATATTTGTTATTGGGTCTTGGATGTCTTCTATGTATTTAAGTATTTATTTATCTATATAAGTATATATATCGTCGCTTAGTACCCATAGTACAAGCTTTGCTTAGTTTGGGACTAGGTTGATTTGTGTAAGATTGTCCACAAATGTTTATTTATTTATTTTATTTATTTATTCATTTTATCAAACAAAAATATCTGCACCTTTTATGGCTTTACGAAGAGTGTACACAGACTACAAAGCCATCTACCGGGTGCGTCGACAACATTGGTTCGTACCGTTATTTTTAAATAACATATTATTATAAAACCTTACATTTATTCAACATAAAAATGAGCTACATACACCACTAATTGAACACGATGAATAGAAGTAATACATGGAAGTAAAATAAAAATAGGTAAGTAGGTAAACTTGATTATCACGTTTGCATATTATTTACATCGTTTGCAATCGTATCGTTTAAAGCCGTTCGACTTTTACAATGATTTTAACAGCGAAAGTTATCGTGTAACTGACGTCTTTAAGTGTTTTTTTCTTTTATGAGTGAACGTGAATAGCCTTACTGTGATGATTCATCCATACAAATGCATTGGTAGTCAATTATCAGTACCTATTAGAGTTTCTGTATATAATCTTGCGATTGGCTGGCATTGGCATTGTATACTTGTGAAATTTGTTTATAGTTTAACGAAGTTAATCTGTCAATATTAACTTCGTTAAACTATAAATGGTTTGGGCCATGCTTTTCTGTCTGTTTATAGTTTAACGAAGTTAATCTGTCAGTAAGTCTGTCAAATGGACTATCTAACAGACAGAAAAGCATGGCCCAAACCAGATACTTAAATAGAGTAAAGATTCATATATTGTGTATTTTTTAATTTCATCTAGTTGACGCAGTTCTTGCAAGAAAACATATCAAAAGATTTATAACTAAATTTATAGTCTAAAGGATTCAATTTTTTTTTTCCTAAATAGAATTTGATAATGCTAAGGTATACAGTTTCGAAATGTTTTCTTGCAGAATTACACACTGTACATAACTGGTTTTTTTCCTCATTTTATTCTTTGTTTTTGTGTTGCTTTATATAGATACTTAGATTTCTTGATCTTAAGTAGGTTAAGTATTATCATTTATCATTGTAATAAGCATATTTTTGTGAGAAAATGGCTGACTGTCGAGTTTCTTTCGGCGTTTCTTCTCGGCAGTGGCCTCTGTGAAACGCTAGTAGGGTTTGACTTGTAAAAGTGCCATTGCGGCCTACTTACAGAATAAAGTTCATTTTATTCATTTTATTTTTAATCTATTGTGTCGACGATGCGCTCTTCCCTTGTGAGACTCAATTCTGAGTTTCGTAACAATTTATCCATTATTTCTATACGTATAGTGCTTCGTTTGAATAATATATCTAGCGATATTTGATCTCAAAGAAATTACCCTTATTTAGATACTTCTGAAACTCATCGGAGTTTTCTATATAAAACATTAGATTTAGGTAGGCAATACTACCGGGCAGATTTGAAGCGTTGTGTACACCAGCCCTTATAGATCGATAATGGTTGTAACACGCTCGAAGCACGTCGATGCAATCAATAACGGTTATTAAACAGCCGCTTCGCGCGTCGCCCGATTGAGATAAATCCGGCTCCCTGGGATTCGATCACTAACTTACGTTTTACATGTTCGCTTTCACGCGCGTAGTAACATGTCAGATCGAGCACGTGACGTGAAGCACATTTAAATAAAATTGAAACGCGTAAAGGGAGTTTCTGACCAAACGAAGGTGTCAATTTGCTTATGAACTTTTCGCCATCAGAGGTATAGGTAAGAAGCGCGTTACCTTAAGTAGGAGCCCCCACGGGATGCACCAGTACTGATCAGTGATCAGTCTCACGCCTTTGGGGCTTACTAATATCTATTGACGATCGCAGCCCCCAACTGCGACCGTCAACGCCTCCGAAAACCTTAGTTGCCTTCATAGATATAAATATCTGGGCAACCGAGCTTTGCTCGGCGTTTTCCCGGGCATGAGACCTAGCTAGATCGATTGCTCGTCCCGGAAAACCCCCACATACCAAATTTCATCGAAATCGTTAGAGCCGTTTCCGAGATCCTTGAAATAAATATAGAAATAAATAAATATACAAGAATTGCTCGTTTAAAGATATAAGATATACACTCTGTAGTTAATGATGCGCCAACGAGCGACCGGGGCTGTCTTTCTCATACTTGCTCATATTCATACAAAATTTGTACTACGCAATTTGGCCGGTTTGCATATCTAATGTATTGCTTATGGAAGTTTGCCTTTGCCTATAACCCGACCATGAAAAAAATGTTTGGTCGGTGATAGGGACAAAACATGCCACTCTTTTCTATTTCCTCTTATAGGAATCGCAATAAGACTATCTTTCTCTAGCAAAGCGTGTCAGCCTTGAGTTGCCTTGTACGACGGCAAAGAGTACGTAGAAATATTGTGTTGCTATAAACTGTGATTTCTCTAAAGTAATGTCCGTGCCAGACGGTCGAAAACAAGCCCTAAAACCGGGCGACCTTGTGCACGGACTGTGTAGACAGTTGTTTCCAGCAAGATTTTCTTTGAAAATCGGTCTTTGCGGACCAAGGTCGCTCCGTCCTAGAGACTTGTCGACGACCGTCTTGCACAGGCTTTGACTCTTTAAGGTTTTGCAGTTGGGGGCTCAAAATATGACCGGGCTAGTACGTGCGAAGCTCATTGATATCACATTAGAAAGCGGAACTTAAGTTTCTAATCAAACCCTGTCACTTTTGCTATGAAATACACCTACGGCTTATAAAAGAAAAGCAAGGTATCGGAAAACCGCTTGTCATGTCACAGGCAACAGGGTTTGGTGTATACTAATATCGAATGATAATGTCAACATGTTTCGGTGGTTGGTATTTCGAAATTTATTCTTAGGGGGTTAAAACGGGTCATTTGTATGGAGAACAAAATTATTTTTAAGATAGAAGCTTAAACCTTCCCTAATACATTAAGATTTAAATTGAAAGAAAACAGTCTTCAGCGTTTTTTTTAAATTCACCCTCTGAAGGAGTGAAAAACGTGAAAAAGGGCTTGAAACTTTGTATGGAGACTAAATTTTTTTTAACAAGATTTTTGAAACGTTGTTACTACCCTACCTACCTACTTTTCTCAGAGTTTTTGAAATTCACCCTCTGTAGTATAAGAAATCGACGGACGCGCGACGGCCGTCGATTTATTGTACTAGATAACGGGCCGGCCCGGACACGGAACGGTCTAGCGGGAATCATCCTTTATATAGAATTAATATTTTCGATGTTTTCTCTGTACACTTAGGCGACTTCCTGAGTTGGCGGGGCGGGATCGATATGTGACATTTTCTTCTTTGACGTAAACTTACTAACGTCGCAAAGATTCTCACTTGACATAATACTGTCAGTATTACGTTTGCGCAGTAGTAATATCATGCGCAGAAGCGGAGCAGTACCGCCTTCAATCGTCCCGCTACCGCGCATCCCGCGCCAGTCAGGAAGCACTCATTTAAATGTAGGGGCGCAGTAAAAAATGGTACCGAGTCGACTGACAGCTGCCACTGACGTTTGACACTTTTCTCATATCGTACTGTCTCCGCACAGACAAATCAGGAAGTCGCCTTAGATAAACTATAGGTGGTCATAAATAAAAACTGTAAAAAGCAACCATAAATTACACTTCGATATTCAGACTTCTTCATGTAGGTACAGTACAAACACATCATGTCATTGTGTGTCATTCTTCATGTATCAAACCAATGATCATTACATTTAAAATCTAAGACAAAAATAACAAGGTACTCAGACACTAATATGACACAAAGAATTATATCTCAATGTCATCAAAAAGCCACCTCATTTCATTAAATCTCATAAAACCAGCAAAGTGCCGGAAAAATGGTGTGAGAAGTAAATTGGCCGCGCCGAGGCTCACGGAAGCCGGGCTTTTGTCTCAAATGTGGGGCGCAGGTGCACAGATCAACAAATAAGAGCAGGCACTTTCATGCAACCAAACTGGCTGGATATCACTGTGCATTGTTGTTTATAGTGCATATTATAAGTGTAGCAAAATCCAAATGTAGTTTCGTCACATTAAGGATGGGTTGCACCAAATCGTCTGTAATCGTAAGCGGTGTATTGAAAGTTTGACAATTTTCTACGGGATGACAGCTGCTGGAGTCATATATATCTTCGACTCTATAATCGTAAGTTGGCGCAATCCACCCTAATTGTGAGATACAATTTACTATAAATCAGAGCTGAGAGCTAGCGCTCCCATGCAAATAAACTGGTTGATTATCTCAGTGTGTTATTGCTGGCACTGTAAAATCTAACTGGAGTGTTATCATCTTAAATACCGATAGGTCAGAAGGTTTACGATTAAAGCCACAACTAATCAAACGGACTGGTTAATTAAATGTTGTCAAGCGGATGCGTTCGCTAACGACCACTTACTTCACTTCACTTTGATTGAAAATTACTGGTTATTTCAGTGAACTATAAATTTTGTGACAACCTGGTAAAATAATGATAAGATCTATGAAGTTCAATAGGGTTACGAAACTATGACACTACATTAACGTTTCATGATTTTCCATCTATGATAGCTCTAGTATAAGTTTTTTCGAAACATTAACTAATTCGAACGCGTTTGCGTTTTGTCTCAAAATGTATGAAAACGCTCTCACCGAGTTTGAAATACGCGCGTTCATCGGTTAGCAACAAATGTAATACTGGCTGTTTTAGTTTCCACTAGTGACCACCAGAGGCGCTGTTCACGTTTTCATACCACTTTCATACATTTTGAGACAAAACGCAAACGCGTTCGAATTAGTTAATGTTTCGAAGAAAACTTATACTAAAGCCACTGCAGTCACTATAAACTACTGTATTGATTCAAGGTTACTTATGTACGAACTATCATTATACTAATAAGCTTCCTCTGATACTTGTCTTTTTTCTTTAAAAACAACGTTACCGACAAAACATTCACTTCTGACAGTTGCTTCATTTCTTTGCCCAACTGAAAACAATAGTGTAGGTACTATTTTTACACGGGAAATACAAACGATCCCATGAGGTGTCAAACTTGTACCTAACAGTAACAAAGTTCAATTTTCATTTCAGGTTTCGTTTAATTAAAAATAGAGCGCAACAGAAAACTAAGTTCTTTGTTTATTTTTCTTGCTCGGCACGAAACCATGTTTATTGTGTTGGACTTTACAATAATAGGTACCACTCCTTTTCTTCCAGTGGGTGTCGTAAGTAGATAGGTTTGAGGTAAAGTGATAGTCCCGACTACATTCATTCAGAAAAAATCTTAACAGCACGATGTAGAAATTGAAAGCCATGGGTACAGCGCCGTCTATCGGTGCATTTTGTAACTAATGTGCGCAACTGAATAAACCTAGTACCTATTGTATGTTGGGTTCTCAATGATAATTCTTTATCTATAATAATAAAAGTCAATTTACATGGTGGAAGGACTTGTATGAGATTTTTATTACATAGCTGTGTTTGATCGAACTGAACCGCAAATAAATAAATAAATAAATATATGCAAATAGTTTTCTCTATCCTTAAACCAACAATTGATAGAAATGAGACTGAAAAAAAAATCATGTGCTCTGCTGAATTTTGAGAAAACAGGCAAATTAATGAAAATCTTTGTACAATTAAACCTTGTTTTAGTTTGTACCGTACCTACTGCAAACTGCGGAACTATTTTTAAATAAAGCCAAACTAACAATATCCGATTAACCTGTATTTTAACACGTTACGTGTGTAAATGATTAAGCCTTCCATTTATAATTTTATGTTAACGGAGCCCGCCGTTACAGTAACATGAAAACGTTTTTACGTCTAATGAACATTGATGGCCTGCGCTGCTAATATGAGCTCGCGAATATGCTCAAAATTCCATGTAATTCCATTTTTTATTGTGATTGATGAAAGTTTTATTTACAGTATATAATTCTAGTTTTATTTATGACTCGGAATACATGTATGTATATATGTATTATATAACGACGATGGCAAACAAGCGTACGATGCCCCTGATAAGTAGTAAGCGGGCTATATAGCGCCTGATAGTAACCTATAGACGTCAGCAACTCCAAAGGAGCCACGTTCACGTTGCCGACCCTTTATAAAATTTGAGGATTCACTGTGTTGACAACGGAAGGGACAAATTTAGATCCCTAGCTTTCAACCCAGTACATCCTCGGAAGCTCTGGCAACCTTGCCCATGATCACCTCCAGGGACACAACACTACATACATGTGTAGGAAGCTGGGTATCTGGACACACGAAAGTATTTTTGCCCAAGCTGAAGTGTAGACGCTTTGCTCGTTTCGCTCGCTCGGTCAATAACCTTGCTCTAATAGTGAAGTTAATTTCAACAGTTATCCGATAGTCTAACCCTCTTAGCACCTGGCGGTACTAATAATTAAATCGGTGCCCGCCGGTCGTTTGATTAAAACTTCCAAACTGCTGGACTTTATGGATGACGAGTTTCCGTTCCCAAGTTAAATTAATTTATCTTATTCACAAAATAGTCTAATGTGTTTATTTCGTCAAACAGACAGTTCCCGAAATCACACTTGCAATCAAATCTGACACCGCTCTACGAATAGAGGTAGAGCAGTGTCAAATATTTAAGAGGGTTCAGTAGATATTTTCAGCTAGAGCGAAGAACCAAAATGGGAGCACTTTGTACCGGGTTTCCGTAACGATTGACCTGTTATTATTGCATCGAATGTAGTATTATTGGTACAATCAACAGCAAATGTAGACGATCACTTTAGTAGGTACTTTGTCGCACTAATTTAAGAATACTGCGACACTTTGGATGCGTTAAAGTAATGAAAAAAAAATGAAAAATTAAAAAAAAAAACGAAATTAAAGAAATAAAAATAAAATATCCAGGTTCTGATTAACAAAAAATAAGCATACTGACCAAAAATCATAAGTGTAATGCAAACACAAGCGTAGAAAAACTTGCATAAAGTTTAGTATGGAGAGAGCTTGCCCACCCCCGCGCCTTTAATATCACCAGACAAGCTCGTGAGAATCGGGTTCTACGGATACTTCTACCACTAAGAAACGCCCTGAAACTAACCCACAATTTCCGCACGTTAGCTTGCACATATATTTAAGTTAGAGCGCGCATAAACTTGCAATTTGCCGCCATTTGCTGCCTCATTAGCCCGGGATTACTCGATCGATATTTAATAGCATCACGATGACATTTATCAGTAGATGCGGAAACCGTGCCCTAAGGCGACTTCCTGACTTGGCGGGGCGGTTTGCTAATTAGTCCCTAATATGTTAACCTAGGTACTTTTATCTCCCGAGCGCGGGTTGGCCATTGTTGTAGTTGTGACACACAGGAACACAAAGGCAACGTGAACTCATTAGCTCCTACGCTTACGCATTTACATAGACAATGCGCATGTATATTCTCAACACACAACCATGACACAACCGCGCTGGTGAGTTAAAAGTATTCTAACCAAAAGCCTACAACTTGCACGCAACTTAGCGACGTTCCGTGGATCAAGAGTTGGACTCTCTGGGGATGAAATTAGAAGAAGTAACCCAAATTGCCCAAGACCGAAGTTGATTCGAGCCCTAACCCTAGCAGAAGGCAACGGGGCGAAGAAGAAGACCCAAAAGCCTACCTTTTTAAATGATCACATCTAAACTTCTCCGAATCTAGTCGGAACAGACGAACATAACGACAATAACAGGTACTCACAGATCCAACAGCTCACCGCAACTGCCGTTTTGTATGTCTATACATGTTTTATGACTATGTTATAGGTGTTATGAGTCTAGTTACTCGTAGACGTCGTAGTTTGTTAGTGGCAATAGAGGCACCGATTAGCCTAAGGCTTTATAAAAGTGATGTACACTTGAATTTAAACTTTCGTGAGACATGTTATAACTTTATTTTACTAAACGGTTCGGTTCGGTGTGCAAGCGGCGCGGGTCGCAGACGCACTCATCCTGATGAAGAACTCCCGAAGAGTTCGAAACATGTCGCCCGAAGTGACAATTAATACGTGAGTTTTAACCGTTTAGTAAAATAAAGTGATGTACACTATTTAAGAATAGAAGTGTGTAGAATTTATTGTCATACATTTATAAAGTACCTACATACCAACGTATGTTTCATATTTTTTACTAAACGGGATATTATCATGTATCACGTTGATATAATCGCGAATATTTATATTCGTTTATATTCAAGCTACATTATTTTCGGGAGCGAAAAAGATCACGTGATGGTAAAATATATAATGCTGATTCTTCAAACGTTGTATAGAGAGGTACAGGTACAAGCAAACTTACCATATTTAACTTTCAAAACTACTGAAAAACAGAATACATATTACTTTTGTTACAACGATTTCAACCTAATGAATGAGTTCTAACTTCAACGACTGCTCGAACAATACGTGTAGGTCAATTTGGTTGTCACATCCGCATTCAAATCCCATTTCAATCTGTTTAGTTTAACGAACGCAGTGAAGCACACTGAAATCTGAAGCGCCGAATGAAAATAGACTTCCCGTACAACATAATGTAATGTCATGTCCATTACAAAATTGCATTGCACTTTTACGAGAGTGCTTTGTGAGTGCATAGCATTCGTAATGCAGTCTAGAGCACTAAAAGCTTACAGTTAATCTCTTTAGATAGTCTTTATGTCCTTTACAACAGAGTCCTCTTTATTTTTTAATGGCAATGATATTCGTATTTTATGGGCACTTGTTTGTGGTTTTCTATTGTTCTCTTTCTTTTAAACGCAAATTCGTTCTATATGTAAATATTACCAGGAAAAGACTCATTACCTTAAAAAAAGTAGTTCATATTTATTTATGTTATGTCTTTCTACACTTTTTTCCATTGGGACTTAATTTTTCAGAACATCGATTACATATTGAGAAGTTGTAAGGAAAAAAAGGCATTTTCTTCTACTATCTACGTACATAATCATATCATTTAGTTTTCTACAGGGTGAAATATTGCTATTATATCTCCATAAACATTATTGTCGCCCGAGGCTTGAGTGAGCCAAGCAGATCCTATTCACAACTTATTTCATACCTACCTCACCGCTATATCTTGGGATTCGTACGAGTAATATAACGCGTAATCGTAGGTTTTCGAAGGCTTTTACAACTTATTTCATTCCACCTCACCGCTATATTTTGAAGCTGGCAGTAATATTTAGTAATGCGTAATTTCGAAGGTTTTTAAAGGCGTTTTGGAAACATATGCTCACAAGATCTATGCACCTTGTCCCTTTAATTTCATGTTTAAACTGTCATGCTAAGGTACCTACCCTTGGTTGCTTGGATAAAATAGTCTAAGTACCAAAAGTGACCAGCTACTTTTTAACAGCGGTATATAAAATTGATGGTCATTGGTCATCATGAGCTAACATTTTGAGTCTGCATATTTATATCTGCGAAAAAGCGGTTTAGGATTGATTCCTTCATATCTCGGACTCTGATCTATGAAATAATGCATATATTCAGCAGCGGGATGCATAGGTTATCCTACACTGGTCCACCTAACACGTGAAGTTGTGAACAACAACCCAGCTTGTGTCCGATTTCACCTTTCCATCCTAGTCCGGAGCATCGTGAGGGAGTCGGGCTACTTTTACTTTATTTATTGCCTCCTGGGGACGTATCATACAATATAAATTTGAATAATGCACTACATAATGACATCAGTATGCTAAGGATAAAATGTTTTTCTAAATCTGTGTAGTGTCAAAAGGTAACAGGCAGACGTAAGCGGAACCTACCGCCGACCTACCTGCCGACCTATTTTATTGAATTTATTGCGTTACTCTTGAATATTTTTTATAGGACACTGCTATTTACAAAATTTGTCAATTACATGTAATCATCGTCCTAATCATCATTTTCATAATTTCATCCTGTAATCACCCACTGCTGGGCGTTGGCCTCTCTTTGAGTACGCCACTCATCCTGGTCTCGTTATTCATCCCAAAGTTATTTAACATCTCATACCTAGTATAAATGATTTAAAATACAAAATTTTCCTGACACGTGAGTCTAGCTGGACTAAATATTAACAATGAAATGGATTATTTGAAATGGCAATTTATTTTACAGTTTACCTATAGGTGAATGCCTATATTTCAAAGGGCATAATAGGTTTTATGTATCTTTTTGAGGTTGTTACAAATGATAGAGCTTAAAGAAACCGTATTCTATAGTAGGAGGTAGTTATGCTCTAAAATAATAATAATATGTAGATATAATGTCAACTATTTATGAGCTCCTTATCGTAGGTATATTACTTGCTTGTGACTGTACCTACTTATAAAAACCAGGCAACTTTATTACTAAAAATAAATTAAAAACAAACACGTTTTCAATTACGCCTGAGCCGATACAAGCTGCACGTTTCATACGAGGCAACATTACGCTCCGTTTTACGGTTTTACGCTACACGCCACGCTAGATGTGTACGCTTCGGTACCCAATCAGCTGACGCTCGGAGCGCGGAGTATCGCTGTTGTCGTTAAAATTGAAAATCTAACTGGCCAGTACCAGTTCGAATAAAATAACGGTTTCCGATTGTCGGCTATTGCGCTTTGGTATCGATATTTTATAAATTTCTTGCTAGGTTTGAACATTTAATCAAAATTCTGAGAGAGATACATTTTTAATAATTAAAAATTTGCCCCCATTGGTTGGCTATTTTTATGCGATAACATGAATACTAACATGACTACAATATGAATTACATTATTCTGTAAAGAACTTAGAGATGCGCGGTCGGTTATCGTAAGATCACTGAACCTGATGAAGGACTCCAAATGCAATTCCAAACATCAGTTATTCTCTTATTAAGAACTAAGATGGTCATTTTATACAGAGTGTTTTTCTCCAACCAATAGGGAAATGGAAATTAATATATTTTTAGCTTTAAATTATCTTCTAACATATAGGTTAAGTCGACCAAATGTCGATACCTATTTGATTTTTTTAAAGTCACACGTCTTTCCTTTGTTTTTTGGTGGAAAAATGCCAGTGCTTCGTTGTCAATACAACTTTTCATTTTATTTTAGCCGTACAAGAATAAACCGTCTCAAGCTACTTAGCATTAATTATTTGGTATTATAAACTTCAGTGGAATTCATAAATCCAAGTATGTGTATTCGTGACTATAGTCTGGGTGTTTTTTATTTTAACCTAACTGTGGCTTTATAGGCGAAGCCCAATAAAGGTTGGAGAGTGGACTGGAGAAAATCCAGGGGAAATCTCCGACACGAGCACGCGGGCGTTTTAAACACTGGAATACTCTACGAGTTTGCGCTTCAGTGAGACTGGTATAGCCTGAGTGTCCTACCGTTTCAGTTAGACTTTAAAACTGTTAAAAGGTGGGCAAGGACCTCTCGTATGAATGTCACTTTAGAAATATTGGTTTGATCCTCTACGATTATAATAAGAATTGTATCGAGTAACAATTTATGTTATTACCAAAGTCGAAGTATCTTACATAAATTTACTGAATCTGAGAATTCCAACAGAGCTTCAAAGGCGGTTTCATCCATTAAAATAATGAATAAACAAACAGACGGAGAGATTGCTCCACTGCAATGCAGCAACTTTTCGTCCGAAACAGCCGCTCTTGTATAATTTGTTGGTTAAACTCGTTAATTTAGGAATTCGTACACCTAAATCCTATTAAAATAATACAGTGTGTCATTTTCATGTGATTTAGGTATCCGTAGATGCGGGTTAAACAATAATCTCGAAATTTTTCTCTAAAAGGATGAAACGGTGATAGAAAATTAGACTTAGAGAGAGACTAACATAATAGCGAAGTCAGCACAAGAGTTGGTATTTAATACAGACCAAGCACAGGCGCCTTCTATAAAATAGAAATAGAAAATAGTACATTACTTAACAAGGGCGGTAAAACAAAGAATGTCTCAGATCGCAGATATTTGACGCCCGAGCCGAAGGCAAGAAGGGCGATAAAAATGCGATCTGAGGCTTTCTTTATTACCGCCCGTGTTAAGTACAAAATTTTATGTCACCCCCTGGCCAGGAAGTGGGATTTCCCGCGCGCGGAGCGTGCGGTAATTGCCGCTTTATGGCTAGGTGTGACATAAAAGTTTTTTTATGACATTTAAGTACTTAGGCTAATACTACTAACTAAAAAAACAAAAAAATAGTATTACCAAGTACCTGAGATATAAAATCGTCATTAAAATAGCCTCCACTGAGCCTTAATGTCAAGGTACCTAGCAAGTATCTTGACGTTGTTGGTCTTCGCACGACTAACACAAGAGATATGTGGACAGGCCCATAGACTATCCGTGTCTTTTTAATTAGTACACGCAGAAACTGAGCATACCTAGCTTATCTCGCGGCGAAATAGCACGCGCGCCATCTTGTGCTAGCCCTGCATGCTGCTGCCGAGTCGAGTGCGCGTGACTCGACGCGGCTTTTCCTGACTCCCTTTCAAAGACGAGGGTAGAGTTTTTTCGCCGCCAGTCGCGTCACATCGTGAGTTGTGCTACCTCCGCTGGATTGCAGCCAAAACTCGTCCATAAAGTGAATACAAGCGAACTTCACCCGGCATCACCTAATGGACTTTTTTCAGGCGCTCTTAACTTTATTAAGACTTTATTTTAGCCGCAACTGCAAGGGTTTCAATTAAGTTCTGTTTCCGTTTTCCAATATGGCAGTCCTAGAATTTTTAGTCTGTATTTTAAAGCCATTTTCCTTAATTGTCGTTTGGATCGGTCCGAGTCCGATCAAGGTATGAATTGACGTTTTCTTATTATATAGTCTTCGAGAGTTAGCGCCCGGTTGTGACGTAACTAGGTTTTACTACAATTAGATCTAGGGAAATAAAACGCGAAGATAAAAAAATACTTACATAGTCGCTGTTTTATTTTTGTATCTGCCTTTAGTGAATCTGTTTGTCCAAGCTAAAGTCCGAATACGATGTGAAGTGAAGAATATACACTCACTAAAGTTATTTCTTTGAAGTAAGCAGAATTGTTGCATTTTATTATAATCGCTGGAAAACAAATGAAAATAAACGAGTAAAACAAATGGGATCGGATTATACGGGTAAAGTAACAATTTAATTAGTCCAAATACAATAAACAGTTATATTTTTCGTTTATTTTCAGGACAAGTCAATTTCGGTAAAATAAAGTCGTTAAATTGGTCCATGGACGTGTGAATCATATACCGATTCTGCAGCGGCGGGAAATTATTGAAAACAGAAGCTTTTGTGATCACAGTTGATAACTCATAAACCGTAGGTAAATCAATTTTAAAATTAACGTCTCTCTCCTAATACGTATTGGTCAATGTGTGAATTTTAGTGTATTGCGCCTACATTTTATTAGTGGCAACTGAGTATTATCAGAGACTAGTAAATTATATAATGTTACCGTAAAATTGTGAACTTCGATAGTTTACAATCTACCGAGTGAGATTGTAAACTGACGGTTAGGTTAGGGGCTAGGTTTGTTTATAATATTAGGTACGTGTTCCACATTGACCGGTTTTGCGCCACCCGCATCCAGCGGACCGATAATTGTGGCACTCTTTTTGGGGGAGGCCTATGTCCAGCAGTGGACGTCTTTCCTCCGTTTTGGCTCCTAAGGCTGCAGTCCTGGTGACCTACTTACTAGTTATATTTTGGTGATTGTGCGGTTCTCGACTATGGTGTAGTACCTAAATATTCATATTCCTCGCTAGGAGAGCTACCAAGCCACGATTGGACTCCGAGTTTTTTTTTTGTTTTTTCGTCGTTTTATATTGAATATATTTTCAACACGAAATACTGCTTCTATCCCATTGTTACTTTAGTTTAAATAGTATTATAATCCATCGTTAATACAAAATTACCGCATTTGTAGCTGAAGGTCTGAAACAAGAAATTGGCATTTCTCATTATATACATTTTACTTTTTTTTCTAATGACGACGTTTACAACGAAAATAATTGCATATTAAATATTAAATTCTTTGCTTGATTTTTGTTGTGTATTTCATAAAATATTGCCTTAAAAAAAAGAATATCTGCCTTATTTACAGTAGGAAATGCTCGATAATATAACTTTTTGCATAAGGTCGGTAGGTAGGTACAACCTACACTTCTCCAAAAGTAACAGCCGCATTTTAAACGGTGTATAGTTTCTTTGAGGCACTTTTTTAACATTATCCTCATGAAAAATAATCAAGCTTTGAAATACATAAATAAAACCGTTCATGTAATTGGTATCAGTATTTATTTATCGTGTTTATTAAACTCACTTGGTGGCTGGCAAACATTATATTATTTACCTTTCATTTTGTTTGCTTTGTTTCCGAGATGGAATCAAAATAGCAGTTTATTATTTATTCCCATATTTTATTCAAACTCAATAGTATCACAAAAGCTTTGAATACAACCTAAAAACTAGAATTTGCGAACGATTTAGAATAATTTATTTCATGACTGTACTAAAACACATTTTCACGAGTTTCGGGTCAAATTTGCGAACCTTTAGACCGATATTGTGTACATACAATACGACTGTCACTCTCTCCACAAAGGCCGATGAGTCAGCTCAGTCTGCCACCGATTTATCTGGAGTAAGGTGAATATTACAAATACTGTTTTAGTGACATTAAGAGGAGGTACCTATTCCCAACGCAAATATCCCGCTCTAACACGCGTGAGTTTACAATTAACTATCCCGCTCTCTACGCAAGCTCTGCGCGTAGTTTCGTAAATATTTAGCTATAGTCATTAAGTGAATCATTTTATCAAAGCAAATCCAGCGAATTTGTCTAAGTATTTAGGATCTTAAATGTTAAATATCAGTAATATAGCCGTAGTATTGAAAATACTTTCCAAAAAGGGGTAACTTCGCGATTTTTTTCTGTCGAGTGAAATTCATCGTCATTTTTTTTTGACTAGACAAGATAGAACACATATTTTTTTAGATTTTAAGACACTATACTCTATGTCTCAGTCAGATGATTTTTAAAAACTCAAAATTCGTAATACCCGGCCTTAAATTCAAAATTCAAACATTTATTCTGCAAGTAGGGCTCAAGGGCTCTTTTACATGTCACAAAATTACAATACAGTTACAATTATTCAGGGATCTCCTATTTTTATTTTTACCGACCACCGCATAGCCAAAAGGAAGGGGTTATGATTTTATAGCAGTCCCTCCACAGCGAATCTCAAACTAATCTATGCGCAATTGTACGGATTGGGCTGTGGAGAGGCGTGCCTTCGTGGATGACGTGCACTGTATGTGGGTATGTATGTATGTTTGCAATTTTTCTGTGTCTTCCACCGTAGCGCTTTAGTTATGTTAAGGCGAGGTTCTTCCATTGCAAATGTCCCGCTCTAACACGCGTGAGTTTGCAATTGACCATCCCACTCTCTACGGAACTTTGCGCGTAATTTTCGTAAATTTTTAGTACATTTTTGGGTGAGAAAAATACATGGCTTACTATATTAACAATATTAATCCCGACATCGCTCATACCATCAAATACGTTTATTATAGTATTATTTTCTACTCATCATGTTACCTAAGATTGAAATAAAATGAGTTTTAAGATCGAAAATAGAGGTATGTTTGGAATTTTTTTCTATCGAACAAAGTTTTGCAAATTGTGTAACGGACATCCGACGGCACTAGATAAAGGTCTCAAATATCACATCGTATTTTTTTTACATTTTTAATATGTAGTATTTCGAAATAAAACCGTTTACCAAATCAGATTTTTACTATAACCCGGCACTGTTTAGTTGTGTCAACTTGTAAAAGACTCATGGACGTGTGACTACGGTTATACTCGGGTAATGTTAGAGCAGTTTTGTTTAAGAAATTGTTGTATCGTAATGAGAATTTCTCACTAATGTACCATGAATTGGTGGCATTCTATTTCTGACGTCTAGGTATATTTTATTTTATGCTGGTCATTTACTTTCCGTAGTCGTGTTACAGTTTTTTGAACTTTTTTACAAGCCTTAAGTACTTATATGACTCAGAGGCCATTACGATTAGGTACTTAGTAAGTAAAACCCATCGATATCAGCATTCTATGTACTATCTCATACATACATTATGTGCTGTGCGGTCTGAGTTGTTGGTGAATAGAACAAACAAAACCCCACAGACGTTGGCTCCACAAAGTTATTGTATCTACATTGGAGGTAAGATTTGTGTTTTAATTAGAGTAGGTATACCATACTCGTTCTCAATGAAAACAAGTTTTTATTTAAAACTCTAAACGTAGTGATAGGCAACAACTTATTTGATGGCTAAAATTGTAGCCATATCAATAATTGGAAGAAAATCGCTCGGTATATAAATAACTACCTACACTTACACTAGTACCTACTTAAGTTTTCTTTTCAGAATTCATCATAGATGTAAGTGGGGCACGTATATAAATGCATTTCTTAAGGCAGGTCATCGAAGAACCAAATCCAACAAAAACAGTTGAACATATTTAAGATAGAATTAGCATTCGGTTCCTTATACTTATAACTAAAAGTAACTACAAAAGACAACTCTATTACCTAGACCGTAAGAACTTAACGAGTGTTCGAACTCGGATCGACTCCGGCAACTATGCAAACAAGTGATTATCATTTTTCCTGCGAATAACGAGAACATTAGCCAGGCCATCGACCCGAGCAGTCAACTCTAAAAATATCTAAACAACTTTGAGCCTTGTTCCCTTGACATAAGTTTCAAAATCTTTACATGTTTTTAGACGAAACTGTACCGTTAGTGGCTTTCAGCTTGGGGTTAGTTCGTTTGTCTAAGGTTTTGAGCCTTTCTCTAAACTAGTTTATTACACACTAAGTGCTGTGACAAAGTTGCCAAGTTGTGCTGTTACAAATTTTGTCATACTGGCGTGTTCTTAGAGTCTGAGGGCAGTCGTTAAAAGTGTAGTTATATTATAACATTTAAAACTACATATATGTGTACGTACCTATACGTAAAGGTATTATTGCATTCAGCGGACGACAAGGCAGATAGTAGCAAATGTGGTGCTTTAGATCATTGATGGTATTATTTTATGTTCTGAAATTGATCGAATATTACCAAGTTAGGAAAATCTAGTTGATGGGAGTTGGTAAAGATACTATAACTTAACGATTTCAATTAAAAAAAAAAACATAAAAACAATAACAACGAAACCATACCGTTGAAAATTAGAAAACGATTTTTCACAGAAAATATTTTTTTACTAAAACGTGGACAAGAAACGTCTCAAAAAAGTAACACAAACACGTCGCTGTTTAAATACTGCGGAAAATTACGAGTAATAACATTACTATAAAACACTTTTTAATAAAAGTACATAAATATAGTTCGCGTATCATACCACAAACCAACATACCACCACCACCACCAACATTTGAAGTTGGGACAGATACCTAAGCGTGGTAATGGGCTGGTTAAGAACAAAAATTATTATTTCTATAATCCGAGCCACAAGCATGTGTATCCGCGGGACACGACACAAATTCAGATCAATGAAACATTTCTTTGGCTTCCATGATGGGGCAGCTCTGCCTAATATAGAAACCTGTTATCTACCTATATTTCTGCTCATTTATATTTTTATTTTATACCTGAAAATGTATAGTGTATTTGCAGTGTGAATAAAGGTCTATAAGAGAAGTAACATTTTAAGTAGATATAGGTATATTTCGGATACATAATATTGATTATTCTAAAAAAATACGCTTTTAAAACATTGTGATACCAAACTGTTTTAAATTACTAATTCAATGAAATCAGTGACAGATCTACTCTTATAAAACCTCCACCCATGTAAAGCAATCAATCAACAAAACGTAGATTGCAGTAGATAATTTATGTAACATCAAATCTTAGTCCAAATTAAAAATATCCCACTTCCCACGTGTTTGTGTGCATGTTAGCACGCGAACTTCGAGATCATCTCAAAAACGATCTATCGGAACGGCGAAATTACATCAGTCGCGGCTTATTACATGCGACGTTTTGTTTTGCCCCGACAGTGATTAATTAACCTTTGGCTTCATGCTAATTATGATGCGATCTTAGATTTACGGTGCATGCTGTAAACCTATATCACACACTATTTGGCCTCTTACCTAAATCTCTCACGAACAATCTAAAATATGATTAATATCTATGCTTGTTGCGTTGCGAAAGTCTCCATCGTAATATCATCCCTATTTCTAACTAGGAAAATTAACTCTCATTTGTTGTTTAGGTACCTACATCTTTCCATTCATTCTTATACAAAGGAGACTTTGGCCATTTTTTCTAAACATCTTTCCAGAGACAGCTAAATGTCAGCATTAATTAGGTTCTAATTCCTTACACCGTGTAAAAATAAATGATGGCATTAAAATTACAAATGCGCGTTTTTTATCGTTTATGCGGTCATTCACTCTAATTAATGGCTAACACGCGAACATATTAATTATAAAATAGCTCGGAACACGGCAAATGAGATTTTAAACCACTAATTTATCTAGCAAGAAAAATGATACAGGAAAATCGAGGAAACAGCCGGATAGTTGGGGATTCTAAACTAGGATTCCAGTCAACTTAAACTACATCATTGGGACCCTAATAGTAGACATACCTTACTCACCTATGTTAATTAATTAAAGTAATTAACAAACACTTCGCCGTTTACTTTGCTTGCAGTGTTAGTTAATTTCAGTGGTCAGTTAGTTTATTTAAATACAGCAGAAAGCAGCTCAGGATGATAACTGGGGTGTTTACAGGTCACTTCGAGGTCAAAGGAATCTTGGCCAAGATAGGCCAGCAAGACAGGATAGCAGGATGACATATAATGTAGAATGTGTGGCGAGGATGACGAGAAAATGGGTAGGTACCCTGAACCAAAGGGATTCAGAGTACTCCCGCTGACCTCCATCATCCGGTTTGTGGAAATGTTGGAGAGCAGCTTGGAGTAGGTATAAAGGAGGGGGCAATTGCTCAAAAGATCCCCCACACATATAAATAAGATAAGATAAAATAAGATAGATGAAACTTTCGTGATGTTAAATAATTATTACCTACATTAAATCAATTTACTGATAAAACTAACATTAACAATTCACTTATGCAACATAATGAAGGACTGCTGATGAGCCTGAAACATACACTACAGGAGAAGACGGGCAGTTAGTATAAACTGCATTTGAACACTAATGGCCTTATTCATAAACGTCATGAAGCTAAATCAAGCAAAGAAGAAGAATGGCTAAATGCCAAAAAAAAACCGACTTGCACATTAAAAAAAATACGGAACAAGGACTGCTTGTAAATACATTTACGATAACGTATAAACATCATAATATACTTGAAGATAAAATCATAATACAGATAAAGTGAGCGCTTGAACGAGCTTCGTTTTTATTACCTCTATCCCAGGGGTCCGTGCTATCAGTAATGCAATTTCTCGCACAGCATTTTTAAAAGCAGCTTTCTTAACTCTAATAATTATATTCTACGCTGCGTAATACTTGATTAAGTTAAAGTTCTTCGTTAATAAAGTTCCCATAACTTTCGGGCTTAACTAAATTTTCCTTAAGATAAAACTTCATTACTCGACCTTTATTCGAACTTCGTTCGGGAATTATAGATTTATTATGGTGTACCTTAAGCCTTTGTGCAATATATCACTGTTATTTATTAGATATATACATACTGCTATGGCACTGAGCTACGGTGTGTTTGTAGAGAAACATTTAAATAGATATTTAATCTTCTATAATTTAATTTTTTATATTGTTTGTATACGCTACTTAACTAATGTTTTTTGACTTATTTAATCTATTTGTATTTTGCTTATCTACGTGTAATTGTCCAATTTATTGTATGTTATTTCAAACACAATCTTTGTATTGTTAATGAATAAATAAATGAAATGAAATGAAATGATTTTTATGGTGCCATTAGATCCAGTTTTTAGAGATGGTCATATGTTTATATGGAACCAACTACAATGAGAGCACCATAAAAAGCAAAAATAAGCCCATGCAAGCCAAGCCGATACCGGAGCGGCAGACACGCAATCCCGAAGCGTAGCAAATAATTTTCCCGTGTTGTCTTATTTGCCTTAGTGCGTATCATCACCGACGATGCGCCGCTCCACAGCAAATGTCATACTATAATCTATGCGCAATTGTACGGATTGGGCGGTGGAAGGGCACGCCTTTGTGGATACCACGCATCATAATAAGTCGGCTACTTTCGTATGGTTTATATACCGACATACTATTTACATCTCTATCATCTCTGGCTACCCCTTTTGGGAATACAGTACATGTATGTATATGTGTATGTATTTACATACCTTCCTACTAACAGGTAGAAGTAAAAAAAGGGGCTGTGTGGCCTTGAGCTTGGTCTTGTATTCAATAAAAATTCAAGAATCAAAACAATTTGATTTAAAAGCTATAATTTAAAATTCCCAAGGGTTCAAAAAAATGTCTTTCACTTAACCACTTTGTCCATTTTCGAACTTGGCTATCATTTTTCGGGAAAATATAATAATCAGATTATTTAGACGTAAAATATTTACCGACGTAATATAAAATTAATGAGTATTTAAATTCTATGAGCGGCTCCAGTCTAATCGTGAAACTTTTCGAAGGATACTCTCCATATCCCCTTCACCAAGTGAAATTGGCTTTGAAGTTTGAGTTTGAAATTAAGAAAGATCCCTTAGCATTTAATTGATTCGCGTTTGTTAGGAGTTTTGTGATTGATGATTTTTATGTCCTTGAAATTTTCTCGAATATACCTACTTACATACGCCTGTATGCGCAAAAGGGGTATATAGAACCCATGTCATTTTTTCAGTGTCTCTTCTAGCAATTATTGTAGGTTGGAGAATGGAGATAGATATTGCAGTGTGATTCTTCATCTACAAGTCCCACAACATCATTTAAACCTATTTTCATAATTTACTTACTCTTAAAGAAGAAGGAATGAAAGCGCCGATCGTGATCTCGATCCAATGTGTAATGTAATGAGTTTTTCGAACTTGTGTAAGAAATTTCATTTGATATTTACCGTTAGCTTCTTAACCAACACGGAGAAACCTTGCACAAAATTTTCTTAAAAGACAAGCAATGTTCACGCCAGTATTATTGGCGGTCGGTGGGTCCCAGGAATAACTTTAACCCTTAAATGCATGATTTTTTCTTTTTCAACAAAAACGTGATATTTGGTGATTTAAGGTACACTGATAACGGAAAAAATAATATAAAAATTATTTTGTGAGTTATTCATACAATAATTGTAAATTTTAAAAAAAAGAAAGATTTTTCATACCTTATCAAACAGTACAAATATTGCTTATTTATATGCGAAATACTTTACTAAACTTAGCACTCAGACAATATTTATGATGTGTAGTGATATATTCTAGGCAGAAAATAACTACTTACTAAACTATAAGACCGCCAAAAACACCAATCAAAACATCTCAATTTTCGAGACTATAAAAAAGAAGGGCAGCCGTTTTTTGAAATTACCGACTTTTCGTCTATAAACCAATGTAAAGCTTATTTAACATTTTAAGAATGAATATGAAAATAAATTAAATTTCCTTTTGAAATAAGTCTTAATATTATTATAAATATACCTACGGTTAAATAAATCTTGAATTCTTTGTTATGTATGATGCATCCTACACCATGCATTTAAGGGTAAAATCTGGATATTGCCAAAGGTACTTACGTCAGTAAATATACTATCGACAAGTTATTTCTGTAGTCCCAAGCCTCCTGGGTATGACTGCGGTGATAACGCTCCATTTGCCAGCGAATTAGGGAATTTTGGCAGCAAAACAGCTTTAGGACGGTACGAACTGCTAACTCAACGAGATTTAACTCGAAATATGTTAAACGTAATTCGCGAAGAATTAAAAGTTATCCTTGTAAGATGTTCAAAGTATACAGTCTCACTGATAAACAACATTAACCAACTTTGCTTTTAAAGTCAAAGTCATTATGAGACATTGTCAAAACTGGAGTGTCCTTTTAGTAGGAACAACGGAAGATTTTAGGCTGCTTCCCTCACACCAAAAACGTAATTTGTATGCGGTATTTAATACTTTACAGAGAGCTTAGGTATTGATGTCACAAAGGTTTAAAAGTTCTTTAAATCTACCACTTTATCACTAACGACTTGGTGATGCTGCTATAAGATGGAAAGAGGCATTCATTGAATTCATTCACTTTCGACGTGATTGTCGAGATAATTTGGAATGTTTGTAGAACGCATTTCTTGTCGGTATTCTGTCAGTGTCATATTGGCGGAGAAGTATTACTTTGCGTACGAGGCAGTGTGTATGTAGTACTGCATTCGTGCCAATCAGAAAACTCTTATTGAAATGTAAGGATGTGGTAAAGAAGTTGTGCTAACACGTATACTGCTTACCTATACTGAAACCGCACCGCAAAGTGAGGAAGTAGCCTTAGCCCTTTACGACCGGTTCGATATAATCCTGCAAATTACTTTGAAAAAATCCTGTCCGCAAGTAAGTTGTCTTTTTGGGCTCAAACCTATACCGATCGAATCTGCATACACTAGCGCTACGTTTGAGTAGTAAAATACCGGCGGCCGGTCGAATCAGTCGGTCGCGAGGCAGCGTTGAAGATGGCGACTTATTTTGATGGGAGTAGTGGCACACGTAAGATCATAATTTCGTACATTTTTGGTATATAAGTTGTAATTTTACGCTTGATTATTACAGTAAAAGAGTTAAATGTGTTTATTTGTCACTAATTACACTAAAACCAAGTAATTTAGTGCTAATTACATGCCCGTAATAACGAAGTGCACAAATTTGGGGGTTCGGCCGTAGCCCGTAAATCGATTTTGCAAGTTAATGCTTATTCGGCCTTTGCGCGAAAAATGAAATCAAAAGAGATAGTCATATATTTTGGCGATTTTATAACACATTTCATGTAGTAATGCTGGGTTTATATTCTTTAGGGCGTCCATTAAAAGATGCGCCAATTCTTTTCAATTTTGAGCAATGGTGATATATCAGATATTGAATAATTTGATGATAAACTCGAGGAATCCCCTTATTCGCTTTTTGAATGGCTTGATAACGACAGCCAAGAATCAGATAATATTTCAGAGCAGTTGGAGGTGGGTTAGCTGTTTTTCGAACAGGCAGGCAGGAGGCATCAACATAAATGGCGAGTATACCATTCACCCTTCGGTTTGCCGACGATATAGTGGTTATGGCTGAGACGATGGAGAACCTAAGTACTATGCTTGATGATCTGAGTAGCCTTTGAATAAGTTGGTCTTATAAGATGACATGGACAAAACAAAAATCACGTTGAACGTAGTAATTCCAGTTAAGATCAGAGGCACTATGCTCGATGTTGTCGACGAATATGTTTAGCTGGGACAAACGGTTTAATTCCGCAGTTCCAACATCGAGAAGATCCATTGTCGAATCTGTCTTGGCTGGGCGAGGTTTTGGGAGATTACGCAACATCATCTTATCCAATGTCCCGCAGCGTGTGTTGCCTACGGCTTTGAAACGTGGTCGCTCACTATGGATGTCATAAGGAGGCTCAAAGTCACTCAAAGAGCAATGGAGGGGGCTAAGCTTGGAGTTACTCTGCGAGATCGAATCAGAAATGATGAAATAATCCGCAGAAGAACCAAAGTAACCGACATAGCCCGAAGAATTACCAAACTTAAGTGATGTAGGCACAGGCAGGCCACATTGTCTGGAGAACCTATGGCCGGTGGGGCCAGTGAGTTCTCGAGTGCCGACCACCATGTACCGGACGACGCAGCGTCAGAAAGCCCACGTTGGAAACGAGGTGAGCTGATGACCTGGTTAAGATCGCGGGGGTCCGCTGGATGCGGGCAGCCCATGACCGATCGCTGTGGCACTCTTTGGGGGAGGCCACAGGGGAGGCCTATGTCCAGCAGTGGACGTCTTTCGGCTCATTATGATGATGATGATGAACGTATGGAGGGATTTACTCGATTTTCGCTTGGTAATCTTTGAAACGCTGATTAAAGCACCAAGAAAACGGCGTAGTAAAGCATTCCTGAGTGACGTTTCAAACGATGAAACACCTGTGAGGCCAAGAAAGTACCAAAGCGTTCGGAAGCCCCCTGTGTTCATTATATCTGATAGCTGTGATAATTTTCAAGCATGAAAATTATGATAAATATGTAAAATTGAAGACTAATTATTATAGATAGTTTAATTATGTCAAATTTTGCGTTTTATTCATATTCTTCGTCTATTCTAAACGAATTTGCACGTTCGTGCATTTACGAGTAGTTCCTGAACGTCACTTTTGTGCATGCGATTTTTTTAATGATAAAGGACAAAAAGATTTTTTTTATTATTTTTAAAATGTATTTTACAACAAATTAGAACGATCCAAATGCATTTTTCATGAGTTTTTGCAAAATCACTTTCCCGGCCGCAAAGGGTTAGCTGAAACAATGCGAAGTCTTACGTAATCCTGGCTACAAGGTTCGGGCAAAGTTCTTAAGTCTATTCCCTATACTGGTTTGGCTTATGAGGCAGTTTCGTATCGTTAGCACTCGGAGTTTCTGCTGTGTTATAATTTTGTTGAAGTATCCGAAGTTCCGGTGAATTATTATCGTTTCTCGAGTAAAGAAAATTAATATCTTATACTACATGCCCCTGTCGCTCATTCCTCGCTATTTTTTGACATATCTCTTCCTACGCCGTTCGCTCAATACCGCACGAGTTCAACGGAGGCGTATAATTTTACTTGCAACTTAAAATCGCACTTCTCTGACCCAACGTATCATAGATTCAGTCATAAACTCGTATCATTACTTTCGACCCAGTTCTGGATTACATCATATAATGCCAGTGCCAATCACCGGTCGGAGGCTCCGCAATTATCTCACGATTACAGCGCATCGACTCCTGGGCATAACGGCTTGCGTCAGGTGATTGTGGGGACCCATCCGACCGTGATGTGTGGTTACAACGCATACAAGTGTCAAGTTTGCCATTTGTTCATCCCAGACAAGTTTCCGAGGCACATTCTTGCGTTCTTGAACGTAAAGTTTTAGAGTTATTTCGCATTGTCTAAACTCTAAAGTCTAGTTCCAGGGTAAAGGCATTTTGAAGTAACCTCAGCTTATGTTGTTGATATGTAACTTTAATATACTTTTATCTCGGATCGTAATGAAGCAGACAATCTGACGTTTATATGATGCTATAACCAATAATAATAACCCATGGGATTAAAATCATAAATTCATATTAGGCACGAGGTCTCACTTGAACTGTATTAATATTCTTACATAATTTAACACACTAAGAAGTTGATTGACCCATTTATCTCCAACTGGTCGGATGTCAGGTGTCCCACATATTTGTCGGCAAACAACTTGTCAAAATACAACGGAACTCGTCGCAGTTCACAGCGTGGGGTCAAATAAATGAGTCTTTGCACCAAATACCGGTGTCTTACAAAAAGAACGTGTTTCATCGCCGCCCGCGGCGCCTGCCCGACGTAATGATACTGGAAAAAGAAGCGATGTAAAGGGAACAAAAAGAATTGTATGTTGAGTCAACAGAGCCGGCAAGAAACTAGTAGTTCTAGTTCTCGCGACAATGACCGTGCCGCGACTGGTCCGACAGGTTTATTTACACTTTTTGTTTGCGATTGGCGATTATAATTGCCATGTTTTGTGTAAAAACATTTTTATGAGCTAACTTTCTTTTCTTTTGTCGTTTTAACGTGAACCAAATTCTCTGCGCTTTGAGTTTTTAACGTTAGCATTATCGGAACGTACGATTTTGTTTGCGTGATCTGTTATTACCTGGTGGTCAAATTTATCTTACGTGACCAGCCCACTTTGAGCGTTTATAACTGTTGTTTTGTATCGAGACAAATCGTACCGTTTCTTTTCACAATGCATCTTCTGTTTTATCTATTTCATCTTGATGCCTATCAATTCTAGCTTACATAAAACCTTGCGCAACCAATATCTGTAATGATGTCTATTATATTGAAAGGAACTAATCTAGGTCTTTCATCATACTATTTGACACCGTTGAGGGCTCTATGTCCATCTAGAGAATTGCTACAGTCACGTTTTTGCATTTCAATGTAGTTCTGTAACGTAGGTAATTTCGTTTTCTACATATTTTTACATTATTATGTACATTTATGAATAAGTTTCTTGAAAAGAACCCTGTGCAGAATGCAGAATACAAGTAAAAGAGAGGAACCGCTCTGTTGCTGTCTTGAGCTTTCAACGTTCATTTGTTATTCACTCTTGCGGCGTACCTAAGAGAATTCAATGGTTAATCTTTATCTAAATACCTTGAAAAATAATTTGATTGTGCAATGTTTAATTTCATTGTGAGGATGTTTAGGTTTTCTTTAAGGATAAAGTGAAAAATCTATTTTATGTTGAAATAATAGCTTAATTTAGCTTCAAATGAACCCATTTATTCCATATAATCAGGTCAGCCATCCACGAAGGCGCGCCCCTCAAGCCGTACAACTGCGCACAGATTAGTATGAGAATCGCTGTGGAGGGGCGCGTCGTCGTGGATGGCGCGCACTATATACTGTACAGATATTTTTAGCGTGTAATTAGTTTTTAAGATTTTCTAACACAATTGTAATATTGTTATAGAAATAAATAAAATGAATTCCATTGATGTAGATTACAACATAAATAAAACGCAAAGCTTCTGCCTGTCTTTTATTATCTAGTTTATGTATTTTCTAATACAATCTTGTATTGTTTAAGAAATAAATACTATGACTATGACTATGACTACATATGTTGTGCAGGCGGTAAAAGCTGAATGGTAAATAATCAAAGTTTAGCATCTTTAGCTTTCCATTTAAATTTCCTTTAACCGGCTACTCACTTTCGAGAACGCACTTTGAACAAAATGTCTACCTATTCGGAATTTTCGTCTTTTTCCATAATGACCATAATAGAAACGCGGGAAGTTGCAAATATGCATTCTTTTCCACCCGTCATCCCAGTTGCATCTTGAAGCAGGCCGAGGCCATTCGATCGCAATATACTCAGGGTGGGTTGCACCAATCCGTACGTAATAATAAGCGGTGTTCGTTAAAAAAATGCGTGTATGGAATGTTTAACAACTTTCTATGTAATGACATCTGAAATTCTATATTTAAAGTTGGTGCAACCCGCCCTTACTTAATCGCAATTTAACTAATAACATAGGGTAAAAGTCACAGTGCTTGACAGAGTGGTCCAATTAGTGATACTTTCAGTGTCGAATTAAGACACACAAAATGTGTCTTCTTCTAAGTATGTTGTTCTTTCGTGAGACGTCATGTGAAAACTGTATTTTACTTAACGAGCTTGTTTTTTTAATACTTTTAATGAAATCACTCAACCGTTTAGTAAAATATAATAGAAGCGATATATATTTTTTCGCATTAAGGTGTCAATCATTGGAACTTACCTTATTTTTGATTGAATTTACCTTATTAATAGATTAGATTAGGTTATTTATTTCACGATAAAAAAACATTATAAATTTGCATACATGTCAAAATTATAAGAATAGTTATCTAGGTCGTCAAAAACAACAAAAATACAAATAAAAACGTGTACAAAAAACAATCAAAAAGAAAACAATAATCAAATTTAAATATATCTTCCTCTAGGGATCGTCATTCACTTAATATATAATGTTAATTCCAAACACAGATATAAAAAAAAACAAATGAAATGGATACATAATTAATTAATAACAATACAATACAAATACTCTTTATTGCTTTTAACAATCATTTACATAATATAAATAATTATTTTAGAATCTTCCAGAAACTCCAAATACTTAAAATTCCTAACGAACATTTTGTTGTGTTCCAGGTTTCCCGAGTGTATGGGCGGTCGAGATGCGCGCGACATTTTGTGTGCTGCTTGCAGCCGCCTTCGTTCTGGCTGACGAAAGCAGGTAAGGTCTTCTCATTCCTTTTTGATTTATACCTTATTGTAAAGCCTTCAGGATATCATCATCATCATCTTCTTCAGCCCGTAATCGCCCACTGCTGAGCATAGGATTTCATTGGAACGAATTTCTTACACTGGCAATAATAATAATGACAAATTCTCAGCATAGTAAGTAATGTGCTGAATATAAAATGATAAATGCCAAAAAATGCTCCAAACGATTTATAGTCATGAGCTGAACATTATTAATATTGTAAATAAGAAACTGCTGTGAAAAAAACGCTCGGATAATGAAAGTATTTTGCTGCAAGACATTTCAAAATTAACGTCAGAGCGGACAGGTAATCAAGACAAAATTTTATGATAGTCTGTTGCCATAATCAGAATTAATAGCGTCCTCTTCACAATGGTCACATAATTATTTCTGGTTCAACTGTAGCGAACACCGAGGGTCGAAGAGTTTTATTGTAGTAAGATACCACAAGAAAACTCTTCGTAGTAAGAGACTACAAGACGGATGGCGTAACGACTACCATAATATAATGTAGGTAACTCAAAAGTTTGCCCAATGTCTTGATATGTTAAGATCAAATGCGTCAAAATGTGCCAAAAATTTACAGAGCTGAAATTTAGGTACCTAATTAAAACCTATTTAACCTATTTGATGACATAACTCTCAGCTCTGTTCATTTTGGTTCACTTTCCATACAAAATTGCACATGGTTGTTTAAATCCCTCTTATCTTTATACCATTAAATGAAAATCTTTAGATACCTATCTAGTTTTTACATATTAAATTAAAAAAAATTATACTACAATTGTCCCGTATGTTCATTTCAGGGGCTCCAAACGTCCGTATATCGCCGATGCCGTCGGAAACACTTTGCCACCGCCCTCTAATGGTCCAGCGACTGTCGGCAGTCCAGTTAACCTTCTCACCCCAGACCGCTATGAATTCTACACTTTCGACGAATCCGGAGAACTTGTAAAACGACTCATGACCCTACAAGAAATACAAGCCATAGTTGCTGCTGGGGAAGAAGCAGAAGGACTTGTTACGTTTGCTAATGACAATCAACCAACGATCGCATTCAATTTCAGTCAGCCACCTTACACTAAAGTTCACAGCGTGGTCACTAATGTTCAGAATGTTCTCAAAGCCCAAATGGAAGCCCATAAAAACAAACCACAGACTAACCCTACTTTGGATACGCCCGATGTATCTGATTCTTGGAGTCTAATTTTACCATCGATCTTTGGGAATACAGGAGTTGACATTGTCCCCGATAAAACATCTGGGTCATTTACCACCCCAGAAACAGAAACTATTGAGTTTGATCGTATCAACTTCGACGAAAATCTAAGCAAGGAAGGAAGTAACCCTATTGTGAGTTCCACTACTGTTCAACATGATGAAAAGCCGTCGATAACTGAAAGAATTTCTTCTACTACTGAACTTGTTAAAGAAGTTTCTACGACAGCTAAACCTACCTCTAAAGCTACTACGACAACAACAACAACTACTACTACTACGACGCCTAAGCCAACCACTACTACTACTACAACAACAACTAAAAAACCTACTACTACTACTACTACTACAAAACCTACTACTACAACTACAACAACTACAACTGCTAAGCCTAAAACGACGACTACTACCACCAAAAAACCTACTACAACCACTACGACTAAACCTCGTACGACGCCTACTACTAGACTTACCACTACAACCACTACTCCAAAACCACGAACAACGGTGGCTACTACAAAACTTACTACAACATCTAAAGCACCCGCTAAGACTACTGTAATATCTACAACAGCTAAACCATCATTTACAACAAGGCGACAAATTTCTACTACGACTCCAAAAAGTCCAGAAAGTCTTTCGACAAAAAATGAAGTCAGTTCCCGTGCAACATCAACTACAGAAAGAAGTAGTCCTGTATATGAGAAAATAAGTACGTTTGTTCCAGTGTCTACAGTAGCTTATATAACAGAAGGATCTACGCGTAAACCCGCTCAAACAACTAAATTCACAAGTACGTTGGGAAGCACTACCAAAAAACCATTACCATCAACTACTAAGCAATCATTCTCCACTACTGAAGCAGCTAAAGTGCAACCAACTATAACTACCTATAAACCATCGACAAGTACATCTGCACCAGTTTCATCTACTGTAAAAAGCGAGGAACTTGAAAAAGTGAATGAGAGTACTATAACCACTCAATCCGTATCTCCTTCGACAGCGATTTCATCCACTGAATTTATGTCCATTGAAAATCAGTCACCAAATATTGCTGATGAAAATATTACAATCTCAGAAGATAGCAATGACATCACGGTTAATGAACCAATTATTCCTTTGTTTGATGTTGCACAAAGTTTTAGCCAAATTGCTTCTGACCTAGGAAGTGCCAATTATCAGCCTATCCCAACAACGAGTAATTTGTTAGATTCTACTAATGCTATGAATATGGATTTAGAAAGCAAAGAAAGTTTAGAACTAGACATTCCATCAGAATCCAAAATTGACACTAAGAATAAAACAACTGATACCCAAAAAGAAAACGATAACTTTGTTCAAATATCGACGATTAATCCTCAACAACATAGCAATGACAGTTCAACACTCAAAGAAACCCCGAATAAAATTAGCAGCACTGTAGCTGAAACCACTATTGTACCCGAAATTATTACTACAACATCAACTGAAACACCTATGGATCCAATCCTATCAGAATCGATGGATGATTTGCTATCTCAAGTGGTCAATCCAGCTCCACAATCCATTGTTGGAAATGAAACCAAATTGAGTGACAAAAATGAAATTTCAACAACAGGAAACTCTTTAGAAACAACGACCGTTGCTATTACATTGAAAGTTGAAACTACTTCTCAGGATTCTGTCAAAATTGATACGTACTCAACAACAGAGCCAACACTGGTCGATAAAATTAAAGGTGATAATACGTACAATAATGTTACAAAGAGCGAAGGAAATTTTAAAGAAAACGGAACGGAAATTAAGAAAGAAATTGATAATATTGTTAAAAGTGATTCTTCAGTGCAAAATGATTTGATAAAAGTCGTTTCTTCTTCGGAGAGTAATGAAAAACAACCAAAGCCCATTAATACACAAGGAATTCAAACGCTTAGTGCTGATAAACAAGACGATTTCATCGCTGTTATAAAAGCTCCAGAATCACCTTTAAAAGAAGAAAAGGTACCGTTGAGTACAGAAACGACACCGCACCATGAGGTTTTACATAAAGCAAGCTCTGAAAATTTCAACAAACTAAACGATAAAGTAAAAGATGACAATGAAGATTCACTACCTAAGGTGGATGAATTCAAGAAAAAGATTCAAAAAGTCAACATCGACTATAAAGAAATTGCTAATGAAAGAAATAATTCATGGAAGCTTATATCAACTGTTTCTCCTCCCAAAGCGAATGAAATACCGAAAGATAAGTTTAAAACCGACAATAGCTACTCAGACAGCCCAGATAAAGATATTGTTTTGGATGTATCAAAGGAAAATCAGGGATTGGAGGTGACTACCAAAGATTTAAGTGAAGATATCGCGCAATTTACTGAACTTTGTAACGAGTTGGCTTTCCGTTATTGGAATGCTATCGCAGAAACTATTCAAAATAAGAGAAGCTTTGTTTTATCTCCGTTCTCAATCACTTCCATGTTGGCGATGATGTTTATGGGAGCTAGAGGCGCCACTTCAGGTGAAATGAATGAAATACTGAAACTTGATGATATGGTAACTTTCAATCCACATTTTACCTTGAAGAATATATCAGATTCTATAGAAACGACACCCGAGGCCGGCGTAGCTATCTCTGCATTCATTAGAGAACTTTATAGCGATCGCAATAAGGGTCAAATTCTAACATTTTACAAGGAAAGAGCTCAGCATTTCTACAACGGTCATGTTGAAGAAGTCAATTTTAAATTGATAAGTGACATTATTAGAAGAAGAACGAATCTGTTGGTAAAAAGGTATACTTGGGGAAAAATAATCGAGTACATGAAAGCTAATACGATCACCATGCAACCCCCTCTTGCTGCATTTTCTACAAATATTTTCGAGGTATGTCTGTAATATTATTTCAATTCCTATTTCTGCTTTACTGCTTCGAGAGATATCTTTTTCATTACTATTTACCCGACTGCAAGGCAGGGTTATTTTACATATTTCTTTAAGCTCTTTGACACATATGCGTATTAGACGTAAACAAAATAATATTATGGTTTAATATTTGTGACATAGGTATCGAATTATTTTGTCTCAATCCTCAATTCTCTAACGACTCACGATTCAATAAAGGAATTATTGAATTTTTAAAACGTCAAGCTAAATGGGAACTTATTTTTCGCATTGAAGTTCCACGTAACTAAATGACTATAATAAAATAAAAAATAAATAAGTAACAAACTTATTATCAATTTCAGACTGACTGCACGGGCTCATCGGTAGAAGGAAGAGATGGCGAAATGTATTTCGTGGTCTCACCCAACGTGCGCCAACGTCGTCTTGTCCCAGTGCCAGCTGTTCTTTACAAGAAAGGCTTCTTGGCAGGCTACGATCCAGTCCTCGATGCCACTGCCGCAGCCCTTGGCAACACTAACTCAATCATTAGCACTCTATTCCTTATGCCAGGCCAACAGGGCAATGTCGTCCACGCCGAAGACCTAGAACTCCTCGAAAAACGATTACTGGACTCCAACCCAAGCACACCAGCATGGAATCGCCTCCTCAGAACTTTGTTGCCACGAATCGGATTAGAACTTCAGATCCCGCGTTTCTCCCACAAATCAATTTTCAACGTGTCTTCTACCCTTAAGAAAATGGGATTGAAGGATTTGTTTGACGCTGATCATGCTGATTTAGGAGGCTTGAATGGACCGTCTAAAGATCTTTATTTGTCGGATATGGTCCAATCGACGACGTTTGTGACGTGCGGTGAAGGCGTTATTGGTGAACAACATCATATAGAAGAATATCCTGAGAGCATTGAGTTAGCCAGAAGGCGCAGGACGTCCCGATGGGCGACGGGTTGGGATGAGCCCAGGGACTATCAGCGCGCATTCCATGATCCACATGACGTTGGAGATGCCATGAATCTGCCGCTGCACTTGCGACCAAGGCAAGCTCGCCTCCCAGCAAGGAACGCACAACCGGCCAGATTAAAGTTCGACCGACCATTCCTCTACTTTGTAAGGCACAATCCCTCTGGCATGATACTCTATGTCGGCCGATACAACCCACGGCTTTTGCCTTGAAGTCGTCAAAAAGACTGTTAGCTTAGTTTAAATATTAATTCCTTCAAGGAAAGTGATATGGAGATACTGACGTGTAGGGATATTGAAAGTTATGAGCATTTACGTGACAGTATTACTTATAAGTGCATTGGTATGCAGGTGGCTTGCCAATAAGTACATGCATCGTTGTATGGCTCTGTGTACCTTTCTCCTGATTTCGTAATAAATGTGTATAAAATAGTTGTAATTGATAAAGTTGAATACCTGCATGATGGTGTTAAACTATTTAGTGAATAGTTTGTCGAGAATTCTCGTCAAAATTATAGTTTCGATTTTAGAATAAATAATAATGATGTTTTAATTACTGATGATTATTTTATTTATTTTCATATATTTCAAACCTACAAACCACTTCATAGGAAACAAATAAAGTAGGTAACAAATGTACTTAAATAATCTAATCTTACCACGGATTTCCATCATTAGTTATTGATAAAACTCATGGCACAATTCGTAGAATTTCTTCACTTCTAAACAATCAGGAGTTTGTATAACATTAGGACAGTTCTGAAAATAAATGTTTGAAGTGTAATGAGTAAGAGAGATTCATATTTGCATTTCATAATATGGAAAAGGCATTCTTTAGACGTCTCACTGAATCTCAGTAAGTTACGAGCACGAATAGCGAATGCTCTGAATTATTTATAAGAAATATTTAAACAGTTAAAACGCAAAAAAATATTTGCCTTTACCCGAGATCCAGAAGTACCATTATCGTTAAAAAATAAAGCTAAAGTACTTATTAATAAATAGAATACTTACCACATTAATGTAATTTCTCAGACATAAATTAAAATCCTTGAACTCGCATACAGGTAAAGGCAAGCTCATTCTGAAGTTTTGTTTGCATTCAATCTTAGCTCTCAGCATTACATCTGTGAATTCCGGATTCAGTTCCACCCAGCTGTTTAAATGCTCAAAGAATTTTGCTATGTCCAGTTTTGTTGGCTCCTTGTCTGATTTTAGGTCATATTTGCTTAGCATGCATTCCCAATATTGGCACTGGAATAGTATTATATAAAGTATATGTTAGAAGGTAGTTGGGATGGATATAGTGATAGCAATTAAATTGATGAAATATACCCTGTTAACCTGTCACTTATAATCTACCACGGGGCCACGGGCACATACCAAATTTCATCAAAATCGTTAGAGCCGTTTCCGAGATCCCCGATATATCTATACTAGTTATATAATATAGTTAGTAGTTATATACAAGAATTGCTCGTATAAAGATATAAGATAATTAAACGTGCTCAGTTCAATGCACAACGTATGTTTTACTACGAATTACTTATGACATTTTTCGTTTCAAGTTTTCTATGGCAGTTTTAAATTAATGAAGTAACGCTATTTATAATTAGAACGTGATATCAATTTATTAAAGTAGACAGCTTCATGTTTCCCGGATCACAGAAAGTGAATGAACCTGCGAACAAAACTCTTAACATTTAATTACTTTACTTGAATGCCTCGTAATTCCCTGCTTAAAACAGAGATGGCGCTACATGTACCTATTATTGATGAACGACATTATAGAATTATTATTGCCAATAACATTAAAATTGTTGCTTTTCAGTTGTTGATTCAGGTTAGGTGACTTACTTTTTTTTCTTACGGCAATTATCCACTTATTTCTTTGGTCTCGTTTCCACCACGGTCTTGAAAATTGGTAAAATTTACAGTCGCTATTCTGTGGTGTTTTTACAATTCACAATAAGGTAGATGTACCCTTTACCGGATCTGCCCTATCACCGGATTTTCTATATTTTGAGCCATAAGTCGAGTTCTTACAGCTAATATTACGTTGTGATATTTTTTTCCGTTAGCTAGATACCTATTCCTTCCACTACGAGGCAAAGAAAGCCATTTTGTTTCTTAGTTGTAACGGGAGAATCGATTGAGCAGGTCGATCGCGGCGTTGTATGGGACTCCTTACGAAAATGGTTAAGAAACTGAGTGTACTTCGTAAGGTCATAAAAGCGTTTAAAAGTGACTTTATGAATCAAAATAGGGTGTTATCGTATCATGAGTTAATAAGTGTGTGTGTTTGAGTTAAATAAGTGAAATTAGTGCAGTCAAATTCACAGAATTCAACAAAAATGTAAATTCGGTGATGGGTCACCCTCATCTACTGCTTGAAGGTTTTACCGAACAGCGTTCGGAATCAGGGAAAAACGTATGTTTTGAAAATTATTTTTTCACTCGTTAATTTTAAACGTTATATATATACTACTCCGCTTTACACATATCCAATTAATAGAGTAATTTAATGAGCAATTACCGAACGCCTATAAACGAGACAGATTTTTTGTAAATTGCATTTGAAATGTATAGTTTTCACGACTTTTTGACGTCAAAATAAGCTTCATTGACCAGGTAATTTTAAAAATTCCATATTATTTATTTAACATCAGTAGAAGCAAAATAATTGTGTATTTATTATTTTGCAATAGTTCTTATTTCTAGATAAAATGTACTTATGTTGTTATGGCAGAATCATTAAGATTAAAACACTATTTTATTAAATATGTTCGCGTGATAGGTTCAATGTGTACGCTTTACCGAACGCCCGTTCGGTAAAGCGTACCCATGGTCTCTGATACCGAACATATGATTATCTCGGCCTAGCTGCTATTTGGCGTTCATTGGAATATAAACCATATTCAGCGTACAGCTAGATCTATATTGAAATGTGTTATTTTTCGTATATCTTTAAAAAAAAGCCAGCGCTACTTAGATGTAAACCGTTAACGAATAAATTATATAAAAATAAATTATTGGCGATTAGCGAAGAATTTTTAACAGATAAGTATATTATTTATATAAAAAAAAATTTTATTTAAATTTTTATTTATAGACACTTTTTTCTTAGATTAAATTACCGTCAAGATTGCTCGAAATCACAAAACTAGTGCAGTTAGGTTAAAATAAATAGTCACTCATCAGTTTACAAACTCACACACTGCCATCATTCCATACATTTCTTCCCTAGTTCGGTGAAACGGCATGCCGATCCGGTAATGGGTGCAAATTCCGTTTCTTAGTTCGTTGAATGGGACAAATCAGTGTAATCGATATAAAAAACTTTAAAAAATATTTTTATATACGTCTAACTATGTAATAAATTTCGACGTACATTTAAATGATGACAAATTTATCTATCTTCACCATATGCTGTTGATCATAATCGTACAAAAATTCTAAACCTTATTAAAAAAACAAACGTACATGTAGGTCTTAAGCGTCCGGTGAAGGGTACTTTTACCTTAACACATCTTACTAGGACCATATTAAATTTATCTCAAAAACGATTCGAAAATGTTTACTGCAATATGGATTTGACAGCTCAAGTCAGCGACAAAAATGAAAATTTTAGCCGTAGCGAGCGCTGTGATCGTTTAGGCTACCCTTTCCACCCGCTTTGCACCCTGCCAATGCCTAAATTATAAATTACATATAATATAACCCTCAACATAATAAAAATACGTACACCAGTTTCGGACAGCCTTTGTAAACCAGTTATATTGCCACGGTTCTCAAAATTGACGACAAACTTTGCGCCACATGTTCTAGCTACGTCTCTGTTGAAAAATGGAGGCAATATGCAACATTGACGATACTGTGAAGAAAAAAAAACATTAAAACAAATAGCAATGATAAATAAATTTAAGAAAACAAAGCATAATATGCTTTGTTCGGTGATGTTTATGAACCGGCAGAAATTAAGCATGGCTGACTTCGATCCAAACAAACTCATTATTTAAATGTAGGTAAGTAAGGTGCCGAGACATAGACTCTTACGAATGAGGCTGTGTACAAAATACGTGTAGCACAGAGAGCCATGGCGTGCCATGCTCGGCATTAGATTGCAATAGACCGAGTGAGGAATGACGAGATCCGACGCCGCACGAAAGTGCGTGACGTCGGAGATGTCATTACCAAACTCAAGTGGAGTTGGGCAGGACACATTGCTAGGCAGAGTTATGGCAGGTGGACCAAAAAAGTGTCAGACTGGTGGCCAATTCATGGCAAAAGGAGCGTCGGCCGTCCACCGGCTAGATGGGTCGATGATATTAGGAAGATCGCGGGTCACTCTTGGATAAGACTAGCTCAAGACCGGGATGAGTGGCGTACTCGAAGAGAGGCCTATGCTCAGCAGTGGGCGATTACAGGCTGAAAATGATGATGATGATGAAGTATCTAAGATAGTAAATGAGATAAGGGCAAGGTAATTGATTCCTTTTTATTTGGTGTAAAATTAAACAACGCAACGAAATTTACCGCGTAAGGTTGTATATTGCAGTGTTCTGTCCATTCCGGGCCATCTAGAGGCTTTAGTTGTCCATACACCTAAAAACAAATTATGTACATTCACAGACATCAAAACTAGCCTAAAAGTTATGTATTTACTTTTACATAATAACAAAACACGACATCAACAACTTACTTTGTTGGAAACCACTAAAATGAAAAGTAGTTTTATTGTCTTTTCCATCGGTTTTAAAAATATGTGCATCGAATGAACTACGAATAACCAAACCAGACTTTTGGTCACAAGAAAACTCCACGATCACTAGCTGCAAAATGCTGGAATTAACAACATTAATGACGGATTTAAAAACAATTCGAAGCGTTATGAATGAACTTTGTTTGGGAAACATAATAGGGTAAAAGGAAAACTAGACTCGAATGACTTATAATCTGCATTGTTTTGGATCAGTGAGAGCAGCTACCAGATACCGTGCTGCTACGTGGAAATGGCCTTAGAAGACCTTCCCTTAATTTCAAATAATTGAAGATTGGCGTTTACAGATTTTGGAAAAAAAACATACAGGGCGCGAGAAAAAGGTCATTTTTGACAAACTTTTTTTTTTTGATGCCTATCTATCCCATTCCTACCCAGGATCAAAAGCTTGTACGGGACCAAAATAAATTTCCGGCTAGAAAAGCCACAAACCGAGGAAAACTGCGACGGGTGGGAGAATGAATTCTATAATTATGTCCGACAAAGACCAGGGGGCCGATTTTTGAGTGTCGAACGCTCGACTTTTCAATCGAGATCTGTCAAAAAACTATGATGTTTTGACAGATCTCGAGTGAAAATTCGAGCGTTCGACACTCAAAAATCGGCCCCCAGTGGGCCAATTTTTGAGTGTCGAACGCTCGACTTTTCACTCGAGATCTATCAAAAAACTATGATGTTTTGACAGATGTCGAGTGTAAAATCGAGCGCTCGACACTCAAAAATCGGCCCACTGAACACGCTAGCTAGGCAGAGTATAAACAAGGAAGCAATAATTAACTGGACACCGACAAATTTACATAATAACATGAATTGCGTTTCCTTATATAAGTTATCAATCGTAGTATTTTGCACGCTGCAGTGTTTTCTAAACAATGTGTAAAGAGGACTATCGTGCGGTTTCTCATTAGAATCGGAATGGAAATTATTATTTCGTCATATTGTGGTATACCTCTACAAGGTGTTTACAACCTCATACACCCTTATATTTTGAAAAGTAGAAATAAGTTTCATGCATATTTACAAATACTCAATTATATAAACATGTATTTATATGCTTTATTATTCACAAAATAATAAAAAGGGATATTGGGATCAGTCACCATAAGGGTCTCAAATAGTTTGATGTACTTTACCCACAGTAATTCACATTAACAATGTTTTTTGTTTTGTTTTGTTGAATGAGTTTGTACCTCAACTACTTATAGCGATTCCCCTTAAGTAGAATACAGAACGGTTGGTTTAAATAGCGACTTTGTTCATTGTTCGCCACATTATTTCTTTAGTCGTTCAGTGACTTACGCGATTGCAGTCAACACTACTTTCGCTGCTTCTATCAGTGTTCTTCATTTATTTAAAAAGGTTATCTGAAACAATTCATTTGTTATCAATGGAAAGCACAATGAAATTGACATTTGTTGTAGTGTGCTTAAAAGTAAGTTTTCAATATATTAAGATACAATATTATTAAACAATATTTAGTATCTAATATATCATTAGGATTTATTTAAACTAAACTATAACAAAATTAAACCTAACAAGGAAAACTTAAATATTATTAAATATAGCTAAATCTGAAATAAAACCTACTAATAATACCTACTAAAAATTAAAGTCTAAAAAGGGACCCTGTGGCAGGGTAGGGTTAGGATTAGAAAAAATGATACAGACTAATATTGAAAAACGACATCATCAAAGAATATTTATGGCGATAATTTTAATGGAAATATGTTAATGGTAGTATTTTTAAATTGTCCAAAAATAAATTACATACCTATTTTTTTATTTAAAAAAAATAGGTTTCTTGCTCTAGACCACCTGACGGTGACACCTGATGGTGAGCGATAATGTGGATGGAACGCGCTCACCTAGTAAAAACAGATTCACTCAAATTATTGTCGGTAATATTTTGGAAAAAATAAATTAATGTAATGTTACTACTGTATCGGTTAATATTCAGCTAAACAAGCGAAGAAAAACCTGAAAACATTAATTTTTTTTTTGGGCAGTCGTGTAATAAAAGGGTTACTTAGTGCAAAAAATCTTTAGATGCTTTCCATATTTTTACACGACTGCCCAAAAAAGGAGTGTATTTTTTTTTGTTACACTCTTAGAAAAGGAAAAGTCCATAAGTTTTTACACGACTGCCCAAACTTTTTTTTTTGTTCCCCCAGAACTTCTCAACGCCTTAACCGATTTAGATGTTTGAGGTATCGTTGGAATACTTACGTCATCCCGGGTAACATAGGATATGTGACGTTGCAATAAAAACAATATGGCGGACTGTAGACTCCCATTTTAAATGTTCCGTAAAAAAATATTTTTTCTATCCTAGGAAGTGGGGTATCAAAAAAAGTTCGAAATAAAAAAATAATTATAAAAATTAAAAACACGACTGCATTAAAAAGATAAAAACAAGTTTCCTAATAAAGAACTCAGGGAAATATATTTTGTTTGCAGTCGTGGGACCTAATATTTTGGTTTTACTTGTATGAAGTAGGTCCCCCGACTGCGAACAAATTATTAATATATTATTAATTTTTATTAATATACGTTTTATGTATGTATCTATTATATTACGTACTTATTTCAGGTAATCTCTGCCCAACGGATTCCAAAAATAATGAATCCGGCTTGCAGACAGAACATACCAACTGTAAGTTTTGAGGATAGCTATTGGCCATTAATCATAACTGTCATTTTTACATATGATTAAAAGTGACATGTATTGGACCAGTGACGAGCACGGATCTTTACCTTAGTTTGAAAATTTCCAAAAACTGTCTTGAAAAAAACTCTATATACCTAATTACCAAATCTTCGCAAAAAATTTCACAAGAATCGGTTGAGAAATGCAACCTGCAGAGGAGGACAAACCATTTAAAAAAGTCCACAACTAGACTCAATAAAAAATCTATATAATAACCGAACCTGCTGACCAAATTTCACGAGAATCGGTCGATAAATCTGGTGGCCGATTTTTGAGTGTCGAACGCTCGACTTTTCACTCGACATCTGTCAAAACTTCATAGTTTTTTGACAGATCTCGAGTGACAAGTCGAGCGTTCGACACTCAAAAATCGGGCCCCTGACCTGTAGAGGAGAACAAGCCGAAATCCGCCCGCAGAAACATACCTTTCTTTTTTAATTCTATATTTGTCTGAATTTAGTCCCCGCGGAGGGTACGGGCGGCTAAATTCTAAATAAACCTGATAAATGATTATTTCTTAGTTATTTACGATTCTGGGCGTCAATGAGAAACATACCTACTCAAAGTCATTGTTTTTTTTTTTCAAACAGAATCGGCGAGAATTACTACTCACGAAATTCGGTTGAGAAATGCGACCTGTAGAGAAAAATAGGCGGAAATCCGGACAAACGAAAGCATTTTTCTCGAAACTAAAGTAAGTACCTACATGTCACTCGGTCAATAAAATAGAAATTTTTTCAGGAACTGCCTTCCAACTGCTGTATTATGCCCGACTTGTTCGAAGCTGAAACTGAAGTAGGATGCAGCGAGACGAATAAGCCACACAAAGAGTTAACATTACGAGGATCACCTGAAGTAATTATGCAATCCACGCATTTATAGATATTAGTTCGTACTCCTATGGTTTATAAACGGTTATTTTAAAATGTTGTAGATCGAACGTGATTTCCATTTCAGCAAAAAATAAGTAATAAGTATCAAAGAAAATCCACTGGAAATTATACACATATATCTTGTATATGTTACAGAAAAAATGTTTTACGAAGGGACTCAAAGTAAAAGGATATTTTTCTCACCTTTTCTGGCTGCTGCTCTTAGGGGTCGTCCTAATACAAACGCGACTACGCGATGATCGCGACTTTTACTTAGAATATTTACTAGTAAAAGTCGGAGTTCGCGCGATAATCGCGTAGTCGCGTTTGTTTTAGGACGATCCCTTTAGGACACCCATTCGAGTTCAATATATTCGCGAATTTCACTCGCGCGATTGCGCGATCATCGCGTAGTCGCGTTTTATTAGGACGGTCCCTTACGATGTTCCGGTGCTAAAATGCGACGGGGTTAGTGTGGCTACACAGGTTGCATCCTACACAAACCCATACCGTATTCTACGGGATTATTGACATCCCATCCGTTTGTCTTTTCGTATTGAACTGAATACAGATCCCCGTTATGGTTTGGATTCTTGTAATATTATGCTTGTAAAATCGACCACGCTTCAGCAGCAGTCTTTCAACATACTCGGTGATGAGTGTGACGAGCCTTTCTCAGTCAGAGATGTTGTGTATGTTTTAAGTAGGGACCTATTTATACCTATCGTTGTCTAGTATCTGTATTAGATACTTACTCAAAACACCAGCCTTAATTACCTTATTATAAGGATAACTTTTTATTTGTACGAGGGGAAAATCCTTTATGGATACCTCCGCACCGCAGTGCCGCCCTAGAGTCCACATATATGGGTCCCGCCATGTTTTTATGGACGATCGCAGCCCCCAACTACGACCGTGTTCGGCCCCGAGGACCCTCTTTTAATCGCCTTCTACGACAGGCAGAGGATACCGTAGCCGTATTCTTATGCCCGGGCTACAGGGCGCATTATAAGGATATACCTACTTCTCTATTTCTATAAGAATGCGCCGTTGTAGGTATTTATGTTATTAGTCGCTGGGGAAATTACTTTTATCTCACGAGCGCGGGTTAGCCATAGTTAATAAAATAATAATAATAATATATTTTATTCGTTTTAAGTACAATATTGTTGATTAGGTATGGTGTTTTTGAGTTTTCCTAATAGGTGAGTATTACACCTGTATCAGGAGAACCCGCTCTTCCGCATTTAAATACATGGTGGTTATTTTACAATAATCACAGTGGAATATATAATAGTTGTAGTTGTAACACTAACACATAGACAATGTAGCTCCTACGCCGATTCACACAGTCATAGACAATGTGCATGTACAAGAGGAATTTCCTCCCTCGCACGCCCCGGTTGTGGAATGAGCTCCCTGCCGAGGTTTTCCCGAGTGACTACAATATGGGGGTCTTCAAGAAAGGAGTGTTTAAATTTTTAAAAGGGTCGGCAACGCGCGTGTGACTCCCTTGGGGTTGCAAGCGTCCATAGGCTGCGGTGACCGCTTACCATCAGGCGGGCCGCACGCTTGTTTGCCACCGACGTGGTATAAAAAAAAATGTATTGTATATATCTCAACACACAACCTCCCACATTCTTGGGATAAAAGTACTTTACATCTTTGGTTAATGCGCAGTCTAAAACTAAACATGTTTATTCTTAACAGTGTGCAGAGAGGACCTGTTTACTAAGGAACAACGATTTGCTGTTTGACAATGACGAGATAGACATCGAGTCTGTTAGACAGTACCTTGACGAATGGGTGCAGAAGAGAAGAGAGTTACAGAGCGCGGTTGAAACATCCAAATATAAGTAAGAAAAAACAACCTTCAAAAGCCCTTTGCAAGCCAAGTTTGTTTCTATGGTGTGCGGCTAGAGGGGACAGTATTATGGTGAAAACCGTATTTGATATGATAATACTACATTTAATTTTTTTATGTCACACCTGGCCATAAAGCGACAATTACCGCACTCTCCGCGCGCGGGAAATCCCACTTCCTGGCCAGGGGGTGACATAAAATTTTGTACTTAACACGGGCGGTAATAAAGAAAGCCTCAGATCGCATATTTATCGCCCTTGCCTTCGGCTCGGGCGTCAAATACCTGCGATCTGAGACATTCTTTGTTTGACCGCCCTTGTTAAGTAATGTACTATTACGTATGTGTCAATTAACATTGTGGTTATTATCCTTAAGGTGCCTCGGTAAGCAGCGTTTGTTCGGACCCCCGGAGATGTGCCCTGCTGATAAACTCCTTTTATGCATCAACTCAACCTTCTTCAACGTAAGATAACTAACTGAAGCAGAATTCTAAGAACTTGAATATGAACTTAACCTTACACAAAATCCCTTCTTCCTCGGTCCCTCACTGCTGAGGATCGCGACCACAGAATAAATAATAGTACAAGTACAGAAGCTTCACTTTCTAACAAAAACGGCGTTTAGGCATAAAAAACATGCCTACTCTGTGCATCTCTGTCTATCGTATAACTTGTATTCATTTACACGCGGCACGTGTAGCGCTAGGGCTATCGACTCGTCGCTCGTCGCGTTCTAGTCTGCGGCGGCAGCGGTAACGTGTATATAGACGCGTTCACGCGGCGGCGGGCCGCCCTCGACTGACGGCCGGCCCCGGGCCGAGCGAGCGGTAGGCATTTAAAGCGACGCGCGCCTCCCACTGCAAGCCCCTTGTCGCGACTACATACATATGGCTTGTTTCCAAATAGTGCGGTTGTAAGCTGTGTGAACCGCGCGGTGCATGTCACCACCCAGTACACAAAATAAACAATAGTAAAATTGCGTTTAACATGTCATCGGTCTAAAAAAAGTCGATGTTTGTCAGCTAGAAGCACGCGTTTACCGGAAAGCAAGATATTTTGGTCTAAGTCCAATCAAGTGTATAGACACCTCGGAGATGCGTGCAAGGCAAGAGGAACAGTACCCTTACCATGAGTTTACAATGTTTGCATTACCGTACTCGCTAGCGACTGCGTAAACGATTTTAGTATGGCGATTCTTAGTTCTATTGCGTAACCGCCAGGGGCGCTGTACTTTTGTCCATACAATCTTATTATCAAAAACTTACGCAATCGCTAGCGAGTACGGCAATGCCAACATTGCAAACTCATGGCAAGGGTACTGCCCTCACTAAACTATTATACCCGTCCGATCCAATTGACGCTAAAGCGGTTGCCACACTGATGCGGTTTACGGACGGTTTCCACAGTGCAAGCGGGATATCGCTATGCAACTCCAACCGTGTTGATATCGCTATATTCAAAATTATTTACATTATTAAGATTATCCATTCTGAACCTTTTTGCTTTTTTTTCAGAAATGCCCAGATTGGCGAAACACCGAATCATGTAGGACTTTAAGAACTTATTTGGAAGCCTGTTTTCCTTATTATGATTAATTCCTCGTATGCAGATGTTAAAAGGTGACCTCAAATTTTTAAATTAAAATCATAGGTCAAAAGTTTAGCAGGTATCATTGCCTAAGCACACGATGGGTTAGCTAAAATAAGACGTATATTTTAGAACATACAATACTAAATCGAAGTCACAAGTGTACACGGCGTACATACAAATACATTATAAATTTATAAGACCTAAAAGTCACTTTTAGGTTATAAAATGTATGGAAATGACAAGTGTCAGGATTAAGAGCAGGGGTAGGGCAAGCTCTCTCCATACAAACTTTGTGCAGGATTTACTTTGTTTGTGTTTGCATTAAAGTTATGATTTTTGGTCAGTATGCTTATTTTTCTGATAGCTATTCGTGATGAATTTTTTTTTTTATTTGAATTTTTTAATTTTGTATTTTTTTGATATATTTGAAAATTTTCACATCACGATCTTCGCATATCTAATATTTACAACCAAAAAAAATATTATATTTGTTAGTGCGAAAACCGACGAATAAAACATGCACAAATTTTGTAGGGGAAGGTCTTGCCCTACCCTGCGCCTTAACACGATGTGTTAGGAGCCTGTTCACACTAGCGATTCTTCTCGGCGATTTGCCAGCGATTTCTATACAAATCTCGAATGCGGCAATCTCGCGGCGTGATCGCCGCGATCGAATTTGTATAGAAATCGCTGGCAAATCGCTCAAGTGTGAAAAGGCACTAAGTTCTTATCTGGCGGAGACTGCAACGGCTCAATCAATAATATAAAATTGATACCATTATTCTTTTTTGTAGATTTTCTATTTACTTAATCCAGATAAATATGGTTTATTATGACCTAAGAACTGGACCATCCTTTTCTGTATTTCGTGATTCTGTGAAGATTACGTACCGTATATTTCATTGAATAAGGTTCTAAGGTTGAAAAAATTGCTATGGGATTAAGTCCGCATGAATCATAAAATGTATAGGGACAAACTCACCAAAATGTAAAAAAACACCGTCGTGCTTCAGCACGGGTAGCACAATAAACTATCCTTCTGTTAAATAGAGACGGATAGTCTTCGCAACGAGGTAGTTCACGCGCCTAAGCTAGGGTCTGATTTTTTACAGGGGAGTTTATAAACCAATGTCATTCTTGTGAACTACATAACATAAGGTCTTCGCTAATACAGGAAAAAAAAGTGAACACAATGTCAACTTGTTGCGAACTAGTTTGTTATATTTATGTAAGGTTGAAATTATATTAGTTTTTTTTAAATTCTAGACAGAGGTCGTTGAATATGTTGATGTTATCTTAAAAAATATAAAATAGAAATTGGAACTTAAATAAAAAGTACATTCTACTCTGGCTTTTATTCATTTCTGTACCCGTAATTTTGGTAGGTATATAGGACCTCATACAATTATTGTCACCTTCTGAGCAATAATCTCCGAAATCATCAACTACCTAATCATTTTATTTTACTGAGACACCTTACCTTAATTTTTAAAGAACTATAGATATACCTACCACACGTGTAAAAATACTTTCAGTTGCCTTAATTGTGTGTTTACACCTAAAAAGTTTTTTTTGGAAATTGTTTTAAATAGCGGTCTACTAGTACATTTATTTACATTGTACATTGTACCCTAATAAAATAATTTAAAACACGCCTGCTATATATATACGAAAAGACCAAACTAAGTATAAGGATTCCATCATCATCCTCCTAGCGTTATCCCAGTACAGTTGCATCCTGAAGGATGCCTGGGGTCCGCTACCTAATCCCAAGATTTGGCGTAGGCACTAGTATAAGGTTTCCGTTTTTGTAATTTTTGCTATGGGACCCTAGCAGGAAAAAGTCTTGCAGTGGATGATGTCTCTCTGCTGTTTAGATGATGATGATAATGTTTATTAAAAAATCTTTCCTAAATGTCGTATTCCATAATAAAAATGACATTTACAGTTACTTAGTGTAACTTGATCATCTAGCGAGTGTACCTGGAAATAAGTGCCATTGGGTAAGCTAGAAGTCCACAGTTCTGCATCGCACGCAACGGGTTGTAGTATTCTTTGTATAGAAAGTCACACACACACACACACGTGGAGGCGTGGATCAGTGGACACAAGTGTGTCCACTGATCCACGCCTCCGTACGGTGTGGATCAGTACAATCAGTTGAGTGTGATGTAGAACTAATGAACGCCTGGCTCCAGAACCCATTCAACGAATTAAAGTTGTTTTCTTTTTTCATATTAATTACATTATTCTGTACGAAGGAGATGGAACATGCACAGAGAGAGTATTTAACATCCGTGTCGCAAACACCGACGCTCCCTCGTACATCTCACGGCCGATCTGTCCTGAAAGCACTGAAGAGGAGAAAAAAGGAAATACTTGAGTTGAATGTCTGTGAGAAGCGAACGTTCACTCCCCTCGTCACATCTGTCGACCTCCGACCTTCGTTCCACTAACGTCCTCCTTTATCAAACATCTAGCCCTAGTTGTGCATTGAGCTATAGGTACATGGACATTGTCTATGTGTGCGTCAGCGTAGGAGTTATGAGTTCACATTGTCTATATGTTCGTATGTGCCACAACTACAACTATGGTTAACCTGCGCTCGTGGGATAAAAATACTAGTAAAGCTATCGTTGGTACAGATCCCTAAGCATTGTATTCTTAATTATAATTTCCATAAACCGAATCACAAGTAGGTAAGTGTATTTCGCGGGACACGATACAGATTCAGATTGACCAATCGACCAATTCTTTGGCTTCAACGATTGGGCAGTTCTACCCAATACAGAAACATTGCTTTGTATTAAACATCACCATCATCATCATCATCATCATCATCAGCCTGTTTCAGTCCACTGCTGGACATAGGCCTCTCCCATGGCACGCCACTGAGCTCGGTCTTCAGCTCTTCTCCTCCAATCCCTGCCCACTGCCTTGCGTATATCATCGCCCCACCTAGTTACAGGGCGTCCTACACTACGTTTGCCGACACGCGGTCTCCACTCAAGAACCAGTCTGCCCCAACGGCCATCGGTTCTTCGGTATATGCGACCTGCCCACGCGTATTAAACATATTATAATATATGTATATGGCGGAGAGTACAATTTTGTACCTTTTGGCGTAGAAACTCTAGGTCCATGGGGTCCCAGCGCACACATTAAGTTATTTAGTGAAATTGCGAAGCGTCTGGTTGACACAACTAGTGACCGAAGAGCTGGCGACTTCCTCCCACAACGTATCAGCAATGCGATACAGCGAGGAAATGCCGCCAGCAACCTCGGTACAATGCCTCAAGAGGGCCCATTTTAGATTTAAGTTAGGTTTAATTTTATTTAAGTTATTGTTGTATTCTTGTATATATTTTCTTGTAAATAAATGTTTTAATAATATATATTTTACGTGTCACAATTTATAATGTACTTATAGTGTGAATAAATGATTTGTCTTTATAAACAAATTCTGTATATCCGCCTAGTTAACAGCCAAGGGAAATCCTTTTAGTTTTCAGAATAATAACTAGGCAGTAATATACCTACCCAAACTTAAAACTAACTTTCTGAAATGCGTAATAATAAATTAGGAATTGCGAGTACATTAAATCCCATAGGTGTGCTCAACTATGACCCTTATTCTGGGACCAATTAAGGCGCATGTACCGTTTAGATTTTTGTCTCGATCGCTTATGAAGTTAGCTCGATATACTGAGCGGGTAACACAGTTCTTTATATTGACCAAATGTCAGATTTTTAGTAGCCAATATATTTTTACACGACTGCCCAAATAAAAGAGTGTAATGGTTTTCACATCAATTACCGACAACTCCGACAAGATATAACGAAATTGAAATTAAGACAAAATTAAAACGGTTTACTCGCATTTTTCGGTTTTTAATTTAAAAATCCTAAGGATATATTATTATAAAGTTTAATCGTAATAAGGCAAACATGTTTCCGCATATGCCCTTAAGCTCCTGCAGCCCTCGGTGTATTTCCAATCCGGACATTTCTGAAACAGGAAAATATTTTACATTAAAAAACCGGCCAAGTGCGAGTCAGACTTCGCACATTTAGGGTTCCGAACCGATCGCAAAGTTAAGTTGGTTTTTATAGGAAAAATAAGGAAATTTCAAATAAAAAATCTAATTTATCAATATATTAGTATTTGTTGGTAAAATATACATTATAACAAACATTATTACCAAATTTTAAGTTTATAGGTATATGGGAAGTTAAAAAATTGTTCAAAACAAAATTTCGTAAAAAAAAGCTGTCTTTGGTGGCTTCCCATTCCTTTGTTTTTCAATATTTTTTAAATTAAAAATATAGTAAGTATCTACTCAATATGCTCTAAACAACAATATCCCACTCGATAGGGTAGGACAAACATTTTTTTCGCGCCCCACTTTAGCTGTATGGGAGCCCCCTTAAAAAAAATTAAAAATAAGTTTTGACTATTTGTACGGCTTCGGGCCAACAAGATGCATATATTGTGTAAATTTGAAGCCTGTAGCTCCAACCGTTTGGCTGTAAAACCTGTATGACAGACGACGGACGGACGGACGGACGGACGTCTGGGCGTCTGGATTCCGTTTTGACCCTTCGGGTACGGGACCCTAAAAAATGGGCAGGCCACGTCTACCGCATGCATCCGCAAAGGTGGGCCAAAGTGTCCACGGAGTGGGTGCCGAACGATGGGCGATGACGACGAGGCAGGCCAAGACGGAGATGGCGGGACGACCTAGACGCATTTCACAACGATTGGCCAGAGATTGCTCAAGATCGTGACGAGTGGAGATTAAGAGGGGAGGCCTCTGCCCAGCAGTGGGACACTCTACAGGCTCTTAAAAAAATGGGTTAATGATCTGAGACCGGGTATTATAAACATCCGTTACACCACAGATAAAATTTTGGTAACTCAGTCATTTATTTATAGTACATTACTTACCAAAGGCGATAAAACAAAGAATGTCTCAGATCGCAGGTATTTTACGCCCGAGCCGAAGGCAAGGGCGATAAATATGCGATCTGAGGCTTTCTTTATTATCAACCGTGGTAAGTAGAAAATTTTGTCACCCCCTGGCCAGGAAGTGGGTTTTTTCGCGCGCGGAGCGTGCGATAATGGCCACTTTATGGCTAGGTGTGACATAAAATATTTTTCACTTCTCATGCTCGAAAAGTGTGTCATATTAGACTTGTGAAGCGGAGCTAAAGTAGTACATTTAAGCCCTAGGGAAAATATGTATACATATTTATGATTTACAAAACATTTTAATTTGACCAATCAAAATACTTCACCGATTAAATCCACCAATCACAGAAAAGTAATTTGACAGATTAAAACATATTTGGTAAAAATATCAACTCACCAGAACACAGCTGTACTAAAATCGACCAATCAGGAAAGACGTTTTTCAGTTCTTTAAAGATTAAGCGGTGTCTATGGTTAAAGCAATTACTCCTCTTAAAAGAAAAAAAAAGCGCAGCATGCATCTCTTTCTTTGATATAGCAAAAGAAAGGGAGGCGAATACGCCAAGCAAACACGCATAGCGAGGCATATGGTGCTGGCCTTAGAAAAAAAAACATGCTGTCAAATTAGACATACACCCGCCAAGAGTTAAATTATTCATTTAAGGTGGATAATTTGTGTTTATGTGTTTTCTCACAATCGAAGTGAAAAGTAGAGTGTATAACTCGGGCCTAAAAGCCATATTACCACTCGAACAATTTTCCCTCTCTACGTTCGGGAAAATAACCATCTCGTGGTAATATGGCTTACTTTAGACCCTTGTCAAACAATCTACTATTTTTCTACAAAAGAACTAGGGCGGTCTATAGCTCGACCGCTTAATTGAGATCGCTCGGAAGGGTAGCGGTCACCGTCACCCTACTAAACTTACTCCTGTCCCATCATAGGCGAGGATTCATTAAGATTGTCGATCTACATAACAGTGGTTTATGCAGGCGGCTGTCATGCGGCGGTTGTGGGTTCGAATCCCAGCTTACACCACAGATGTGAGATATTCGGAACTGAATTAACAGGTCGATTTATAGTCAACGAAAATTCAGGACCTTTTTTGATTATTTTATTAAGTTTAATTAAGTTAGGGAGGGTGGGGTTAATCTTATTTAAGTTTTTATTTTAATTGTTCCATATGTGTCTTACGATTTTTCAGTAATAAAATATTATTTTGCCTTTAGTCGATCGACTTACATTGTAAAAGTTGGACTCGATACAGTAGAGGAGTTTGTCGGCCGGGCACATTTCCACTGGTCCGTACAAAGGCTTTCGACTGAGGCACCTAAAGGATGAAAGAAAGAAAAGAAAAGAAACATTTATTCGTGACAAACAAAACACGTACGAACAGGACAACAGGATGAAATTAAATTAGGTATGACAATCAGACGTACAAAAATATCCCGCGTATTTTCACAGCACATTCTCTTATTTAAGGTGAACGTCCCAATGTTTGACAGTTTAAACCTTCGGATGCCGCTGTGAAAATTTTGTTTGTAACTAATGACTGGAATTTATATGAAAGGTACTAATTCTAATGCATCGGGACAGGCATACGTAGGGATACCCAATAATAGACAACTAGACACCTGTTGTTCTCCTCTATTTGTGATATAAGATTGTAAGTGTCAAGCATTGGGTTAGTGACGAGCACCGGGATATTTACCTTACGTCGTTGAATCTATGATAATGCCTCCTACTCCTTATATTTATGCATACTGTTTCATCTGCTACAACAAAACTATGACGAATTGATAATATTATTGATATTTGGGTCATAAACACTTGCAAAAACAAAAGTCGTCTCTCTTGAGTCTCTTGTGGTCAATAGTTAACGGCTTATGAGCATGAGAGTTATGATTTTATTACATGGATTTATAGAACCGGAGACGCCGTTTATGTGGGTTACTAGACCAATCCAAAATTAAGCTTTGTAGCCCTTAACTTTTGATATGTCCACAGGAAAGACGCGAACTTAAATCTGTTTATGACCCATTTGGCACTTCTGCTTTCAATGTTCCCAAAATGACGAACTAAGGTATTGTCCCTTATTTTCACGTAATGACAAACATGCAAAAAATATCTAGATACATTTTTCTTTATCCTTGCAACAGCCATTTTGTTTATGTATTACTTCGTGGATTTAACCATCACAACTTTGTGGATTTTCTACGGCTTTTCTAAATCCACCATATTTACATGAATTTCACAACAAAAGTATTAAATACCAAAAAGGGTGCCTCTGTGTATGATGTCCTCAAAATCATGACGCTGATTTTCAGGGCAACCACAGCGAAGACTTGTTACCACCCTCACCTCTCCTTGACAGAGTTCACTGCGGCCTGAAACTCTTCCCGCTTCGACACCCACTTGTTAAGGTGGTGTAGAACTGACTCATTGTCAACAACATCGTTGTCAAACAGCAGATCATTGTTCCGGAGTAAACAAGTCCTTTCTGCACACTGGAAGAACAAAACCGAGACTTTTTATGGGTCGACCGCTTAACCGAGGCCGGTAGCGTAGCGAGAGACAGGGACCCGCCGGCCGCTACCCATTTGCTACCCTTTGACGTATCCCCCCTTACCCCTGGCCTGTTCTGGCCTCCGTCGATCACTAGGACGTTTACCTAAAGGTTTATTAAGGTCAGAGCTGAGCTACATATTAAGGCGACTTCCTGACTTGGCGGGGCGGGATCGATATGTGACATTTTGTTCTTTGACGTAGACTTACTGACGTCGCAAAGATTCTCACTTGACATAATACTGTCAGTATTACATTTGCGCAGTAGTAATATCATGCGCAGAAGCGGAGCAGTACCGCCTTTGCATCGTCCCGCTATCGCGCATATCGCGCCAGTCAGGAAGCACTCATATAAATGTAGGGGCGTAGTAAAAAATGGTACCGCGTCGACTGACAGCTGACACTGACATTTGACACTTTTCTCATATCGTACTGCCTCCGCACCGACAAATTAGGAAGTCGCCTTAGGCGGTACGATATGAGAAAACCGTCAAATGTCAGTGTCAACTGTCAGTCTACTCAGTAACGCTTTTTACTACGCACCTACATTTAAATGTGTGCTTCCTGACTGGCGCTGGATGTGCGGTAGCGGGACGATACGAAGACAGTACTGGTCCATTTCTGCGCATGATATAATTACTGCGCAAATGTAATACTGACAGTATTCCGTCAAGTGAGAATCTTTGCGACGTCAGTAAGTTTACGTCAAAGAAGAAAATGTCACATATCGATCCCACCCCGCCAAGTCAGGAAGTCGATCGCCTTAGGCGTTGCTCGAAAATGTTTCCAGAACTGTATAACATTATTGGCCCCTTGGCACCTTTGGTCAGTACAGTACTAACAGTAAAACAAGCATAAAATGACATTTTTATAGCTAATTTTTTATAGCTTTTATAGGGGATATATTTAACGGCACATCAAAAAATACTGACAGCGCATCAAAAATAACAAAATCCTGGGGGCCGATTTTTGAGTGTCGAACGCTCGACTTTTCATTGGACATCTGTCAAATCATCATAGTTTTTTGACAGATCTCGAGTGAGAAGTCGAGCGTTCGACACTCAAAAATCGGCCCCCTGGCCAAATGCGAGTCGGACTTCCGGGTTCCGAACCAACCTCAAAAATCAGATTTATCAATATATTAGTATTTGTTGGTAAAATATACGTAATAATCAACATTATCACCAAATTATGCTAACTGATACTAGATGCTTACTTCAGGTGATCCACGCAAAGATGGTTCCGTAATTCGTTGCGTGAGATCGGTACATCCTGAATAGGTTTCTATTTCGAACAGATCTGGGATGTCACAGCAATTGTGAAATTGTTCCTGTAAACCAAAAACACTTTGTAGATAGTTTTATCTTCCGAAATAAGTGAGACTACCATAGTCATAAATGTATTCATTCCAACCAAGTCAGCTCTCGAAAGCCATGGAGATAGAGGCACCTTAAAAAAAAATGGTTTCTTTTTTATGCTACGGCAGGGAAACAAGCATACGGCCTGCATAATTGTAAGCCGACGCCTTAGCCTGTGGAGGCTTGCGACAGGAGAACAATCACAAGCGCAACACAGATTATTCTCGGGAGTATGGTGACATTATTCACCAACGACGCTTCAATTCGCTTAGTACCCATAGTACAAGCTTTGCTTAGTTTGGGACTAGGTTGATTTGGGTAAGATTGTCCACAAATACTTTACTTTATTTTAGCTCAATCAAATAGCAGCAGGTGGTCAACAAATTGCAAATATTATTGGAGAACTTACTACATACGAACAGTGCAAGGTAAATAAAATCTTTTAAAAATTTACAGTTACCAAATTTTCATCGGTCCTTTTGATCTAACGGATCTTCATAATACCTGTAGCTCTAGTATAAGTTTTTTCGAAACATTAACTAATTCGAACGCGTTTGCGTTTTGTCTCAAAATGTATTAAAGTGGTATGAAAACGTGAACAGCGCCTCTGGTGGTCACTAGTGGAAACTAAAACAGCGAGTATAACATTTGTTGCTAACCGATGAACGCGCGTATTTCAAACTCGGTGAGAGCGTTTTCATACATTTTGAGACAAAACGCAAACGCGTTCGAATTAGTTAATGTTTCGAAAAAACTTATTAACAGATAAACAGATCATTTATTGCAACCATGTAAGGTACCTACATTGAGAAAACCATGTAAGATACAATGGACCCAGGAAGGGTGTAGCAACATTAAATAAAATTATAGCTATTAAATACAAATTAATTATAGCTAAGGTACAATTGAAGTATAATAGTACATTACTTACCAAGGGCGATAAAACAAAGAATGTCTCAGATCGCAGGTATTTTACGCCCGAGCCGAAGGCAAGGGCGATAAATATGCGATCTGAGGCTTTCTTTATTATCGCCCGTGTTAAGTACAACATTTTATGTCACCCCCTGGCCAGGAAGTGGGTTTATTCGCGCGCGGAGCGTGCGATAATGGCCGCTTTATGGCCAGGTGTGACATAAAACATATTACAATTTCGAATCTTCCATAAATTCAGCTATGGAATAGTAGCACTTATCTAACAATTTAGATTTAAGGGTACCGATTTATGAAGGTGTCGGTAGGTACAGTTTTTATGTAGGTGGGTAATTTATTATATATTTTTATTGCTCTGTAATATGGACCATTTTTGTATATTTCTAATTTGGGTTCTGGAAGTTCCAGGTTGTGACAGTGACAAGGGTTTTGGTTAAATTGAAATAAATGTAGGTTTTTACGGACGAAAGTTGCAGTTTCTAATATAATGTGAGGGTAGAGTTAAAAGTTTCAGTTTTTTAAAGTGGGGTCTGCTTTGGGAGAGCTACTGACCTAAATCTAGCTGATCGTTAACCTATGCTTTAACTTACTATTTGTGTATTTTCTCTGCATTGTGGTAAAAATGATTTCCGAATTCTATGTCCTATGGGTAGTCGATGTGCTGAAATTACCTGAAATGGGTTAAAATTTCAAAGTAATCTTCACTCACATGTAACAGCATTACCTTTGGATTAAGTTGGTGATTATGGACGAAACGTTTTTAAAAGTAATTAAATATACATGTACAACATTCGGCTGTTATATTCCGGACCACCTAATAATGACTTTAAAATCGGTGAAGAAAACTGCAGTCTTAGGTGACTTCCTGACTTGGCGGGGCGGGATTGATATGTGACATTTTCTTCTTTGACGTAAACTTACTGACGTCGCAAAGATTGCCACTTGACAGAATACTGTTAGTATTACATTTGCGCAGTAGTAATATTATGCGCAGAAGCGGACCAGTACTGCCTTCGCATCGTCCCGCTTCCGTGCATCCCGCGCCAGTCAGGAAGCACTCATTTAAATGTAGGGGCGCAGTAAAAAGTATTACTGAGTTGACTGACAGTTAACACTGACATTTGACAGTATCCTCATATCGTACCGCCTCCGCACCGACAAATCAGGAAGTCGCCTTACGTAGTGGCAGCTATAAGACTAATTTGTCGGTACCTACGGAGGCGGTCGTTCGCCAACAATATAAAAATGTTCTTGCTTTCCAGATCAAGATATTTTGCACAATTCTTAAGAAAGGTGTTTTTTTATAACATACTAATATCTGGGCGCCCGAGATTTTGTTAGGCGTTTTCCCGAGCAAGAGACCTAGTTAGATCAATTGCTAGTCCCCGAAAATCCCCCCCACACACCAAATTTCATCAAAATTGTTAGAGCCGTTTCCGAAATCCCCGAAATAAATAAATATATAAATAAATATATTTTCAAGAATTGCTCGTTTAAAGATATAAGATATTAGCTGATAAATATTATTATAAGTGATATAGTTGGATAGCGAAATTTATAAATTTCTAAATGAGGGAAATATTTTACAAATTGGGCTCCTAGTAGGATTCAAACTTGTGACCTTATGGCATTCGCGGCCAGTCAAGTCGTTCTAGCACTGAGCTACTAGCGAAAGTTATGTTGACTTGGTTAGAAGAAATATAGATTTACTTAAATTTTATTTTATTTATCGTATGGCATTTATTTCGAACCTTGAGAACTTCGAGAAGACAGTACGATTGCTAGTTTTTGTTGCACTTTTAGAACCACCCAGGGGTCACCTCTGCCCTCCTAACTAAAAGTGCAATTAACTAGGTTCAAGCTACTTTCGAGAAAATGGCGCGCAAAAATTTAAATATTGTTTTGTTTGTATCTCCATTATTACGCATGCTATCGACTTGAAACTTTGACTAAAATATAGACAATATTATGAAGCTGATTTGTACGTACATATTTTTTATAAATCTATTTATTTAAACAGTTAAAAATCAGAAAGCGCGGTTATGTTTAGTTAACTTAACGTATAAATTATATATTTACTAGGCATAACTGCAATAAGTAGACTACTTATTGCAGTTATCGCTAGGAAAATAAGATATTGCGTTTTGGTGTAGGAAGCATGGCTATACTTACTACATCAAAATGCAATATCTTATTACTACTACACAAAAGTGCAATATCTTATTGACATTTCATGCAGTGTCTTTTCTTTGGTTGTACGTTGTTTTATAGAGAAAATTTTTAAAGAATTTCGTTTCAAAGAAAATGTTTGATATATTATCATTTCACATAATAATTACAACGTATAGTCACTTTGTACAAATTCAAGTCATACATTTTTGATACCAATATTTGTTAATATTTCGATATTCATGTTCATAGAATTACAAGTCAAATAATAATTATTAATATATATGTATTATTTAGTTTAGTTATACTTATTACGAAGACCGGAGGTTTATAGAATTTTGCTTCTAATCTCATATTATTAAATATTTCATTGAATAATCAATTCGCAAAGTACTAACTTGATGGAAATTTTTATCATAGTTTTTTGTTACAAAGAAAATTAATATTTCGATATTTTCTATAACTTCAATTATTATAGTTAATATATTAAATTAGTTAACTAGGGAAAACATTTTATCGAGTTACGATTTTTCAAGGCACATAAAAAAATACCTAACACCAGAAGACTAAGGCGCCTTAGTCTTTTGAACCTAACCTAACGGAGTCGGTTTTGTTCCAGTATCTACACTCAAACTTGGCTATCGGGCGAGCGAGCGAAGCGAGCGAGCAAAACCAAGTTGGACTTTCAGACAGGTATTGTGCTTTGCTTGTGACACGTTTTTAACAATTTCGTTGAAATTGAATATCGATGGAGCCCCGCTTTGCGCAATCTCGCATGCATGCATGCATGCATGCTAGCAAGCAAGCAAGCACTTACCTATGCATGTATGCATGCATGCAAGCAAGCAAGTAAGCATCAAGCACGTATGCATTCAGGCAAACAAGCAAGCAAGCAAGCACGATTTTTCGAGACACATAAAAAAAACCTAACACCAGAAGACTTAAGCTTCACTTCGCTCCCGCCTTAGTCTTCTGAACCTAACCTAACAGAGTCGGTTTTGCTCGCTCGCTTCGCTCTCTCGCCCGATAGTTTGGATGTAGATATAAGATACGGACTTTCAGGCAGGAATTTTGCTTTGCTTGTGACACGTTTTTAACAATTTCGGTTAAATGAAAACACCGAACTAACAATGTTAGTGAAACACATTATTCTAATATTTGATAAGCTGATTAAATGTATGATTAAAAAAAAAAAGTTTTTTTTTAAATTCACTGTATTGCGTCTCAGTGAAATATGTTTAATTGAAGTAAATTAGGCGTTGATACAAAAATATTCGAAATAAAAATATAAGGACCAAATACTATTTTATATAAGTTTCTAATAAACGAAATCCTTTAAAATTTCTGTCTGCGAAACTAAGGAAACACCAAACATAATTCTACTATTTGATATGTGTATTTAATAAAAAAATATTTTATATCATTATTTGAATTGTGTTTCTGTGAAATATTTTTCATTCAAGTAAATAGTCATGGTAAAATAACAATAATATTCGAAGTAAATATACAAGGACCAAATATTACATGAAACATTTTCTGCGAAACAAAATTTTATGAAATTTCTGTCTGCGAAACAAGGGACCACCATGTACATAACTCAATTTGACCCAAAACTCGAGTTATTGCACTTTAAGTTAGGAGGGCAGTACCCCTCGCCCCGCAGTTACTAGGTGCTTTACTACGCATAAGTGCAATAACTTGAAAACATTTGCAATTTGTTTGGTATAGCCAAATTGTATTTCCCTGCTCTTCCTACGAATAAACGCAATAACTCTACTTATTTCCTTAAAGTCAAGTATACTATTAAGGACGAATAATAAGAATCCTTAACAAAAACGCAATAACTAAAGTTATTGCGTTTATAATTAGAACATTAATATAAACCAATAATGAATTCTACCAATTATAAATGCGATAACTATACTTATTGCAGTTATTGTTAGGAATTGTTTATAATTTCGCTTAAAATATTTTTCAACCGAGTCATAAGTAGAGTTATGACGTTCTTTATAAGTAAACCTCCTGTAGTTAATGTTATTTATTTAAATGTTATTATATTAGTTCAGACTTCTAAAACTTACTTCTAAAAGCACAGTCACAAATATTAATTGCATTGTACTTCACTTGTAATAAATTCAAAAATTTCTAATCCTACTGATGGTTGGTAAAATAGTGTTGACTGATCGTTTACTACTGTGAGTACTATAAAATAAACTGAAAAACAAACTACATGTCACTATTTAAACCGCTACTTTGGTATTCTATTTAAGGGGTGTAATACCAAACGCGTTCGTATTACCCGTTAGCGAGTCTAACTGAACTAATGATTATAAAGTTAAGCGTGACTGGAATAATTCGTTTCATTCGTTAATCGTCGCTAATGATTCAGCCACGTACCTAACAGTCTCTAATTGTAGTCGAGAAATAAAAAACAGTAAATTTTTGACTTTATGGCGTCCAAAAATTGACAAACATTTCATTCCGCGACTGGACCTACAAACACAGATGTAATTCAACTTACCACGTTACAGATGCCTTACTAGCAATATTCGCAAATTAAGTAGTTCAAGTAAAATGTTTCAATTTATTTTTTTCACTATATTAGGTAACCATTGGAGCGCTTGTGGCCCAGCGGCGCGGCGCCTGCGTGCCGCAAGCGTTATACAAAGTTAAGCAACGTGGGCCGCGGTCAGTACATGGATGGGTGACCGCTTTGAGTGGTTACTAACTGAGCGCTCCCGTGCTTTGGAAGGCACGTTAAGCCGTTGATCGCGGCTGCTGTCTATGGCAGCAGTCGTTAAGCCAAGTTGGAGGCCTTCGGGCGGCTTGAAAACTTCTAACAGTCAAGTTGCCCACTCACTTGACAAAAGGGAGGTCGAAGTTGCACCACGTCCGTAGGGAAAGTACCCACCGCTACCCTACACGTGACCCCTGGGTGGTTCTAAAAGTGCAACAATAACTGGCAACCGTACTGTCTTCTCGAAGATCTCACGGTTCGAAATAAATTCCATACGATAAATATATAAGGTAACCATTATAAAAATATTAAAAAAAGTCGAGCATAATAAAGGATGATTCACGCTAGACCGTTCCGTGTCCGGGCCGCCGGCCCGTTTTCTAGTACCTACATCCTACATGAAATCGACGGCCGTCGCGCGTCCTGTATTAGTAAACGGGCCGGCCCGGACACGGGACGGTCTTCTGTGATTTATCCTTAATTGTGGACACTTGTTAACCAATTATAATTATTATAATTGGTTAACAAGTTTAGTGTCCCCTTAAGACGTTGTTTAGTAAACACTACAGCGTGTAAAATTCTAGGATCTAATTACTTATATAAGCATAAACGATCGACGACTTATGTTACATTGTCGGTTTCCTATTTCTTTATATTTCCTTTATAGTCCTTATACTTTTCCTATCCAATACTTTTCATATCATAATCAAAGAGAATTTTTTGGCTTAGCTGTTTCAAACTGTCGGTAAACGTAAGTTGCCGCCACCCGTTAAATTATATTTGTATGAGTTATTTAATTATATTTGTATAAAATTACTACAGGGTCACAATACTACAAAAATTATAGATGCGAAACTTTAGATGTTTGTTACTCCATCACACAAAAACATCTGCCCCTCTAGCACAACATGCATTCCGTGTCTACTCGCGCGCGAGATAAGCTACCTGTCACTTTTTGACAGCATTAATTAGACAGTGACAGGTAGCCTATCTCGCGCGCGAGTAGAGACGAGATGCATGTTATGAAACGGATTATGATGAAACTTGGCATACAATGAGGTTATAGACTGAATTAACATACAGAATACTTCTAATCCTGAAAATTGGCCATCGAAGAGATGAAAATAGAGAGTGGAAGCTAAAGTGGATGAAATCGCGAGCATGAACTAGTGATAATATAAATAGTTACGCCCCACAAACTCTTATCTTATCTTATTATTCTAGTAATTAATTGTAATATTATTTAATATGACTCTATAAAATCTTTACAATTTAAGATTAAGTCAATAATTGTAAAATTAAAAGCAATAAACAGTTTAATTTTTTTTTATCTTATTATCTGGTGGCCGAACACCACTAGCAAAAGTGTCGATACACAATAAAAAAACAAGGTCATAAATAAAATGTTGTATTTACATGTCTATATCATAGAAGTATCGGTAATTTTAAAATAAATAAAATACTGAAGTGTCTATTTTGAAAATGTGTTTACTGGGGGAAAGGTGGTCTGCATTCATCCATGTGGGATCTCAAAGCCGTACATCCTTCAGTCTCCTGCCATGTTGGGCATTTCTGAAAAGGAAATTACATTTAAGTACTTTGGAAATGTAACGAACAGGATTTATGGAGTGTATTTTACTGTAGAAAAAACATTTTAAACAACAATGCTTAAGGAACGATCACACCGGTGTTTAATGGCGTGTCTACGAGATGACGTCTCATGCATCACGTCAAAAATCTGCTTCGTTAACGCGGCATCAGCGTATATTAGGCCTCATTTTTTTATGTTATAGGAGGCAAGCGAGCAGACGGATTGCCTACTGGTAAGCGGTCGCCCATAGACACCTGTGGTCGATTTTAACTCTATGATGATTATAAAACATGAAAAGTAGTAACTTTTTGCCGCAGTGAAAAATAAGAAAAATAGTAAATTATTGCATGTTTTATTATTATTTCTAAAGCCGCTTCATGAAAATCGCTAAACGATTACAAAAAACCGTATTCCTAACGATTCGAAAGCTTGTAAAACAAATAACCATTATTGAAACGAATTTATTTACAAGCAAGATTAATGATAGGCCGTTCGTTACCTACGCATTTTATTGTTTTCGCTACAGGATATTTTCTGAGTATTTGCCGAAATTCCGTAACTTTTTCTTCACGAAAACATTAAAAATTGTTGCCATTAAACTTCAATCATAATTTTTCTTCGATAAGTTTGGTATGCAGAATATTAATTTCTAGTCATCATGTTAAAATGAATAAGTGTGAAAATCTATGATATCTTATAAAATCTATTACATTAGGTCGAATAATAACTAATAACTAACTAGTTAAAAGTTAGTTAGTTAGTTAGTTAAAAGTTAGTTAGTTATAGTTTTTAGTCAAATTAAAGTTTTCCCGAGGGACTACAGAAAGGGGCTCTTCATGAATGGAGTGTATAATTTTTTAAAGAGTCTGCATTGTACATGTGTCACCCCTGGAGTTGCAAGCATCCATAGGCTGCGGTGACCTTTTACCATCAGGCGGGCCGTACGCTTGTTTGCCACCGACGTGGTATAAAAAAAGTTGATCCTGTAACGTATCAAACTTAAGTAAGGAATATCTAAGTGTCATTTTAGTATAGAATATACATACATACATTTGTGTATTTAATTTAAATCTATAAAAGCATTTTTTAGCATTTCTTATGTGCGCTGGTTTTTACACAATAGCGTAACGTGTCAGAACGATAATTCTAAAATACCAAACTGATTCCAATCAAATATACGAAGCCGAAAAACCCAATCGTACAGAATCTCCAAAGGTCGATTTACACGATGCAAGAATTTTGATTACATATTGCGGGCTGCGGACTAACGAGGTGAGACGAGAGGGACCAAATCCCGCAATGTAATGAAACTAATGAATCGCATGCAAGTTCTTGCACCGTGTGAATGGCCCTTAACAATTGTTCAACTTACATCAAAGATAGTCGAGCTGACGCAAAATACTAGTTTATTCGCTTCGCAGATCTGCGGCGGTCCGAGGAGGTTCTTGCCAATACACCTTTCCTTGGCCACTTCTACCGCCGGTTGGAACTCTTCGTTCTTCTCCGCCCAGTCGTCTAGGAACTTCTTGATGCCTTCTTCATCGATGCCCTCGTCTTCGAGAAGGAGATCGTATTTTTTCAACATGCATAATTGTTTTGAGCACTGAAACCGGAACAAAGGTTTTATTGATATTTTTAAAATAGTCATTGGTTAGGTACCTGGTACATGAAACTTATTAATGTAGTACCTTTTCAATATTTAGCTAAATAGGTATGTAATAAATAGTATTTTTCTCAAACATGCTCGGAAATGTATGTGTTAATGGCACGAAATGAAGACATGAAGTTTCTTGTTTATGGCGCCCTACATTACTTCTTGGCCGTAAGTAGAAGTAAGAAAGTAAGAATTAATATAGGTACCCAACGTGATTCGTCTTGGTATAGTTAGTGCGATTCACTGACAATCATGATTCGGATTGGATATTCAATTGAATTGATATTTTCAGTTGAGCTAGGTTCAGGAACAGGGCCGATCTTTGACTTATAAAATTAAAAAAACCTTAGTAATCTTAACTTTCATATGTTTGTTTTTCCGAATCAGAATTATCGTAATCAGAATACAAAACTTCACTTGGGTCGCTATTACATTCATCTATCAGAAGAGGACATCTCTAGGATATCGCTATTGTCTATAAACATGACATGATACAATAGCGATATCCTAAGGATATCTCCTTCTGCTAGATGAATGGCAGCCCTAGAGAAATAAATTTTGTTTATTGTTTACGAGTAAATAATTAATCACACAGCACACAAGGTGGGCCGATGACCAGCAACCTAATCACGAAACTTTATGTACTAACGGTAGATTTTTTAAGTTTAAATCATTGAGCTTGGGTCAGAATATGACATAAAATATGGCTAACTTTAGTACATAAAGATATATGATTACCCTGCCGGTAAAGGTCGCGAGATGGCCAATATCTCTTCTGTTGTCAACACAGTAAATACTCAAATTTTATAAAGGATTGGCAACGCGCAATTGACTCTCTTGGAGTTGCAAGCGTCTAAGTATGGGCTGCGATTTCCGCTTACCATCAGGTGGATCGTAGGCTTGTTCGCCACCGTCATAGTATAAAAAAAGACAGGTCTGGCCACGTCTAACACGTCTGGCCAACTCTACTGTCACGCATGCAATAGAGTATTCAAGAGCAAGTTTGGCCTAGCCAGCCATATCAGAGCTCACGATAGGGCAAATACATAGTTTGTCAGGGTCGCCGTCATCGAAATCGATGAGGAGGACTATATATAAAATAAAAAAAAGAGAATCTGCTGGTTGAGGGTAGCGCAGGACCGTTCATTGGCGGTACTCTTTTAGGGAGGACTTTGTGGCAGTGAATACTAGGGGTCGTTTAGGGCAGTGAATGTATTTCGTGTGATATAGTGCGCGCCATCCACGACGACGCGCCCCTCCACAGCGCATCTCATACTAATCTATGCGCAATTGTACGGAACGGGCGGTGGAGGGGCGCGTCGTCGTGGATGGCGCGCACTATATGATGATGATAATGATTGTGATGATTTATTTACATCGGGAGGTCCACGCGGTTTCGGCGCCGGGTCACTGTCGTCCAGTTTCTGGAAGCCACACTCCGCGAAGTCCTCGTCCGGAAAGAAGGGCGGGATCGGGCAACATTCGTGAGGTTTATCCTGTAAATTATAATTTAGAATAGAATTAAAAAGAAATAAAAATGCTGGGGTTTATGTGGCACGAAGATTGAGCATTGCCTGGATGGCAATGCGGCCAGCATTTAGGGAACGTTGCACACTGGCAGCGGTTTAATAAATAAGGCGTTTTGATAAATAGTTATACGTTCATTATAATTATCGTTTATTTTTTTGATACTCACAACAGCTGGAGGTGGACCTAAACATTTTTGTGGGATGTTCGGCGGCAGATTTGGCGGGAACTGGCCTTGTACGTAAATCACCTGAAATAACAACATGAAAAAATAAGTAAAAAACGGGGATGCGCCACAATGATGTTCGATATTTTTGCGGTACGGTTTTAAGGTATTAAATATGATTTAAGTGTAAACTTTGTTTTCATAAACATCGACAGCTAGACAGTGTCACTGGCGCCAACTGGTGAGCACAAAAAGATAGCCATCAACAACTCATTTAATCATTTTAGTGACACCGTGTATATATACAAAATTCTAAATATATGAAAAATTTTAGCTCCGAGCAGGATTCGAAAAAGCGACCTTCTCGCATTAGCGGCCAAAAAAATTTTAAATTTTTCCTTTACCTATTTATAAATTTGAAATCTGAGTTGGCTGCGTTACTGGTTGATACAAAATTACCCTTGTATTTAGGTACCTACCTAATTCATATGTATATATAATGACTAATATAAAAACAAATCAAAAAATAACTTTACACAGTATCAAGAAAATACGAGTGTGTTAAGTTAAAATAGATTTTTCTGCCATGGGCATAAAAGCCTGGCTTGCCGTATTGTGTAGTTTTCTGTAGTAATAATTTTCCCACACCTGCAAAGCACTGAATGAAAAATCATTGTTTTAGTCTTTATTGTTAGACACGCCATGTTTTACACTAGCAATAGATTTACTCGTAATTCACTATTAACTTCCGGAAACGCAATGCATATTGCACGCAATTTTTTTTTATAAATATTAAAAGTAGTTTTTTTTATAGATATCATATAGCTTAAAAATTGACAAATTAGTAAATTCTACAAAAAATATAATAATATGCTAATAATAGTAACATTGCAGTCAGTTTTACAAAATTCAGTACAGAAATTAATACACAAAGCGTATTAGGTACGTACGTACATTGGGGGCAACCGACCGAAAGGGATGTGCAATTGTGCACCTAGCTGGAAGCTTCTTTTGAGGTGCACATTGTGATTATGGGCAATTATGCCTATTAACATGTCGGTATCTAAACTGTATTTTATGTTTAATGTACCTTTTGAAAACTTTGAATACATCTAACTATCTAGTTATTACGTTGCTGGATCCGTCAATCAAACCAAAACCAAAGTTCAAGCGGCCGTTTCTTTTTGATTTCATAGATCGACGAATATGGTAACGTAATAATTTGAAGTATATACGAAATACAGTATATATAGCGACCCCTTTTTTATTAAAAATCTATCGTTAAAGTCAAATAATCATAATTATTTACGAGTGGCGCTAGTCGACACATTAAAGGTCTCTTAAATACTTTGAACTCCAATTGATTTACTCTAAAGTATTGAATGGCAGTATCGTTGACTGTATGGTCTTAAGTAAAAATAAGGGTTTCTTTGATTTGAGGGATTGATTTGATTTGATTATGATTGATGATTGATTGATTGAACTTTAATCGTTACAAAATACCTAAGCGTTCATCATCATCATCAGTCTATATTTCGTCCCACTGCTGGGCACAGGCCTCCTCTCATAGATGAGAGGGATTGGACAGTAGTCCCCACGCTGCTGACCCAGAGCTTGTTGGGGACTTCACATACAACTTTGAATTTCTTCGCGGATGTATGCAGGTTTCCTCACGATGTTTTCCTTCACCGAAAAGCTAACGGTAAATATCAAATTAATATATTCCGTACAAAGTTCTGAAAAACTCATACCTACCTTAGCGTTATTAAGAGTAATTTATTTTAAGAGTAATCAAGAGGTACGTGTACATAAAAAAAACAGACTTAAAACTATGACTAAAACAAATAAAATAGGAATTACAAAAAAGAACATTCCGTCCAAAAGTTCTAAGTAATCCTATAGAAAAGGGTGATAATGATTAATATCTTCAAGCGAATTTGTTTACAAATGATAGGACTCCTCCCCCTCTTCAGACGGTCCCTCATTGCTGAGGATCGTGATCACTTCTGGATTTCACCGCCCTGATGACTTGTCTCCATCGGTCTCGATCCATCGTGGCCCTCATCACATGATAGGACACGTATGGATAAATAAATAGACTGTAAATCTAGGCACGGGAAGTCCATGGGAATTGGTTTTTAGGGTTCCGTACCCGAAGGGTCAAAACGGAACCCTATTGGTGACGCCCAGACGTCCGTCCGTCGTCTGTCACACAGGTTTTACAGCCAAACGGTTGGAGCTACAGGCTTCAAATTTACACAGTATAAGCATCTTGTTGGCCCAAAACCATACAAATAGTCAAAACTTATTTTTAATTGTTTTTAAGGGTTAGTTTTCCCATAATGCTAAAGGGGGCCGCGAAAAAAATGTTTTATCCTACCCTATCGAGTGGGGTATCGTTGTTTAGAACTCATTTAGTAGATAATTACTATATTTATAATTTAAAAAAAAATTGGAAAACAAAGGAATGAGAAGCCACCACAGACAGCTTTTGTTACGAAATTTTGTTCCGAATATTTTTTTAACTTCCCAAATACGTACCTATAAACTTAAAATTTGGTAACAATGTTTGTTATTACGTATATTTAACCAACACATACTTATTATATCTTTGAACTTTTTTGAATTATACTAATTATAGATTTAATCTTTGAAATTTCCTTATTTATCCTGTAAAAACCAACTTAACTTTGCGGTCCTTTCGGAACCCTAAATGTACGAAGTCCGAGTCGCATTTTTTTTGTAGCACGGTACTTGCAATATGGCACGAAAATTGTCTTTTCTTAGAATATTTTTTAAAAACTTTTTTTTAACTAATATCATGTTTTACTTACGTGGAACACAGCAAACAACACACAGCCTAACATGTTGGAGGGTAGTGACGGGCCGGCGCGAGCGCAACGTTTTATACCACCATCGGTCTAAGGTCAGCCATTGTGGCCAAGGTGTCGCCATAGAGGAAGCTGGATGGGTAATTTGTGTTTGTTGTAGTGTTTTATTGCTTTTATATTAGTATATCACTCGTTGTTATCAATTAGTTAAGGCTAAACAATACGGTAGATAACAGTAGGTAAAATAAAATTATTAATTGTATTACCAATAAAGAAAACTCGCGTAAATAGTCGGAAAAAACGGTTAAACTCACGCATGCATTTAGTACGAATTAGTTTTAAACATGACTTAGGTACGAATAATTTGGATTATCATTAGTGTAAAGTGTAGGGACGTATATAGGCTGATGATGATGATGATGATGACCATTAGTGTAAACAAAAAATATAATAATCGGACGTCTTTTTAGGGTACCGATATCGATTCATGAACGAACAACGAGTTGCTAAATGTACGACGATTTTTTTTCTTTGGCAGGTACTTTTTCCGGCGTAACGTACTTCCGGTTCTAATTTCGTAAAGGCGAAAGGCAGATTCGTAATCAGCAGGATCAAAACACGTTGAAAACGTTCTCATCCCAACTGTTGCATGATTTTGCTTCATGCATTGTATTTCTTCAAAAATGATGCTACTTAGTCTAAAAGTTTAAATTCAAACATGTCAACTAATTTTTGTTTTCCAAAGATAATTAAGGCGTCAGAAACAGATTTTTCTAAACAACAAAATAGTAAAATATGATACAATTGAGGTACGTTAATCATTAAGTACACTAGAACGGCGAGCGCGATAAGGGAGAAGAGAGTGTGTTATTAATAACTTTTTGCAGCTGTTGATTGTAACAGGTTATTATTTACTTACAGATTATATGTATTGTACCATCACCAAAAAGCATTTTCAGTGACGTCATCGCGTTAATATTGATTATTACAACCGTTTTCTTCATTAGTTCATTATTTTTATTTTTTATTTACCTAGGTACTTAGTTTAAGCACTCATCAACATTATTTAAAAATATTGATGAATAAATTAATGACGCGCGGTAACTTTTTTTCTTGTCTTTGCGATATCGCGCGTGCAGGTGCAAAGCGGGTTTTTATCGAAATCTCCAGCCAGCCGCTACAAAATAAAAATAAATATATAGGTACCTACTAAATATGAATTCACTTTATTATTACTGATTGTTGTTCAAAAATGATCCTTTAACTAAATTCAACATATTAAGGAAATAATCATCAAGCAGTTCATTGATTTATCCGTGTAATTCCATGGGCCGAAATTTAAAAAAAAAGCTGTATTACAACCCGGTTAATTTAAAAATACTCAGTGGTTTCGAATTGCTGCGAGGTACAAACGTATAATCACGATATTAATAATGAAACCCCCGAGCAAAGGTGTCGAAATAGTACATTATTTACCATGGGTGGTAAAAAAGAATGTCTCAGATCGCGTCAATGTAATCTGAGGCGATCTTTATTACCGCCCGTGGTAAGTCTTGTACAACATTTTATTTCCCCCTGGCCAGGCATTGAGATTTTCCGCGCGCGTAGCGTGCGGCAATTGCCACTTTAGGGCCAGGTGTGACATAAAAGTTAATTCTAATATCTGATTACTAATTAGGGTAAGTTAGTTCCTTGTTTCCTGACTAGTGGCCTCGGAGTAGCACTGAACAGTTTGAGTTGTTTGTTTCTTAGAAATACAGCGTCAAAAATCTGATTGGGACGTTTTTTCGTTGCCAAAAAACGAAAATCGGCACCGCTAACATGTACTTACTTATCGGATACTCGTAGTATGGTTTTGTCAATTAACTTAATTGCGAAATTTGCAACGTAATCGCCTCAACAATCAGCCCACACCAAAGCAGTTTAGCAATTATAATTAATATACTCAATACAATAGTGTAGATGACCCGTGTTACAATTTATAAGATACTGTGGCTATATGGATCGTAAACTATCAAATTATCAGCAGAAATAAACAATTAAAAAAATCTGAATTCAATGCTGCTAATGGTAATGCCGCCGACGCAACCTACAAATATCGAATTAAAGGAATTAAAGTTAAAAAAATTTAAGCTCCGAGCAGGATTATTTAGGATTGTAAGGCGTAGTAAAAAGGATTAGATGAGGAATTTGGGTGCCGAGCGTGGTTGCTCAGAGCGATTGGTCGCGTATGCCAGAAGGACGCAGATTTGATTGAATCCTGCTCGGATTTTTTTTTCAAGTTTTCGTTTCATTTCATTTCAATTTAAAATTTTTGGAACAGTTAATAATGCCATTTGTAAGTTTGGTTTTTTTTTTAGATATTTTTAGTTCTTTATTGGGTTTGGATTTATTTATTTATCGTATGGCAATTATTTCCAACCATGAGATCTTCGAGAAGACAGTACGGTTGCCAGTTTCGTTGCACTTTTAACACCACCCAGGGGTCACGTGTAGGGTAGCCGGCGGGTACTTTCCCTACGGACGTAGTGCAACTTCGACCCCCCTTTGCCAAGTGAGTGGGCATTTGGGCAACTTGTGTGTTTGGAAAGAAAATAGAATACACAAAATGGTGCAGTCGTGTTTTTAATTTTTTAATTATTATTTTAATGAAATTGTGTTTCTGATTTGAGTTGGTCCAATATTGCGAATATAAATTAGTAATTTAGTCTATTCAAGTCACGAATCCATCTTGTCAGGTTGGGTGACAGAACTAGGCAGTTTGACAAAGGGATGTACTTAAATAACACCAAGATGACTCTTAATGAGTTGCTGGAACAATATTCTTTTGCAGAATATTAAAAGAAAATTGTTCTAGAAACTTACCATGGAATCCCGCAAAGTAACGCCTGATTCCAATAATCATATCAAATCTATATGATCTGTATCATCATTGAAATGAAATGATATGAAATACATTTATTTGATAAAATGTAGGTACAAAATGGTGACAGTTATACAAAACGAGCCATAAAATATACATTCAGCAAACTAGTGGCAGGCAAAGTCAATATTATGAACGGTGAACGAAGAGAGACACGTTAGGTATAGATCTGTCATTTTTTAAAATCAACCTTAGACACGCTCGTAAAACGTAGTTTCATTCTTCGTGATCGATGGTTTGAATTTAGTACAAGTATGTTGCATACCGACAGACCATCATTTTTGTATTCACCAATAGCTTTTTTCGGTTAATAGGTAAAAGTAAATTTTGCTTAAACCTACATGGTATTATTTTAGAACGAAATTACAAGAGTAATAAAGTAGCTCTCAGGGCGAACGTGAAACGACAAGGCACATAAGTTTCCCTCTGGGATGAATATAAACTAAACTATCACTAAGTAACTTATGACTAGATTTATACTTGACTAGCGGGCCCGGCAGACGTTGCCCTGCCCGAAAAATCAGCAGCGCCACCTACCGGGTCCAATTATGTTTTCAAACTATCCAGAAATCTAAATAAAAGAAATATACACACAAAACTTCATTCAAATCGGTCCAGCCGTTTAGGAGGAGATTGGTGACAAACACACGTACAGAAAAATTACATATACATACATACTAGCGGACCCGGCAGACGTCGTCCTGCCCGGCGAAGCCGCGCCACCTACCGGGTCCAATTGTATTTTCAAACCTTCCAGGGACCAACTAACTCAATTATACACACAAAATGTCACCCCAATCGGTCCAGCCGTTTAGGAGGAGTTAGGTGACAAACACACGTACAGAAGAATTACATATACATACATACTAGCGGACCCGGCAGACATCGTCCTGCCCGGCGAAGCTGCGCCACCTACCGGGTCCAATTGTATTTTCAAACCTTCCAGGGACCAACTAACTCAATTATACACACAAAATGTCACCCCAATCGGTCCAGCCGTTTAGGAGGAGTTAGGTGCCAAACACACGTACAGAAGAATTACATATACTTACATACTAGCGGACCCGGCAGACATCGTCCTGCCCGGCGAAGCCGCGCCACCTACCGGGTCCAATTGTATTTTCAAACTTTCCAGGGACCAACTAACTCAATTATACACACAAAATGTCACCCCAATCGGTCCAGCCGTTTAGGAGGAGTTAGGTGACAAACACACGTACAGAAGAATTATATATAATATAAGGTTACAAGAATTAATGTCTTCGCATTATCTTTATTCCTAGCGGTAGGTACATTGTCACCTACATGGATTGCTTCTAGATAGGTTCTAGAATTAGAACCATCTGTACACCTTATTGCAACGAGATAAGGTGTACTAATAGTCAGTTAAATGTGATGCATAAGGGCGGGTTGCACCAACCTACGATTACAGACCGACCAAAGTTAAAGGTTTAATTCCGCAGCCGATAGCAGACAGCATCTGCACGTTCCGCCGCACTCCAAATTGAACCATAATCAAAAGACTAAAAGTCCCAATTTAGAGTGAGCGGCGTAAGTGTCGTCGTGCCGTTGCGACACTTGTCTGCATATTTCAAATTGAGCTTTTTACAAATACCATTACGGTTCAATTTGGAGTGCGGCGGAACGTGCAGTTGCTGTCTGCTGTCGGCTGCGGAATTAAACCTTAACTATGTCGCCAGCAGCTGTCATCCCATAGAGACTTGACAACCCTACAATCCCCCCCCCCACCCCCACCCCAATCCCTTGATATACAATAAAATTTTAACGATTACAGTTACAGACGGTTTGGCCAATGCTAAATGTCTGTAAAACACTAGCAATTTGTTTACGATACGCTCAATTTGGCTCGATTGTCGTAATCGTAAGCAATGTGCGTTAAAATTTGATCGTATGGAATGTTTCTAGGGGATGATCGGTCTACAATCGTAAAGTGTATGAAATCTGGTCTTAGTATCTTTTTTGTACTACGACGGTGGCAAACAAGCATACGGTCCACCTGATGGTAAGAAAGATGAAAGGTCGGACACTTCAGCCGACAGACGCTGGCAACTCCAAGAGTCACGTGCGGGTTCCAACCCAACCACTACATACTAGTATAGTAAATAATGTTTTCACGTCTCTTGCTCGTAAAGTTTAATTTTATACTTCATAGACAGAGCCTAAAATACAGTTTTATGCTCTAGAGCATAAAGTAAAATCTTCGTCGAAGAACTCGACGACCAAGGCAATCGGTCCAACAGCCCCACGATCAACCCCGTGCACTGCGCCCGCAGCCTGCCAGTGCGCGCGCGGCAGCCCGCGTTCATCGAACGAGGTTAACGACCTCACGAGTGTAAATGTGATGACATAACCTTAATTAAATTTATTTGTTAATTTCCTCGCAACTGACGTGAAAAGCAGAGTGGATAACTCGTCCATAAAACCCATTTTACACTCGATTTTATATCCACCCTCGCTCGCAAGCTCGCTCGGATGGATAAACATCTCGTGTAGAATGGTGCATTTTATGCACTTGTTGTACAATATACTATATTATGGCTGTGGTCTTCTGCAAGGCGGAGGTACTTCCCCAGTTGCGCTGCTCCAAATTCGAGCAAGAAATGACATTATGATGTACCCTCTCTTAAATCTAGTCTATCCAAAATAATCACATATTATGACCGTGTTATACCTAATCATCATATTGCCAAGTCAATAACAATCCTTCATTCAGTTTACTCAAATGCATTTTATGCAATTAGGTGCAATAGATCGTTAGTTTCGTCCTCGTTAACGTGACTCCGCGCGACACATTTTTCCTCAGCCCCATTCTAAAAAACAAACACAAAAGGGCAGAACTTCGTAGAAAAAGTAAGTCATTTACGCCTTTTATATTCTAAAATGGGTTACTCGTTAGGGCTAAGTGTCCGTCTTGTACTGCTTATAATTATGCGTCAAGCGCAGTCCCGCTGAATTTTTCCGTGCAAATATTTTCACAATCATAATCAGTTAGTAGTTATTTAATTACTGGTCTGTTGTTACGCCACCAATCATGGTCAAGGTGTTGTTCTCTCTCTCGGTTTCAAAATGCTTCAATCTTTAAATTATGGCGAAACTGAAGCTCTATTGGAGAAGATATTTTAGACTTAAGTTGTCTCTTCTTAAAATGTTTTAAGTTTGCTGTCCAGCGGGGTTATCACGTAACGATATACTGTACTACCGTTGGTACGTATTTAATGTCAGTTTTAGTATGGGATTTAACATTTAAATCTATCGTACTAACGGTCGAAAACGTTACGTGATTACCGCGCTGTACTTTATTTTATTTACTGTTACTTATACTTATTACTGTTACTTATTACTCTAACACGTAAATAAACGTGCATTTGGTTCCCCGCGATACAGGCGAAGCCTAGTGCGGGGGACCCCTGGAAATAATTGTAAGAAAATGTGTTTTATAAATAAATTAATTGAAATTGAAATGTTGATTTCAATTTATTTCCTGCAAAAGTAGAGGTAACGTGTCGAGATATAAATACTTGTCTTTGATTTAATCTATGTTTTGACATTGTACGTCTAGATACGGCAACAGCTCAATTGTATTTGTTATTTGAAATGTAGACGTACCTATGACCTATGTGACTGCTATACGGCCATATCCCAAAATAATTTTACTTTAGAGATGCGGTTGAAAAAAATCTGTTTGGACACAAATATCGGTGCTGTCGTGGTAGTTATGACATCGGTTGTCAGTAAGTATATTTTTAAACAATATTGCCCAATATTATTTTGCATTCAGACACAAATTGCAAGTACTCGTATTGTTGAATAATAGTTATTTACATATGGATTTTCTCATTTACAAATAATGTCAACAGCATACCTATAGAAATCTGCTTTAGAAGGCAAACCAATATCGTCGAGGCCTTAAATATTCGTTGTCTTTGTTTAAATATGGTTTTTGAGAACAAAACTTTGTTGTCTTTCAGAAGGAATAAATCATACAAGTTGATTACTTATATTATTACATAATAGTGCATACCTTAACAGGAAAGTTTTTTAAATACTTACTTTTTCCTTAATGAGTCTATACTAAATTCTAAGGCCACGTTTACGCACAAGCGAATGAAACTTTGTCAAACACATTGTATTTCCATACCTACAGGCTGTTTGAACGCACTATATATAATGTGATATTTATGCCAGGTGGTATAATTTTACGTCTTATGCTTAAACACCTTACTTTATTGTATTTACGTTCTTAAAATACCTTAGATTCTCATTATGAGATTTAAAAGTACACAGGTTTTTTTATAGCCAAAAACAACTCGCAAGATTTTCTTAATGAGTAAATACTTGCATTTAATAGTGAAATTATAATTGAATAATTAATTTATCAGTAAATGTGTACAGTCGTTAGGTCAGCCAAGTAAAAGGGTACCTAATAAGGTAATCTGTTCAACCTGACAAAGTACCACAAACTATGCGTATGCACACATCATACATTTAAGTGAAGGCTCATAAAATTTACGTTAAGTTAATCTATATGCAGTGTCTCTATATCTTCTTATAATAGTATACCTAAGAAAAATACTGAATGACTATCTATTTCATGCTAACTAAATATAACCATGATGTCTAAAACGCATCGCCAAATGACAATACTGAAACCAAAACCTTGACTAACAGCCTTATTCTAAAACAATTAATTCGTCATCAGACGGAACAAAACCCTATATCAAACCGTCGTAAGTACTGTCGACGTCAAAAACATGTCTACAATTATGCACCGTATTCCTTGGTAACAAGTCACGTGTACATATATCTGAAGTGTGACTCATACTTTTTTGTCTTCTGCCGTCAGTTTTGTGTGCGGATGCAGTGTCCACGGTCTAAGAATCCGTGTCGGGGCCTTGGACACGTTGGCTGGCCAAGGGGGTCGACGAACGCAGATAATGCGGTTGAGATAATGGGTAATTAATTAATTGATGTGGGGATCATTTGCACTGACCTCAGTGTAGCACTTTATGGTTGCAGAGTAGTAAGGAATTGACTAGTGTAGCCGGGAATGGCACACATCTTTAATTTTTGTTTCATGCGACGGTACCAAACAAGCGTACGATCCACAATGATGGTAAGCACCGCAGCCTATAAACGCCCGCTACTCCAAAGGAGTCACGGGCATTGCCGACCCTTTCACTATGTTGACAATAGAAGGAACAAAGTTAGGTCCATCGCTCTCAATACAGTGCATTCTCGGGAACTCTGACAACCTTTCACCTCCAGAATACAACACTACATAATATGTAGTGTTGTATTCTGGAGGTGTATATATTATATATACCTGTATAGTAAGTAAATAGTGGTTTCACCCCTCTTATTCAGAAAAGGGTCACTGTTGGGCTCGAATGTGGGATCAAAGTCCTACATTCGAGCCCAACAGTAAGTAAGAACAGAGAGTACCTAAGTATTGTACCGCTCGGTAGCAAAAATATTTCTGTCTTGGGCGAAAACACTTGAACCCCTAGCTACGCTCAAGTTTCTATTTTAGAATCCCTTGCTACGCTCAGGATTCTATTCTAGAATCTTTCGCTTCACTCAGGATTATACCGCCCTCGCCGTAAATATAATATCATTTCATCCCTCGAGACACGATCTACTATATTATTATTATGCCTGTGGTCTTCTAAAGAGGTACTTTCTCAATTAGGCTGCTCCATATTCGAGCAAGATGATATTTTGTTGTGCCCTACCTCTCTGATCAATATATATCAATACAGTATATGTATACGGTCATCTCTCCAGATTTAAAGACAATACAATATTACAATACAATACAATACAATACAATACAATACAATTCAATACAATACAATACAATACAATATAAATTTATACTCTTTATTGCACACCTCAAAAAGAACACAGTACAGAACATTAGACTTAAAATACAGGTAAACAACAGGCGGTCGTATCGCTAAAGAGCGATCTCTTCCAGACAACCTTTGGGTAGCGGAGATAATGCAACAGTATGGTTGTTTGAATTTGGAGATCATGTGTTAGATTAGAACCCTGGCCCTTAGACCAAGGATACCTAAGTGTAGGGGTTCATTTGACGTAGTACACTACTAAGTTTCCTCACTTGTTTGTAATATTGCACTGAACAATTAGCTAAGGACAATATAAGGAATGGAAAATAGTAATTCAATGCCACAATTACAGAATAACAGAATTAGCGACGTGGATACGCATATAATTTGATTATACATAATTATAGGGAAATGAATTTATTTTTTTATAGGAAATCTTTAAGTGACAACTAATTAAACAATTAGTGTTTCCAATTAAACTGTCATTACGTAATTCTTAGTAGGTATGTAGGTATACATTTTTATATGTGATTTTTATCCTAATTATTAAATGAAATTTTAATGACTAAGTTCATAAAATTTTAAAGTATTAAAACAAGAAAAATATACAATTTTGTATTTAACTGATTTCAAACAATCACATATACCTACAAAGATACGAAGATAACAATAGTTTTTTCTAAAAAATATTTTTTGATAGCTTAGCATTTCCAAGCCGACGGCGGGCATTTCTGAAAGGGAAATAACATAAATTAATATACCTGTGAGTGCTATGGTAGACGAAATTAATATTCAATAATCTTAATTCATCTGTACAGTCACGGTCACCAATATGCATAAAAAAAATTATGTCACACCTGGCGATTGATTACAAATTAACGCGTGGGAAATGCCACTTCTCGGCTAGGGGGTGACAACTTACTGGTAAAGGTCGCAGGAATCTGCTGGGTCCGGGTGGTACAGGACCAGTCATTGTGGCACTCTTTGGGGGAGGCCTATTTCCAGCAGTAGACGTCTTTCGGCTGATATGATGATGATATTTCTTCTAGTCAGTGGCGGACTAACGGGGGGCAAAAGAGGCGGCCTGCCACGGGCCTCTTCTCGTCCTGAGGGGCCTCCAAACGCCTATTATGTTACCTTAATCAAATCTCATCAGTGGCTGCCCCGGCCTCTGACGGGCTTAGTCCGCCACTACTTCTAGTGCACTCAGAGGGTGTGAGGAAAACATACTTTCCAAACAAAACTATTTACCTTCAACATAGCGATACCGGTGCAAGTGAACACATCATAGGCCTTGCAAGAGTAGTCCAAGTACTGCCTTAAGTCCTTATCCACACAGTCCGCGATAGCCCTGTCCACGGCCTCGGTCCAACCACTGTTGGCCTGTGACCACTTCTTCAAGTGCGCTCGGTAGGCCTCCTTGTTTAAAGTATTCTTATCAATGAGAAAACCTGACTTCTCGAACACGCATTGTACGTCGTTGCACTGAAAAATAGGTTTTATTAAGCGAAAAAATCCACTTTGGCTTGAATTTCCATAGAGACTGTACCTGTTTGTTATTGGGTGTGTTAAGCAGTAATCTTTAGTTTTATTTAGGGATTAGTGTTAGTTGGATTTGCAGAGCGGCGATTACATTTGTCTTAAAAACAAAAGTTAAAAAAATCGTTCAGCAGTTTCTTAGATTAACTGGAACAAACATTGGCACATAGGTATTTAAAAGACTTTTTTTGTATGTTAAATTGATTATTTTCCGTAAGTTATTTTTATTCCAGGTAGATGCCCAATACTTACTGGTCCAGGTAGTTTAGGATTCGAGCATTCCGCCAAAGGCTTATTGTCTCCCAGCTCCGGAATGTCGCAACATGCTGACAAAGGTTTCTGAAAACAAGAAATTTACAGATATTGAAGGTATTAGGTATACTATCAGTTTTGAACTTTAAAGTCACGTTTTACGATTAGACCTCGACTTGTAAGAGAATTGAAGAGAATCCATACAGCGTTTTTTTTAAAGTTGGGAAAACGCATTCATGCATCGCGCCGATATGAGAAAACTGTCAAATAAATGTCAGTGTCAACTGTCAGTCAACTCAGTACTACTTTTTACTGCGCCCCTACATTTAAATGAGTGCTTCCTGACTGGCGCGGTATGCGCGGAAACGGGACGATGCGAAGGCAGTACTGGTCCGCTTCTGCGCATGATATTACTACTGCGCAAATGTAATACTGACAGTATTCTGTCAGGTGGGAATCTTTGCGACGTCAGTAAGTTTACGTCAAAGACGGAAATGTCACATATCGGTTCCGCTCCGCCAAGTCAGGAAATCGCCTTAGAAGAACACGCGGGTATGACGAAAACCTTGGACTACCATGAAGTATCCCAACGAGTACTGGCTCTGCCTTGTAGAAGAGACGCCGCGGGATCGCCGCTTTACACAGTGCAATACATTCCATGCAATTTTAATTACATTGCGGGCTGTGGGCTACCGAGGTAAGACGAGGGCGACCAAATCCCGCAATGTAATGAAAATGGCATGCAAGTTCTTGCATCGTGTAAAGAAAATGGGTCTTTGAGCCCGGACACATGTCAACGGTACAGCGCCGCGCCGTACGCGGCCACGTACAAAGAACAAAGGCCGTAGACGGTGCCCGGTGCCGTACCGTGGACATGTGTCCGGGCCCTTTAGCGTTAGACCGTATACAAACTCCATACAGCCTGATGGTGCTCTTGTAAGAGTGGCAAGTCTTTGCCGACATAAAAACTTCAGGCACCAAATATATTTTATTCTTCGTCTTAATTTTTGCGAATAACATGTCCCGAAAACCTCTCAAATTTTTGAAGTAAAGAGCTATGCGACTTAAGCGGACGTCATGCCTATATCTCTGAGTTGGGTCTAAGCATGTAACTGTCGTATATGGCTACCACTCGGGTGTACATACGTCAGGGTTTAAGTAAATTATTGGACAGTGCTAAATTAGAAAAATAGATAAATATTAAGATAGGTACAATCACAATAAATATTTATAAGTATAGGTACAGTCAGCATCATATAATAACAGTCCGTGGTCAAATATATCGTAATGCAGTACCCGGCGATAAGCATTGCATATCGACCTTTGGAAACAGATTCGATTAATTTTTACGTCATAGAACGTTCTCTCATACTACCTATGTGATTGTCAGTCGTCGTCAAAACAGACTTGTTGAAACCCCCCAACTCCAAATTGTTCGATGTACGAAATGATACATGATTGTTTGAAAGTACTTATTTTAGCGGTTGCATTTCTATAGATATACAAAGTTTACATGTCATCGATTTCACGTAAACTAATAAAGTCCATGAAGTGCAGTTATTTGATATGAAACATCAATTAATAAATAAGATAATTGATGGACGTTCGCCAGTGTTCGGAAATCGTCGTAAACAGCGAATTGTTTCTTTCCAAAGACTGGCGTGCAATATACAGGGTGAGCAAACAACATGTATAAACTTTGTTTTTGAAATTTTATTCTGTGAAATATAAAAAAAATAAGTATTTTTTGTTAAATATAGTATTTAGGGCCGGCAATTTTATATGGAAAATAATGACAGACATATTTCCACCTCTAGCAGCATTGAATATGAACTCTGAGCGTTTTTCATCACATTTTCACACATTTCCCGCTTTATGCAGTGACTGTGTCTCGGATATTTTGTTTTAATTATTGGTATTTCATTGGCCTGTTAGCAAAGAGACGTCCCTATAGATAGCCGCCACAGAAAATAGTCAGGAGCTATCAAATCACGGGATCTTGGGGGCCAATATATGTTACCATTTCTCGAAATTAAGCGACCGGGAATAGTTCTTTTTAATAATATATCTACTGTGGCTCGAGCTGTATGACACGTGTCCTCGTCTTGTTGAACGTAAAACGCTCCATAGGAAATTTTCCGTATCTACACAAAGTAATATTCATGAAATAGCTGTCATATTTGCCGCCATTTTATTTTGGCGTTCCGCATTAAAAGTTGTATACCTCCAAGTTGCCCACCCTGCATATTGCCGGGTACTTGTAAATCCTTACTCCTGCTTACGGCAATAAAGACGAGTTACTGAACTATATTATGTTGAATCTACTTCCAATACTAAAAAGAAGGTAACGTTACCAATGTAGCTCCTTTCCGCCTTTGTTGGAGTAGAAGGTCTGCATTTATAACCTGCAATTATCCATTAGACAATTGATAATAACTCAGTAGTTGCAGGCGAATAATGTTCAGTTAACGTTGAAGGGATCTTTTAAAATATTATTAAGTACATAAAGTCTTTAAACTAAAAAACACGCCGCCAAAATTATAATGGTTTCAATAACTACTACATTACTCTACTTAATGAATAATCTGTCAAGTGCCAACAAAAAGTAACACATGTCATTTTTCTTTTAACGGTTTAGTTTCTAAATACTTTGAATAAGTTTACTCAAACCAAAATAATGTTTCCTCAGTACAGAATGTTTTACAAACTCGCTAATTCTTGCGCAAATTACTCGCCAAAACCTCAAGAGAGGAAAGTAAATAACAAAAAATGTATCACCAACCGAACAAAACAAAAACAACGCGAATATTTTAAGCATTTTTGCACGTTTAGCACTACAGTTGTTGTTAGACTGAACTGGAGAAACTTATCGAGCCATTACGACTAGTATTTTATAAACAAGCGAACTATCTACAGTCAAAGGTGAATATTATTGGAAAAGACGTGTTGTGACAATTTAATATTAACGAGAATCTTGAACTGCGGGCGAGCAAAATGCGGGGAAAATAACAAATAAAGTACCTATAAGGAATACAGAATGTACAATTGTACAATATACTTCTTGATAAATTACAATCCCTCCAAAAACATGACGCGACCATACATGGCGCGCGCACTGTCAAAAAGTTATCAGCGGGGTAATCACGTAACTTTTCGAACGTACGGTACGATCGATCTAAATGTCAAATCCCATACTAAAAATGACAATGATAATTTAAATATGCCTACCGTTTCTACGTACGAAAAGTTACGTGATTACCCCGCAGATCTCATGTAGAGTCAATTTTCTATTTAACTCTACAAGCCCTAACTTCATGAACTCTACACATTACAATTAGTCAAATTATGTGGCACTATACACTACCGTGCCCACAGATACATAGCGACGATTTCTTTCTTTAAATCTGGTGGGGAAATCTAGTTTATATTTGATAAGCCCCATCGGTGGCAAACAAGCGAAAGGCCGGCCTGAAGTAAGTGGTCACAATAGCCTATGGATGTTTGCAGTTCCAAGGGTGTCGCATGTGAGTTGCGTTACCTAAGTCATTACTATCATCTTTGCATGCCTTGATCAGACAGTTTGTTTACCGATACCAAAGGCTCATTACGAATCATAATTTCATGAAATCATTAAGACTGCGTCGTGCAGGGTAAATTATCAGCGCCTGTCAAATTTCTATTTTTTAAAATTATTTTCCCCAGTAACTCACACATACATATTTCACACACACTACTTCATTTTGTTGGCCCGGGTCATTGACTTACATTTTTTTTAATAGGTATTTTCGGTTGTGTATTGCCACCAGTTAATCAGAGTTAAAAACTCCTTAGAGAAATCGAATTGTCATAACTTGTCACTGTACAATGACAATGCTCTGTCAATTTCTGTAAGGAATACAAAGTTTTGATTTACAATATTTGATGATTTATTAAGGCATGACAAAAATGTAAAAATAAAAGTCAAGTTCTGATCTGTCACCAAAACCTCACTTCTGAAAATTGGGATTTGATTTTAGTAAAACGCTCCTAATTATTCATATACAAATAGATTAAAATACCTATATTTAAGTGTATCAATGCCATGGCTTAAGCTGTTATGTTGTTAAATTATATTTAATTGAATAAATGGTGAATAAAACTTAAGAATGTGTAATCCTTCTGCAGGCAGGGTCACTACCAACTAAGCTAAAGCGGCTTTTATAGGTAATGCGAGTTTTAAGCGAAGATACGGTTGTTTTATTTCGATATATATTATGTAATGAAACTTAATGAAAATTAATGGCAGTATTTTGAAATAAGTTTGTTAAGTATTCTTAAAACCTAATGATAATGAAATAAGTAGGACAAATATGATCAAGTAGGATTTAGTAAATCATTGTCACTATCTGTAATTGGAACTTGGCCGGCCGGACGCGCTATCGTGTGCATGGTTGAATGTACGAGTCCATAGTTATGTTATGACAAATTAGCTCTCATGTTCCTTCTTATAAGAACGATAATTGAATAGAATAATTAGTGAAGTAAATTTTACTGAACTTTTAACACTACTTGGACAATGGTTGCGTATAGCTAAATCCATGTACATGCTGCATACATGCTGTAATGTAACAGTTATAATACTTATAATATACGCAATTGAAATTGCAATCTTACTATTATTTACTACGTTTACGTAACGTCCAAACAATTATTGCGACGTACTGTTTTTGTTTTTACAACCTGATTGTGGCCTTATAGGTCGGGCCCAATAAATCGATAGGAGTGCGCGGTTGGAAAGTGGCCTGGGGAAAATCGAGGGGAAACCTCCGACATGACCACGCAGGAGGTTTAAACACTGGGATACTAAGAGTTTGCGCTCCAATGAGATTGGTTACGCGGCTTCTACCGAATCTGAGTTGTGAGTGGAATCGAGCTACTTACTGGGAGTTTTGTCGCTGGTTCACTAAACTCTACTAGGCCCGACCTGGGTCGGACTGACTCTACCCGGTGTGACGTACTTACGTCTTACGTATATCCAAAGACTACAATGTATATACTAAAGTACGTATATCCGTATATCCTAAATCAAAGCAGTGAACCAAATAATTTCAAACCATAAAAAACAATCAAATAGAAATTAGAAACCGTACTTACAGACCTGCAGAAATAAGTAGGACTACATACATATATTTTGTATAAGACTCAGATTATACGTCGTCGTTAGAGATATAACTAAGATAAAATAAAAAAAACACATTTATATTTTCATTCTATAATTAGTATGACCATGCGGCTTCGACAGTACAATCTTCTGCTGCTTATTACTTTCTTTGTTGTGTGACACTGCAGATTGATAATCCACGATTCCTGAAGTTATATCACGACATCTGAGATATATTTAGCCATTAAATGTATTCCTATTTGACGAGAAAGCGTGAATATCCACACAAATTTCAATAAGTATTCCAATCCAATCAATCCAATCAGTGGGTTCTTCAATGCTGAGGATCGTGACCGCTATGTCTCTGGCGGGGAGTGCAGATGGCTCGCCAGTGGTTCCGATGATGCGCTGCATGCAGCGCCTGGTGTTCTCGGAGTCCGGCGAATTTGGAGATTTTTTCAATCCACCTGGCTGGCCCGAGCTCGTCTATCCTCCACCTTTCCCGTCATCATGATGTACTCGAGGCTAATAGGGATGACGCGCGATATGTCCAAAAAATGCCAGTAGATAAGTATGCGTTGTTGGCAAACTGTCGAGAGGCGTGTGTGTATGCTTATTTGGTGTTCGATATCAACATTAGATACGTAAAATTATTGAAATATAAAGAAAGAAAAATGTACACAAATTTTCATTTGAAGTAAGTGACAAATGTCATTACGAAAGATGTTCCGTCAGGGTGACCATTCATTGAAATTAATTTCCATTGTAATGAAACGCATCGGCAACCTTTTTGCGTCTAGAATGCGTTTTCGGGAAGGAAAAGATTATAACTTGAACGCATAAGTAAACTTTCGGGACCAAACACTGTATGTTCTCTAAAAAATAAAAGGCTAATACCAAAAATTCCATGTTAAAAGGTTCTTAAAACGCCACACGTCAATATTTATTTACCCTACTTCAATTAATACAATCTTTGTGTGTGGTATACATATTGTATTCGTATACGGGCAAAATGTCAAAAACAGAGCTGTCAAAGCGAAAAAAGGAGCATGCGTCTGCTCTCACCGAGGGCCAATGCCCATCTGTCGATTTTTCGAAAGTATGGTGGCAGGGAAAATGTATGGAAAAGTCACTAAAGTTTAGATTTACGTTTGAAATTCTCATTGGTCTTTGCGAGGAAAAATGTGAAAAGTGTGATAACTTATAGTGAATACTTTTGAGATTTGTTTGAGTGTGATTTTGAAACGAAATAATAGATTTTTCAATTCAATTTTGCCTAAACGCCGACACGCGTTCTTCTCATTTTTAGTGCAACTTTACGGTATTGTATTTATTAAAGTGTAATTTATTATAGATTACTAATAGTGATAACTTGTAAACACACTCTTTGTGATAATAATTACATATATTTTATATATTTTTGTAGAGAATCGTGACCTCCACAGATTGAGAGGTGAAGGCTGTTTTTGCTAAATATGCTCGGCGCCCTCTTAACAGGAATATAGGTATAGTTCGAACAAAATTGTAAGGCCAAGTGCTACCAAATTAACACAAGCAAAAATCTACCTAACAGTCAGAGCTCTAAGTCGAGTTTTGCTTGTGTTCGTTTGACAGAAATTGGGCCCTAGAGTTTTGTACGAACTATATACTGATTTAAATTCGCACGGTTTTCATACAGTTGAGTGACTATCTTCAGTCTATGTCTATACCTTGCAACCCAGATTATAGTTAATTTTTTATCTCTTTTGAGGTCTGCTGACATTTCGGATGTGTCACAACATCCTTGGTGCCAAGCAGACAAGCGTACCTAAGATATCATTAGGTCCCGTTTAATAATAAAGTTACAGTAAAATACATATTTTTAAAGGTTTTAAACACGTTTTACCTGAATATGCGGTGTTCCTCTTATGTGCATGTTATACGGTACAAACGAGCAAAAAAATTCGTTGTGTCTTGCACTAAGCGAAACACTGCACCTTTATACAAATAATGCCGGGTGTACAAACAATTATCGCTCTAAGGGAGGCCTTTTGTGTTCAAACTAAATACAGAAAAATCATGAATAATCATGTAGTAAAGTATTTTATGTCGCACCTGGCCATAAAGTGGCCATTATCGCACGCTCCGCGCGCGAAAAAACCCACTTCCTGCCCAGCAGGTGACATAAAATTTTGTACTTACCACGGGCGATAATAAAGAAAGCCTCAGATCGCATATTTATCGCCCTTGCCTTCGGCTCGGGCGTAAAATACCTGCGATCTGAGACATTCTTTGTTTTATCGCCCTTGGTAAGTAATGTACTATTTACTCGCGCAATAAAATGAGGTGGGGTGGATATTAAATGGACATAAATACGGAAAAAATAATTATGCCCCTTTTACAAATGGCAACCGTTTTCCTGATTTAATGAAACTAACTTGTTTCCACTCCCATCCTTTTTTACCTACAAGTTAAATCTCACGGGATCGCCGACATTTTCTTCCCTGGATTCGAGTAAGTAATCAGGCTTTTTTGGGGCAGTTTCTTTGGGGATAAAAGTAAAATAAAGCAGTTGTTACGCGTGTTAGTTTCCATATTTCTGATTACTTTCAGAATATGTAATTTATAATAACTACGAGCGGGTTGAACCAACTTACCATTACTGATCGATTAGCGTTAAATAAGTATGCTGCTATCCGATAGACATTTGTCAAACTGTCCATATTGTAAATATTTGGATTAGTAGTTTCAAATTCCTACCTAAAAACCTTTATCCAAATCTCTTACTCGTAAATAAAGTAAATTTCCCTGTGCTCGACACTGACCCTGAATTGCCTGAATACTTTCAATCTTATATCATGATGACAGAGATTATTAATGTCATCTATTGGCACTAAGGTGTCGAACACTGGGACGTTTACATTACGGTCCCATCTCCATTAAAGAAAAAAAAATTACACGAATAAATTTCTCGATAGAAAATAAATCCAAAGTTGAGTCTTTATTTTCTTTTTTTTTACTCAGCCTACTAAAACAACCCATTATTAAACGACACAAATTAGTTAATACGATGGCATTTCACCACATCTAAACTCTGTCAAGAGGAAATTTCGTAAAACTGCACACAGTCAGATATTTATCGAGATTTGTCTAAAACAGTCATTCCCGAAGAGTGTTGTATCCCGTTTTGCCGTGCGTGTCTCATTCACGGGGGGCGTGGTTTACCGTATCGATATAGCTCCTTACGCCTATCTATAGACGTGCGTTCTCCATTAACATTTATACTAATGTAAAAACATGCGCTTCTTTCCTCTAACACAAGGATAAAACAGCATTTTTCAGGAACGATGAAGTAGGTGCGCAAGCCTTTCGGGCCGCATGCTTTAGTTTGGCTCCACCAAAGGAAACATTTACATAAAATTGGGTTCCATTATCCTGTTGTGGTTGAAATGTATTTTTTGCATAGTGCTTTACATTTAAAAAAGAATTTTATGTTTACAATTAAGTTGAAATTTGAAATACATACAATATAATATAAACATACCGTAAATATTTTTATGTCACACCTGGCCATAAAGTTGCCATTATGCCACGCTCCGCGCGCGAAAAAACCCACTTCCTGGCCAGGGGGTGGCATAAAATTTTGTACTTACCACGGGCGATAATAAAGAAAGCCTCAGATCGCATATTTATCGCCCTTGCCTTCGGCTCGGGCGTCAAATACCTTCGATCTGAGACATTCTTTGTTTTATCGCCCTTGTTAAGTAATGTACTATTTCAATTTCAAATTCATTTATTAATCATATTGTAACATGATCATTACATGGTATGTATAAATAATCTACTTTTGTGTTCAAACTAAATACAGAAAAGGTTAGAATTAAGTTGTAAATAAGAATAGCAAAATTAGGGCAGATGACCCGTTTTTGGCCTCTAAGCACTGATATAATTGCATGAGACCTCACCCATTCGAATCTACTAAAGTTCATTATTAAAATCTTTCAACTACTGATAACCAATTAAAAATCATCGTGTACCTATAGTTATTTTATGTCATGTTATACCGGTGGCATTTGTGTTTAGTTTTCGCCTCTTGAAACAAAACTGCAAAGTCCTGCCCAATAAAATGCTTAGGTACAATATTGCAACAACCCTCGATGGTTCGAGGGTATGAAACGATATCGTCGTCTAGCACGTGGGGGATTTTATTACTAAATTACTTATCTGACATAACATGCATACAAACATGACTTTTGATGCTAAGCCTGGAACCAGCGCCGATATAAGGGAGTTATTTAAAACATATTTAGTATGCGTACAAAATGAACGTGATCTGAGAAATAAGTTGGTTTCAGAGAAAAGTTTTTCAAACAAAACATATTATGTCTCCGCCAAACATTTTAAAATAAACGTCATGGCTGACAGGTAAACAAATCAAAATTAAGGCGATATATCGATTGAAAGAGACGCCCTTATGTTTTTCGCTCACGACAAAACGGGATGCAACACTCTCCGAGAATGGCTTTTTAGACAAATCTCGTTAAATATCTGACTGTGTGCAGGTTTATTAAATTTCCTCTTGACAGAGTTTATAAAAATAAATAAATACTAACTTAATCGTGTCTTTTACTAATGCGTTGTTTTAGTAGGCTAAGTAAAAAAAGGAATATATAGACTCAAGTTTGGATAACCTTAAGAATTAAGCTCCCTCTTGACAATGATCATTATATTTTTGGTTTACCTTTACCTACCCCAAAATGATTCGGAACAGAATACGCTGATCAAACTGAGTAAGTACCTACTTTTGTTAGTAAAACAGGTGAGCAATTGTAGCTTGCGTCACCCGCGACTCCACAACCTTCTTACTCGTGTCCTGTGAATTAAAAACAGGAGGGTACCTTTTTCTCCTCTCGTATCGATACGCATTAGCAATTGTGCTAGCCCCGCTATAATTAATAGGTTCTGCTTATTAGCATTTTGCATGTAATCCGTAAACAAATGACTCAGCAGTGATCCAGTAAGAATAAGCAAGCATGTAGGTATTAACATGATTTGTGCGTCTCATTTGCTTCGATTTCTCCACTATCTGGTTTACGGCACATAAACTCTGACGATGAGGCTCAAGTATTGAGTGATTTAAATATTCAGAGTATGAAAAAATATTCTCAGGCGCGGTCTTATTTTATTTTATTTTATAAATAACTCCGGCCATCATGACACTAAGTTATGTTAAAAAATATACTGAGTGTCCAAAATTTGATCTGACACATATCTTTATCAATTTGCGATTCAGGCACTTACTGAAAGGGGGTTAAAATGAAATTGAAGAGGCATGCATTCCCGTAGAATCTTTCAAAATGTCATAAACATAACATAGGTACCTTAATCGATTTAACCTGAACATATTTACAATTAGTTAACACTGCATGTACTTAACTGTACTATGATTCCCTGTTAATTATGTTTTTATACTCTGATTATCATTGCGAAAAATTTGTTCAAAAAACTAACAGTTAAGGCGAGTTTCATGGACCAGACTACTGGTTGGTAAATGTTATATGGCGCTGACTGTACTCATAAAGAGAACTGTCAATCTATTATGAAAACAAATATCAACGTGACTTACAATACAATTACAGACAGTATGAAACAACTGCCTAACTTAAATTATGATTAGTATTTAAGCCGAAAATGTAATTTAATATAAATTTATCTAAATCAGATGTCAACATTCAGGTTGCTGAGCCATGTAGCTACGTCGGGTGTTAGGTGTAGTAAGACTTTCGCTGGTCCCGGGTACGAGTGCAGGGGGCAGCGTTGGACGATGTGTGCTCCATGGTTGGAACCTCTTCTCCGCAGTCGCACATGGGCGAGTCCTTCCAACCCCACTTATGTAGAAAATAGTTACATCGGCCATGACCAGTCCTTAATCTATTTAGGCGGCACCATAGATTGCCTATTTTAAATGTACTATGCCATACGATTAAAATAAATAAATATATTTTTAAATGGGCTGGGATGGCCAGGTTCTTTGCAATAGTTGACGCAAAGTTAAATTTTTCATCCTCTCGTTTCCCACCACTTGGACCACTCTATCGCCATAAATAGACGACACTTGTCGCCACACGCTGACATAAACGCTGTGCAAACGCTCGCAAGCACCTTATTGACTAAATGGCTAAACACTTAATTGGACTGCGACCTAGAACCTGACACGACACTGGATCGTGCGATTTGAGAAAAGAATAGAGGAGGCTGGGTAAAGTGAGAAAGGTTTTGCCCTGTGAAAGTCTTTATGACATTGAAATAAAATTGAATTTTACTTGGCCTGTTTACAAGGTTTATTCACTTCTCCTATTCGAGAAAAAGCCTTCTCTAGGCCGTTTGGGCCCGTTGTCTTTTAGTTGTAGATCTTTCATTTCTGCCCTGCCGCCTGGGAGAAAAATCAATTTTACTCCGTGTCGGCTGTCAAGAGCATGGCGCGCCACCGGATAAATTTCAGAGGCGCATCATCGAATACAAATCTGATCTGATCTCAATACATCAGTACGGAATGGACACCCAAACACTAACTGTAGGGCTAGCACATAATGGCCTGGAGAGTATCGCGGCTTATCTCGAGCTATGCCTCTTTTTTTGTTAGGTGCTGTTAGAAAGTGACGGATAGCTCGAGATAAGCCGACAAACTGACGTTGCCATCATTTGCTAGCCACACTGAGCACACCCGGTTCTCTAAGATAAGACTTTCTGTACCTAATATTCGAAACAAAAACGTTTTTACTCTGTCTAGTCAATCCATTTCGTACGTCTCAATTTCAATGGCACAGCCATTAAAAGATCGCTTATACCACGAGACATGCTGAAATATTTCAGATAAAATATATTTCACTTTAGATCACTTGCTTACTTATAAAGTTGTTTTTTTAAAATGTTAACATGTTTTGTATGTAACCTACATTAGATCGAAAGTCAGTCAGCACAGGGTCCTCGAGATCGAAAACTTAGGAACTGTACTCCTAAACAGCCCGTTAAATATCTGTTAACTTCGGAATACTTTCCAGGTCAAAAGTAGACAACTGCAAGCCTAAAACATCTTGCTTTATCTTTATCAACTTGAACTTGAAAGGGTTCTTTAATTACAATAATATCACGCACTGTGTAGATAACAACAATCAAATTCCAATTATACCGAGTAGATTGCAACTATGTACATTTTATGTCTTGCAATAAAATGTGTATGGGGTTAAGACCAATCACTTTGATTTGGTGGCTATACTACACACCCTGTAGACACCAGGCGTATGTATGTATAATGCTTTTGGTTCCGAATATGCATTTATTTCACTAGATTTTGAAGCATGTATGTTTTTAATGTTTTTTGGCCATACCTACCTACCTATAATTGGCCATCTCTGTCCTACACTCTTTGTATTAATACATAATTATATTTATACTATGGTACAAAGTACAAACATATCAATGTCCTTAAATAAATAAATAAAATCCTCACTAGACACCAATCACACAGTTTATTACACGCCGTTAATAATAACTTATCTAGTTAATTAGTCTGCGGCCTGTAGGTAATAGGTTAATCCTGCTAATTAATACACAATAACACCATTTATTTAAAAGAAAATATATACAAGAATACAACAATAACTTAAAAATCTAATTAAATGCAAAAATGTAGATGTTTAGATGTTTGTTACTCAATCACGGAAAAACGTCTAATCGGATTATTATGAAACTTGGTAGGTATTGAAAGAGTTTATAGCCTGGATTAAAATACTTTTATTCCGAAAATCATAGGTCGAAGGCACGAAATAGGGAATGGATGTTTACGCGAAGGAAGTCGAGGGCAAAAGCTGCTAACGGTAACAAAATCATGACATAGTATCATTCATAATTCGAAATTATTAATAAATTACAGTTAATCCATATCCATTCATTCCGTCCATTATATATTTGTTTTGCATCGACAACATATCTATGACTACACTTTGTACGGAAATTTTGGCGGAAAAGTTCCTACTAGGAAACCTATAGCAATAGCACCGTTCTGAAAATGAGACCCTGTCAGTGACACGGTTATGAAACTACGCGTGTCCTGAAAATTTTGTCTGCCTGCTCCACATTGTGTTACTCAGGTAGCGAATAGGGGGTAATGCGCCTGTCAGAGTTTATGCAATCGTCTCAGAGGCATTGTTTGTAAACAACTTTATTATGCAGGTATACTGAAGTAACAGTGTCCGAGCGGTAAGGCATACGACTTACAATCTGGGGATCGTGGGTTTGAAGCCTTGGCGTTCTACTGGGTTTTTAAGACTTTTGAACGAAATATTACTTATTTGATATATCGGTATAGGAAAATATCGCGAGTAAACATGCCTAATCTCAACAAGGGCTAGTTTTTCCTTCGGGTTGAAAATTCAGATGGCAGTCGCATAAACTAGTGCCCACGCCAAATCTTGGGATTAGTTGCCACAGCCAGGGTGAGTGGAGGATAATGATAGATGGATCAGTCGTGTTTTTAATTTTATAATTTTTTTCGAGCGCCAAAATACCTATCTCGTCCGAAATCGGTGGCTTTCAACCCTTGGTTTAACAATCTACTATTCCTGTTTTTATCACGTCACAGTGAATTTTCCTGTTCCTATTGACGCCATGAGACTGCTGCAAAGCCTGCAAGTCGGTGTGAACTAAATTGTAGCAGAAATGCAAGTACATATATTATGCACATTAAAATCCATTCCGTAATTACAGCATGCGAAACACTTCCATCAACCCACAAGGAGTACCTATTTGCATTCGAAGCCGAACTAAAATATCTCATAAGATTTAGAATGGCTCGATACATGTTACTTTTTAGTATTGTATTGTCCATCGAAATAGTATTGTAATGTCCGTAATATCGTTTATTGGTAAGTTGCAACGGCTTTATGGGGCGATAAACGTGGCGCCGCACTATTACAAAGTACTTAAATGTTTAATGCCGTGCTGAAAAACAGATCGCGTGGAACGTTGTCGCAGTGAATTGTTGTGGTTTTGAAATGAAGGGCTGCTGTTTACAAAAACAACATAACTGCTTAGACTGGTCGACACTCTGTCAAGAACAATTTAAATGACAGTAGTCTAGTCAGCTATATTGTTTTTGTAAACATGCCTTCAAATGGTTATTTAGGTTGACATAGGACCTTAAAAATGCGTCATTGAAGATAATAAATAATTGCCTTAATGGCAGGTTACAATGGACATAATTACTTCGTGTAACATCTGTATTACTTACATATAACCAACAATAAAGACTTTGAATTGAATAATTTCAATATACTATGATATTTCTTATTGAATCGCTTGATTCAATCCCTCAAATACTACGGTCTTATTATCAGCTAATGTTAAATAGTATAAAATTTAATCCTTTTATTTTTGTTCTATGACAGAAAACAAATGAACACTAAAAAAGGCTGCCCTGTTACTTGCCTTACCTGAGGGGTGTGACGGATAAATTCGGACCCTTGTTAGGCCGTAGATTTAGCATCAGGACGTTTTTCCAGCCTCACACTCGACTTTGGCAATTGATGCGTTCACCGAAGGATAAGCAGCCCTTGAACATCCCTGGAGTCTAAATAATTCCCTGCTCCTGTGGCAAGAACTATATACGGAAAACTGGCCGAAACATTTCCCTAGGGTTTCTGACCACATACAGTCATCCCATGAAAATGTTGAGCATACTTAGAACCTTGTCACATCGATATCTAAGAAATATTTAGACTGAAACGTCATAAAATTTAAAACCTCTTTAATTTGACAAAGTACTAAAGTGCTCAACATTTTCGTTGGCCGACTGTACATAGTATGAAAAATGTGATACCTATAGGTATCCGAAGTTCTGCAGTTACGGAATATTCACTGGATTCGGGTTCGCACTATATTCGATTTGACAGAGTAATCGTGCTAGCGAGGGATAAGTTCTCTGCGCCGCGTAAAGTACGGGAGGCCATTGAAATTAGTTGCCATTCGAATTTTAATCGGGGTTGTGGATGGTCAGTACTGTCTTTACTACTTATTTCTATATGTCTGAGACTCAATCAAACAAAAAAACACAATATTTTACTAATTACAGATCTCCAATTTGACCCAAACGTAATAGTGTACCTAATTAGTAAAGGCATGGGTAACTCACAAACTTCATTGAGGATGTAATCGGACTAAGAAAAATAAAGGCAGAAAAAACTTCCCTGAACTATTAGTAGTATTAGTGTGGATGGCAAAGCAAACACCATTGCTTTCGTCGCTTGAAATCCTACCGTGACCTCTATGCGATTCATCATAACCTGTCGTTATGCGTGTGCCTGTAATAACTTGACCCCCAAATTGGTTACAACCATGAGTATAGCTTAGGTCAGATTTATCTTGGTTACCGCGAAGAGAGTTGTTAGTGAGCGTTGTTAAATCCAGGCCTGGCATCTTTCAATAAAGAAGGTTTATCTGATTTGAGGTTCGACGAATTTCAACTGTTTAGTGATTGCCTTAAGACTCTAATTATGTTTGTCAGATGGAACACTTACGTGGTAAGATCGCTTTCCATACACGTGGTGAAACATATCCCATGGCGACGCTGTGTTGACCAGTGAGGCATATAGCCTCTCTCTCTAGCTGTGGATACAACAAAACCGAACCATTAAAGGGTTGCAAGTGTTAATAAGCTACTGTGTATTCTTCCCATGAGACAAGCAAGCTTATTTCCTACTGCCGTGGTATAGTCCATCCACTGATCTAAGGCCAAACACTCCAAACAGTCATAAAGAAAAGCTAATAGGTATAATATAAAAAAAGAAAATGTAGGTAAACCATAAATATAGGGTGGATTTTCTTTTTGGGTCAGTGAGGGCAGCTACCAGATCCCGTCCTGCTACGTGAAAATGGTCTTAGAAAACCTTCCCTCGACTTAGAATTAATAAAAATTGGCGTTTACAGATTTAGGAAAAAACATACAGGTTGGGAGAAAAAGGACATTTTTGACAAACTTTTTTTTTTGATGCCAATCGATCCCATACCTATCCAGGATCAAAAGCTTGTATAGGACCAAAGAAAATTCCTTCTAGAAAAGCCACAAATCGAGGAAATCTTTTTCCATACAATTACTATGGAGAAAAAGTGAAATTTTATTCAGCAGCTGCCCTCACTGACCCAAAAAGAAAATCCACCCTGTATGTGTAATATATTGCCATTCAATGCCCACGAACGCTACGCCGTAGCGCGCGTATTTTCCGCCTTGTAGCGGAAGTCACTCAGAATCATGACGGATAGGTGGCGTTATTTGTCCCAGGCTTTATTTACTTATTGACGCAATTAGAAATCGACCTTATTGACATCGAGTAAAAAATAACTTTCTGTTTGAGAATGACAGATATTTTCGTCTCAAGCAACGAATTGTCATCATAGAGAAATTGATCCTTAGTAATTTAGGACTCGGTACTTCATCCTCTTAAGCCTTTTCCCGGTTGTGTCTAAGGAGCCCAGGTCCGATTTGATACCTTAACATAGGAATTAACGCAGGAACTAGTTTTGCGAAAGACACTGCCATCTGACCTTCCCAACCAGAGGGAAAAGTAGATATTCTTGGGATTACGATTATATCTTTAAAGGATTAGGGACTCATGGTTCTGACGCGATGTTTATTTACCATTATTTCCGACGTTTATGGCTAACACCGGCCCTGGTCTAATCTAAGGTAGCTGATATTTCATAAAGTTGAACAAAAAAATGCGTTTTGTTGATGGTCCTGGTTATTGTCTACAATTGGGCTTGATGCCAAGCGCGATGAGATAAAAGCCCGACCACCTGCGGCAATATCTTACAATTATATAAATGGTGTGCTCACATGTCCACAGTGTTCTCGCGTATTTGTAAAAAAGATCGGCTATGTTAGCCACATACGAGCACATCAAAGACAACTCCGACCGAACCGAAATCGGCCGTGGAGCTTATTACATTATATTATTACAATTGATAACCAGCGTGGTACTCAACTAATGACGTACAAATTTTTGAACGTTCATTCATTTATTAATTGATAAAACACATCGATTTAAGTACTTGCCATTTTTGTATTAATAATTACAATGTAATATCGTAATACTTGTATATTTTAATGTAATTTTTAGTATGGGAGATGCCATTTAGACATACTTTACGGTCGAAACCGTTCCGTAATGACACTGGGTCAGTTTGTAGTAGTTTCCGATTCCTAAATAGCTCTTAGATAACGCGTGGGCGCCGTCTCAGTCATTCCAGTCCAATCAGCCTTTGTTTGCCCATCGTCTCCCCATAGTCGCTATTGTCAGCCTCGAGAAACGAGTTACTTACGGTTCTCACAACAACTTCACTGAATATTGAGCGAGTTATTTGTGAGACCGAGGAAACGAGAGTTATAATTAACATCATATATACTAATCAAATGGTATCAGCTGCAGTCAGCAGTAAAAGTAGGTGTTCAAATAATCTGCACACGATCCTATTCCCTTATATAAAAGACGAGTGTAGATCATTTTGACCTCTTCGCATGCGTAGCTACTAGTGCTGCTGACTGTACATGCGTCATTCATAATCGTCGGCTCTACCTACATTTTGCTCTGTTGAATCTGTTTGTATTTGGAACTGATTGATTTGTTTGAGTTGTTCTTTGAAGAGTATATATATTGTATTGTATTGTAAGTATTTCGTCAACAACCTATGTCAGTTACTGCTCTGAACAGGTGTCCTCTCAAAAATAAATTGTATTTTATCATTTAGGTACTTTTTGTATTTACTACGCGTACGAAACAGCAGGCACAACAAGTTGTTAGCATTTTTAGCCACCAATTTAAACTTTATGAATATTCAGTCAGATACAGACAAATTTAAACTGAGAAAGATTCTCAAACATTCCCAGGTACCATCAACTATGACCATTAGTTCAAGTCGCGCAAGTTAGAGTCACGTAATCAACTTGTCAGACGGGTAAGTGGCTTTTCAACACTGAACTATGCAGTGCAGTTAATGCACCGGACCGGTGCGATTTGAATTAGAACTTAGCATTAAGGCGATAATCGATTGAAAGAAACACCCTTTGTTTTTCGCTCACGACAAAACGGGATGCAACCCTCTCCGAGAATGGCTTTTTAGACAAATCTCGTTAAATATCTGATGTGTGCAGGTTTATTAAATTTCCTCTTGTCAGAGTTTATAAAAATAAATAAATACTAACTTAATCGTGTCTTTTAATAATGCGTTGTTTTAGTAGGCTGAGGAAAAAAAGGAAAATATAGCCTCGACTTTGGATTTATTTTCTATCGAGAAAATTTTAAGCAATCATGTTTCGCTATTGTCAGTACCACAATCATATAGTAAAGAATCATATATCTGAAAATCAGCCCCTACTGTTTGCTAGTCTGGGTAGGACAGCGTTTCAAAGTCTCCAAATTTCTCAGTGTAGCGCCTTAAATCGTATAGATGAATCTGTTGAAGTGATAACATCGTAGATTTCCCCTTGTTTTAAACTAGGTAGTGGCTGTGATCCTGTCAACTAAGTCACATGTCCAAGGCGACTGTCGTGCGTGCTTGTAAAACGTATCGGATTTCCATACATTGTGACAGACGCGCGCTATGTTGTGTGCACCGCGCCGCCAGCGCTTGTGCATGAATGCGACCTAAGTGGTGCAAACAAGCTAAGGGCTTTCATGTTGATAGGCAGATACCGTAGTGACTGTCGCTTGTGACTCCAGAAGAATCACAAGTACGTTATTGCAACATAGCATATAAATATATCTTCTTGTTAATTATTTGTACTACTTATTAAGATAAAATTGTATTTCTCTTTTTGCATGTGAATATTTTTAAGTAATTGTAAGCCCTTCTTTGCCTGAAACACAGGGTTTCCTAGCTCAGGCACGTGCTATTTATTACCATCTAATTGTAAGCTCCTAGCCTATAGTTATAATTATTGTACAATATGTTTTTCAATAAATTATTCTTATTCTTATTCTTATTCTTATTCTTATTGACCCTTAATTGACTTGAGGATTCGTTGTTTTCACACAGCTAAGTAGAGACGTATTCAGGTTCCGACAAAATGGAGGGTGGGACATTCAAGGGCTACTTAGAATAGAATTGAACCATTTTATTCGTGTCAATAAAATACAACAAAAGACAATGCAACATAACAAAACAAGTAATAAAGTTGAGGTACCTTTTAAGAGAGGTAGGGCATAGCAAAATGTCATCATGCTCGAATTTGGAGCAGCCTAAATGGGGACGTACCTCTACCTTAACGAAAACCGGAGCCACAATAGCACCACAACGAGCTCGTTACGGTGCCTTTCCACTTGAGCTATGCTATGCTATGTTTTCATTCATTTGACACGTAGCTGGAGCTGGAGCTATAAGTCAAATATATGAAAACATAGCATAGCATAGCTCAAGTGGAAAGGCACCCTTAGGTATGTTGGTATGGTGGTGGTGAGTAAGATCGCGAAAGCTGCCGAGGATCCACCGTGTTGGGAGAGCCACAGATTTTAGGAATAATCAACAATCATATTATGTGTTCAAAATAAAGAGCAAATAAAAAGATAACCCTTTGTATGGAAATAGAGTGTAAATGTATTTCATATTTTATTCGCTTGAAATAAGCAAATATCCTGTGACATGCTTTCAACGACAGTAGTTATTTTCTGAAATATTAAAGCTACTCTTGCTTCGCTAGCACTTTGTGTATGGAATATTAAGTAAGATCTTGATGACAGACATAATATATCATCTAATTAAAACTACGAGATATAAGTATTACTATTGTTACGAATCAAATTATTTTGTTAAATTGTTTTTGATTCGTGTTAATTTAACGTACCAGAGGGGTTTGATTCCCGTCTGAGGCTGCGTGTGTGATCACGGTTAATTTTTAGCTTTGTATTATTTTGTTCTCTGTATCAAATAATTAGAAATTTGTTTCGTAAGATATATTTACAACTATACTACTAGAAAAACCAATGGCGACGTGTTTCGTTCGAACCTTTCGGGAGTTCTTCTTCTGGATGAGAGTTCTCGGGGTGGTATGGCTCTGCGCACTAACTGCGCCACGCGCTCGCCTCATAGCATAGCCCGTGTCGCACGCGTCTACAAGGAGGGGGGAGTAATTAATAAGTGATTTTAACCATTTTTAGGGTTCCGTTCCAAAAAGGTCCAAACAGAACCATATTGCTGTCATTCACGCGTCCGTCCGTCCGTCCGTCCTGTCACACAGGTTTAGATGGAGCTATAGTTTTCAAATTTTCTCAGTTTTAGCATCGTGTTGATCCAAAGCTATACAAATTGTCCAACAATATTTTTACAGGTTTAATAGGGGGGCTTCCATACAGCTAAAGGGGGGTGGGAAAAAAAATGTTGTCTACCCTATCAAATGGGGTATCATTGAGTAGAGCTCATAGAGTGCATAAATATAGTATTTTTTGTTTTTAAAAATTTTAATAAATAAAGGAATGAGAAGCCGCTTAAACTATCATAAAATTTTATTTACCCCCCTTAAAATCTCATTAAATATTAATCCTAGCAAAAAAGTGTATAAGAACCTTTTATGTAGATAATTTTATGTAGATCACTTATGCCTCAGAACGTTTTTTGCTACTACTTACATACCGAAAAATGGGACCTTTAAACCCCCCTCTCCCCCCAGCGGCGGTGGTACGGGCGGGGACTTTTGATATGTTTACTTCCGTACTAGTCTAAGCAAAGTCAAAAATTGTGTTCCAACCATTTCCCTCTACACCCCTTTTTGAGCGTAAAATGACAGGCCTAATATGAATATATATTTTTTGTAAATTATTTACCTAATAAATGTGCTATGACAGACTGATGTTGGCGCCAATGCAAGGCAATTAAAATGCACACGATTATGATTTATGACATTGCATGTAAATTATCATCATCATCATCGTATTTGCCAAAAGACTGCTGAACATAGGCCTCCCTCAAAGAGTGCCACAATGGCCAGTCCAGCGCCACCTGTGGGGGGTCTACCCACGCTGCTCCTTCCGGTACATCCTGCGATACAGGTAATGAATGAATTGTAATTAAAATTAAAAGAGAATCAACAAAGTATTAATGAAGAGCCCTAAACAAACTATTTCGAAGTACCTACATTGACATTTATATTAACTTATACAAAGTTTACAATAGTCAAACATTTTAGTTAAATTATTCGTCTAATTTTAACATCTATTAATGCAATCGCTGAAAACCTGCAAAAGTCCCAATCACCTAAAGTATTTTTATAACGTAACGTTAACCTGTAAAACGTTCCAAAAGCGATTAAGACATAATTTTTATTTGTTAAATTGAAGTGCAAAACGTTTTAATGCAAACGCCGCCCAACCGCAAGGGGCGGCGCCAGTCCCTATATAAGGCTAGGGCGGCGGCAGCACAACACTTGTTGCCCCTTGTTCGCCGGCCGACGTAGGAGCTTCGTCTATCAGGTAAGTGATTTTCCTTTTTCGAAAACGGTTTTGGTAAAATAGGTGACGGTGCGAAAAAACTACGTAAAGTGACTTATTTAATAAAAACGTATTTTACGTATTGAAAAAGTTTTAATGTCAGTTAAAATTAAATAAAAAGTAGTTTTCTTTTTTTAAAACGAAGGTGTTTTTTTAAAGGAGGATATATTATATAGGAAAAATATGCGTGAAATAACTTGTTATCCTTTTTATCTAAATTTAATCTAACTATAGTGTTACTTAAAAATTTATAGGAAGTAATTTTTTTTTGTTTTGAAAATGAAGCTTTCGACATAATAGTTTAAGTGAACGGAAAAACGTGTTATATTATTTTTGTTATCTTTATAACTTTTTCATGTATTGTTAACGAATGTTTGAAGTAAGTGCTTATATCAGGATTCAGTGAGACACAAAAGTTTACCAACCCTTTTCAGAGGTTGAAACCTTGGTTTAAAAATGCGGTTAAGAAGTTACTAAAAAAAGGTTGTTTAAATAATGAAGGTAAGTCTTTTAAGTCTATAAGTCCATAGTCAAAGGGGGCTTATTGTTTCATCTGTTAACTCCGCAAGACTCGTTGACACGAAAACTTTTCATCTGTTACAAAGGAGACACTTGTCCGTTCTTGGAATAACGATTATTTTTTATTCTACTGTTTAATTATTTTACAATATAAAAAAGTTAATTAGGAACAAATTTAGCACCAACAACTTTAGATATTCAAAGGCTTTTGCTGCCAAGCTTTTCGTAGCGTTACGTAATTTCCTCTACATTCGGGGAAACGCATGGTGTTGGCTACATGTCTACGTGCAGAGCGCCCACTCGGCGGGTTTCTGGGAGAGGCAGTGGATATGTTGAAAAACTCTAGTATAAAGTTAGCCCGCTCATGTTTGCTATGTCCTTGCAGGGCGTCACATGTATACCTATATTATTTATTGTTTTTACCACCTGTAATGTGACACGCAATAAACAATTCTATTCTCTTTCGTATTGCGTATATTGTGACAGTCATAATAACTAACTAACTGTGATAACTAGTAATATCCATTAGTAAATTATGTTTGCTTACAGCCTTCTGCATCTCTGTGGTACACTCTCGGACAAATAATAAATAGGGGTCGGTAATATGCGGTCATATTTTCTGTCCAAGGTTGTAACGTTTTTTAATGCTGCCATGATCTTTTTTAATTTTATATTTAAACTGCAAAATAACAGTTAATAAATAACGTTTCCAGGCTTAAATCGAACACGTATAAACCCATAAAAAAACAATGTTAAAGGATTGACATATCGCAAAAATCGTAATTTTTGGATATTGATATTTTTATGATAGGATCACGGAAATTGCTTATAATGGATAGGTATTGCAAAAATAGTAAATATAATGTGAATAAAACTAGTTAAAATAAAAATAAAAAGTGGCAAATTTTTTGATCTTGAGCGTATTATTAAAGCAATGTGCCCTTCGCAAGCAAATGAGACTGATTATTCTCATTTGCTTGCGAAGGGCACAAAATTCGCTTTAAAGGAATGGTGCCTTTTTAAAGGCGCTAAAAGTACCCTCATAAATGTGTAAACAATATTATAGTCAAGGCGTAAGGCCGAATCACGTTAGCAAGAACTTGCGTGTAAGTTTAATTACGGGGTAAGATGAATACGATCAAACCCTGCAATCACTGAAAATTGCACGCAAATTCTTGCTTTTGCGTGTAAGTTTAATTACGGGGTAAGATGAATACGATCAAACCCTGCAATCACTGAAAATTGCACCCAAATTCTTGCTTTTGCGTGTAAGTTTAATTACGGGGTAAGATGAATACGATCAAACCCTGCAATCACTGAAAATTGCACGCAAATTCTTGCTCTTGCGTGTAAGTTTAATTACGGGGTAAGATGAATACGATCAAACCCTGCAATCACTGAAAATTGCACGCAAATTCTTGCTCTTGCGTGTTAGTTTAATTACGGGGTAAGATGAATACGATCAAACCCTGCAATCACTGCAAATTGCACGCAAATTCTTGCTAGTCTAAACCGTGCTTAAAGGCCGATTTACCTTGGCAAGAACATGCATGCAAGTTACTTTACATTGCGGGACTGGTGGGCTACCGAATAAGATGAACAGGATCAAATCCTGCAATGTAATAAAAAATTACCGAAAATTGTTCAGATTTTTGAGCATTCTGTATGTTACAGTATTATAATAGTTATGTTCGATGGCGACGGAACCAAATTCAATACGAACTTGTTATTTTTCCTAACACTGCACAATTAGTAAGTATCACGCAATACCTGTTCGTACAGAAATTCAACAAATAATGTAGCCCGTTTTTGTGCCCATCAGTGTATCGAATTTGTATCAACGTAATTTGTATAAATAGCGACTTCGATTATTTTTTTTATAAAATATCGGCCAGTTAAAAAGGTCTCAACTTTACATCCGTCGATATTAAAGTTCCAAGCCTAGTTTGGCGTGAAGTTGTCAACTGTTCTCATTAATTCCAGTACTTGGCCGCAACTTTAGTAGAGCAACTAAACCCCGACGCAGTCATAAAAAACTTAATCGCTTCAATTATTTCCATAATTTACTGGGAGATGACGTCATGTTACGGTTAATTTTATGTGATATTTTTATCAGTCGGCGTCAAAAGCAGCTACGGACATAAAGAGTTCAAATGTCTTTATTGTAATGAATAAAATCGTTTGACCTATTTATTTACGTAATTACTTTTGATGCTGGCTGTACATGTGTGTGACTGACTATATCAAATATATGAAATATAAATATTAAATTTTTCAGAAAACTCAGATTATGAGTAACAGTAATTATACTCGTAATTTGTTACGTACTTAGCACATAAAAAGCAACCGTTGTTATAAAAAATATGACAAAAGCAAAGATGATGCTTGCCATTTTTCCAATATAATTTATCTGAAAATTGTACAGTGAACATCGATAATAACATATCTTATTTACACAAACGGTAAAATAAATAAGCGAACACGACTTTAATGACAAAGGCCTAAGGGCGTACAGACATTTTTGTAATTTTGGGTATACGTACATAGCCTATCTATGACTGGCAGCTGTGCCAGTTTTCTTTGCTCTTAAGTGAAATTCTATAAAAGTCTGGGGCTCGGTGAAGGAAAACATCGTTAGGAAACCTGCATACATCCGCGAAGAAATTCAAAGTTGTATGTGAAGTCCCCAACCCGCTCTGGGCCAGCGTGGGGACTACTGCCCAATCCCTCTCATCTATGAGAGGAGGCCTGTGCCCAGCAGTGGGACGTATATAGGCTGATGATGATGATGATGGGGCTCGGTTAAACACTTCAGTTGCACGTACTATTATTTAATATAATTATATTATTAGTTTTAAACAATAAATAATTAACTTTACTAGGCGACATAAACTAACAACAGCCCCTCTAGCATAACATGCATCTCGTCTCTACTCGCGCGCGAGATAGGCTACCTGGCACTGTCTGATTAATGCTGTCAAAAAGTGACAGGTAGCTTATCTCGCGCGCGAGTAGAGACGAGATGCATGTTATGCTAGCCCCCCAGGTCAACTTACGCTCGAATAAAAACCACATGTGTACTGCATACAATAGCTAACAATCCAATTTGCAGTTATGAAATCTAAAACAATTGAAGGTCTTTTGTTTGGGCCTATCTCGTCTATAGTTACTTATTGATACTCGATTCTACCAATATTCTACCGAACGATTGTCTTTTGTTACTTTTTATTCAGTGAACTTTGACACCCATTTTTGTATTTTGTGTTATTCTTGTAGTATTTTGTAGTTTGTCCAAATGTCCATATAACCCTTTGTTCCACTCTAAAACCTGGTTTGACTGGCATCATTAAAAAAATAAAACTAAGCATATGCCCTCCAGTGTGTTCCCACTCACAGATGTATCTGATTTAACCAGATGACGTAAGCGTATTAGGCGCAATACACCTTGAAACAATGAACGAGAGGTGCGTTCATTTTATGATTAGTTTTAAACTACCACTTATAACCGCCGGCTGAAAATCACACTCTCGGACCAGGGGAAGATAAATACCTGCATTTGGAGTCCTTTTTTGCTGCCTGTACTAAATAATTATATAAACTATAGTTACTCAAAATATCAGTGTTCGTTACGCCTGGTATTCGAGTGAATTTTAATTATTACCAAAAAATATGCCGTTAACTATTACTTTAAGTGCCTAAACATTTTAGTAACCATAAGTTTAAAGAGGTAGCACAAATTGTGTAAGTAGTTGCTTTACAAGTGTATGAAACTTCTTGAGCAGTAGAATTTAAATAAGGCGATGTCTCCACGACTTAAACAGTATTCGAATATAATTTTAATACATTAGAAATGTATAAATAGAACGTTTTATACTATTGCAATAATATCGGTTTCTAAACATACCTACATACCCTACTGGATCACACAGACAAATTGTTCCGACAGTTTTCTGAGACCCCGTTAATTTTATGTTTTTATACCCTGATTATTAAATAAATAATAATAATAAACGTTTCTTGGTAATTTCCTTTACAGTTTTTATTATTTTAAACTTTATTGCACATAAAAATTAGTACAAAGGGCGGACTTAATGCCATGAGGCATTCTCTACCAGTCAACTTTCACTGCCATCAAATTAGAAATTGCGTAATTAAAAGTCTTTTATTCATTCATTTTAGCAGGATTTTCGAAATGGTTTCATACAAGCGGGTTATAGTAAAGTAATTAAAATCACGATAAAGTTCGTAACAGTAATTTGACCCTGTTTAGTCATAGAGGCCGCGAAAGCCAATGACAAATTAGAAATAAACATTGAAATAGCACTGTGTACTATAAATAAATATTTAGTATTTGTATTTTTTTGTAAATATAGCTAAGAAATGTTCATATTTTATACAATACATACATACATTTTATATACGTATTGTATACAATGGGTACTGTCGAAGGTAGGTAAATGCGGGAAATGAGAAGACGGTTTTTGAGCCGAAAAATAACCAAAATGCGAGCGAACGGTGTACGTGTGTTGCTCGTGAAGGTGCAATGGCGACTAGAGGTCATACGGCGCACACATGCACACCCCTTCCTTCGCATTGAACTTTATTTATAAAAAAGGGCTTGTCTAAATAGGTACAAGATGGCGTTACAGGTAAGTAATCTATGACAATTTATGTATAGTATTTTGCATGCGATATATTTTATATATTATTTTAAGACCTATATATGTATACATGTATTGTTTTATCTACATATTTATATATATTTTTAAGCTTTATGCCCCACAGGTAAGCGCCCGATTCCAGCGTCAACATCCTCCCCCCAGTGCAGCCATAGCTGCACTCATTCAAACGTAATGCGTGTCGCAGGCGCAGGTCGCTAGTCTCTAATATTGTCACGGCAACCATTCGCACCGACAGATCAAACCCAAAGGAATCGGTAACTGGTTTCCACAACAATCCCAAAATTCTTTCAGGGAAGTCTTCACGTCCGACTTTGAACCTTATTGCACTGGGGCTTAAGGTCTCTTTTGGAATGTGTTTCAATATCTCAGGTTTATTAGACATCATATTCCTCATATCGAATCCGCTGGCTTTGTGAACTTTCAAAACATCCTTAATAATAGCTACAGCCTTATGGTGGTCATCATGACTTTTTTGACATGACTTTCTTTCAAGGCAAAGTAACCTGTTAAATGCATTGAGATAAGAGTTAGGTAGGGCAACATTAGATTTCCATGGTAGGCCAACTTCCCACAGTCCCCCTACTAATTTAGCGGTTTTTTCGAGAATTGTTACAGTTCGCAAGTCGCTCTTGCTTATTCGAGGTGTCGTAGTAACACCGATAGCCTCTAATGCAAACGAATGGCGAGACATCACAGTAAGATTCCTTAGTTCTTCACTTTCTTCCTGTAATTCCCAGCTGTCCGTGTTTTGAAGGAATGCGACCGTTTCTGTATCAGAACTGCTCTCGTAAATATTGTAAACATCATTGTTTACCGAGTTTCGTGGCAACAGCTGATGCGACGGCAGCGGTGAGGCAGCGGGGGTCGCTGCGGGGGCAGGGTGTGCGGGCGCCGAGTAGACAAGCGGCTGCGCCCGCGGCGATAAAAGTGCTGCGTCATTCCGATGCCGGCTGCCGCCGGGCGCACTGCACACGTTACCATGCACGCACCAACCTAGCGGTGTTCGGGTGACATAAGGCTTGTCTACGCCTCCCGGTATTATAACGAGAGGCATAAGTAAATGATAATGGTCCTGACCAATTAACAATTGAGGTTTAATATCGTCACGTAACACATATTGCTTATAGTCTTTTAAATGTTCATAGCTATCGAAACTCACACTGGACAGTTTTTGTACGGGCAAATTAAGATCGTTCATCTTCCGCGCGCGCAGATCGAATGTTTCACCGGTGTCGTTTGTAACAGTAAAGTTTATAATCTCACTGCGGCACTGTAATTCCGTATTGTTCCACGCGCCTCGTACTTGTAATGTTTCACTGTGGCCGTACAAACCTATAGCGTTGGCAAGGTCAGCTGATAAGAGAGATACCGACGCAGCATCGTCGAGCAGGGCGCAGGCTCGCTCACTACCATAAGGGCCGTGCACCATCACCGATACCACTTTTAGTAGAACCTTGTTGTTACGAAAGTTTGTGTTGTTTACATAATCACTAATGTCTACTGTCTCACTTTCATTTGAGTTCGTAATTTGGTTTACACCTGACGACGCACTAAGTTCGGTATCGACAACGTAGGCACAGGTCTCTCTTGATCCATTGGTCTTTTTAGGTAACCAATGTAGTAATTTATGATGATCCTGGCCACAATCGTCTATGTTACATGCTGCGGCTGTGCAGGTGTGCTTATCATGTTGTGACACTAAGCATTTAAAACATAACTTGTTGAAGCGAACATATCGCCAGCGATCGCGTCGCATCGCGCGCTTAAACCGTGGACAGTCGGGCAGACGGTGATTAGGTATGTAACAAAAATTACACTTCTCCACTTCACTCGTTACAAAAACAGAATGCTGCGGGCCTCGTCGCTCTTCGTACTGCTTCCTGCTTTTATCAGCTTGACTGTTAAGGTGGGACACTCCCGCCGAGGCTGCTTTGGTAGCTTCACTTACAAGAAAATCCGTTAAATGTTCGAACTTAGACTTTTCACGTTCGCTTAAATGTTCGTAAGCGTAGTCACTCCATCTGTTTATGAGGCTGCTCGGAAACTTGGATAGTACGGAATTCATGAGCTCAGGGCTTCGAAGATAATCAGCTTGGCCAATCGAACGAGCAGTTACGGCGAAGTTTTTTATTTTTGTAGCAAAAATAACAATGTCGTTGTGGTATGCCTGAGGTAGCGGTTGAAGTTTTTTAATTTGAAGTACGATTCTATTAATAATCACTTCAGGGTGCCCGAAACGAAGCTCTAGAGTTTGAATTATAACATTCGGATCAGTTTTTCCAGTAAGCATTGATATAACTGCCTCCTTAGCATCACCGCGTAAACATTTGCGCAAACGATCTATATTTTCGGAGTCATTGAATTTGCACCGCGCTGTTGTATCGATATAAGCATCTTTAAAGTGCAGCCATTCCATAGGGTCTCCAAAGTACAGCGGCAGGTCTCTGGACGTCACCAACTTTGCAATTAGTTCCGGACTTTGGGCTTGCGATGTCGAGGCACTGATGGCATTTTGTAGTGCGCTTGCTAGCTTCTCGATGTCGGTTGGACCGCGCGGAGGCTGTGAAGCTGGCGGGCCTGGCCGAGTGGCGCGTAGCGGGGTGAGCTGGCTTGCCGGGAGCATAGCCGGCTGAGGGACCGGCTCGTCGACATCGCCGGCAGTTGGTGTTGGTACATCACCGAAGTGGCTTCTTACCTTTCCTTCTTCATTTTCTTCTTTTTCCAGCTGTCTGTCACTTTTTTCAAGCCACTCTTCAACCTTTTGTTTAACGGAGCGTTCAGAACGGCAAGACTTTTCACTCCGATTCGATGCCACATCCAGAGCTGCAATCTCTAAAGCCAATTTCTTATCAATCAATTCTTTATCAATTCTGGCCTTATACTCTGCTGCTTCGAGTTCTAACTGCATCTTCTGTGCCATATAAACAGACGAAGTTGTAGATTTTTTACTGTTACTTGTGCGCGGGCGCTGCGGCGAATCCATACGGTCTTCTTTAGCTGACACTCCATTCTCGGGTGGTAACGAACGAGTCTCCTTTGCTGTCTCTTCTCCGTCGTTCTCCACTAGCCTAGTCGATGCTTCTTTCTTCATGCGTCGCGTTTGAATACAACTGGTGCGCGACGTGAGCGGAGTCTTGTACATCGTGAGACTAGTACCTGCTTACAGGCTTTTGTTCCCGTGATCCGGTCGAAGACCACTTTGTCGAAGGTAGGTAAATGCGGGAAATGAGAAGACGGTTTTTGAGCCGAAAAATAACCAAAATGCGAGCGAACGGTGTACGTGTGTTGCTCGTGAAGGTGCAATGGCGACTAGAGGTCATACGGCGCACACATGCACACCCCTTCCTTCGCATTGAACTTTATTTATAAAAAAGGGCTTGTCTAAATAGGTACAAGATGGCGTTACAGGTAAGTAATCTATGACAATTTATGTATAGTATTTTGCATGCGATATATTTTATATATTATTTTAAGACCTATATATGTATACATGTATTGTTTTATCTACATATTTATATATATTTTTAAGCTTTATGCCCCACAGGTAAGCGCCCGATTCCAGCGTCAACAGGTACGAAAATTACAATTAGTTCTTCTGTTTGGTATGTCACTATACAAGGTAACCTGAGGGCCTACCGCGAACCAGAAACGAAATAACTGCCTCTCTGTCGCACTTGATTATTGGAGCAACAGAGAGGGAGATACTTCGTTTGTGGTTCGCGGTAGCCCCTCTGCCGTATGCACGGGTAAGTATTTGGTAGATATTTTCGCTACATTCCATAAGTTCTTGTGACGAGGGGGCAACTATTAAAGCGTAGAGTGTACGCAGTTACGAATCTTTTTCCTGTAGTTTTTTAAATTGTCTTTTTTACCCGGTAGGTACTATGTGCCTTAACACAATTCATTCGTGATAAATAATTAAATTATTTAAAATAAAAGATATAATTTGAAAAAACGCATATAATAGTAAAGTTCACCACAAAACTAAAGTTAATTAAAAGTATTTCGAATACGCTTTTTCATCTTGCTTTGAGAAACAATGAATAGTTTAAATTCTGAATACAAAATAATTTGCTTGAGAGTTCAGTTAAATTCAAACATAGCTTCGCTACTATTTCAGTTTATAGAGAGCGGTTTCATGTTTAGAAATATGAGCTGCTAATGTACTACGAGTATTTTCTTGCTTAAGTGCTAAGCAAGGTTTTTTAACTGACTTCAAAAAAATAGATTTACAAATTGTTTTTTGTTTAGGTACTTAGTTTGTTTTTCCTACGTGTATTATATTGTAACTGTTTTGTGCTTAATTTGTTACGTACAGTAGCTCTAGTATAAGTTTTTTCGAAACATTAACTAATTCGAACGCGTTTGCGTTTTGTCTCAAAATGTATGAAAACGCTGTCACCGAGTTTGAAATACGCGCGTTCATCGGTTAGCAACAAATGTTATACTCGCTTATTTAGTTTCCACTAGTGACCGCCAGAGGCGCTGTTCACGTTTTCATACCACTTTCATACATTTGAGACAAAACGCAAACGCGTTCGAATTAGTTAATGTTTCGAAAAATCTTATACTAGAGCTACTGTAAAAGAAACATAAACACGTAAATGTTTGTCACAATTTTTGTGACACGGACTAAAAAGCGGCGTGTTTCGATTTTCTTCACTACATATACTTTACATAGTGGAAGCATCATCTTTCTCTTTAACCTGTAGGGATGACAGTCACAAGTATACCTACACAAAGGCGTAGATAAAAAAGGATTCCAAAGGTTTGGCTAAATGAAATTAAAAACCAATTTCAGTGCCAAGCCCGGGAAGTCTTTTCCCACCACTTGGACTCAAAAATCTCACAATAATAACCTTAATCCAACAATATCCATGCAAATTTAGTGACCGTGTTCTCACGTGACATAATCGTGCCGCGCGTGAAGTGATGAACTTGACATCCGCCACACGTGCAATATGACGTGCGAATGCACACGACGCGATCCACGTCACTAAATAATTAATTATAGCTTATATTTGACGACAGGTAGGTATAGCGCTGAATAATGAATCGCTATTAAATTGTCATCACAAATGGGGCACCTAGTTAATGAGTTATTCTCCTAGAACTACCTAATAGTAGATTGTTTGACAAGGGTCTAAAGTAAGCCATATTACCACGAGATAGTTATTTTCCCGAACGTAGAGAGGGAAAATTGTTCGAGTGATAATATGGCTTTTAGGCCCGAGTTATACACTCTACTTTTCACTTCGATTGCGAGAAAACACATAAACACAAATTATCCATCTTAAATGAATAATTTAACTCTTGGCACCGGTGTATGTCTAATTTGACAGCATGTTTTTTTTTCTAAGGCCAGCACTATTTGCCTCACTATGCGTGGATGCTTGGCGTATTCGCCTCCCTTTCTTTTGCTATATCAAAGAAAGAGATGCATCATGCGCTTTTTTTTTTCTTTTAAGAGGAGTAATTGCTTTGACCATAGACACCGCTTAATCTTTAAAGAACTGAAAAAGCCTTTCCTGATTGGTCGATTTTAGTACAGCTGTGTTCTGGTTGGTTGATATTTTTACCAAATATGTTTTAATCTGTCAAATTACTTTTCTGTGATTGGTGGATTTAATCGGAGAAGTATTTTGATTGGTCAAATTAAAATGTTTTGTAAATCATAAATATGTATACATGTTTTCCCTAGGGCTTAAATGTACTACTTTAGCCCCGCTTCACAAGTCTAATATGACACACTTTTCGAGCATGAGAAGTGAAAAACTTATTATCCTCGCCTTTTGTTCTACCTCTGTATAATGTTACTCTTTCTTTGTTTTTCTTTTGTATGTGTGCTTATGTGAGGTGTGCAATAAAGAGTAATTGTATTGTATTGTATTATATTATCTTCTAGCGTAACATAGCGGGGTCATAAAGATATTCTTAGTGGTTAATGTATATGGGAGTACAAAATATCCACAGTTTTGGTAGAGGCCAGGAAGTGTATATGCTGATATAATATTTCTAAGATATTAGGCCAATGCAAGGCGTCCTTACCTTTCAAGAAAAGAAATATGACAAAATTTTCTCCGTCTTAACCTCATGTCTACCGGTGACGCGATTACAAGTCACGTAAACAAAAACATTGTTTTGTTGTGTTTTTTTCGCCGTCAACCCACTGGTTTGACACAGCCGTCGTTATTAACAGCATTTTTATGAACTTACCTACCACTAGAATACGACTGTTTATAGGTAGGTATGGAATAAGAAGTCAAAACAAACCTACCCAAGATTTATCGTTTCTTGTAGAAGATTGTTCACAAATCTAAATATTTTATGTAACACATAAAGACAGACAGACGGATTATCGCAACCGTCTTATAGCGAACCTCTATCACTAGAATAGTTTTGGGTTGTCTCGGGTGTTATCTGATTCCCTTATAGATTTCGCAGGCCAAGAACCCTTCGTTGGGTATCTGCCAAAAAAACTCCGCTGTGGAGAGAATGTTTTCAAATTAAGATCAAATAAGCATTGTATATTATAATATATACAACAGACTTTATCAAATAACTGAAATAAATAACAAGGGCAAACCCACTAGCAATTAAGTAAAATAATCATTGTGTGTGTGTGTGTGTGTGTGTGTGTGTGTGTGTGTGTGTGTGTGTGTGTGTACGTCCTGTACCTGAATTGTTACAGAAATTGTATTCTTCTACTCGGTATGATAACTTTATTTTATTATATATCTAACAACAGCAATACAACTGTCATTATCTTCTATTTTTGATTATTAATAATGGAAAAAAGAAACAAAAGAAAGTGTATTATGTTATTAACTTGACATTTTACATATATATTTCCTACATATATTTTATATTCATATTTAAGCAAATAAATTATCTTTATCTTATCTTTATTTTTATTTAGGTGGTTTAGTTGGTAGGTTATTCGACATAAACCTCGTAAGTGAATTCAAAGTTTTACAAAAAATTAATACTGTTGGATTTAGTAAGATGTTGATCTAGTAAGTGCGTATGTTTCCTTCTTTTACGTTTTGTTGGCTGATTCATCCACCGACTCTTTGCTTATTTTCCTACCTCTACACATTTTTCGCGTCTAGTTGTTGCAACAAATATATACTTCTTAGGCGACTTCCTAACTTGGCGGGGCGGGATCGATATGTGACATTTTCTTCTTTTACGTAAACTTACTGGCGTCGAAAAGATTCTCACTTGACATAATACTGTCAGTATTACTTTTGCACAGTAGAAATATCTTGCGCAGAAGCGGAGCAGTACCGCCTTCGCATCGTCCCGATACCGCGCATGCCGCGCCAGTCAGGCAGCACTCATTTAAATGTAGAGGCGCAGTAAAAAATGGTACCGAGTCGACTGACAGCTGACACTGACATTTGACACTTTTCTCATATCGTACTGCCTCCGCACCGACAAATCAGGAAGGCCCCTTAGGTTGGACTTCAAACAAAAAATACAGTCCATTGCTCTCAAGTTAATGCGCTAATCCCTGAAAAGAGAAATGAGGAAGCAAATATCATAGGTACACTTTTTACACGACTGCGCAAAAAAAGGAGTGTAATGTTTTTGTTCTGTACAGACCAAATACAGAACTTGTTGTTGTTATACTAATATTAGTTTTTCCTTTTTGGAAAAAAATAAGAGCATATATTCGCTGTAAATAACAATGGTATTTGGCGAATGCCAAGATTTGACTTTGCTTTACTTGGAAAATATAACTTTATTTATGCGTGAACTCTGACAAAATTTTCTTCTGTAGTGTACATATTTGTTAGTTTTGTTACTTGCTATAATATCGATAGAATTTTCTGTTATGAAAGGGTTTTTATAGTGTGTATAAATGTATTAATTCTATTTTTCATTGTTTGACGTGTAAAATTATTTTGTTTTGTTTACCTAGTTATGTTCAATAAATAAATTATTATTTACCTTTTAAATGTTATTTTTATATTTCACTTTTTAAACAAATATTGTTAAAAGCTGGCTTAGAGAATAAAGATAAATAAACAGCATAGTAATTGAATGGTTCGGGATTTAATATGTAAGTATTAGGTTGTGACAAATTTTAAAAGTTGTGTGATTTTCCCGCTTGGGGACTACATGACTTGGCCGGGTGTGATAGAGCTTACCGATGACACATATACTTCCTCACTTGACGACATACTGTCAGCAATAACTGTAAAATTTGCGCAGTAGTAATATGCGCGAAAGCTTGGCAGTAGATCATTCGTATCGAGTCGCTTCCGCGCATCCCGCACCAGGGTGATTCCTATTGCAAAATTTAATATTTTCTTAATATGTCCACACCGGGCCCCAATTGTTAACGACTCTTGAGTGATTATTTTTGACTTTAACTATTTTAACAGTTAGGGACCCAGGTATAGAGTAAACTGAAGTCAACAATAAGTTTAAATTGCACTCTGATTTCCTTAACTTTCACTTAACGTTCGGGCCGGAGTGGACATCAATTAACTTTAACGATAAGAATCACCCACCAGTCAGGTCAAAATAACTCAAATAACTCATTTAAATGTAAGCTCGAAGTAAAGAAGATAATACTGACTTGCCTGACAGTTGACAGTGACAGCTGACAGATTTCTAATTTCGTACCGCCCCACACTGACAAGTCAGGAAGTCGCCTAAAGTACCCTTTGATGGGATCTGCTCTTCGAATCGGAAAAAGGTATCGAGTTAAGAAAGTGATTGAGACAAACACGTATCGAGGAGAACAGAGGCTTCTCGGTTTCCATTTCAATCAATCATTTCTTTTAAAAATGGCTTCCATAAAATTTATGATGATTTCGCCAATGTCACGTGTTCAATGACGTTGTTCGGTAACGACGCCATGACAATAGATAAGGTTTTGTACGGTAAATGAATTCTGCCCGTCGTCGCCCCGGGCACGTGTGCTCACCAACGCGGCGACGATCAAAATCCTCGGTTTCCATTTGTTGCCTAATTTAAACTAAGTTTTTCACGGCACCGCACTTTCTGACATATTTACAAAGATAAAGGTGATTGGGGTTTGATTCGTTTTGAAATTTTCTGGTTTTCAGCATGTTGTTATTATTACCTAAGTATTGAGCATTTAAAACACATATTATGTCACTCGCATTATTGAATATAATGAACGCAAAAGCAAGCGCAGTGAATATCAAAGGAATAATTAACATACCTACGAAGTTTTTGTTACATAAGAGAGTAATAATTGAATATCCTTTCCCTAAAATAAAGTGATATTTCATAAAGTGATTGTAATTTAAAAGATAACCAATTGCGTACATCTAAAGCACACTTGATTACTTTTCGCGTTTCCTTGAGCCATTAAAGCCTTTTTGTCGAATGTAGCTGGCATGAAAATAATCTCGTCATTTCACACGTTGAATAAATCGCTTCTTCTAAAATATGAGTGGTCTTTTCGGCCTCGTGCATGTAACTTTGCCAATTACTGTCATTTTAACCGATTTCTTAAAAAGACCAGCCTGCCTGTACTTTTTTTCGATTTTGTAAATTCTTATGTAATTTGATAAACTGACCCCCCAAAGATCCATTTCTTATCAGAATTTAGACTTTATGACGATATTAAGGAGAAATCAACGGGTGTCCTTAATTATAAGTACACATATTTATGTGCATCTTACAGTAGATGAGTAGAGACTTATACAACTTTTATAAGTAAGTATTACGAGATAAATCAAGCCAAATATTTACTGAACCCGGTTTTAAGTAGGTATCAACAACTAATATACCTACCTAAGTCAAACATAGAGTATTGTGTTCAAAGGAAAATTGTTGGAACTCACTAGTTATTTTTCCTGTGAAAAAGATACGGGTCTTAAGTACCTTGGTTGTACCATCAACTTCAAAGGTAACAACGCATAAGAAGAGTTCAAAAGTCTCTATTCTAATGGAATAAGAGCTTCTGACCTCTTCATTTTAGTAGTTATTTTTGAAGCTGACTGTACCTGTACCTTGTAGTGACATTGTATTTTTATAGATGACGTTTTCCTGCGTGATGACTGGTGAATGTCTCGGTTTAACAGCATCCGTTCTTTTAACACTAAAGCTGTGTAAACGGGACAAAGGTATTAAAGTCTTCAGACCTTCAGACTATTTTCAAATACTGCTGAATTTAAGGTACTGTACTCTATGAATAAACATGAGTCTTGAATATTCATACATGGCTTATTTTGAAGGTACTCAATTATATTATTTATTAGGTTTAGCTATGTTCGTCAGGTGTTCTAATAAACCATTATAAGTACCACAGATATCGACGCAAGATATAATTTTATTGTTAATTCTGTCCAAAACATAGTAAATATAAGTTTGCGAACTTTTTAGTCCACATAATGTAACGGGTAGACGACTACGGAACCCTACCTTGCGCGTGGCCCGACACGCACTTGGCCGGTTTTTATAATTAATTGACATATTGACATATAGCTATTGGTAAATATTTATTTCTTATGATAATTATAATTTATCAAGTGAATTTTAGTTCTTAAAAGTAACTACGTAAATATTTTTACATCTTTTTCGGCACAGCTGACAATCCCAACGCCGCAGGGACTGTATTTCCAATATTACATATACTACTGGTTGATTTGCTGGCACCCTTGGATAACTGAACCTCGGGATTACTATAGGGATTTTCACTTCCTCCAATTCGCCATCAATACGCAAAATAATTTATACCGTATATTTTTCACGGGAAACTTTTGGCACGTAAATATTTGGTGTTATTGAGAAAAATGGCTAAAAGTTCTGATTACCTCCAGGATTTGGTTTGTGATTATTAATTTGAGACAAATACTTAAAAGTTATATACCGTGCGGAGTTTTTCAGTGCTGCATAACAGATTTCAATATAGCCTTAGCAAATATTTCGTATGGGTACACGTTTTAATCCTTTTTGCATAGAGTAGGCAGAGGAAAAGACTCTCAATACATTCAGGTAATACAAACAGCTAGGTAGGACTTTGCAAAAGGATCATAAGGAGTTCATATTCAAAGTAGGTGTTTCTTCGTTAAATTAGAACAATTGTGTATGAACTATCATGTATCTAGAACTATTACTTTAAAGTAATTTTACGTATCGCTAACTTTTCCTCAAGAACTCTCGCGGGAGCCAACTAATATTGGTTCACGTCGTAATTTCCTTTTAAATAAACGATAGTTGTAGGTTGAGCTGGTTTCTGTTCTGGTAAGTACTGACATTTATTTTAGATCTAACTCACCTAATATTTAATCTCAGACAGAATGACAGGGTTATATCACAGTTGTACGAGTATATAGATGGCGTACTAATGTCAGATAAAGTCGGATTCAGTACGTATACATACTAAGGCGACTTGCTGACTTGTCGGTGCAGGCGCGGTACGATATGAGAAATCTGTCAGCTGTCAGTTGAGTCAGGACAAGTATCTTATTTCGTCCTTGCATTTCAATGACTGCTTTCTGACTGGCGCGGGATGTCCGGAAGCGGGGCGATACGAATAAAGTACTGGCAAGCTTTCGCGCATGATATTAGTATTTACTGCGTAAACTAATATCAAACCAAAATTTGTTTAATTAATCAATAGCATGACTTGGAATTTAGAACTAAGTTATATATAAGACAATTTAGAGTGCCCTGACAGAGTGTCATGGAAGCTTTGATATATGTAACTGTAACATCTCATATACATGACTTTGAAAATAAACATCTTACCTTATCAAATATTCCGTCAAGTGAGAAAATCTGTGCCACGTCAGTAAGCTCACATTAAAGAAGAAAATGTCACAAATCGTACCCGCCTCGTCCAGTCAGGAAGTCGCGTTGCTGTTTCTCCCAGGTATTACCTTCCCAGATTGACTTAGAACTTGCGTGATTTCCTGCTACGCTGAGACGTAGCTGTCGGTCGCCGACGTCACTCGCGCGCATGTACTCGTACTGCACGAAAAATCTGCCGCGGACATCAGCATCGCTGTGCGACATCCCATAGAACATTGTATTTATTTAGAGGCTGAAAAAAGTTTTTTAATAATTGTTTTTTTTTTACTATTTATTTATTTTATTTTATCTTTATTGCACAAAAAAAACTTGAAGTACAAAAGGCGAACTTAATTCCATGAGGCATTCTCTACCAGTCAACCTCCAGGCTAAGCAGAGACATTGTAGGCGGTGCAACTAAATTCAGAAAAACGACTTTGGAAAAATTAAAATTAGTTGTGTTTTGCATAGTCTACGTTCAATGCGAGGGTAGGCAGGCACATTAACTGCATACAGAAGCACGCAAGCAGGTATTAACTGTACGTCATTCAGCGGAATAGTACAAGAATACCTACTGTTCTAGGGACTTCTCAATATTCTCATGGAGTGATTTCAATCATGGACTGATTAAATCAATTCATTGGGTCTACAAACCTGGGTATAAATAATAAGTGTTCTCTCTAGGGATATGACTGTTTTCGGGGCCACTGATATGATCAAATTATACTCAGTGACGTCACAGTTACCTTTCTTTTCAGAAATACTGGCACTAGTGATTACTTCATGAATGATTAACAGCCTTTTTAATATTTTTTATCTCAAAACATAGGTTGAACGACCTAGCTGTAAAGCAAACACGGTGACCAACAGATTTCTTATCATTATGATGGAAGGGCAGTCCACGCTCGTCATCAATTAACGTCAGAATAACTGAATTAGATGATTTTATTCAGAACTTCATAGTCTGGTTTGGCATGGATGCTGAATAAATTATGTTAATCTGACCAACTGACATATTCATGGATCGTTATTACAGGGAAAACTGTTTTATAGAGAGAGTATTGATTTGAATCTATCCTACATTCTATGTTGCATGTTTTATTAGGCCACTAAACATGTGTTAGCACTCAAAGAAAAAGTCTAATTTTGTGACGATTTCATGCTGTCGTGATGGATGCGATATACTACTTACCTCACCTTCATCGCTTCTCGTGCCAGTATAAGTTGATCCCCAGATTCATAAAAAGCATCTGTTAGTGGAGGTATAAGGTAAAAGTCCCAGTGCTCGACACCTTACTGCCTAATAGATCACACCTATTAATTACCTCTGTCCTCATGACATTAGATTTGAGAGTGTCATGTATTGGGTTAGTGTCGAGCACAGGAACGTGTACCTTAGTTTGTCTGAAGAGGCCGGTAAGCATCAGGTCAGGGCGGTCCATCGGACATACGTTGTATTTGCGTGCTCGTTCTCGTGGAAATGCGATATTATAGAAACACATTGAAATGAAATTAAAAGGTAAAATGTACTCTCTGGATTGACATTTAGACGCTTTATACACGTCTACTACGTGTCGCGTGTTGCGCCGTTTAAAGCACGAGACGTCACGACAAATTATAAAGTAAAATTAAAACATTATGCAATATAAAATGACACGCATACGTAACCTATGAATTTATTTCAACATACTAACCTAAATAAGTTACTCTCGAAAAAAACCTATTTTACAATTATCAAATGCTTATTGAAACGATTCGAATTTATCTTAAACTGACATGTTTGTTATGAAAAAAAAAATATAAAATTTATAAATGTTCTTTCAACATAACTTTGGTGCGGTGACAGCTATCATACTATACAAATTATGGCATACTAGCTTTTGCCCGCAACTTCGTTCGCATCAAACTCGTTCATCTCCTTCCCGGGACTCAAAATCTCCATACCAAATTTCATCTAAATCGGTTCAGCGGTTTAAGCGTGGTATAGGTAACAGACAGATAGAAGACAATAGAAACACTTTCGCAATAGGGTACTAAACTAAGGTAAAAATAAATTATTTTTTACTTGACTAATAAAGATCTAACGAAAATAGTCGGAAACCATCAATTATTAATTTATTTTAGCTAATTGAAAGGTTTTATAAACATAAAGATTTAAAAAGGACGCTGATTTGACTATGAGTATAAAATACCGTATTAATTGCTAATAACTTTAGGACCCCAACGTCATCTATAATGCATCTAAAACTATTATGTCATAACATAAGTAAATGAGTTGAAACCACATTGAAGAATCCTAAGCATGGCATACTTAAATAACATATTCTAGAGAAATTTGTAGGATCTTATCGTAATAATGCGTCACCACAATTTTAAGTAATATAAATACAGCAATCTACTCATTTTTTCCTATCAAAACACAAGTGGCCGTTCAACTACGAAGGTCATTATCCTACGAATTCGATATCGCAAGAAAACAAAAGAAAATAGCGAAGATTCCAGTGGGGTCGTAGTATCCACACAGAGCACATAAATAGTGTGTAATAGCGCCCTGCGTGCACATAAAGCGTGGTTTACACCTAGTTTTAATGTTAATTGCACACACATTCCTTTTTAGGGAGGTGTGAATGAGTTTTTTGGGTAGGTGACATTTTTGTCGCTGGCTTATCCGCACACAGCCTGAAGGTTTGTTTTGTTTGTAAGTTAACTGGGAATTCAAGTAGGACACTTTTATTTGTATATTGTAAGTAATATTAGTAATATACATATTTTTCTTTATTTCACATATCTGCAGTTAAGTTAGCGCACCCCAGGCATTCTTCAGGATGCAACTGTACTGGGATAACGCTAGGAGGATGATGATGATGATCTGCAGTTAAGTTGTTATTCCATTATTACAAAAAAAATATTTTAAGCCAAATAATACAAAATAATGATCTGTGGCCTTTTATCAAAATGATGCGAAACGTGTATGAATTAAAACATTAATCGGATTGTATCGCGACTTGGGGCGTATATTATCAATGAAAAAGCAATTTCATTTCACAATTCGCACTATAAAATAATTAAAAATTATGAACACGTATATGCTTTTTAAATTTGTTGGCTGTAAAGTATTTAAATATAAAATCGTAACGAAATCATATTTAAAGCTTTTATAAACACACACATTTTTCGCGAAACAGTACGCTTCAGTGCGCTCGCGCAGTCGCGCTTTTACTCTGTGATAGCTACAACGTAATTTAAAAAACATCATATGCCACTGTATTATTACTAATACACTAAACTCATGTTATCCCAGTGCAATAACACCATATTATTATAAAATATCTGGGCGGCCGAGCTTTGCTCGGCGTTTTCCTGGGCATGAGACCTAGCTACATCGATTGCTCGTCCTCGAAAACCCCCACATACCAAATTTCATCAAAATCGTTAGAGCCGTTTCCGAGATCCCCGAAATAAATAAATAAATATACAAGAATTGCTCGTTTAAAGATATAAGATTTACGTAAAATGTTACTTAATGCCAATTTGCAGCTGAATAAATCTTACGGTATTTTCATCGTACATTTTGTAGTTTTGCAAGGCTTAAATATCGTTAGTCCTAAGCGTTTCCTTTACTTATATTCGAGTGTTTTTTCCGTAATGTAAAGGCACTTGGCGTAAATAGAGTTAGGTATTATCTTAGAAATAACGACCTACACCTTACCTATTGTTAGTTTACGCGCTTTAGTTTTGTATGTTTACGCGAAGAAAGTAAATAGGTACATTCTATCATGATATTAAATCTAGCGGATTTATTCCATCAGGGGGGTACTATTTACATCAAACTGTTCCAGTATTAAAACTATAGTTATAAAAAAAACCGGCCAAGTGCGTGTCGGGCCACGCGCAAGGTAGGGTTCCGTAGTCATCCACCCGTTACATTATGTGGACTAAAAAGTTCGCAAACTTATATTTACTATGTTTTTGACAGAATTAACAACATTATCTAAGGTATCAATGGAAATTGTTCTAAAGTTTGCTTTTGCAAAGTACATTTCTGAAGTTCGACTATTACTCGTTAACTAGTAATGTCTACTTAGCTGTGATAGTTTTCCTTTTAAATTCATCGTATATCCTACTACCATGATTTTTTTCACATGCCTAGGTGCCACCGTTTAGCTGGCAGGGGGGGGGGACACTTGACCATAACGAAAATTATCACTTCAAAGCTTAATATCACGCCAACCGATTCTTGAATCAAAAAATACTTTGAGAAACCTTATAATATTTTTAAAAGAGCTATCCAACGATACCCCACACGATGGGGTTTGGAAGAAAAAAAAATTGCACCACCACTTTACATGTAGGGGAGGTACCCTAAAAAAAAATTTTTTTCAAGATTTTATTCTACCGTTTTGTCGGCGTCATCAATATCTATACTCATGCCAAATTAGAGCTTTCTAGTACTAACGGTTACTGAGAAAAACGGGGGTCGGACGGACGGACGGACGGACGGACGGACGGACGGACGGACGGACATGGCGAAACTATAAGGGTTCCTTGTTTACTACGGAACCCTAAAAAATGACCTTATAAACAAGCGCAGTTAAAGGCAGCTGATGTCGGTCAAAAATTCGCTCATAGCTCGTACGTACGTACCCACGGTAACGTGTACCGTAAATTAATAACTATTTTCATTATAAGATTTTAAAATGGGACTTGCATGGGAAATTGCCAATCTGACGGAGTAGAAATACTTGACCTTATTAAATACAGTAGTCAAGCGGCTTACTAATAATATTCAAGTTTGTTCCAAACGTCCAACCATATGAAGCCTGGTAAATCAAAATTTATAGGTTGACTTTTAATCTTGATATCCATTATTCTGACCCAGTTTTATTTATATATTTAATTCATTAAAATCTTAATTAGCGTTGATTTTCTCAGCCTATCAGCCATTAAATATCGTGTGGAAAACTTCTTATGCCTGGGATAAATGAAATCTATAAGCATTCACATTAAAATATTTTTATTTAATTACATACATTTACATGGCACAAAAATATCAAGTACTTACCAAGAGAAAAACCTTGACGTGCTGTCATTCCATGACCACCAGCCAAAGAAGAAGAAATGTTAATAATCCCTTCTGGTCGAAGGGCTCGCAATTTTCAATTAGAGAAAGGATTACCGACCTCTTATTGACATCTTAATGCGTCACCGATCCCATGACCTTTACTGGATACCCCAAGACTTATGACGCAATGTTTGAAGACATTTCCTGGCTCAATTTAAGTAGGGTTTTGAGGAAAAATTTGAAATTTTGGTTTTAGCACGTTCTGTTGTATTTTTACACGACTGAAGGAAGGGTTTGGGCCATCGCACGAGTAAGCACTGGAAAAATCAGATTAATTGTATATTTTAAACAGACTTCTCTAAAAGGAAGAGTTCGTTCGTTCTCCTATCAACCCTCTGAATGAAACTGAAATTGTTCAGACGTTCCAAACTTAAATTTTATTAAAATTGTACTGTTCCGGCGTCGTCTCGGCCCGAAGTTACGTCAACTTCTCCTTTGTAACGTAACGTATATGACAGTGAAGGATGGTGATTAGATATCATGGATCGAGAACAAATAACATTTTTACGTGATTGATGATTCTGACAAATGAAACGGATGTTTATTATTGAAAGAAGTTGGAAGATGTACAAGTAAAGAATACTTATACATTTCGACATCAGAATTAAGTAATAAGTTATCAAAATCGCTTCTATAAATAGACCTATTTTTAACTGCTAAATATGGACGTTGAATTTGTAAAACTAAATATAACTAAAATTATTCCTAAATAACTTAATTATAACTTAACTTAATTTTAGATTCAGTATTTAAGTCTATGTTTTATTTATATTCTTATTGTGTGACTGAATAAAACCCTATTTGTAAAAATAAGAAATAATACTTTCTGTGTACAAGTTTAAGAAAACAAGCACTCAGAATTACATAGGTACTTTGCGGAACTTTTTCTTTGGCGGAACAATTTCGTGGCAAAAGGGTTATTGTAATAAGGGTAGCGGAAATAACTGGTTTTGTTTACGGAGAGAAATGACGCAATTCCAAATTTTAAGACCAAATTGTTTGTGACGTCATTCTATCTTTAAAATTTCTTTTACGATTTTCCTTCTTTACATTTCTATACACATACACACACACACGCGTACATGCACAGTGTTTAGGCATTTATCCGTTTTTATTTACTTTTTTATGTGTTGTCAACAATGGACAAAACATATTTAAAGTATTTTAAAGTTACAGTCTATTCAACCTTACTTGTCCTATCATGTAATCAAACTCTCTTGAAGACAAGCATTATCACCCTTTTTTCTAAGATTAAACAATAATCATCACTTAAAATGTTGATATGAAAGCTCACAAAGTATTACAATCCTAGAGAAAAGTGTGATCATGATGTTATCAACAATAGTTTGTTTACATGATACGATACGTAAGTATGAATAGACTGTATATTTATGCGAAATAAAGTGGACGCTTTATTATGAACAAATAATTGATTAACACCAATCATTTAACGGGTATAAACAAAGCCTAGAGCCATGAAAATGATGGATTTATTGCTGAAATAAATCAATAAATTTCGCTCAGTCTCAGTTGCAAAATCATTGTTATTTTCTTTATACCTTTATATAATCCTTTTGATTTAGATGGGTTTATTGTAGGAAGGACAAAACTGAATGTAGAATAAGCTGTAAATTACTCCACCGACAAGAGCCAAGCTCTTTAATATTATGATGATTGTGGGAAGTGTGAGTCTAGTTTTACATTTATTTTATGTTTTTTTTTTGTTATTCGATCGTGTGTTTTGTTATATATGTTATAGTCTAAGATACCTACCTAAATGAGTGATTGTCACATAGTTGGTATTCGAGAAATATGAGTAATTCGTTCGAAATTTTCATTACCTTATTGGTAATTATAATAATATACATATGGTTTATACAATTGTCATTATTTACGAAAATTCATTGACATTTTCGTTCTGTGAAATGTTCCATCTTCAATATTTAAAGTACTTTTCCTCCATGTTACATAGCCGAGGGATACCTTGCATATCGATATAAGCATATTAAAATATATAGGGGTTTTTTAATTAAAAATACTTGGCATATGACCTAAACTGATTTTGAATGCGGACCAAATCCGAATTGTTTGTTTTTTAAATATGTCGCAAAATGAATAGAAATTCTTACATGACACTTAAAGACAAAAACTGTATTTATTTATATTAGTAAATAATATAAAATGCAGTAATTATTACATAAAAATATGGCGAAGTTGCGTTAAGTTGGCAACGGTGAAATGATTTTTTATAGTTTCACTTGAATGCTCCTAAGAATGACTACAAAACATCCGTAGTATATTATGTGGCACCTAGGCGTATCTTTTTGGCGACAAAACAGCACGGCTAGCCGTCCTTTTTTTCGGGAATAGAGTAAAGACTTTTCTGCAGACTAAAGCGTACCACACACTGGAGTGGCCTGCGGTCAGCGGTGTGGTGGCGGTCAGTTGTATAAGTACTAATGAATGACACTTAACTCCTAATGATCACTCTGACACTAGCGGCCTTGATTTTCCTACTGTCAACTGCCGGCATATTAGTGTTCGTGACTATGTAAAAAGTACAGGAGTAGAATAAAATCTTTACCGCTTTTCGGAACGAATAAATGAATATACTAACATCAGTATAATATCCCAGCCGACAATATTTTAATCATTGCCCAACCCCGGTGCAGTCGAGTGAGCCGACAGATTGCTCCCATTTCGCTAATTAGATAACTTGGCCGCCCTCTACCTGGCGCATTTTAACCGCGTTACCCTCGGCGCGGCTTAATGTTGAGGGGAAATGAAAAATAGCCGCCAAGTTTATTATGTTATATATGTTGCATTTGTATTTAAATATGTTCTTTTTAATTTTTTTTTCATTACAATTTGTTTAATGGAAAATGTGAAAATTTCGAATAGGATATTAGAAGTGGATCATTACAAACATGTAAAATAAATACGCTACTAGGCGATCTTGCTTAACTATAAGCAATAATAGTAATAAATTTGTTAGGTATATCATACTACGCTCATTTTATATGTCCACTCTATGTAGATTGTAGAACTAATCAAACACAATGTACACGAAAAAAAACCATACATTTGTAGGAAACCCTGTACTCTAGTAAATTAAGTGAATGATTTCTTTATGGGATTCATAAAAAGCAAATGAACAACGTCCACTTATTGAAGACATGCTTAGCATACTACGTTTAACGAACTCAATGACATTAAGAAAAAAAAATTAACCACTATTTACGAGTGAGTAGTGCACTAGATTTTTATTTAATACAAATAAGTTTTTTATCGTAGCGAAATGTAGTAAAATCACGTAAGCATGCCTGCTGCGTAAGCTGCCATTTACGTGATCAGGTAAGCAAAGTTTGCGTGAAAGAAAATGTTTCCAAATTGTACAGAGAAGTGAAAAATGGGTTAAAAAGTATGTATGTGAAAAGAGACACAATGCTGCATAAATATTGACAGATTGACAATCAGGTATTTAGTTTCTTTGCGTTCGAATATGGTCCAAATAATTATATTCACACATTATTTAATAAAATTGTCGTATTGTAAACAATTTGCTTCACTATTAAAACCGTGAAACGTCGGATGTTTCATATTAGACCGTTCCGTGTCCGGGCCGGCCCGTTTTCTATGACAGGACGTGCGACGGCCGTCGATTTCCTGTCATAGAAAAAGGGGCGGCCCGGACACGGAACGGTCTAGCGTGAATCATCCTTTAGTCTCTATTTATTCTCTATTCAAACCTCGAATCATGCCCTTTTTAGGATTCCGTAAGTGCCTCAAAAGGAAAAACTGGAACCCTTAGAGGATCACTCGTCCGTCTATCAGCGTCAATTAGGTCGGAAAATACGATAGGTACCTACCTACTATGTTTTTTTAACTATGAAGTTATACAAGTTTTATGCAAGAAACAAATAAACGCGTCATACATTTTACTATGAGCAGTATATTGATAGTTAAAAAAAACACAGTATTGACCGATTGAGTTGAAAAGTACCTACTCAACATGTACAAAACCATATACACAATATTAAGTCATATTGTATTTATGCGCTAGTGACCCAAAGACGGACGTGTAACGTAAATAAATGATTTTTATACCCTTAAATAAAATTATGTCGGAAATCTACTCATACTTTGCAAATAGAAAATATCTGCATTTTGTAAACAAAAGTAAGACTTTTTTCTTTATTGGTTATCTGTAAGTTTGTACTACATAGTGGCAATGACTGTAAGTTGACCGGAAAGACCGTCCTTAAGTTAATCAATTCATGACTACTAAAATACTATAATTTACCACTCTGATTAATTAACTAATATCACTGATTTGGTTTTGTTTCCAATGTAACCACATTTGCTAACTAACTTCCTCATAATATGCTATTCACACGCGAATTTTAACTAATGAAATGGATAATTCCTCATTAGGACTATTAAATACTACTAAAACTTACTACATTTTTGTCTGCTAGCTATGAACAGAACAAATCCTCAACTCTGAAAATTGTCGGAGTCGCAAGCATATTCATAGACTATGGTGGTCACCATCTGGTAGGTTGTATGTATGCATGTTTGCCACTGTCGAAGTATAAAAGTGAGTAACACGAAAAATACACAGAAAGACTCAATTCAACTTTCTAACAAAGAAAACAAATCTGTTCATTCGATACTTACCATATTTGCTAAGGGTAAAATGATGGTAGTCATTGTTTACCTATCAGAGTGGGTCGCTCAGCCATTACTGAATTTACTAAACGAAAAGTAGCCTAGTGTGTTAAGTATCAATTTACCAATAAATGTTGGGATTTTCCACATGTTCAATGACAGCGAAATAAAGTAATTGGGCATTTTCACTTTAAAGTGTACCCCCTTCTTTTTTTTCGGATCTAGGTAATTTTGGGTTTTATTCAGAATCACGAGTACTGTTGATTCAGATTAAAAAAAAATGTCCTTTATTTTACATACAAATTTTCTGTGTCAGTTTTGTGACGAGCCGTATAAACTGTATGAAAAACCGGCCAAGTGCGAGTCGGACTCGCGCACGAAGAGTTCCGTACCATTATCTATATTAACGGCAAAAAAATCATGTCTGTTGTATATGAGCCCCCTTAAATATTTATTATATTCTGTTTTTAGTATTTGTTGTTATAGCGGCAACAGAAATACATCATCTGTGAAAATTTCAACTGTCTAACTATCACGGTTCATGAGATACAGCCTGGTGACAGACGGACAGCGGAGTCTTAGTAATAGGGTCCCGTTTTACCCTTTGGGTACGGAACCCTAAAAAGCGTCACAAAACTGGCTTTTTTTGGGGGACACTTTTTTCTTCGCGGAAATGGATAATACCTACTCGTGATTCTGATTCAGAAAACCGAAAATTACCTATATCCGAAAAAAAGTAGGGGGTACACTTTTAAGTTAAAATGCCCAATTATTTCATTTATTTTGTACAGATGACAGATGTGTACAGAAAAGTGAAAAACTTAGTGAGGCAGGACTCTGTTCTTCAAAAATATTGACAGATCGACAATCAGTTGGTTAGTTCTTTGTGTGCATTCTAATATGTTATGTTAGAAATTATTAAATTGACAAATTATTGAGTAGGTAATATTGTGCTACTATACATATATTCAATGACTTCACTATGCACTCGTGCAAAGTCACGCGGGCTGTTAAGTCTATAAGGCGACTTCCTGATTTGTCGGTGCGGAGGCAGTACGATATGAAAAAAGTGTGAAGTGAAGTCAGTCGACTCGGTACCATATTTTACTGCGCCCCTATATTTAAATGAGTGCTTACTGACTGGCCCGGGATGCGCTGTAGCGGGACGATGCGAAGGCTGTACTGCTCCGCATCTGCGCAAGATATTATTTTTGCGCTATCAGTAAATTTACGTCAAAGAAGAAAATGTCACATATCGATCTCACCCCGCCAAGTCAGGAAATCGCCTTATAAAACCTCTAATCATGCACTTTTTAGAATTCCGTACCTCACGAGGAAAAAGCAAACTATTAACTGGTGTTTTTTTGCACTGTGCACTACTGAACACGAGAATATGTAACACTATTATGCTAGTCTGTAACGATAATTAAAGTATTCAAATAAAAACGAATTCAAAAAATAATTCATAATAATTATATTCTTCATAAATTAAAAGTATTATTTTAACTCTGACTCTCACTGTTCACATAACAATACCTGTACCTTAAACTTAAAATGTTTCATTAAGCAGCATATTTTTTTGTCGATGCCTTATAGAAAATTCATTAATTTCCATGCCACAACGTACCTAAGTCATAAACAGGCACTGACGACATGACGTCACAGCGAACAATCTGTCCTTACCATATTTACACTCAAGTATGTAACTAATAACGCCCATACTTGACGCGTGACGTCATTATATTGAGATGAATTTATGACCCCGGTTATTCGACCCGGATAACATCTGCAATATAACTATCTTTGTCTTACTTCTACAGACTTGGCTAAGAGTGAAAGAGAGCAAGATTTCACGCAATATATTGCTAGTTTCGGGGAAGCAAGAATTTTCCTAATAAAAGCCAGGGATCAACAGTCAGTTGGCAAGGAATTAAGATTTTATTACGTATGTTTAGATTTGTAGTGACATTTATGTTTCTTTGTGATGTATTAGAAATATGTTTTACATTGTTTTGCTCCTGTGTTGGCAATTTTTAGTTAATATTGAACATGCTCTGTGGAGTTTATTTAAAGACGACGAAGATAAAACATTGACAAAACATTGTTTAATATGTGAGCGCACTATTCGCCAACAAACTGCCCTCAGTTTGGCGAAATTTGATGTATACCTACCACCTAAGTTTGTTTTTGATAATAAATATTCTGTGTGATATTTGTTTTGATAATAGTGGCAGTGACACAAGTACTCTACGGGCTGCCCCACGGCTATGCAACGTGGAGGGAAAGGACGTTAAATATTGAAGTTATGACATTTCACAAAAACCTCATTTTCATTTAAAAAATAATTTTAGCTGCATTTACAGGCTATCGAAAAATTACCTGCTTATACCAGGAATTAAGTAATTTTATAGTTTTCTTTTGTTTCATATATGCTAAGTTATTTTGGGAAAAACAATCGATGTGATTAACACTTTCAATTGCAGTAACAAAAATACAGTATGAGTTTTTTTTAACATTTTAGTTCGATTCCCGTTTCGGGCAATAAAATTTTCAAAATCTGTGAAAGCTGTTCCAATTATTTTTATAAATGAAATGAAGTCTCCTTTCAGTAAAATGTCTTATCTTCAATAGGTGTAAGTCATTCCCCTCCATGTCGTAGAGCCGTGAGGCATCCTGTATATAGAACCCGTAAATCTTTATTCACACTGTAAATACACTATACATTTTCAGGTATAAAATAAAAATATAAATATCCCGTATATATGGCAGCATAGTTCATGTAAATCAAAACCGTAGGTACCAGCATTATTTACTAAGTTATAATAAATTGAACACGAAATGAACTAGTTATTTTTTTATTTTAGTATTATAAGAAATTCTGTTATTAATTTGAAACATACATTTTCTATTTGTATGATAAATATACATTCTCTTTTAGTATTTGATTATTTATTAAAGCATCTTAGGTTTTGAGGAAGCGAATTTACAAAAGCAACCAAGATCAAAAGACAACTATAGGTACCTTTACTTCTGTCCTAGCCCTCAATTTGTCGACTTTTTTCACTAAAAATAAAAACTACTACATGTGCACTTAAGCGGAATCAAAGTAAAATCAAAGCAGAACTTTTGACCCACGTAATGAGGGCTTAGATGTATCTTACTTGTTATACTTACTTATAAATTGTGTTACTTCACATTTGGGACAACGTAATTATATTAGCGGTCCTAAACTAACATGTGCTTTATACAAACTCGTAGACTGTTTTTTAGTAAAAATGCTATTTTGGTGGCAGTTAATAAATTCCTTGCAGGTAATCCGAAATCAAGTGAGCGGATTCAAATGTAGTATTTACCTATTTACAAACTTGTATATAAATTGTATAGGTACGCAATTACCGTCCACAACGTCCCCTGATTAAAATCGAATCGCAAATAATCAACTGTAGGTAAACAAAGAGAATCGTACGAAACAAAAGAATATTACTTTCAACGCGACCGATTTGTATTGGAAATAATCTTTGATGATTGAAAATAGAAAAAATAATGAAAATCAAAAATTAATTTCCATCAACAGTTTTTTCCAATACGTAAAATATAACGAAGTGTTCAGAGCTGTGGAAAAGTGTTGCTACAAAAATTAATTATTAACTTTAATCAGAGCGCTGTAATAATTAAGATTCGTAAATGACTGTAAGAATTTAAAATTTTAACACGTGGGAGGAACAGGTAATAAATTTCTAGGTACCTACTTAAGCTAGTGTTTGTGAAGAAAAGATTCGTGCATATCTGCATAGATATTATTAGCCGTACGTTTACCGCATTAGCAAGCTATCTAATAATACAATTCAATACAGTACAGATATTCTTTATTGTTCGCCAATCGAAATAGGTATATTATTTAGTTGTATTGTGTCGTAATTACTTTTGCATAACAGAATACGACATTTTGTTTTATGAAGTAATTAAAATATAGTATATCCAAAACAATTGAATATGAAATCAGTGCATGTAGTAAAATGCCCTTTATTAATTCAGCCAAACAATTGATTGTAATTTTAGAAAGTGGTTTTCGTTCAAATTCGGGTTTTATAAACTATATTGTATAGGAGACGCCGGCGTCATATTTTAATTGTGGTCGGCCTTTATTCGTAATTTCAACCCACCTAGGACCCTAGGTACCAGATCCAATTCCCTCATTTTAGGAAAAAACACCGATAAAATTTCATACAAGGAAAACAAACTTAATAGAAGAAGAAGTCTGCCTATTTGTTAAAGCTAATAGCCAATTATTTAAAGAAAAGCAGCCCAGATCAAGGCTTCAAGCTAAATATGAACTCGACAAAGTGTGTCCAAAACATAATGTGTATCTTCTTTATATAAAAAAAATCTTGCGGCCTCGGGAGTCAAGATTTACAATCACCTACCATATGAAGTGAAGATGTTACCACTGAAGTCATTTAAAACGAAACTGTACTCTTGGTTAACATATAATTGCTTTCATAGTTTATATATATATATATATTTTGTAATACTGGCATTTAAATTGCTGCAATAATAGATATATATTTACTATTGCGTACCTCATGTAGGTAAAAAATGAAGACACTCTACTTACTAATCACTAACCACCACTATACTTAATTAAGGCTCTTTTAATATAAGTATTATTTATTTATTTATCACTAACCACCTGGCCAAAAGTGTTGACCACCCCTTATTTTCCTTTGTAACTTATAAAAAAACTATTATTTTTTAATTACAAAAATGCACATTGACGTAAAATATGAAAAGGTACATACTAAAGAACATCTAGAGAACTTTAGATAATATCTTTTCGAAGTAGCTATTGCTAACTGAAGACTAAAAATAGACGGGTTTGCAATAAAAGGACATATTGCATTTTTATTTTTAATGTCAACGAAAGTAGGTAGTTTTTGAAAGATATTTAATTTTCTTTAATAAAAGCATATGAAATGCTTGATTGAAAGTTTAACTTTTATATGGAAAACGTGTGAGTGCTCAACACTTTTGGCCAAGGCTGTATGTAACCCATTTTCATGCAATAAATAAATAGTTTACTTTACTTTTCTCTTACTACAGGCAGCTGCAGGCAGGTGAATAGCCATATCTCATACAATCGTGTGCGTGTCTGTATGCAGCTTTCAAGGGTTGTGAGAAGCGAACGGAAATGGGATTCGATTCAAACAGTCTTTACAAAGCACATAGGTACATGCCTTATATTCTTAGGTGTGAAAAATATAGGTATTGTTTGCCTATTATGTATATTTAAGTTGCTTTTGAATAATGACACTAAGTAGACGCGATTAGAAAATATTCATTGACTAGACTTAATGTACAACACAAAAATAATCACAAATACGATGGAGTTAAAATCACACAAAGTATCTTAGGTAATTTTGTTGAGTTCCTTCAATGTCTATTACATATTTTTGACCATTAAACGATGCCACATTGCGAAACTATTTTTAAGTAACTTCTTTATTTTGAGGTAGGTACACTTTATTTTTAATTATTTATTTGTTATGAAAGTTCGCGGTACAGGGAGTAAAATGAGAGTTACCTAGCTAGAGGCAAAACAATATCAAATGTTACAGAACGCTCGATTGGTATGAAGTTCGTCGGGAATTATGAGTAATGATGTCACAAATTTTTCTGGTCTACATTTGCTTAAAATAACTTTACAATAGCCCAAACAGTTTGAAGTTTGATGTGTGTCAAGTGTTTTTGTAAGTTTTGTTAATTGTTAACGAAAAAATAATAGGTAACTTTTTACATTGGGGATTTCGTTTCCCCAAAGCAACGAAAACCTGCAGAAGTACTGACCGAACTTTTTACTAAGAAACCTTAGGTATACTATTTAGACTTAGAGAAATAATAAACCAATCAACAAAATTTCTAACTCTGTGACTTATATTATTTTTAGTACATGACTGGTCGCCCAGGGAAGTCACTGAGTTAGTATTTTAGTCGCCTACTTAGTTTTCTGTAGGTTACGTTAATCAATCATTCATTCAATCAAGCATGTTTTCAAATCGTACTCACACACATCACTTTATCAGACACGTGTTCATACACTGTTGAAGCCGCACTAGCCACAAAAGATTTCTCCGTGAAATTGGATGCATTGCCCGTATGTTGACTTCATTATAATGGAGACGGTGTGACATTCTATGATTGTATTGGAACAGGTAAGGGTATAAGACGAGTATCTATAAACGAGTATATGTGGTTAACTCAGAACTGTTAACTCACGATATACCTACTCATTAGAGATGTACCGACTATGGATTTGGCCGACTAGCCGACTAGTCGACGCCCGACTAGTCGGCAAGGCCGATCATTGGTTACGGCTGAGTTCGGGCGCAATCGGGAATGTTCGTTTCGGTCCGCTCGTCGCGCCACTCGCCATATGCGTTCGTGTTTGTTTTGTTCACGTTTTAGTGATTTATAGTGCGCGCCATCCACGACGACGCGCCCCTCCACAGCGAATCTCATACTAATCTATGCGCAGTTGTACGGCTTGGGCTGTGAATGCGCCTTCGTGGATGGCGCGCACCTCGCTTCACCCGGCCGGCGTGTTCCATATAAGTAGCAAAAATTAACACTCTTTTTTTTGGGCAGTCGTGTAAAAAAGACAAAACAGTGAAATTATCTTATTGTTGTGTTAAACAAACAACTAGTGCTCTTCTTTGTGGATTTTTTTTGACGATTTTGAAGGTGATTTCCAGTAAGTCATAATGAGCCGATTAGTCGGCCTTTTTAGCCTACTAGTCGCCGACTAGAAATGTGGCTGGATAGTCGACTTTCCCGACTAGTCGGTACATCTCTACTGCTCATGGTCCAGTCCAGCGCCATGTTAGGTAAATGTTCCAGTGCTCGACACTCACCCAATACATGGCACTTTGAATCTTCTGCATAATGACAGGGGTGATTAATAGGTGTCATCTGGAGGTGTCGAGAATAGGGGCGTTTGCATAGTGTTTAAATAAAATCAATATAATTATAATCTCCATTAAATTTCAATTTATACATGATACTTAGACAATATTATTATAACAAACATACATGACATAAACTCACTTATTTCCAAAACGGGTGCAGCACATGAAATTTAATTCCAGTGCCACTTTTAGCAATTTTAGGTTTAAAGATGGAGAAAATGTGATATTGCAGTGATAGGTTGCTAGTCCATCGTCCACAAACACTCTTCAATCATATTCCATAGTCCATTCATGTCCATAGTCCAGTCTTATGACACCCACGGGAAGAAAAATGGTGGTGCTATTCTAACCCGGCACCCCACGGGAAATTTAAAACCCAAACTCAAACTCAAAACATTTATTCTGCAAATAGCCCTCAAGGGCCAATAATAATATGCAGTTTCATGGCAGTTAAAGTAAATTAAATGAAAACAATTTATAAAGTAGGTTATTTTCTAACTTAGCTTCTAACTTATTTGCTATAAAAACTGAAAATGATAATAGTTTATAAATAGGTGACTTGAAAACTATTATCCTTGTTTAAAGCCGTTATAAAACGCCAGCCACCATACTGCCATGAAACTTATCTTATAAGTTAATAACTATAAAATAGAAATGATTGAATTTAATACGATAGGATTACTGAAATGGGAAACTGTATAAGGGACGTTGTTTGACGGGGTCTTCTAGAATTTCACAAATTGTACTTCGGTGAGTTTGCTCAGGAGCTCATACCGCCTTCCCCCTTCTTCCATCGGACATCCAAACGTACGGCTGGATACCATCCTAACCTGGTTCAAATTCCTCCTACTCGGTCCAAGCGCTTTTCATCATCTTTTATAATGCGCACTGCTAAGATTTGGAATTCCCTGCCGGCATCTGCATTTCCGAGTTCATATAACCTGGACCTCTTTAAGTTAAGGCACGAGTGAATAGGCATTTTCAGGGTGAGTTTGCTTCACCGTCGGCCTAACCTTTGCCCCCTGGCTAGATGCTGGCCAAGATTAATATAAAAAAATGTATATATGTAAGACCAAAATCAGATGACATTTTGGTAACATTTTTGACATAATATGCTGACACGAGTTCTAACGGATCTTTATAGAACCGAGTCTTAATAATGTCTAATGGGCGGGATGCACCAAACAGTCTTACCACATACAGTCTGCAAGCTCGGCTCTTTTTGGGTTATAACGATACGATACGCGTACCCCCCGCGTGCCGTATCGTATCCCACGCGGGGAAGCGGGCGGCGTGGAATAAAATCGCAAACTCATTGAGTTTGTTAAAAAAACCTCTCGGACTCCTAGGTACCGATTTTTAATTAAAACGTAGTCATACATAAATAATAAAAAATTTATAACATACATACACGAAACTGCCATAACAGTTCCAAATTTTCCATACAAAATTTTAGTGTCAAACAGGTGTGACTTACTTTCCGCGAACGTATTAAAATGTTCGATAATTTAAATAAATAAAATTAATAACAATTTTTTGACAACCCTGACCCTGACCCTAGAACATTTACGTTACGCTACGCGGATGCGTAATTTCGAAAGTTGAACGAAGCTTGCATACTTTTTATAGTTCTGTATAATACCAAACTGTAAAACGGCGTTTCATAAAATAATATTATGGAAAGTGACAGTTTTATAGTATGACAGCTGCTGGGATCACGGAAAAAAAAGAAAACGAGACGAGAATTTGGTTTCGGTTACCAGAATTTTTCGTTGCATATGTGACAACTCTAAGCATAGTATACTCTACGGTTCACTAATAGTTAAAAAAATAGTATGGACAAATATGCATATAGTTAGAATAGCAATCCATATAGTAAATATTAGGATAAGTTTTAACACACCGATACAATCGCAACTATTACCTTAATTGTTATTGTTATTACATTTAGACAGTAACACGTACAAAATTTCCCTAACTAAGACAGCTCACGATACGTTAAAATCTAATTGTATGGAGTTTTCGAAAAGTTTCTATCGAATGATAACTATCGGTGTCATATTTGGGCATTTTCACTTTAAAGTGTAGGTACCCGAAATCACCGAGATCCGAAAAAAAAGTAGGTTTTTTTTTCGGATCTCGGTGATTTTGGGTATTCTGACTCAGAATCACGAGTACTATTGATTCAGATGAAGAAAAAAAGTCCTTGATTTTCCATACAATTTTTCTGTGTCAGTTTTGTGACGAGCCACATAAACTGTATGAAAAAGCGTCACAAAACTGACTTTTCCTTGGCGGGACACTTTTTTCTTCGCGGAAATGGATAGTACTCGTGATTCTGAGTGAAAAAAAAGTAGGGGGTACACTTTAAAGTGAAAATGCCCATTTATCAAGTATTTCTCTTCCATTAAAACACGTGAATATTATGCATCGCGACTAGATTAACTGTGAAGTCAAGTGTACGCGATACAACACAATGGTTGGTAAGAGCTGATACATGTCGGCTCGGTTATCGAGTGAGGTATGCCACAAGTGCATTAAGTGGACAAATCCGTACAAGGCACTTCAAGTCGTCAAACTACGTAGTTAAAGTTTAAAATTAAACGTGCGTGCTTCAAATCCTTTAAGCTGGATGAGATTTTTATGCGATATTCGATCAAAGCTATTTTGAAATTTCACTTGGCTAGCCAATGTTCTATGAGGCTGTGTTGTGTCAGGGTAACATAGAGTAATCCTGTAAAATATAAATGAAGAGAGGGCATTAAATAGAAGAGATTCAACCCGTCTTAAGGGAGAGGAGAGTAAGTTTGTATGTAGCTCTAGCTGTTCTGGAACGAACTATACTTGAACAACATTTGTATTGAAAGATTTTTGAACACTTTAAGAGGGCGTAGATGGCATTGTAAAAGTCCCGCTCTAACACGCGTGAGTTTTCGTTTAAACATCCCGCTCTCTACTGAATCTCAGCGCGTGTTTTTCGTAAATATTGATGTTTATTCTAAACGTGTACATTTAATAAGGAAAATCTTTTTTATCAGGTTTAAGAACTTATCATTTTACAACTATTAAACTAAAAATCGTTGTTAAAGATGGGAGGGTTTTAAAGATCCAACCAAAAACATCGAAAAAAAGGGTTACTTATATTTAAAAAATAAAACTATCGAGAAAATTTTTGCAAATCGTGTTTTTACTTTAAACAGTAAGATATATATAATATACTGAAAGGACAGATAAATCACTTGTTGAGATCTAGGTCGATAAACATTGGCAAAAGTGCATATGTGGACTCTTAAGTATATTTAACTTAAATAATATTAAAGCAAACTTAAGGCTGGATTGCACCAAACCGTCTGTAATTGTAAGCGGTGTTCGTCAAATCTGATTGTATGGCAAGTTTGACAAGTTTCTATGGGATGACAGCTGCCGGCGCCATATTTGACGTTGACCGGTCTGTGTTCGTACGTTGGTGCAACTGGCACTTAAACTATAAAATAGGCCCTTGAGGCATTGTACCGAGGATGCTGGCGGCAACCTGCCTCCCGGGAGTCCCGGGTTCCAACTGCCAAGCGTCTCGCACTATCTGGACCCTCACTGCTGTTTAGGAGAGGAAAAATAATTAATATTTAAATTATTGTTGTATCCTTATATATATTTTCTTATAAATAAATGGTGTACCAGTATCTTTTCGTTAAGTACCTTTAGTATACAATATTGAGTTTAATTCAAACATCTCTCGCCATTTTACCACATCGGCAACAAAGTGGTCTTGTAAAACTGCCAGAGTGCATTCTAACTGGAACGTCAACACGCAGTGTTATTGCAGTGAGTTTGGTCGACAAGTTACAGTGTAGCTTTATGGGCAGTGTCGATGGAAAACATACAGAGAATTGGAGTTAAATAAAATAAAATAAACTTTATATCGCATTAGGTATACGCTTCATATGACATTAACATTCAAACACTAACTATAATAATTCCATCCAGAATTAGGTACTCTTTGCACTTAAATAAAAACATTACCAAATAAGGAAAACAAAAGAGATGACCGGTATCAGTGCCTCGTATACAAATGCCTGTATGTTTTATCTAATGTAAGCGCCTACTTACGTCGAAAATGTAATTTTTTTCGCAGTAAAATTATGTTACCTATATAAAAAAATAACTACATATCTAACAAAGAGCCAAACATAACTATTTTTACGAACATAATACGCAATGTGCGAAGTCCGAAACGCACTTAGCCATTTTTTATAATTTAGCTTTCCCGCGTCTGCTCCCACATTTATATTGAAATTGAAAAGAATATTCATAATATTTAATCAAATCCAGTATAATTTTTATACCTTAATAGCAATGCGCTACATTTTTATTTATAGGATCCTGTTTTCCTCGAATTTGATTTGACGACGGTAGATTTTTCTCTTCTCGCCACGTGCGAGCCCCCCAGAACCAGTGCGTGACATCAGCACACATCCTATAATCCACCGACTGAACGACTGTGTGAGAATACTTATCGCCAATCCATCACAGTTGATTGATTGACTATGCGCACCTGCTCTGAACAAGTAGGCTGCAGTTTTTGCCCAAACATTTGACAGATTGTTGGGTAATTTCAACATATTTGTTGAGTTTTTCCGCATACGCGTCTTACTTATTTATTTTGGGCATGCAATATACACAAAATATGTGCCAATATTTTTATAGCATTAGCCTGTGGCATCTTTTGTGGGAATTTCCATATCGAATTTTATACCTTTGGAAAATGAGTCCCGAGGTAAAAATCTATTATGAGCTGGCCAGCGCAAAATACTATCTTCGAAGCAAAATTAAAATCCGTTACAAGCTTTTTGTTGAGTTTGAGTTCTTGTTACTAGTTGATATTCCATCCGCGATATTTTACAAAATAATGCACAATGCGGTTTTACACTGCTTGAAAGTGGGAACATCCACGAGTATGTATGCTGTCAAACGAGTTACATATTTTTTGTCTTTTTAATAGTCTATTATGTGTCCCACTGCTGGGCAAAGTCCTCTCCCCATGTTGTCCAGACGTCCCTGTCCAGAGCCTTTTCCGTCCAGATCATCCCGCCATCTCCGTCTGGGCCTGCCCCGTCTGCGTCGTCCGTCATGTGGCATAAATAATTATACAACTTATATTTTTTGGATGGTCGGTAGCCATAACATTGCGAAGTATCAATTACTTAATACACAGAACAAATACAATGAAAAAAGGAACCATGATCTCGCACGGAGCGTGATACGGGAATTGAATCCGCGCCTCTGGTTTGCTGGACCAACACCCTTACCTCCTAGGCTAAAGCACGCGCGGCGAATAGAAAAACATTCGTACATTGACCTTTAGACCGATTGCCAGAGAAGAATAACATTTTTTGTAATGAAAATAATTAAATATTACAAAGCTAATAGTTTTATTAGAATAAACAATATATATGGTTCATAATCAAATCATTTGTTGTTATCTCAATATTTTGGTTTAATATTCAATGGGGTACGAATGTTAAGAAAAAATAAAGATGTAAGCTAAACGCGTAATTGCCCATTATGGAAGGTAAAGTGAGTTGTCCTATGCATGTAAAGGAACGAGTTTGCCTTTTAAACAACATAAGTCAGTCCTTCTTCATTAGCCCTCGTGTTTTAGGATTTAATACCTACTGCAAAAAATATTGATAATGAAGTAGGTACAGGTAAATGTGATCGCAGCTTACGAATAGAAAACTTTTCTTATAATGTTTTTAAATGACAAAAACTAAACTTCATTTAAATATGTCAATGGACGGATTCTCGGCAACGGTTTCATGGTATAAGCGACACATTGTAGTTATAGTTATTATAAAAAAAAACTAAAATAATTCGATTCGTGAAGGTTGGTGAAAACAAAAATGTTGCATAAGGTTTACGTAATTTTGTAGCAACATTAAAGTATGCTCCTTCATCATCAACATCATACCAGCTGAAAGCTGAAAGATGTTCACTACTACACTTAGGCTGGTTTTCCACTAGAGCTACGCTATGCTGTTTTCATACATTTGACACGTAGCTCGAGCTGCAGCTATGTGTCAAGTGTATGGAAACATAGCATAGCTCTAGTGGAAAACCAGCCTTAGGCTTCCCTTAAAAGAGAGACAAAATAATCGGTCCTGCGCTAGCTACACCCGGACCCCATGCTACCTTAAATAAGATTAATTCGTGCAATAATGTTAACTTATTAGGTAGAATTACTAAGGAGAGTGCCGAAATGAGAGCCATTAGGGTAACTAATTATTTACCAGTTCCGTTAACATTTTCTTAAATCTAAATGAATAGATTTAATATTGATTCACAGTAAATATTCTAGGTTTTAAGCTTTGCGACACGATGGGCGCGCTGTCTAGCAACTATGGTGTTTCCATAGTTGCCTGAATGTTAAGAAGTGACAGATGTCATAGACAACATACTTCCCAAAACACGGAAGCTTAGTAAAAACCACTCAAAAGACAAAAACTTTGCTAAATCGGTGCAATCGTGCAGGAACCGCTAAGTTATGAGCGCTTTATTGAAATGCCAGCCAGCAGTGAGCGAGTGAAAACTTGGAGATATAATTATAAAGTTTACTGATGTATGGCGTTTCCATAGTCGCATGACCAAGAAAACTCAAAACTGATGTCATAGACAACATACAGGATCAATGGTTAAGTATTTCCTAAATCACTTAAAGCGGCCAAAACCTTGCTTAATCCGCACAATCGGTACAATTGTATTAAGGAACCACTATAAAAATATATAAAATTATCCTGACATGTAATAATGAAAATAAAAGAATATGAATATATTCGGACTCCATTGAAATGCTAGCCGTTAAACATGAAATGATACCGCTGTGTAGGTTATATGCGAATAAACTTGTTATAACTCGTAATATGGCAGTTAAGGAAACTTGGAGTTATATAAAGTTTACTGAATAACGCTTAGCAAGTTCTGTGTTGGTTTAAATTCAAGCTCAAAGCAGGCAAAATGTATTCTTGCCAAGTGTTCTTCCTATTTCTGGCATACGTTTATTCCGTGGCTGTTTTGAGCGTTAAATTTCTTCCGCACAATATCTTATCCATCATCCAGCTTTATTACTCTACTTACGTATACATAGTATAAAACAACAGTCGCTTCCTGATGTCTGTCTGTCCCTATGTATGCTTAGATCTTTTTTTAAACTACCCAATTGATTTTGATGCGGTTCGTGAAGTGAACTTCTTTAGCGGCGCTGAGCACTTTTTGTGATGGGGGAAAATTGTTAAATTCGCGACGATGCGTAAGACGAGCTAGGTCAACTCAGCTGGTCACCTAGCTGTCCGACGATACGACAACTGCACTCCAAATTTAACCGTAATCATAAGACTAAAATCCCAATTTAGAGTGAGCGGCATGTGTCATCACCCGTCCGCTCATTTCAAATTGAGCCTCTAACGCATACATTTACGGTTCAACTAAGTCCAATATCAGATAGCCACACTGACCGATTTCCATAAAGATCACATTTCAAATAAATTCTCATGGACAGTAGTTCTTATTGTCCCTAAATACGGTGACAGTTCACGTCAAAATATTGGCCAAGCGTGATGGACAAAGTACAAACAATTTTGAATCGACTTTGTAATCGATGCTTGGTTTCCGATGTCAATTAAAACTTTAACTGATTCTGAGACTGAAGTATAATCGATTAATGAAGTAGTTTTTAATAACGTGGCAGATTTCTCTCCTATACTTTTGGCAGAGGGGCAAGTATATCAATGGCGGCTCCCGCCTTAAATGCTCCAAGGTATATATGGATTATTTGAATATGAATATCTTTGTTATTTACTTTCTTTATCATGTCATTGGATTTTCTCTTCTGACGGCACTCCCGGAGTGCAACCCGTTGTTTTTTTTTTTAATAGATAGAGTGATTCAAGATGAAGGTTAATACTTGTGTATAATGCATGTATCCGTGCGAAGCCGGGGCGGGTCGCTAGTTATATATTAGCAGAGACTAGGAATTAAATAGACTGCCAATGCCTATACATTGTGGCGTAATTTTAAAATAATGGGCCTGCTGTAGCTAGTTTCACTATGGAGAGATCACTTTACCATTTAATTCGTATGCCACTAAGACCTCTGTTTAACACATAGCGCCATCTATGAACACAACGAAGAAGCTCCCAACAGATGGCGCTATGTGTTAAGCAGAGGTCCCTGTGGCATACGAATTAAATGGTAAAGTGATCTCTCCATAGTGAAACTAGCTACAGCAGGCCCATTATTTTAAAATTACTCCACAATGTATAGGCATTGGCAGTCTATAGGTATAATTCCTAGTCTCTGATATTAGTATCAATTTGGTAGGGATTGACTAATATAAGGATTATGCATGACATACGAAAGAGATATCGTTTTAATTTTTATGGTTAGTTAACTTTGATGTGTGTGTCTGTGTGTGAATTTTATAAAGGATCGGCAACACGCTGTGACTCCCTTGGAGTTACGAGCGTCTATAGGCTGCGGTGTCCGCTTACCATCAGGTGGACCCTACGCTTGTTTGCCACCGTCGTTGTATAAAAAAAAAGATAAAGAGAGTCGAGTTTAGCGAAAGCGGCATGAGGCACAGACCCGACTGCCAAGTTCGCTCGACACATCGAAATTAATTTATAAGTACCTTATACGAATTTTATAGATCTCTCGGATAGATCTATAATTTTTACCTAACCACGACTCTACTGTCGAGAGAATATGGACAAACACTCATACTTAGCACGTCATTCTGCGGAGCTAGTTCCCACCAGTCTATTTTTGTTGAACTCTTCCAATTCTATATTTCAATATTTTCGCTAGCTCGTTCACATGTAAGCCGTGTTATGGAGTCAGAACGGGCGCTAATTTAAACATATTGAAATGCGATTGGCATATGAAAGAGATGAACCGAATAGTGGGTCTGACCGTACATCTACTTTTGTTTCGCAAAGCTTGTACACTCGACGCGAGTGGATCGCTCATTAACTCTGTTTTACTCCACAATTGAACTAAAACAGCTTAAGACGCATACGCATTGCAAGCGAATTAGTGTCTTATTCTTAAGTTAAAAGCGTTCTTAATCAATTGTTATGGAGGAAGCAGTTTAAACATTTCAGTCTGAATTTGTCCATTTGCACGTTGTTACTGACTGGTAAGAAAAAGAAATTCTTATGTACTGGTTGTAGACGCAATATATTATTTTTAAGAAAAAGAAATGATGTTTTTTTAAAAACAGTAGTTAGTGATTTTCGGAATAGCAATTCTATACCGGTTATTGCCTTTTTAAAAAGCGATTCATATACAGTGCGTTACCGGTAAGCGGGCATTAATTGAAACTGATATTAATATGTTCCATTAGCAATTGTTTCCATGTATTTACAAATCATAATTATGTGAATTAACTGCAAAATTAAATTACCTAATTCCGCACTGGCAATGTACTACGTGCACTGCTCAAGATAACGTCATAGTAAACAAAACACTAAGGGCTGTCATTTGTACTGAGTTGTGAATTTACTATGCATACAATTGCTGGCAATTAAAATTTTGTTAGAAAGTAAGTGAAGTCGAAATTTTGGTTTAATAATAAAACCATGCGCTGAAGTTAAGAAGCTACGTTTAAATACCCAACTTAAATAAAAGCCCGCTTGCCGGTAACACACTGTATACCATTTTTATTACACCTGTCAAATTAAAACTTTTCTTTTGTTTATATATTTTTTTCTACTGATGAATGAATAGTAGTCCTACAAATTGTATGGCTAAAGCCATGTTACCTAACAAACCATATTGATTACCTAAACAATATGGGAATAACCTCGTAATGAAGACGGGTAGGTAGGTACAGTTTGTTAATCGCTAGTTTCTCTAGAGTGTAGACAAATTAAGCCCTCAATCATGTACAACTTTGTGAAACATCATTTATATTCCTTCTTACAAAAAACATTTATAAATAGAATATTCTGCGTGGATAAATCTGTATCTAAAATATTTCTTTCGATACAACATTTTTAGATACCAAACTAAAAGTAGCGTAGTTTTATTTTTTTTTCACCAACATAGACTTGCGTTCAGCGAAGTAAGTTAAATAAGAGAAGTAAGGCGACTTCCTGATTTGTCTTTCCTGAAAACTGTCAAATGTCAGTGTCAACTGTCAGTTAACTCAGTACCGCTTTTTACTACGCCCCTACATTTAAACGTGTGCTTCCTGACTGGCGCGGGATGCGCGGTAGCAGGTCGATACGAAGGCAGTACTGGTCCACTTCTGCGCATGATACCTATTACTACTGCGCAAATGTAATACTGACAGTATTCCGTCTAGCGAGAATCTTTGCGACGTCAGTAAGTTTACTTCAAAGAAGAAAATGTCACATATCGATCCCGCCCCGCCAAGTCAGGAAGTCGCCTTAGTCTCCACGCACGAAGTTTTAAGACTTTTAAGTAGTCTCTTAATCACTTCAGAAAATGTTGTTGTCTGTATATAGGATATTTTAGGGTAATCCCCGAGGATTCACAACGCATGGTTCACCTCATATTAATATTAGGGCATATGTGTAGGGTTACTTACGTATTCATCAGTGCGGTGTCAGTAAAATGTCAGACGTCAGTGCCAACTGTCAAGTCAATACAGAATCTTTACGGCGTCCCCACGTTTCAATGAAAGCTTTCTGATTGGATCGGGAAGTTTGGAACTGTATTGTGTTAGGACTGCATCATGTATTCAATAATGTTACTGCAGTGCTGCGCAAACAAAATACTTTTAGTAAACTGACAACTGAGGAACCCTAGGGGAACTCAGTAAGATCTCGGTAAAGTAGAAAATATGGCAGACAGATTCCACCCCGCCAAGTCAGAAAGTAGCCTTCGGGTGGGATACATCAAACTGTCTGTAATCATAAGCTGTGTACTTATTAAAATCTGATTGTATGGAAAGTTTGACTAGTATCTCAAAATTTTCTTTATTCAAATAGGCCTAGCAATAAGCAGTTTTGATATGTATGGGATGACAGCGGATTTTAATTGGCCTGTAATAGTTACGTTGGTGCGACTCGCCCTAAGCCAGGCCTCCAATAGGGATGTTGACACCAAATAAGAAAATCAATGAATCCGAATTTTCACGAAAAAGGATCAAATTCTCAATCAAATTGCGAAAAAAGTAATTCAAAGGAATAAATAATTACATAATTATAAGTCTTCAAAGTTTTAGGAGGGGGCATTTTCTGTCCCTGTTCCGCAAAAGGCACCTCTGTATTGAACGATCGTCATTTACTATGGCGCTCGAGGTCAGTGACGTCACTGATCTGTAGCGCTTTCTCTCTCGAACTAGACATTGTAATGGTTGTAGTTTCGTTATTTTTTGACATATTTGAATAGGATTTTCACTATTTGGCATAGTTTTATGTATTCTTTCGTATTGAGTAATAATAAATTTTGAGTCAACATCCCTATGTGAAGTCCCCAACCCGCTCTGGGCCAGCGTGGGGACTACTGCCCAATCCCTCTCATCTATGAGAGGAGGCCTGTGCCCAGCAGTGGGACGTATATAGGTTGATGATGATGATGATGATGATGCCTCTGTGGTGAAGTGAAACAAGTGAACAGCGGCACACATATATCATTTTAGGGTTCCGTGGTAAACAAGGAACCCTTATAATTTCGCCATGTCCGCCCGTCCGCGGCTTAGTTCAGTAAGTGTTAGTACCAGAAAGCTGTAATTTGGCATGAGTATACATATTGATTGAAAATATGTCTAACGTTAGTACCTAAAGTTACATGATTACCCTGCTGTTCGCTTTTGTGAGAATTTTTAAGAAATCTAATATAGGGCGAGATTGCGGGAAACTTCACTCGGCTGTGCTATTCAAAATTTGTTCCGCCTCACTTCACTCACAACTATTGTATCTCGACATTATAATAACTATATAATAACTATGCTTAATATGGATTTTGACTTACAATGAATCGTTTGAGGCCAAGTGTTGCGAATAGCTCGCGTAATGTTGGTGGAATATTCCTTTTGTTAAGTTAAACCTGTTGTGTCGTGGAAAACTGGGCTGTGTTAAAGCTTCGGAAGGGTTGGATTGGATTATATGGCTATACGCATCACTGCGTTATAATAGTGGACCAAAGTCTAACTACGTTACCTACTATAGTTAAGTTACAAGCCTTGAAACTATTATATAATATACAATTATTACATAATATGATTAATGCTTACGTGTACGTATGACTACGTACTTGTTTGGGTATGAGGCCGGAGAGGGCTGATATAATGAAATCCTAATTTAAGGTTTTCTGTTGAAGATAAAGATAAATATGTATAAAGGTAACCAAGGATCATTATTTAAATTTATTTTTATCATCAATCCTTTTGTTCCCTAGTTCCAAAAACCTTCGATTAAATCTCATAATTTTCTAACTCATACACAAATAAGTGAAAGATCTGCCCTAGCATCAGCAGGCCTCTAAACTAGAATATCCTTGTTATCCATACTAATATTATAAATGCGAAAGTGTGTCTGTCTGTCTGTCTGTCTGTCTGTTACCTCTTCACGCTTAAACCGCTGAACAGATTTAGATGAAATTTGGTATGGATATAGTTTGAGACCCGGGGAAGGACATAGGATACTTTTTATCCTGGAAATAATCCCTTAAACTGATAAATTAGATTCAACTTCCAATCTATGAACCGGATCCATGTTAGGTATTTACAATGCTCACGAAAATTCGTCTCTGCAGAACCAGTGAAAGCCTGACCTCCGAACATGCTCACAGTTTTCACGAATCTCAGGTTCAAGATACAATTGGGACGTATGGTGAGGTGAGTCTAGACATTTGTAAATGTTACGATATTATTTGACGTTTGACATGTCAGAGACGTGTGTCAAGTGTCAATATACAGATCATAGATATAACATAAACTCTTTAGTTATAGATGCGCCAACGAGCGACCGGTGCTATGTCTTTCTCATACTTGCTAATTTTCATACATAATTTGTACTACGCAATTTGGCCGGTTTGCATGTCCAATGTATTTGCTTATGGAAGTTTTGCCTATAACCCGACCATGAAAAAATGTTCGGTCGGTGATAGGGACAAAACATGCCACTCTTTTCTATTTTCTCTTATAGGAATCGCAATAAGACTCTCTTTCTCTAGCAAAGCGTGTCAGCCCCTTGGTCAGTATACAGATCTCATTCGTTAAAGTTGAAGGAAGCTAATGTAGAACTACACTTGCACAATTTACTAATTTGAGTCTTAAAGTGGCAAGATAAAATAGGTATTTGCATGATTTAGATAAGATTTATTTATTCTTTCCACCGTAGTTATAAACTACGCCAGTAATTTCGCCACCACTTGATTATGATGAGCTATTAAGATTGTCGACAAAGACAAGAAAAAGAGGTCGATAGGAGGACAGTAAACGCCTGGAAAGCCCAATGAAAGGCGACCTACCTCTTTCACTTAAGCGTAGGCTCATGGACATGAGCATACTTCCAGTTCTCACCTACGGTGCACAAACTTGGTCTTTGCCAGAAGCCCAGAAATCCATACTCGGGGTTTGCCAGCGAGCCATGGAGCGCAGCATATTAGGTGTAAAGTTGGTGGATCGAATCCGGAACACCACACTGCGCTCCAAAACTCAAATAGTTGACGTAGCTCGGAAAACAACCCAATTAAAGTGGGACTGGGCTGGACACGTCTACCGGATGCCGAATGAGCTGTGGGCTAAAAAGACCACAGAGTAGATGCTCCACGACTCAAAACGGAGACGCGGTAGACCACGCCGGCGGTGGCGTGATAATTTGGACTCTTTAAAAAGCAGACTGGGCAGATAAACAAGACCGCGAGGAATGGAAAAAGAGGGGGGAGGCCTTTTCCCAGCATTGGGACATTTTAGGCTCAATAAAATATAATAATTAAGGTTGTCGCACACATAAAGGCTCGGCACCAGACCGGCGCCGCCCCAATTCTTTGTTAGAAACTTCATACTGCAACGCACAGTTAAGGTTTTGGCAAACCAGATGAGTGCGGATGCAGCGGTGTGCTCCAGCCATTATCCACTACGTAACGGCATCGCCCCTGCTCGGGACAGGACCACCATGGTGAACAGACGCAGGCGAAACGGCCTACTTCAAACGTAAAAAGCCCTCAACCAGTGGACACCTCGCGGCAAGCGCGGCACCGCCACGCGGCCACCTCGGCCCTGCTGAGGCACGATGCGGTTCCGTGCTTGCGTTGGATTTACGTGAGGTGAGGCCGCGCCGGTCTGGTGCCGAGCTTTAACTATGTGTGTGTCAACCTTTATTATGACAGATTTAGTTCGAATGTCTGTTACTCTACTATGTGTACTATAAATTGCGTATAAAATAAAATAAAATTGAAATACTTTGGCACTTAGAAATATTTATTTGCTAAGATAGCTTTCAAAGTTGTTACTTAAAAATACCAGATATGGTACTACAGTCTATCTAACCTGTAAGCAGGCTTGCAAATGATTAAAAATTATTTACATTCGTGCTACATTACTTGATGGAACTTTCAGCACCTGCATCATAACGTTCGAAACATTTCACGCTCGCTATGCTCGCGTTTTCGTCTTTTTTTCATCTTTTACTTAATGCGTATGAAGTCTTTTCAGCACTTGCGTCATAACGTTCGAAATTATTTCATCTACGCTACTTAATACGTATCAAGTATTTTCCGCACCTTCATCGTAATGTTCGAAATATTTCGTGCTCGCTACGCTCGCGTTTTCATCTACCTATTACACTCGAGGCGTATGAAGTCTCTTCCGCACGTGCATCATAATTTTCGAAACATTTCGCGCTTGCTACACTCGCGTTTTCGTTTCCATACTTGATGCGTATGAAGTTTTTTCCGCACCTGCATCATATTAATTTTCGTCTACGTTACTTGATCTACATCCATATATTAAATCCTCTGTCATGTGTTTCATGCGGGCGCCGTTGAGCCAGCGTGCGCAATGTTTAGTGAGATTGCCCGGCCCGCAGTACCTGGTGACGGCGAAATACGGTATAGAAGTTGATATGGACCGAGTTCTACGCAGACGAAGTCGCGGGCAAAAGCTAGTAGTTTTATAATAACGTAACAAAAGGGTGACCACAACAACGCGTCAAAGGGGAGACTGTTTTAGAACGAGGGTGACAATGCCTTTTCTTCGACACGTTATCGAGAAAATGTCTCGTTATCAACTGAATAGATGGACATAGCCTTAAAGAGCTGAAGCTTTAGTCCATTTAGTCCAATAAATAGTACATAATTTTGCTTTAGAGTCGATTAGGGATTAAACACATGCGAAAAAAATAAATCTCTATGGATTTCAAATGTGAAATCTTGATTGAATGAATGAATGAATGATTTATTTGCTTAAACATGGTACATTAAAGTTGACAGCTTATATATATATAACTAGTTCCACATGTTTAGCCTATAGCAGCATGCAAATAATTAGTTCAAAATTGACTTTAACAATTAATAATTATTCAATTATATTGAAATTAAAAGCTACACACATTTTTTACATTAATATTAAATCAATTTACCAATACATTAAATTTACATTATAATAAAAACAATTATAAATAAAAACAATTATAATATTTCCAAATTAAATTAGTCAATTATAATATCATTATTCGTCAAGAAATTCTCTAATTGTATAAAAACATTTATGTATCAGCCATTTTCTTAATTTTGTCATAAATAATCTGCCTTGTAGTTTACGCAGCTCTTCTGGCATCTTATTATATACAGTAACGCTCATGCCATAACAGTTATTTCTAAATAAAGCGGTTGAGCATGTTGGCATTAGTAATTTGTTCTCGTCTCTTTGCCGAAGTCTTTCATTGTATTTCGGCGCAGTGTATGATGAGAGCTCTTTTCGTACATAACATGCTAGCTCGATCTTGCATTTTATGAAACAGAAATTTCAACCTACTATTACTTTTTTGAATACTTTACTTTAAAGAACGATATCGAAGCAAAGATGTATTTTAATTACAAACATATGGAGCGATTGTGATAATTCCTCCGTATTTTCAGCATTAATTTCTCAGTAATCGATGTTTATAATTCAATTAAAAAATATATAATTTTAGTAAATTCCGTTTCATTCACAGCGTTTAAAAAAAAACATAAAATCAAATCTTCGTTAATGGTCGTTCGTTCTTCTTCGTTAACTCAAGGGCTTGTATTCCTATATTCAATAGTTTTCTCCAACTCTAGTTAAACCCACTGTTGTAAACGACCATTCCCACTTATCGCCTTGGTTTACTCCGCTTCTAACCATCCAATAAACTCTTTATCACCACGCAACAGTTTGCCGATTTTACAACCGACTATCGGCACTGATTAAAAGTAATAAGTGGAACAGTTTTATTCCAGATTCCGTTTGGAATTTTCTAATAAAAAGGTTAGTTAAAATGACACGTCTAGTAAGCTTTTGAAGTTTTTTCACATGATTTCCGTTCATGGAATCTGTTATTAGGAAATGTTTGGCTCGGTGTATTTAACGGTCTACTTAATGTAAAACTTAACTGTACTTAAACGGTAGGTACTTTAAAAAAATGTCTTAGAAAGTTATTTTGCCATTTAAGCTATATTATTAAGCTAAGCTAAATTTTTGAATAAATATACCTTGTAATTGTAATTGCACCCAATGATTTTAAATACCAGAACACAGCGTAATTATATGTATAATAATCTGCAAAGTATATAGAGAGCAACGCGTTTTTAAAGCACAAAACACCTATTTCTAAAAATAAATAAAAAAAATAACTTAATGAAGTAAGCTTTTATCTCTACTTGTAACCATTTTGCATTTAACCAATTGACTAATTTATTTTGTCCGTAATGTAAGTAGGTATATAATAATAAAGAAGTGTACGAGTATTCGTGAAACAGAAGACTTCTTTGCATGGTAGTAAAACGCCATAACTTCCGAAAAATCCAATATAAGAAAGATATTTTGTGGAATGTGACGGTAATAGCGCAATAATAGCAATTCCTCTGACATAAGTGAGTGGCTGAATAGCATTCTTGAGACTTAGCTTCCTTCGTAATACGTACCTACGTAAATTTTCCGTTTCATATTGAAATACATTCGTACGTTATCAACGATGATCTGAATTGTACGGGATTCAAGATATAGTTTCACATAATGCCAAAGATGTCTACTGCTGGACATGCCTCCTTCAGCCTGCCACAACGATCAGTCATGGGCTGCCCGCATTCAGCGGACCCCCACGACCTTAACTAGGTCATCAGCCTACCTCGTGTGGGGGCCTACAACGCTGCGGCGTCCAATTACGTGGTCACAACTCGAGGACTCGCTGGCCCAACGGCCCAGAAGAAAAACTAGACCCGCTGGTTTCCTCAAAATGTTTTCCTTTCCGAAAAGTTACTGTTAATAAAAAATGATATGTATTTTCCTCAGACAAAAACTCAATGGTACGTGTCGGGGTGTGAACCCATAAACTTCCCGACCGAAAGTCGCGTGCCAACTGCAAGACTATTATATAATAAATAGTTCAGGTTCCACCCACTGGACTAACATAGCTATTTCAATTAGATAACCGCATCAAATGAAATCATAAATCAAAATCACGGTACATTTCACCTTTACCAAACAGCAGCGCTGCGATAATTAGTATCAGTTATCAACCGTCACAGGCCAATGCGGGCGATAGCTACTACATACTACCTTATCTATTTCCATCCCAAGCTTGTCTAGCTAAATAATATAAATCATGCAGGACATATCGATATAATTATGTAACGTCCACATATCATCCATGCTAAGATTATATATGAGAAGGTGTGTATGTCTGTCTATATGTTACCTCCGTGCCCCACGTGGAATGCACAGATTACGCAATACAATTGCGTCACTGTCTCTAACTGCGCACTTCGCGTATGGTTCGGCACTGATTCTGACTAACACCGGTTGCAATAGCAACCCACCAAATCCAGATCGCTAAGGGCCAAAAATATAGCCATCGCACGACTATATCCTGGTTGTATCCCTGTGGCTTGACTTACCCAAGCTAATTTGGCGCTTAACCTTGAGTTTAGACAACGCTGATATCTTCTTCGGTGGACTGTATTCATAAGTTTTACCTCTTGACGCTACAACCGCTGAACTGATTTAGATTAAATTTGGTATGGAGCTGGTTCATGGAAAATATAAATTTAGATTTTTCATCTTGTATGGAAAAACAGCTTTGCGCTGTGGGTTATTTCGGCATCTCTTTCACATTTTTGGTTATATCTACAAACAATAAATGGCAATGCTGAGATATATTAGCTGTGCTATGATTTATGTGCTGCGTTTTACATTATTTTCGTGTACCTCTAGTTTTTCTGCAAAATCTGAAAATCTACAATTTTTTTCTTACACCTTTGTTCTTTTGTTTATAGTTTTTAATTATGTCAATGTATCGAAATACAATTTAGGAATGAGTTATAATTATAACAGCATATTTATTAAGCTTTCATTTGATACTACACACGGTATATATGTACGTAGTTTGGTGTAATTGACACTTTTGCGAACAAGGCAACAGCAACTTTGATGACGTCATTACTCGGGAGACCGACCTCTTAGAGATTGTCTCCCAGCAGTTTCGAAATCCAGGAGACATGCCTAACAACGTACTAAAAGATAGAGCTGGTTTCCAAAAGTGAAATATCTTCCTGTAAGTTGTTACAGGAAGATATTAGATATCTTAATAAGTAGTGCATGTTGATGCACTACTTATTAAGATATCTAAGAGATAAATTACGATATGACTTGTAAAATGCCTATTTTACCAATAAATTTCCGTGTTCTGTATAAATTAATCCTACAATCATTACATTCATTACGATTTATCATGTACGTAAATGCTGTCACGTTAATGTATAAACGTGAGTTAACTATTCAAAATCTAATGTTTGTCGTCAGTTTATTTCATTACGAGTACCTAGGTAATTTACCACCAAATGATTAAGAGGTCGATTGATTAATTGAGATCAGTTGGTGGTAAAATTTATTGCATCGCGCGTGCTAAAGGTCTAAAAGCAATACATTTTAGCGATAGGTGATAAATCAACGCTAACTAGGTTTTGATTTGATGCGCCCGGGCATAAGAATACGGCTACGGTATCCTCTGCCTGTCGTAGAAGGTGACTAAGAGAGGGTCCTCGGGGCCGGAGACGGTCGTAGTTGGGGGCTGTGATCGTCCATAAAAACATGGCGGGACCCATATAGGTGGACTCTAGGGCGGCACTGGAGAGTTCCATGGGAGATCCCAGAGCCGTCCGAAATGGGTTGAGGAGGACAATCGGGGGATTTTTAGTCGGTGCAAGTCCGACAAAAAATGGGGAATCAACAGCACTCAATCGGTAAACGCTTGGAATAAAAGATAAAAACTGTGCCGGGGAAGCAATAAAATGTAGGTTTTATTATATTTCGCGTTACATCCGAAGACTTATACATACATAAAAAAGTTGTATACATAGTTAAAAACAAAACTCATCATTCAAAGCGTATTTAAGTTTGGAGGGAATAAAAATGGATATTTCTCATGTTTTTTTATAAAACTATGCATTCTAATAATACCCGGTGGCGGTACCTTTTACCTTTTTCTGGATGTTATTCGGACCTTATCAGAAAGTGACACGATGGTAATGACACGTCTGTTTTAGTCACGGCTCTTTTGTTCACTGACATAAGAAATATTCGTGAAAAAAATCCCATAGGAAACATAAAATTAAGTGCGTTGGGTTTTGGTTAAATCGTGTAATTCGTTGACGTACCTAATTAGTTTAAAACATAGTTATGAAAATAATAGAATATTGAGTGATTTTTTGCAATAAGGATTTAAATAGTCGGTTTAGTAGGTAAAATTCGAATAATAAGATAAGATTAACTCCGTGTAAAAAATAGCTCATAAGAAATTTTATACACAATGGTGACGTACTAAAGCTCTTATCACTTTTATGTACAAGCGTGCGCGTTTTCATACACGCATGTAGCTCCGCGTGACGCGACACAAGTAAACAGACAATCAAATATCACAAACAATTTCACACAATATTTTCTTAAAAATTCGCCTCAAGTTACTTTATCCAAGTTAAGTAATACAATCACAATTTATTGAATCAAAATTGTGTAACATGACAGTAAAACCATACCGTTACAGCGATTCATATATTATTACGCACCAAGGAGGCGAAGTTGCTAGCAATTTAAAAAAAAACTTTAAAAAAATAAGATATCTAGCCTAACTCTATCATAAAGGTGATTGTATAGTTTATTTACAAGAATTTACAGATACATAAATAACAACATGAAATGACTTAAAACGACGAACATATAAAATCTAATTACAAAAAAAACACTCCCGATTTACATTGGCAAGAACTTGCATGCAAGTTTCTGTTCGGCGACTTCCAGACTTGGCGGGGCGGGATCGATATGTGACATTGTGACATTTTCCTCTTTGACGTAAATCTACTGACGTCGCAAAGATTCTCACTTGACGGAACACTGTCAGTATTACTTTTGCGCAGTAGTAATATCATGCGCAGAAGCGGAGCAGTACCGCCTTCGCATCGTCCCGCTTCCACGCATCCCGCGCCAGTCAGGAAGCACTCATTTAATTGTAGGGGCGCAGTAAAAAATGGTACCGAGTCGACTGACAGATACGGTTAAGCTCTGCAAATAAATAAATTGCCTGCCCGAAAAAATATTCCTGAAATTGTTTTTTTTTAATGCCTGAATTTTGCTTAAAAAGCTAGATATTCCAAGTTTCAACGGACCGAATACTTACAGGAAAATTATTGAGAATATTCGAGTTTCCTAGCTCTGACCACTTGTTAGTGGTTTCAAAGTTGCTCAAATTTCCCTAGGGGTCGCAATTCGACATTCAAATGTTTTAAACGGCGAAATGCAGCGTTGAATTTAGAAGACGTCATTGTAAGGTAGCTGGACAATAATGATCGATTTTCTGGCCGCTTTAAATGGTACCGGCCATTTGAAGCGGCTATTATGTTAAATTAGGTAGATTTATAAACGTTTTGACTTCCAAGAAAATGTTATTGACTAACGCCAACTTTATTCAATGAGAATTGTACAATAAGTCGTACAATTTATAAGATGCAATACATTATTATCCTAGTCTGTGTGTTAAACAGACACAAAGGCTGAATATATTTTAAAATCTATGAAAGTTCTTTGTTTTAATGCATCCAAGTTCAACAATTAAGTGTGCATTAATATCTTGAACAAACTATAACTTTACTGCTTAGCGGCCGGCAAATAACTTCGAAACTAAGTTAAAGTTCCGATCAAGTTGCCATTAAAATGGACTTAAGTTGCTTTTACTTTTAATATATTTTTTTGACATCTTTAGGTACTTGCTAAGTATACTTATTTTCTGTCATTATTGTATATGTTCTGTCATTACTATGACGTCAACTTGGTGGTACCAGATATAATTGTACTATCTACACAGAAAATTTCAGTTGAATTGAATCTAGGCCTGGTAAGAATATTATTATCTTTATTGCCAGCGGACTGACATTAGAAGTTCTTTCGTTTTTTGAATAGACTAGAACTAAATTTACATTTTCTTATTTATTTGGTCGAAATAAGTTAAAATCACTCTACATAATTAATAATGTGTTTACAAATAAAAAAATACGTTTACCTTTAATTTTCTAGTAACCTATCATGAGGCTGCTTTGTACTGGAGAATTGACTCCGTGATAATATTTATAGATCTTCCTCTATAATCCTTTTCGAGCGTTACCAGACTTTTATAGCCAACCACCGTGAAAATAGCTCTTTCAGTTCTATGAAAAAACCATTAGCTGTTAAATTGAAACTAGGTGCGTATCGGCCAGTGATATTCTTTGTGTCCTTTATTGGACGCTAGTCGGATTTTAACAAAATGAAAATTGACTGATAAAATGCCAATTAACATTTCGGCTTCGGAGAATTAAGTAGCGAGGCCAGTGATTGCGAAATTGGAATGGTTCACTTTTAATTTATAACGATTGGTAGCTTTATTATTTATACCGCAAATAATAAAATAGCGCAACACATTACAAATATTTGGAAACGATCGAGCGTAGTAAACATTAATGATTTGGTGCTTAGCGAGTTGATTAATTTCAGTGCCAATCATTTACTGAGCATTCCGACAATTATTTTCGAAAAACAATTCAGTTGTCGAAATAAATTTCTTTTTGGATAAATTCTTTTGTTCTAATTGTAAAGTCCGAGCTCTCAACAATGTTTGGGTATTTGCAGTACCTTGCGTACAGTCCAGATCGCGTACACTTCAGCGTGTTCAATCATTTTGAACATGCACACTACTATACTATATTCCTTGACAATTACGGCCGTTTTCAGATATTTGTGAGCAGTTTGCTTGCTCCAATGTATTTGATGACGACAGTACTCTCTCACTTGCTTTCATCACGATCTTAGTTATGCTAAAATACACAATAGCACTCGAACCCGATCACTTTTTTTAATTTTTATTAAAAATGGGATCGGTCCTGGCCAGCATCTAGCCAGGGGGCAAAGATCACTTTTTTTGTACATTAGTGTGGTGTGGGCAACTGCTCATTAATGTTGCTTTGCGGCGTCTGCTCAATCAATTAGACGCTCAGACTATGAGGCTGAGAGAGAATTTTTTAAGAAATTGTTATGTAAGTAATCTTCAGACGCTGCTTTAATAGTTTTCTCGTAAGGTAGGCATTTAGATTAGAAGTGACTTAACGCCTACCTCTGCCGCGGGCCATGTTTGCCATGCCAACTATTTCCTTTGTACAGCTAAATATTTTGTACCTATTTATAACTTTTGGTAAATGTGCACAAAATTACCTTAACACAGTTTTGGATACATTAACATCTACATAAATTAGATTGGCGTTACATTTTTTCTTTAATATTTATCATAAGATGTTGCAGTTATTAAATTTTGTGGTTTGCTTTGATACTTATTAATGTGTATTATATTGAAAACATACTATTTATACTATTCTGTGACTTTCCATCAGAGATGTGCTATGCTACGTTGCTAAGGATGGTTTGATATCGACCAATTTTATTAATTGTTTCACATAGCATAGGACTGGTGGAAACGGATTGCTTTCGCACCCTCGCAGCATAGCTCTGCTTAGCAAATCTCTGGTGGAAAGGCGCGTCCAGTTACGGTGTTTCGGACAAATTGTGTCCAGCTTCTCCGAATCCGGTTTGACTCAATTTACGAATTCCATTGTTAATTGACTAGCTAACGAACTGGATAACCAAACGATGTTTGGGGTTGCTACGTAAACACTTATTTAGTTTCTAGTTTCGTAGTTTACTTAGTAGTCAACAAAAATATAATTGGGTGAATAAACTATTGTTTATTGTGAAGAAACAATGGAAATTCTTAGCCGGCCAAGCCGAATTACGTAGTCAAAGCATGTTAAATTATTGAGCTAGTAATAATGGCACTATGATGGCACTATTATTACCAATAATACTGTGCCAGGAACTTGCCCTGGTTTCCGGGCGTGGAAAATCCCACTTCCTGCCGGAGAAAAAAAGTAATTAGAAACAGTTTTTAGACCGGATAAGTAATTCAGTTTATTAAAAAAGTGAGTGATTAATCCCGCTTATCAATTGTTTCGAATAGACATGAGTAGTTCACGAATGAATGATTCAAATTAAATTACCTACTTCACCTCGTGTAACTCTTTCATTCACTAGATCTTCAGTTCGGATACTTCGGATACTTCAGTCAGATCAGTTCAGGTATATGATTTTTCGTTTCCCCACTAATTCGCTCAGAGAGTGACATATGTAGACGCCATGATTGAATGAATGACTGATATTATTACCCAATCTATATCGTAGATGGATCACTTGAGCTACTGAACTAAACTGAACTAGTGAACTAAATGAGTGATATATTGAAATATAATAAACGGGTCACTCACGTCTATATCGTCGAATATCGCTCGACATGTTTCGGGCCAATACGTAAAGTTATAGGTATTTATAATTCAAATATAATACAATTTATTCAGATGAGAAAGAAAAGGAAATAAAATACATGGAAAGCAAGACTGCATTATTTTTAAAGAGTTTTTTCTAGTTCATGACACCTTTCTTACTCACTTTGAAATGCCATAGATATAGAAGTTCTATGCGGACGGAGTCACGGGCAAAAGCCAGCTTATTGTAAGGAAAGAACATATTTATTAGCAAATACTAAGTGAATATTAAGAAACACTGTCCTGCCCAGACTAGCAAACAGTAGGGTCTGATTTTCAGATATATAAGTCTTGACTATATGATTGTGGTACTGACAATAGCGAAACATGATTGCTTAAAATTTTCTCGATAGAAAATAAATCCAAAGTCAAGTCTATATTATTTTCCTTTTTTTCCTCAGCCTACTAAAACAACGCATTATTAAAAGACACGATTAAGTTAATATGATGGTATTTTACCTCATCTAGGTACTGACAAGAGGAAATTTAATAAACCTGCACACAGTCAGAAATTTAACGAGATTTGTCTAAAAAGCCATTCTCGGAGAGGGTTGCATCCCGTTTTGCCGTGAGCGAAAAACAAAGGGTGTCTCTTTCAATCGATATATCGCCTTATAAGACGTATTTTTTTTACAAAACAATTCGTTTTGGTAACATAGCATCATACGGAGGTTGGCCCTTTAGTTTAGTCCCAAATAATTACAATTACGAGATTTACTAGCCAAGTTAAAGTAAAACACTATTATTAATTGATAATAATATTAGAATAATGGTGGGACCCCTGGGTGGTGCTAAAGTGCAACAATAACTGACAGTACGTCTTCTCGAAGATCTCACAGTTCGAAATAATTGCCATACGATAAATAAATAAATTAGAATAATCAAAGCGATTTTTAATATTTTTTCATATTAAGTAAGTAATCAAGTATTACTAATTATCATACTAGACTATAACAATTAAACACCTATCAGCGAGTACCTAAGTTAATGCAATCAGCCAATTGTTGGATCAAACAATTGTACAATTTTATACAATTTTGATTTCGCCGATCACCTAAACACTTTGGCTCCAATGTTTGGACAATGCAGTGCTTGTCGACCATTCAATATGCACTACACAAGTACAGTACACGCCTCTCCACAAGATCGGGTGTTATGGGCTTGTCTCATTGTACATACACTTGACTGACGCCCAGATGTACCTGTCTGCTTTGCACCTAATAATGAAATGGAATGGCGTTAGTAGGATCAATGTGCAAATAGGCTGCTGTTTAGTTATTTTCTTACCTGTACTCAAAACACTTATTATTATATTTCTGAGCTAACTCTCATTTAGTTAAAGTAATTTGCAGACACAATCTTGACAGTTAACCATACCTAAATAAATATTGTAATAGGTATTTATTAATTTTGAATTACTACCTATTTACATAGGAGAAACTGAAACATGGCAAAAATAGGGAAAAAACTGCAGTACTCTTGAAATATTTTCAATAACCTATATTATTATTTTCTTTACTGACTTGTATCTCTCGAAACCCATCATGTTTGATGGAAGCTTGGAAGCTATAGGTGCGCAATTTGATGCCTTACTACTATATATAATTTACCCGAAAAAGTCTTACATAAACTTCTAAAAACACAAAATAAGATAGATAGCGATCAAGATTGAAATAGGAAATGTCTTTATTCTTTTAACGTTCCATACAAAACCGATAACCAACACAAAGCACACGTCGCAAACAGGGTGCTCCAAAGATAGCGCCTTGCGGAATACAACCGGCCTGTTCAGGTGCCTTTGTTTATATTTTATGTATGTACCTATGGAAGCACTTTATTGTACACAAAACAGGTTAAATCAATGTAACTAACCAATGTGTTAACTTGCCATTTAAGTTACTTGAGGGAACCTAAATGGCAAGTTAAATATGCATATTTAAAAGGAGAAGGAGTGTTTAATACTTTAATAAATCTGTTCTCGCAGAATGAATTTTTGATTGAACTAATATTGGTGAAATAATGGTTCATTACTTACCAAGGGCGGTAAAATAAAGAATGTCTCTGCTCGCAGGTATTGACCTTTCATAAATATGTGATCTGAGGCTTTCTTTATTATTGCCCGTGGTAAGTACAAAATTTTATGTCTCTCCCAGGCCAGTAAGTGGAATTTTCCGTAGCGTGCGGTAATTGCCAGTTTATGGCCAGGTGCAATAACATAAAAAAAACAACAATATTAAGTAGCAATATGAAAATAATTAGTGACTTTCTTCATGTTTAGATAAACCTGCAACTGCTTGATTTGGCAGTGAAAATTCAATTTCATGTGCTTTGCCAATCCTTTTGGGAAAACAAGCTTAAGTTTATGTTGTGTAAAATATGTCCCTTTCGTCGATTCCAAAAAAAAAACGTAATCTCGACAAAGCGATTCATAGAAAAATGGTACACCTTTTAACGAGTGCAAATGACACAAAAGTCCGTGACTATTAGTTTTATCCGGTTTCCTTAGAAAATTTGATACAGGAATTTAAAATGCTTTCCAAGTTTTGCTAAAAATTGCGACCAGTTAAACAAACGCAGAAGCATTATTAATCATTGTCCAATTTAATGCTTTCATATTAAATTACTTTTGCTTCTTTTTTCACCACGGGACAGGACGGTTCCCGATAACTTTTTAAATTCTTGCTGAGAAGTTAGAAAGACGAAGTTTTTTGCGCACATTTTGCCTTTATATCATAAAGATAATAATAATGTGCCTCAGGAATCACGCCATCTAGTCTATATTAAGAATATAAAATAAAAAATGTTGAAATTAAATATAAGTTTTCCATTCAGAATTAATTTTCTATTTTCATTTCTTTGTTGACGGATGCCACGAACCCCTAACGGTTTAATTAGATAGGCATGCCCTATAAATATAATTAAATTGTTTATGTATACTTAAATGTATATATGCAATGTACACACCAGTCTTTTAGCGGATATTATCTTTATTATTTGTTAAACCCTTCCTTGTTATCTTGAAATCCAACAATGAAATTGAATTTAAGGACACTGATATTTAAGGCCTACTTTTGGTGTATTATGTAAGTACCTACCTACATATTCGCTTATAGAGATTTTGAGGTGTACATTTGGCTACTATAATGAGGTTTTTTTTTATTGACGAATAATCACGAAAAAATATGCGAGAATAACAATAACTTAAATAAGGCGTAGGGATGTGACGACCCCATCGCCCACTGGTTTTCCAGTGCAATCAGTCAACGTAAGGCAGCCTGTGGCGGGCTGTTAGGGAGTAGCGACCCTACGTACCTGAGTGCTCCTGGGGGTGGCCTGTGGGTTGGTGGTACAGGCCCCTCTGCCTCTGGCTTGCCTTAACCGGCCGTCCATAGTGGAGTCGCAAGAGCTGTCGCTCGAGGGTGGATGTGGTCACCTAAGTGGGGAGTTGGCTATATATTTAAAGTCCAGTGCCACTTCTCCACCCCCAGATCTCTGACCGGTGTTGCCCTTAGGCCATTTTATAATGTCGCTATTTTATGGGGGCCCATCTAGCAGAGAGCGAGTCACCGTCTGCCGGAAATAAAAATCTGAGACAGTTTTATTAGGCAGGCGTCCGTTGTCTCACCCAATAGCCCAGCCATTAGTCCATCAGATTCACCCAATAGCCCAGTTCATTTAGACTCCATCAATCAGCAATAGTTCCTATACACCCTGGCGTGTGCTGTCTCTGTGTGCGTCCCATGGCGCGGGCAGGGACAGCATCCGCTCGGTGTATCCCTTGCATTTCATTAAATTGTCAAAAGGGCCTCTACGTGTTGGCTATGTGGTACTCGTTGGGACTTCGGTGCCTCGGTACTTCGGCTCCGCGCACGCCTCCCAAAGGTCCGGGACACCCCCGTGAACGGGAAAGACTTAAATAATATTAAACCTAAAACAGGCCCTTGAGGCATGGTAACGTGGATACTGGCAGCATTTCCTCGCTGTATCGCAATGCTGATTGATAATAATAGTGATAATGTATAATTATAGTTCAGCCAAAGTCCCTAATAGTGCGATTTTGGGTTTCAGAAATGCTTATGTCATGAGACAAGACTACCTACAATTCTGCTTACTTGAGACGTAATTTGTATTATTAACGATAAATTATTATTCAGTTTAAGCTGACGAAACTTAGCCATTATCTGGTGTTAAGTGGGAAATTACACAACTTTGTCAGTTCGTAACCTCAGTCTTGCAACAAGATATGAGTGATGAAGTTCTTTAAGCCACAAGGGTAGAACTTCTGTTTTTCGTTACTTGGAAGAAGCACAATAGTAATGGTACTAAAAACATAAATTTCATTTTATAATTGTTATCTCTTGTCTAGTAAAAATAAGACAAAAATAAAATAGGGATGTTGAAGCAATAATATCCTAACATGATCCTAAACCGCCTAATTTTCTTCAAGCGGCCGTACACTAAAGCTATTATATTTTCATTTCGCTGAAAAGTAGTTTTTAACCCCCGACGCAAAAACAGGGGTGCTATTTTTATTTAACTTTTTGCCTGCACATTTTGGTTCAAAGCTTCTTAGGACTCATAATGTAGTGACAAATAGACGTAGAATTTATCTTCATTTGTTTGTCTTTCGGTCATTCCAAGTATTGGAACTTTCCAACGACAGACCCAAGTTTTTTTGTCATTAAAAACTAAAAACTACAAAGCAATTAAAAACGAAGCTACCATCAACACCGAGTCGTGACCTGCATATAAAGGAGATACAACCCGCGCTTGTGAGATAAAAGTGCTATAATACTCGTAATAATAACATTCTAGGTGCAATATACAAAAAATCAAACATTGAAACACTATTTAAAAGAGGCGTCCATTTTAAAATAGGTTAGGTGTGATAAAATAGTAGTTTATGCAACTGGTACATAATGAGGGGCATTAAAACACGAGTGTGTTTTATGAAACGAGCCGAAGGCGAGTTTCATAATAAGGTCACACGAGTGTTTTAATGCCTAATTATGTACAGTTGCATACATTACTTTATCTACACACATATTATAACTACTCTAAGATGGGTTCAGAAACCGTAGTAAATAAATACAATAATTGTGTTAATACAACCTTTTTTGCACGGTTGCGGAAATATCGAAATCAGAACTGGCAACCGATACCTGAATGTTATTTTAAAAAGTAAAGAGTCCCTATTCTGATGTGATCATGTCGTTCTAGCTCAAATTTCGTGCGATATATACTAAAAAAACATCGAGCTGACATTTCGCATCAACTGAATTTGAATTTTCAGTGATACTAGAATAGGGACATGTCAACTTTGACATTTAAATTTTGACAGTTTTGTTTGACGTTTAATATTTTAACATCATATATGAGATTAAAATTAAAAATTATATTACTGCTGTAGCTTTAGCCACAGATAAGAAAATTGCCATAAATTCATTGAATGTTGAAATGAGAGTCATTTTCTACGGTTTCCGAACGCATATTAGAGGATTTATGATATGTGTGTAGATAAAGTAGTATTTAAGTCTGATCATGCAACTAATACAATCTATTTCATAATTCTTCGGAAAATTCTAGTTACTTTAGTCACACAACTTTGACTCTTACATACCTACGTATATCTATGTTGTTCAGTATATCTGCCATATAACATAACATGTCATCTCAGTTTCTCAAAGGTTAGTTGGAAGCGATTGCTTAAAGAGCTAAATTCGCCTTTGTACAAATATCTCCCGTTAAGTATGGGTATTGCATTGCGCCTTACGTCAGACGTTGTGCGGAAACAAATTGCGTATTTTTATACTCATTTAAAGGTAAGTATTAGTATGTAGGTATTTGTTATTGTATTTTTGTTTCTTTATTGTAAAATGTATATTTTTTCTTTAAAGGTTAACCTTCGAAAATTATTTGCTACTTTTTTGTTATATTCAATTATTGTTTTGGTTAGTGTCATTATCTTTATGACAGCCATAGAGTCGCTTTGGGTAATAGAGTTAAGCGAGTCCAGATGGCCTTTCATTTGCAAAGCGAATTGAAAGAGTTAAAAATTGAGGTCGAGCCTGTACATATTTTGCAGGTATCTCGATTGTTGTATAAATTATTTTTTTCTTTATTACTGTAGGGTATTCAGTGCATACCTTGGAAGAGCATAAAAATTGCAAACAAGTTTCTTAAAATAACAAAAAAGACAGCATGCCAAGAAAAGGGTTAAATAAGTTGAAATCCCCGCGAAATAAATATCTTCTAAAAACCATCAACGAAATCTCGTCGTATTTCATCGCAAATAAATACAGAATGTAACACATCACTCGGAAGAACTTAGTATCTAATAGCGTAGCTTAGCCTTTGTATATCAGAAAACCGTGTTGCAGTATCTACAGAAAAATTACTAGAGAGAGAGATAGGTAGGTATTTTTAGTCGTATCCTTTATATCATTGTAGTCTTAGGCGACTTCCTGACATGGCGGGGCGGGATCGATATGTGACATTTTCTTCTTTGACGTATATAAACTTACTGGCGTCGCAAAGATTCTCACTTGACATAATACTATCAGTATTACGTTTGCGCAGTAGTAATATCATGCGCAGAAACGGAGCAGTACCGCCTTCGCATCGTCCCGCTACCGCACATCCCGCGCCAGTCAGGAAGCACTCACTTAAATGTAGGGGCGTAGTAAAAAACGGTATCGCGTCGACTGACAGCTGACACTGACATTTGACACTTTTCTCATATCGTACTGCCTCCGCACCGACAAATCAGGAAGTCGCCTTAGGTGCAGGGGACTGACCCGTGACCTGCAGAGTGCGCTTTTATCCATCTTAGACCAATTACAATAGAACACTTCTAAATCGCAAAGGGATTACATGTTTGAAACCAATTCCAATATTTCTTCAAACTACGTTACAAAGTATTCTTCACGCTAGTAACGGTTCACGATTCCCTATAGACGATTGTGCTCGAATGTGTTAGTGTAAGGCCTGCGGGGACGCTTGGAACGGAGCGTTCGGCGGGGCGTGCAGCGGGGCGTGCATGTTAAACAACTGAAACTCATACTGGTGTGCTGAGTCGCCGCTGCACAAATAGTTCGCTCGGACGCTCCGCTCCGAGCGTCCACTCAGGCCTTACACTTATGCACAGCTTACGAAGAAAATATTACAAATCCTATGTATTACTTATGATTTTAGTCGAAATCTTCAACAGCCTGTGAACTTTTTGGGTTTCAGTGAGAATTGAATCCAGCTTGTAGAAAACATTCAGTACATATATGTATCAGTAAAACGAGTTTACTTTAATATATATACGAGCACTGACTTTGAACCATCAACTGATTGTTTTTTAATTTAATCTTTTTGTTTTCGTATGGATTTTGGCAATGACTCCATTAATATAGAATACTGTTTACTTACCGACCGCCGCCTGGCGACCGCTTTAGTCTAGTTGGTAGTGATCCTGCCTACAAAGCTGGAAGTCCCGGGCTCGAATCCCGGTCAGGGCATTTATTTGTGTGATGAACACGAATATTTGTTCCTGAGTATTGGATGATTTCTATGTATTTAAGTATGTGTTTATCTATATAAAAGTAGGTTATATATGTATAACGTCGCTTAGTACCCATAGCACAAGCTCTGCTTAGTTTGGGACTTGGTGGATTTGTGTAAGATTGTCCACATTTATTTATTTAAATAAGAGGTAGCTTCAAGTACCTACTGTCTTTATGTACAGCATTGTAAATGTTCAAAGTAACCCCAATTTTCGCCTAACGTAACCTCGGTATACGGTACTTGTTTTAATCACAAACATAATTTTTCAAATATATTTTAAGCATCCCAATTGACAAATATGAAAAAAAAGCAATTCCAACGGTAAAAATTGCCTGCAAATACATGGCACGTTCACGTGTTCAGCTATGTTCCGTTGCGGTAAAGATGAGGACCTTTTCCGGGTGTTCAGAATCACTAAGCCCAAAACTGGCCGTTTTCCAATTAGCCGGTATTATCAAATTAATCGGGCGGAAAATTATGAGATACCGTCGTGTAAACATTATTCCGGCGAGGACTTTGTTACGTGGCTACATAACGGATATCGTTTATTAATAAAACGTCGATAGGCAAAACTAAAATTATGTGATAACTTTGAGTTAAAAATATTCCGACGACTTTTTACGTGCCGAATGGCCATTGTTTATAATTAAATTGTGGTCAGACTTTGGGAGTATTAGAAAATTATCAAATGAAACTATATGTTACACTTCACAGCTTCATTCTTTGTCAAGTAAGTAGATAGTATGTACAGTCAAGGGCATAAATATGTATACATGTTTAGTTTAGTTTAGTTTAGTTTTATTCATCTCAAAATACAATTCTCATATAACAAAATACATTTTTGCGTATACTACTATTGTACAATGATCGTTAAGTGCTATCAATTGCGTAATAAATAATGAAAATAAGATAATAAGTAGGTAAGAATATACAGTATATATTCTTACACAACACAAAATTAATGAAAATGAAAATACAAAAATGTCCAATTGAATATAAATAAAAACCACTTACAAAATAATAAAAACTACGTTCCAATAAGTCATAATATAAATCACATGTTTGGACCTTATTTCAATGGCGTAAGATGAAAAAGTGTATACATATTGGTGCCCTTGACTATACCTAGTTAGAGAGCAGAGTCAATTCAGTAGTGGCATTGCCCGCGTGCTCAAAACTTCATACATAATGCGACCGTCCCCTAACACTGAAGACAATTTAAACAGGCTTTTAATATTAACCTGTCTTCGTGACGTCCCAAAATCTGCTCTTAACCTTGTGTCCTAGGTTAAAGGACATACGTTTCGCATTCTGAATTCAGTGTTTCTGCTATTAACCCTATCAACCCTCATAATTTTAAAAATGCTGATCTTTTTCAACATCTAAAATCAATAAAGCAAAGGAACTACTGTGGAGTCGCAAACTTTTAAGTTTCGAGGCACATGAAAGCGCGAAACATGATAAAAATAAATAATAATCCTATACCCATGACTCAGATTGGTTCTTAGATATTTTTATTAGGTATATAATATTACAGAACCTGAAGTGTTGCACTACTGTGCAAAGCCTCTCTCTTCTTCTTCCTCGCATCCCTGTTTTGGGCAGTATCCTAGATATATGTCCATGCAAAAATAAAGTCTGATTACTCTGGGGTCCTTTAGTGAATGAATGAATCTATTTACGGTTCGTTTATGTTACAGAAAATTTATGTTTCTTTTGCTATTTATTGGCAGGCAACCAAATTTGAATATTTCAAATTCTATATGGAATCCGCACATACAAAGGTGTGTGTGAGGTGAAGGTCACAATGACATTAACTACCACACGCAATTTGGTTATCCTACACTAGACGACGTTATGGAATTTTTCATACATTTTGTGTCAGAAGTGATAATGTGACCATAACTCGAGTTTTCAGTTTTATAAGACATGTTTGTTTTATCACATATACTTATTGCGCTCTATTTACAGACATACAAGGATCACGCGCAAGATTAAAGAGGTTGAACATTGCGCGGTACCAAGGTAAAATGAGTTCAACTGTTTTTTCAAACTCCGATATGTAGGTTAAACACACGTGGTTACACGCATGTCCAAGGGGCTATTACGTCTCCTTTACAAAAAACTGCTGTTTATTTGGGGTATTACTTATTTCGTCAAATAAACACGAGAATTTAACACTTTAAGAGTTCATAGCTCATTTCAAAACTCATAAAAGCGGTCATTTCAAAATTTATAACGCTCAAACGTCGAAGTCTTCTAAGACCCCTTTGGGTAGGTGCTCGTTTTACGATGGAATGAAACAAAGCTATGCAAATTCCGCCTACACTTTGGGGATTCCTAACGGTCTTAAAGAAATGCCAGTTGAGAAGCAAGGCAACATAAAAGTAAGTTTTAAATAACTTGTTCCTTCAATCTCTTAATTTGTATACGTATTAGGTGGGTCGACGATCGTAGGTGGCAGCTCAATACTTTTTTTATACCACAGTGGCATTTATAAAACATACGGCCGGCTGACTCGTCGCCTACGACTTAAGGTTCTAGAGAAGTTACAGGTGCGTTGCCAACCCCTTATTTATCGGAATTGTTGCGTTGACAGCTACCTCAAACACAAATACAGACTCGGTTTGATCAAAGTCACCCCTCAAATCAAAGTAACCTCGGTTCGTAAACCAATTACCTACCGTAACCGTAGTACAATCCAACAAACTAGAGACATCACAGTTCGGTTTGAATATACAATACAGAATGACACGAATAAGCTTTATTTCTACTTATGGCAGTAAAAGGCATTTTCCTTCGTCATTTAATTTTCTGTTTATAAAAGAAACAACTATCTACCATCACTGTGACCGCACAAACTTAATTTTGCTGTCGACATTCGCGCCGCTGTAATAGAAGATGGCTAGACTTGTATGAGACGTTTTAAATTCCTCATTTGTCCGCTGGCAAATTTAAGACTGTATAAGTACGTGTACTGCGTTTGTAATGAATTCTTCTCTTAGAAAATGGGAAGAAAACGCTCAAACTAATTAATGCTGTGAACAGCTGTTTTTCTTAAATTTACAACTTTTAACAGTTTTCTAGTTTTGACTTCGTTTAAAACGACTAATTGGTAGGAATAAGTCAGCGCCGGCGCCGAATATCGCACTTCAGATCGCTCAACAATATCTGAGCAAATGCTAAATGAAATTTTTGGACCACCCTATTAGAGAGATATAGATATTTGTTCAATACTCTAAAAAAAATATTAGTTAATTTGTAATCAGTATCGAAAATAGGAACATGTGATATAAATAACTAATTTTAACCCCGACTGGATTATTAGATTTTTTAAGTAAATCTTAACTCTAAAGATAAAATGCTAGTAAAATCTAGCTCATTACCTTGACCTTGTCTCTCCCGTCTGGACCCCCAAGTCGTAGCCTTTTATTAGTTTGTATAATTATTGCAATTAACGGTCCCGCTGACTTCTCTGGGAATTACCCCTTTTGTACTTGTCTGTTTCAAGAATTCTCCAGTGCTTTGTGGCCAATTCCTTAAAAGAAATTAGTTGAAGTCAAGTTTGTTTTTAAAAGGTATGCTATGAATTAAAAATTAGCCTTTTGTTATCTTTCCCTTAATAGGTATTAAATTATTTAGTAATGTTGACTATTAATTAATGACTTTAGAATCTGATACATTTTTACTTGTTTTGTATTGATTTAGAAAATATATAAAAGGTGTAAAGGTAGAATAGTCGTCTTTTTGACTCATTTATATCAAATATTCCAGACAATTGTTGATATAACAAGCTATACACGCACGTTGTACGCTATACAAGCTATGATGGGTATTATTATTTTATAATTAATCTTCTTTGACATTTTTATTGCTAATTTTATTGGATTTCGCTGAATTATTTTGATGTTATTTTACTTTGTATTTGTTCTCTGTATCAAATATTTACTTAGTTAATATTATTTTAGTTTATTTTTGTAATGTTCAAACACAATGTATTTATTGTTTATGAATAAATGAATAATAATGTATCATAAATACGTGTTGAATCACCCCAGTTATTATTTTCGCCCCTCCAGACTCTTGTCGTCATAACGACTTTAAAGCTAAGATTCTCAAAATATACGACTAAAACGGATCATTTGATATTCAACATTGAACAGAAGTTACCCAGTGGACCTGTTATACAGTCGATTAACCTTAAATATCTTTAGGGAAATATTCAAGTCAATATTGATGTATCCCGATCCAGGCCTAATTACCTCACGCTACCGGAATTCAATTTATTTTAAAGAAAAAAACTGGTGAGAATTACTTAAAAGATTTGTTGATTATTTAGTTTTAGGAAATGAAATGTTAGTCTTTAAGGTATTTGTATTATGGGCCACAGATGCCTGAAATAAATAAATACAGAAATATCGCGTTAGATCCTTTAAAAAATCTTTTAAGTATGTTTCATCATCATCATTAATTTAAGAGCCAAACTCTTGTCGGTGGAGCAATTTCCATGTGTCTCTTTCTTGATACTTGCGTTTTACCGCCCTGATACGTCACGACGTTTATTTTTTTCTTAAGTTGGTCCATGTATCTTATTATGAATGATGAATTCCCATATCATCTACTACTTAAGTATGTTTACAAAGGGGTAAACGGGAGAATTACACAAGGCTGGCTACCTTATGTTCGTGGTGATTATTTATATTTAATTTTTCACTGGAAGTTTGTCAACGTGTTGTCCTATAATTGTTGACGCACATATACTCGTATGAAAGCTACATGCATGCCGTGTTTCATGCTTTCTGCCATATGGGACCGTATTTCACATATTGTCGAGGTAACAAGCCGTACTTACTATATTATAAAAAAACACGTAAAGCTTTAATTAAAAGCGGTTTCCTATTTCACTTCAAAGTAGGAAATATACTCCTACATGCTGTATGTAACGTCCCCTCCAGTTCATAACCCGTAATTAAACTGAAATTTAAAACCGGGACTAAAATTCCCTTAATATATGTATATGTATTTGTATACTAATTCATGTCCGCACTAATTCCTAGCTGGGTAAATGGGAGTAAAGTTTGTGGTAATAAACAACAATTTTATAACGTACCGAGACGGACTTTGCGAACTATAATTATTTTGGCCCCGCGAGATTCACGGATCGATTTTAGTGCAGAAAACTGCGAGACAATTTTATTTGAATATATATTTTAAGTACAGTGAACATAAAAAATAACTATACGCACTAAGTAGAATAAAATTGCGAACGTTGTAAAAACATACGTATATTTTTGTCGGTGTCCCCCTTGATTTGCAAAAAAATGTTTCATAGAAAATTGTATTGTTTCGCCGAATTTTCGTTTCATAGATTTTTTTTTCAGATTCCGATAACTTTTTAGGTGTAGCTAAAATGCCATTATGTAGAACTCAATTTCATCTACCATAAAAGTATAGGTTCGGTTAGGTTGAAACTGCGACCTTTTTGAGAAAAAAAAGTTTTCTATGAAATGAAAATTCTGCGAACAAAACATTCTATGAAACTTTTTTCTGCGAAACAAAGTACAATACAAGTACATTTTTATCGCTTCGGTAAAAATGTGTACCTAGTTCTTACTTTTCAAAGTTTTCGTTATTGCTTTATTTTACTAAACGGTTAAAACTCACGTATTAATTGTCACTTCGGGCGACATGTTTCGAACTCTTCGGGAGTTCTTCCTCAGGATGAGTGCGTCTGCGACCCGCGCCGATTGCACACTGTCGAACCACCCAGACGCAGACGCACTCATCCTGAGGAAGAACTCCCGAAGAGTTCGAAACATGTCGCCCGAAGTGACAATTAATACGTGAGTTTTAACCGTTTAGTAAAATAAAGTTATAACATGTCTCACGAAAGTTTAAATTCAAGTTTTCGTTATTGCTTATACTCATTAAAAAAAACTTCCAATTGTATCATCAGAAATAAGTTAGTCAATTAGGTACGTTTTATACTCCTTCTATAACTTTTATATTTTCACATTAAGGAGGTAGGTAAGTAGTGTACCTAGATTTGACCATTTTTTTTTTCTTCGTAATCTTATTATAGCCATCATATATTTTCATCGAGCCCGCTGTCGCTGAATGTATTTTGGATTTTGAGTGCTTAATAAAATGATAGTTTAAATCTATAATTTGCTATGCAGATGCATAAAGTTAGAGAATATTGTAAATGTTTTTTTTACAGAAATTAACTTTAAGTGATGTTTATATGTACTTTGATTTTTGTGCATGAACTTTTTGCTACAATAGTGTAAACATTTCGGATAATCAAGTCTAACCAGCGTTACGAAATATGTAACTGCACAATGAGGAGTGAAAAGTGAATTCCAAAGTTGCCCCGTCATTCAAAGTCACCTCATTTCACTAGTAATAAGTCTGACAGTTTTCATTCCTTGTGTTACTTTTGGTGTTTTTTATTCGTACACTAGGTAGCTATATAGGTATGAAAATAATTTAATTTCACTTAATGGATCAAAGTAAAACTTCATTTTTGATGGCTGCGTCATTACCTATGATGTATTTTATTCGTTCACACAAAAAATAGATTTATTTTCAGTTTGTACAGAACAACAGAACGGTAGCTTGGGCTTAATAATTTAAGGAGACCCGGACCCTTATCCGTTTAAGCCAGCTGAGTTATTTTGTGGTTCCCTCGCGATACTGTGGTTTTGTGGCGTATGATGGCTACCTCCAGTTCCTAAACTTAGACATTGCCGCCAGCGATGTCAAAAATGTTGTAACTTTGTAGTAAAGGTTATTAGAACAGCAGCCGACAGTGTTAAAAATATGCAAACTTATTCAGTGGCAGATCAATTGTTCGCCACTGAAAAACCTCACAATTCTGATATAGTAAATTTTATTAAAATCATTTCTGTTTTCGGGATTCCCAAAATAAATTAATAAATTACTCAAGAAGAACTTCTCATTTAAACAAATAAGATAGTAATATCGAAAAGATAGTATGAAGGTTAATTGACGAAGCCTGTTGCGGACTGTTTTTATTGTTGTGTGAGTATCTTAATATTTGTCGACGCCTGTTGCTGATACATATTTTGCACCCACCTAACGAAGCCTGCGTAGCGGATTTGGATTTCTCAATGTTTTTCTTCTGCTCATTTTGTTAATAAATGTTTGTAATATTTCTATATCGACAATAGTAAGTTAGAGGAGGACCAAGCATTCTAAGATACCTTGACCTTTTAAATTGAGTGCGATCATCTAATACAAGAATATCCAGGACTGTCAGACGCAAAAATATCCCGCACACAACGCGGGCACAAAGTGAACGCGTCGCTTTGTCAGCTGACACCACTTAGTAAAAGCCATCAGTTTCTTATGCCTTGAAAGGATGTTTTTGGATTAAATGCGATTTACGGAACAGTTGCAATGGTGTCATTTGTTTTTAATTGTATTGTTTTATCGTCACTTTGAAGTTAAAGGCTGGGTAAACCCTCTTTTGAATTTTTAAAACCATCTGAGACATAGAATAAAGTGTCTCAAATTCTAAAAACAAAATGTGTTAGATAAGGATTTTGTCTAGTCAAAATCGTATTCTGTTACAAGACTTGATTAATTTCACATGATAGAAAAAAAACTCAAAGTTACCCCTTTTTGGAATATTTTTTCAATATTACGGCTATATTACTGATACTTTACATTTAATTTTTGTATTCAATTAAAGACCCTAAATAGCTATAGACATATTCGTAGGGTTTTCTTTTTTTAAATGATTGGCTTAATGACTGTTTAAATATTTACGAAAACTATGCGCAGAGCTTCCATAGAGAGCGGGATGGTTAATTGCAAACTCACATATGTTAGCGGGACATTTGCATTGGGGATATCTCCCCTTAAATAATAAATGCTTTTGAATTCGCATTAAACCTAACAATACAATACCATACAATTTTTTTTATTGTTCACCAAAAAAAAACATGGAAAACAAGATTAAAATTAAACATGTAGATAACAGGCAGTCTTCACTTTATGAAGATTCGAGTGAAAACCTAACTACTACTTTATTTTAATTTTAAAATATAATATTACTCGTAAGTAAGCCCTTTTTGTTAACGTTGTGGAAATGCATTTACGCATCCCGCCTGGTTGGGGGACCAGGGCGGGTATGACGGACTAACCGCGGCATACACCTTGGACTACCGTCTAAAACCCCAACGAATGCCGGCTACGCCTAGATAAGTGGGACGCCGCAGGATCACTATTGGCATTCGACCGCGTGCGTCCCGGCGGGCAGCCCAGGGTAATGGGCCGCAGACCTTTACGCGCCAGTGGAACGGGCGCATTGAATTCTGTGGGATCTTCTTTGCAGGGTATCCCCTGACCCCCCCGCACGATCCCACTACGGTGGAGGCAGTAAATGCGCAAAGCGCCTGGCTCTGCCTCCAGCCCGTCGCCGGCGTAGCGGATCCGCGAGAGGATTATTCTCGCGTTCCCGCTCCGCGGCCTCCTTCTGAGACATAGCCTGTTGACAGAAGGAGGCCATCGCCTTCCATGCCTCCTTGCTGTCAAGCATGGCACAAACAACACTTGACAACGAGAGGTCGGGTCCTATTACTGCTTGTAAGGCAGCCCGCTGAGGTCCGAAAGCAGTACACTCTTCTAGAGTGTGACGCGCCGTATCCACGGGCGCATCACACTCATGACAGCAAGGGGAGGATTCCCGCCCTATACGATGCAGATACTTACCAAAACATCCATGGTTAGTAAGCATCTGCACCATGTGGAACGTCAAAGTTCCGTGCCGCCTATCAGCCCAGCGCTCTAAATGAGGCAGTATAGCCCCCACCGTCACCAATCCGTAGTCCGCAGACCCCAACTCCTCTTTCCACTGGCGGAGCGATTCGTTCCGGGCCAATGTACGAACGCGTTCCAACTCCTGCCGATCGGGAAACTCTCCTGCCGCTCTTTTTGCAGCCCTATGTCGGTGAACCTCAGCGAGCACTTGTGCTTGAAGATCCCTCGTAAGTAAGCCCTACGCCGATACCGGCAGAATAATTATGCGGACACTGATTAATATTTTCTTCTATTAACTACAATCTATGAAATTAACGATTGATTAATAGCTTACAGATGTTAGAATTTACAAATTGTGAAAACATATCGATCTACTCATGTGGGCCGATGTGATGACACCGACTGCGTATTATTTATTAAAAACGATATCCCCTTCTTTGCTCTGTTTGTTAAGACGGCTTTGTTTAACGCACAATACTCGTGGGAAGCATTCTTCAGGCGTAAACAAAGAAATGCTTATTAAACCAGCCTTGATAGAACGGCGGTAAGAATAGGATGAATAGTTTACCTTGCCATGTATCACTTGCGCATATTTGATAAAGAACTGTTTTAATACGAGCCTTGTTGCTAGCTTGCAACGTTGCCCGTTTTAACACATGCTGCCTGAATTATTTATACGATAGATTAGAATTTTGCCATAAAATTAGGTACCGCTATAATGGGGTTACTTTGATTCAAGGGGTGACTTTAATCCATTTTTCTGTGATAGTTAAAAAAAATTTAGAACGCCACCTTGCTGTTTACTAGATTCAATATTCACTTAATATTATCAAAATATTGATTTTATGCTGCGTTGTAAATGATCAAAGTAGCCCAAAATTGTCCTAAATTAAGAATAGATTACTATTTATTTAATTCGCTGGACGGGACATTCTCGTGGTATAATGCCCCAGCAACGCAATAATAGTACATGTCTAGTTGGTCTGATGATGGAGAATTATAAGATATCCTAAATCCCAGTCTTGATGTGTAATCGCTGCCGCAAAAATCGTATACGGGACAAGAAATCTTGTATATTCTTTTTGTTCTATACTTATTTCATTAGATCCTCCAAAATCTTTTAATACAAAGAGCATCTCTGTCGGTCATTTAAAAAAAGTTTGAGACTCACCAGCCAGCAAAAAACTGGTACAAAACAGAAAAAAAGAGCTAAAAATATTAGTTATTGTTTTAAAAACAACTTTTGTCCCAAAACCGATAGGTACTTGACGTGTTTGCATGAAGTGTCCCTGCTTTTAAACAATTTTCACATACTCGTACGTAAGGTGTTCAACTAAGCTACCTATTAATGAGATTTTAATTAAATTTCAAGAGGCATCAGCGTACGTAATTTCTCTTTGAAAATAATTATAAATTAATCCAATAAGTAAACTCAATTCTTTCACGCGATTGTTTTAAGACAAAGGATGTATAATTTTAAAGTTTGAGTAACTTTAATTGTTTTGAGTAGGTACACTTTGTATAGCAATTATAAGGTTACAGTTCTCGGTATGCTGTTACTTACACGCCATAATATATTATCATATTTATCATGGTCCCGAAAAATGACATCGGATACATCGAAAACAATCTAAAAATACATGTTTATCTTACATGCATTGTAAACTAAATAATAAATATTTATCATTTTCCAACACTGCATGTGTACTAACAAACTATGGATCGTTTTGGTCTGCAATAAAGATGATTGATTGATTGATAAAACAAGAAAACCAAAAAAATGAGTCACGGTCGAAAGTACTAAGCACCATAGTAATTTTATCTCACGAGCGCGGGTTGGCCATGCTTGTAGTTGTGACACATACGAACACATAGACAACGTGAACTCATAGCGCCTACGCTGACGCACACATACAAAACGTGCATGTATAGCTCAACACACAACCATGGATGGCTCACCCGCGCTCGCGAGATAAAAGAACTCTACCTACCCTTTTTTCTTTTCTTTCTTCTCTCGAAGCACATCGTGGTTTTTTAGGGTTCCGTACCCAAAGGGTTAAACGGGACCCTTTTACTAATACTCCGCTGTCCGTCTGTCACCAGGCTGTATCTCATGAACCGCGATAATTAGACAGTTGAAATTTGCACAGAAGATGTACTCATGCTATGGCAACTTAGAAGAAAAGAAATGGAACGCCTAGATTGAGCTGCAATCTATATATTGGTGACAAAATAACGAGCTCTTCAGCTCTAAGTACTGCTTGTCTTCTTTTCCAAGCCAAGGGCTTCGTCGTTTTTACTCATGCTGTTAGATGTCAGTACTGCACACAGTTATGTTTAGGTAATGTACACATTGTAACAACTGTAACAAGTACCACGAACTTGTCTACTATGTATACATTAACCTTTACATTTACTTGTCTATGCCTTAATTTAGATGACGTATTTGCTACCTAAATTTATGGTACTAGGAGTTTTTTCCTGTTTAGTTCGTTATCGTTCCAATTTACACAAAATATTTACATTTTGAGGTAATGTACACAATTATGTGATAACAACATCGAGCTAATTGAGCCTCATCAATAGTTCATGCAAACAGAAAATTGATTAGAGTGCTAGTTAAATACCCCATAGACATGGATAAATATATGTTGTCAGCCTTTCTTACGTTATAAGTTACGAGCAAAATTTTATGGACTTTGAGTGTATATCAGCTTAAATTTGGGAGTAACGGAACGTTTATATTATACGTTGACATCTTTTGACAATTTTCAAAATAAAACTTCAAATATAAAACTGTTACTGACAAATCCATTTAATTTAATTTAAACTAGTTGCGTTTTCATTTAAATGCCACCATATTCGAAATAAAAAACATTGCATTGTAATACGCATAGTTTGAGAATGTAATAGTGAGCCAGGACTCGTAATCCAGGAATACCTAATACCTATGTCATTCAGGACACAGGACAGGAATTGTTGCGTTTTGTACGGTAGCCATTTTGTAAGGGTGGACACGGAAAAGGTAATTAAATTATAATTATTTGTATTTGTGTAATTGATATGTTATAATAATAATATGACTTATTGTGCACCACAAAGTAATAACATAACAAAAAACTTAAACGAAGCAACTAAGTTATAATAGATTAATAGGTAATAAAGTCTAATCAAGTAAATTCTTTCATTTTTGGCATTTATTTTCCTTTCACAATTGCAGGAACCCCTTACACAGATTTCCAAGTCCTCACCTAAAGATTCAAACAGGTTTAGGGCTGGGAAGCTCAGTTGCGGATTTGATTTTGAAGAGCAGTCATCACAGCACAAACAGGAGGGTTATAGAATTCATTTTACTGAAGTATTACCACTACCCAGAAAATATGCTTGCGAGGTATTTATTTATTTTTATTGATTAGATTTGTTGATATCAGAGTGGACTGTGGGACGGAAAAATTAAAGCATAGGTACAGTTTTGACCACAGTCATATTCTCGGAGGGATATGGAGGAGTGCCTACTAAAAAAGAAAAATATACAAGCAAATTGTTATGTGCACTTGAAGGGTTTGAGCAACAACTGGAGTAAAAATATTGCAGCCATAATAACAGCAAAACTATATGTCTGTTTGTACTAATTTGATGTTACAGTGTGTGTATGGTCGCCAGAGTTCCCAATTATGCGCTGTGTTGAGAGACAATCTGCATTTTTCTTTTTGTGTAATTGCAGTGAATCCTCAATTCACTTCGGGGTTGGCAACGCGCTTGTAATTCTTCGGGAGTTGCAAGCGTCAATATCTTATGATGACTGCTTACCGTTAGATAGGTTGCGTATACTTATATGTTGATTTGTTTGTTTCCAGCTCATTAAATAAGGGCATCGGCTGTGAGTACAATTTTGACCTTTTGGCATCGAAAACTCGAGGTCCATGGGGTCCCAGCGCACACAAGTTATTTACTGAAATCGTGAAATGTTTGAAGTAACTGGTGACTGACGAACCTGGTAAATTCCTCATACAACGTATCGGCATTTTTTTATATGTGCGGGCCACCTGATGGTAAGCGAACTCCAAACTCAACGCGCGCGATCATTGCTGCCACATAGCGAGAAAATATAGGTACCATGCCTCAAGGGGCCTGTTGTAGATTCAAGTTAGTTTTGATTTTATTTATGCCATGTATGTTATTTTTAATAGATTGTTTGTTTATAATAATAACACACATAAACAAGGAAATGAAGTTTCACTTGATTTTTTATTTAATATTGATAATATATTATTCTATTTTTAAGGACCTATTCCAATTCTATCCTATTATAATCTCCAATATGGACTAGTGTGGCATATCTTAGAAGTTACGTAGAGAAATAAGTTTCTAAACAGGTACGCAAGTAATTTCATAATCGCGTTTAGAAACTTATTTCTACGTAACTTCTAAGATGTGTCAAACTAATTGAATGAATGTTTTATATGTGTATGTATTACCTACTATGCATGTGTGTGTGCGTGTGTAAATTAGTTTACACGTCACGAGGGATAGATGGCAGCACTATCATCCAGTTTCCTAAAACGGTAGAGTTACCAGTCTATACTTTAGTATATATATTGTAGTCTTTGGATGTACTCGTATTTTTGTTGCCGCTATAACAACAAATGCTAAACAGACATGATTTTTTTGCGTTTTTAAAGATAATGGAAACTTATAGATACGGAACCCTTCGTGCGCGAGTCCGACTCGCACTTGGTCGGTTTATATTTTATTTTTATATGTTACTAGTTTTTTCCCGTGACTTCGTCCGCGTGGAACTCGTTTAATCGCGATAGAATTTAATTGATATTTTTTATAGCAGGCGCTTACCTTGTTATCGCTAACATCCGCTCCCTTAAGGGATGATTTCCGGGATAAAAAGTATCCTACTACCCCTCGGAACTCAAACTATCTCCTTGCCAAATGTCATCTAAATGGGTTCAGTGGTTTAAGCGTGAAGAGGTAACAGACAGACAGACAGACACAATTTCGCTATAATATTAGTATGGATTGTTAATCCCGGCATTAATCAATTTATGTCTATAATTTATCTTACCAGGCCTCGGATATATTTTGGTAATAAACGGAACAGATTACTTGTTGTTTTTCATAAATGAATTCGAATTATTTCGTATAAGTATGTCGTTTGTCCCAACTGCGTCAATTCAGGGCTATTCACGACAGCTGCCCACTCGCCTCACCATTCAATCCCCAGTCTAGCTTGAGCCGTTTCTGTACCAACGAGGTGTAGTCAAAAGTCCGACTTTTACTGGACCTAAAGTGAGTTGTTTATGAATATTATAACTGGCACCGCGGCCATTGAAAACGTGATAATTGTTTTATTTGTTCTTGAAAATGGAATCAAATTACTCTGTGTCACAGATTTGTTGCCAAAGTTATTAAGTTATAAGACATTTGATTTAATCATCGACACGTCAATCTTTAATCCTTAATCAGTAAATTTAATGATCGTCGGCTCGTTATGCTTATATATGCTTGTTTTATACTATAATTGTTTTAAAAATATATAACTTTGTTTACAAAACCTACATGCTTCGTAAAAGCGATTGTGACTTTACAGGACTTCCAAGGCTCGTTTTATTATATGCTTGTTTTATCATGATTGTTTTAAAAAATAACTTGTAGCTAGTGTTGTAGCTTTCAACTAGCTTTGTTTACAAAACCTATATGCTTCCTTTAGTTTCGTAAAAGAAAAACTATTTTCTGTGATATGTTTGTTACAATACACGTTATTTATTCATATTGGCTAAACTTTATTTGTGTCTTTATACCGAACATTGTCTAACTCTCAGTTTCGCAACTTCAGGTCGTTAGGACTCGGCAATGTGCACCAACTTTTCAGTGCCAGTGAACAAATTTGTTACTGCATACAACTTCACAATAGATGCGCTATTCACAGCCTTGGTCTAGCGATACATAATAACTGTGTAGAATTAGTACCTCTAGTAGGTATAAGTTTTTTTTTTAAAGAAAATACAAACGAAGTACAACCTAAGCACAGGGCTACAGTGGTGGTTCAAGCATGCGGCTGTCAAGCGGCGGTCGTGGGTTGGAATCCCAGCTCGTACCAATGAGTTTTTCGGAACTTATGTACGGAATATCATTTGAAATTTACCGTTAGCTTTTCAGTGAAAAAAACTTCGTTAGGAAACCTGCATACATCCGCGAAGAAATTCAAAGTTGTATGTGAAGTTCCCAACCCGCTCTCAGCGTGGGGACTACTGCCCAATCTCTCTCATCTATGAGATGCCTGTGCCCAGCAGTGGGACGTATATAGGCTGATGTTGATGATGAAGGCCACCAGAGCCGCTGCTCGCGATGCCTTATTAAATGAGACTAAACGCAAATGCGTACGTCTGTGTTTTGTTTTGAAAAAACTTATAGTGTACTAGAGATACAGATGTGAGACTAAAGACTGGGTTGCACCAAACCGTCTGTAATCGTAAGCGGTGTTCGTCAAATCTGATTGTATGGAAAGATTTCTGACAAGTTTCTATGGGATGACAGCTGCTGGCGCCATATTTGACGATGGCCGGTCTGTGTTCGGACCATCGCCAACACAGTTAACTGACCATTTGTGCACTTTATGTAGATCGTAATAAGGGTCACGAGTGGTCAGTTAACTGTGTTGGCGTTTGTACCTTGGTGCAACTGGCACTAGCACTGCTTTGAATGATGTTCGTTATGAATACCAGTTTGTGTGTGGCTAGTGGCTACTGTTGAATTTGTGATTTGGTGAAACTTACTTCTGAGATGCAAACGTTTGAGTTTCGAAGGCGCCATTTGGGTTAGTTTTGTTTGACTCGAGCTTGTTACAAATTGTATGGCACTGCATAAAATGCTAAGTTTATGTTGGTGATATTATCGGTCGCGATTTATCTTTGGAAAATGGCATGACTGATATTTAAATAAGCAACTTATTATTATGAAAGTCAAAAACGCTCTGTTTGGAAGGAAGACAACACAATATTAAGTGACATCATTGTTTCAAGTCACGACTTTTCTATATTATCGATTTATCTTTGGAAAATGGCATGACTGATATTTAAAAAAGCAACTTATTATTATGAAAGTCAAAAACGCTCTGTTTGGAAGGAAGACAACACAATATTAAGTGACATCATTGTTTCAAGTCACGACTTTTCTATATTATCGATTTATCTTTGGAAAATGGCATGACTGATATTTAAAAAAGCAACTTATTATTATGAAAGTCAAAAACGCTCTGTTTGGAAGGAAGACAACACAATATTAAGTGACATCATTGTTTCAAGTCACGACTTTTCTATATTATCGATTTATCTTTGGAAAATGGCATGACTGATATTTAAAAAAGCAACTTATTATTATGAAAGTCAAAAACGCTCTGTTTGGAAGGAAGACAACACAACATTAAGTGACATCATTGTTTCAAGTTACGACTTTTCTATATTATCGATTTTTATGTATTAAAAATATTTAAAATAGCAATACCTCTAATAAGTTGAAACGTAGTATTTTCGTGAGCTGTGCTTTTCGGTAATGTAAGACAAATGTATGTTTGCCTACTGGGGGCCGATTTTTGAGTGTCGATTTTTCAGTCGATATCTGTGAAAACATCATAGATTTTTGACAGATCTCGAGTAAAAAGTCGAGTATTCGACACTCAAAAATCGGTCCCCTGTTCTCAATTCTTCACTAAAACTATGCACCGACTTACTTAATAATAGCTAATAGTAACTAGATTGGCTAATGTAAATGTCCCGACGAAGCAGGGAAAGATCTCATGTATTTCAAATATTTTCTTGTTTTCATGTTGTTACATAGATGACAATTGTTACTAGATTAATCTTCTAGATTGGGACGGTTTCTATTCAGAAACCAGTTTAATAAAAATGAGTCTAATCGCGATGGAAATAGGTATATATGATACTCGTAAATATGTAACCGGACGTTACCCATTATTAGAACCAACCGTAGGCGTAACATGTTACAACATTAAGGGTGGAAACGATAGCTGAAATCTGCGAGTCGATTATTAGTTATCGATATTAGATAGGTATCGATGCAATTAGTCGTGTGGAGTGCGTGTTGACACGGTTGGGCGGGCACTTTGATAAGACCCCGTGTTCACTAAGGGCTTTGATTTTTAGTAGTTAGTGGCAGCATGGGGCCTGTCAATAGGCTGGATGAGTTCGATGTAATCGGACGGTGCCTTGAATCCATGTAAGTCTTTTGTTCATTTTTAAATCTGTGCTATTCAGAGTCGAAGTAACATCGTACTGAAAACATTCCCCCCGGTTTCATACCATTATCGTGAATGGAAATCAACAGATTTTTTTTCGCGAACGCAAAAACACAAGCTTCAATTTCTTTTTGTTGAAGATGCCTAATGTCATTTTCCCAGGAAAATGATCTGGAACCAGGGGCATAAGTTTTCGGTACCATATCACTTACACACCGTATTCTACTTTGGAAGTCGAAAAAAATGTCTTTAGAGACTTTCTCACATATTACTCTCAAGTATTCGCTACCTTTAGTTATGGCAATGACTGCAACGACAACAATTTAAATTCAATTACTGTTGAACCTATTTTAAATGCTATTGAGATAGAAGGGGAAAAGCACATTAAGGCAAGGCAGTCTAACTGCAAACGTCCCGCTCTAACACGCTTGAGTTTACAATTAACCATCCCGCTCTCTTCGGAAATAAAAAAAATATTTATAAGGGTCGGCAACGCACATGTGACGCACCTGAGGGTTGCAAGCGTCCATAGGCTGCGGTGACCGCTTACCATCAGGCGGACCGCACGCGTGAATGCCACCGGCGTGGTATAAAAAAATCTGCGCATAATTTTCGTGAATATTTAGTACATTTTGATTGATTTTTGGCATACTGGATCATTTATCAAAAATCTATCCGGTTATTTTGTTAAAACAACAAAAACGCTACCCTTTTTGTAAAAAAAACATATCACTGCCGTTAACAATTACGAAATAATCAGCATGAAAGTTCATTTTAACAATGATATAATTGGGATTTTTTCACAGAGTTACCAAAGCATTTTTTAATACTTTGTTCGGTTATTTTGTTAATTTTTGTTCTTTTTCAATCTACAGTAATGTTTGTGTAGTGAAATTTCTACATTATTTCTTCACACTCTAACCTCAAACTTTAAACTTTAATATTTTCGTCGATTCATGAAGGCCTCTCCTTAATTCCATAATTTAATAAGGTACACCTTCCAATTACTTATCGATATCTTAAGACCCAAGAGACGACATTTATTGTTCTATTAGTAGGTTATGGCATAGGATTGAAAGTATTGGGTCATTGTTTACGTTACCACCAAATATCTGAGGGACTAATAGTACATTACTTACCAAGGGCGATAAAACAAAGAATGTCTCAGATCGCAGGTATTTTACGCCCGAGCCGAAGGCAAGGGCGATAAGTATGCGATCTGAGGCTTTCTTTATTATCGCCCGTGGTAAGTACAAAATTTTATGTCACCCCCTGGCCAGGAAGTGGGTTTTTTCGCGCGCGGAGCGTGCGATAATGGCCACTTTATGGCCAGGTGTGACATAAAGTAATTTTGTTTCCCCTATTGGGGCCCGTTAAAAGAAAAAATCTGCTGAAAATACATTTCAACTGACAAAACATCAGCCAAGCCTATCAATACCCGAATTCCTTCAAATATAATACAACGCTTCATTGGAGGATGTCACTCGTAAATTTGATACCAAAGAGTTGTCACGACTGTCACATTTACTGAATACTTTCAATGTAATCTTTCATTTTTCGCGCACCAGCATATTCGATTTCTTTTTTAAACGCCGTACCGTTTACTTTATGGTATTTTTTCCAGCCGGGAATTGAGGCGTTGTTGTGTAGTTGTTTATGCTAATGCCTATCGTTGTTATGTGAGGAGGTGTGGGGTTTATTATATACAAAATATATATAGAATTTATTTAACAGAATTTGATTAACAGCTTTACAAAAACAAACGCCCTCGAGCAAGTCTTCCGCTAAAACTAACTAAAACTGCTTCAGATCAATATTAATAGAGGTAGGGCACACAAGTAGGGTATACAAGTGTCACCTCACAACAATACGTATGTGTTGTGAGGTGAGCAAGGTTGCCAGAGCTCCCGAGGATGCACTGGGTTGAGAGCGAGGGACCTAAATTTGTCCCTTCTGCTGTTAACGTAGTGAATCCTCAGTTGTTATAAAGGGTCGGCAACGCGCACGTGACTCCTTTAGAGTTGCGAGTGTCTATCTATACGAGTAGGCTGCGATGTCCGCTTACTATCAGGTGGACTGTACGCTTGTTTGCGTTGTATATTAAAATGATCCAAAAAATGTAGCCTTTCCTGTATATCTGAACTCTAAACGTCTGATGATTTGGTCTCTTGGAGTAGGTACGTAAAGTTTGGCTATTTGTGTTTGATTTTTCGTTCATTACTTAACCATAAGTCTAATGACGTGAGTATAATATTTTTTCGTTTATGTCGTCACATAGGGTTTTACAAATCCACGGGTAGTCCATTAGGTCCAATTCATTATTCAATACGGCTAGTACATTTGCATATTAACATTAGTTTGTACAGGTACTACTTATTTGAAGTACTAAAAACTGTGTCTGTGTTAAGGGCAGCCGACATTGAATTACAATTTTATATCTTACCTCATTGTCATACATATTTCACGAATCCAATATACGAAAGCAGATACGTTGACCTTTAAGGAGACCACATTGATTTCTGATCGTGTTTCCAAAGGGCCCGAAGAAATCCGAACGTTTTGTGGTAAGGGCCTCAAGCCACCGTTTTACATGGTTTCTTTTCAAACGTATTGCTGTGCGAATAGCACTGCAATGTTATTTTAATTTATAATCGAGTCATAGTATATTTCTTATTACCTAATGTTATTTTTATTGATCTATTTAGGCATAGGCGTCTTCTTATGGACAGCGGGGACAGAATGGGCAACGCGTCTAAGACTTCACAGTCATACACTTTTGCATTTATTCGCATATATATGCAGAGAACCAAAGTAGCCGACATAGTCTTCCAAATTAGCAAACTGAAGTGGCAATGGGCTGACCACATCTGTCGCAGAACTGACAGCCGCTGGTATAAGCGTGTTGGAGTGGCGACCGCGTCTCGGAAAGCGTAGTGTGGGTCGTCCAACGGCCAGATGGCGGGACGACAGGGCGGGAGGCGACTGGATGCGTAAAGTAGAGAACCGGGCTTTGTGGCGTGCCTTGGGGGAGGCCTACGAGTATGTTCAGCAGTGGATTGCAGTGGGCTGGTGATGATATGCATACCCTCGAGAAAGTTTCCTTCGCCGAAGAAATGATGGTCAATACTTAACTGTAAAAAAAAGAAACGAATTGTACTACTTAGAAAGCGAACCTGCGGCCTCACTTTGGAAGTCGAATCTTAAACCACTAGGCTACCAAAGCGTCTGAAGTCAATCAAGTATTTGTCGCATCTTCACGAGGGGTTTTCCATGTACAAGATCATTGTTTTGTGTACATACTATTGCTCTCCAATCCACTTCGGTTTCAACCTTTTGTCTAGACGTATTATACAAGTTTCCTTTGCAGACTCTGAAATCAAAAAGACTGATAAAAAAACCAAGAAACATTCTACACGAGTAAATAAACGACTAGGATAGGAACTCACAACGTCGAAAGTGTAATAGCTTTCCCGCGAAAGTAAAAATTAGTTTAGCAGTTAACACTGTTGCTCGCCTCACGTTCTGCATTGCCTCGTAATTGCTGGAACTTTCTAATGTTGATCCTTTGCTAAACCGTTAAGTAATGCTGCAGTTTAACCTCTAGTGTTAAATTGAGCAAATTGTACTAGTTTTCACATCAGGACTGGAACACATCGATGCGTATTTTATGCATGTGAGAATATTCGCGTCGACTGCGTTAAATAAAAAGATTTTCATTGTATTAGGAAAGGGAAGTATGTTACCTTATTTACTTACAGTCGGCAGTTAAGGAAATTTACAATGTAGTAATAACTAATACAAAATAGTCCAAGTTAAAAATCGTTAAATGATATTCAAATCTTCAAAGATATAAAGCAACAGAGCGTTAATTTTATTTAAATTTTATGTAAAATACAAATTTTATTTTATAAGATTTCAAGGTCATTTGCATTAGAATTACGATTAACAACGGGATATTTACCATGTGAGAAGGCGAACGATATTGGTGACTGTGACACTGTGCCGAAAAATCGAACCAAGAAGAGGGTACATCGCTATGGTGTGTACCCACACATGTGTAATCTACCCAGATCGCAACTAAAACTCGCAGCGCGTCAGTTAATCCGTGATAATGGCACTTGCAACCAGTGCCAACATAATATCGGAAGCTCAATAACTCGGTAAATGTCCCGTTATAAAAATCGTAATTGAAATTTTATTATAATTTTGTATCAACCCCATTTTTCGGTTTTTGAGTCGTACTTTTATTGACGATTGTGGCCAAATAACCAAAAAAATATGTTTAGCGATTTCTGTAAATTAGCTGTATTTAAGACACAGTGTATTGTCATAATCATAACACGGCAGACTGCTACTTCATCCTTTCTAAAAAAAACTGCGTACCTAATAGGGATGTTGACTCAAAATTTATTATTACTCCATACGAAAGAATATATAAAACTACTAGCTTTTGCCCGCGACTTCGTCTGCGTAGAACTCGGTCCATATCAACTTCTATACCGTATTTCGCCGTCACCAGGTACTGCGGGCCGGGCAATCTCACTAAACATTGCGCACGCCGGCTCAACGCGCCCGCATGAAACACATGACAGAGGATTTAATATATGGATGTAGATCAAAATTAATATGATGCAGGTGCGGAAGAAACTTCATACGCATCAAGTATGGAAACGAACTCCCTCCCCCATCCTCATCTATGAGAGGAGGCCTGTGCCCAGCAGTGGGACGTATATAGGCTGATGATGATGATGATGGAAACGAAAACGCGAGTGTAGCGAGCGCGAAATGTTTCGAAAATTATGATGCACGTGCGGAAGACACTTCATACGCCTCAAGTGTAATAGATAAAAACGCGAGCGTAGCGAGCACGAAATATTTCGAACATTACGATGAAGGTGCGGAAAATACTTGATACGTATTAAGTAGCGTAGATGAAATAATTTCGAACGTTTTGACGCAAGTGCTGAAAAGACTTCATACGCATTAAGTAAAAGATGAAAAAAAGATGAAAACGCGAGCATAGCGAGCGTGAAATGTTTCGAACATTATGATGCAGGTGCTGAAAATTCCATCAAGTAATGTAGCACAAATGTAAATAATTTTTAATCATTTGCAAGCCTGCTTACAGGTTAGATAGACTGTAGTACCATATCCGGTATTTTTAAGTAACAACTTTGAAAGCTATCTTAGCAAATAAATATTTCTAAGTGCCAAAGTATTTCAATTTGTCTTGGTCTCAATTTGTGCCAAAGTACCTAATCCCAACAGACTGTTTTGCTTTATATAAGTTATTTTATGTTGTAGATGGGAAATAGACACATTTTTTCTTTTTTTTTGCTTTTTTCTCTGTAAAGTACTAGTTTTTTTTTTTTCTTTTTGTTTGGTTTTCTCTTCGATCTGGAGTGAAGTGACAGCTACTCCGGTTACCAGGCGCCACTGAAAATCAGCGCCACGACTTAACGCCTAAAGGCTTATCTCATGGCACCAAGCTGAGTGGTGACCATTTTAGCATGTATATTATTACCTGTTTGTGTTTTTCCATTGTATGCATTTTGTATTTTATATGCTAAATAAACATGTTTCTTCTTCTTCTTCTTCTTCTTCTTCTTCAATTTTATTTTATTTTATACGCAATTTATAGTACCTATTAATTGCTCTAAGAGTAATAGACATTCGAACTAAATCTGTCATAATAAAGGTTGACACACACATAGTTAAAGCTCGGCACCAGACCGGCGCGGCCTCACCTCACGTAAATCCAACGCAAGCACGGAACCGCATCGTGCCTCAGCAGCGCCGAGGTGGCCGCGTGGCGGTGCCGCGCTTGCCGCGAGGTGTCCACTGGTTGAGGGCTTTTTACGTTTGAAGTAGGCCGTTTCGCCTGCGTCTGTTCACCATGGCTGGTGGTCCTGTCCCGAGCAGGGGCGATGCCGTTACGTAGTGGATAATGGCTGGAGCACAGCGCTGCATCCGCACTCATCTGGTTTGCCAAAACCTTGACTGTGCGTTGCAGTATGAAGTTTCTAACAAAGAATTGGGGCGGCGCCGGTCTGGTGCCGAGCCTTTATGTGTGCGACAACCTTAATTATTATATTTTATTGAGCCTAAAATGTCCCACTGCTGGGAAAAGGCCTCCCCCCTCTTTTCCATTCCTCGCGGTCTTGTTTATCTGCCCAGTCTCCTTTTCAAAGAGTCCAAATTATCACGCCACCGCCGGCGTGGTCTACCGCGTCTCCGTTTTGAGTCGTGGGGCATCTACTCTGTGGTCTTTTTAGTCCACAGCTCATTCGGCATCCGGTAGACGTGTCCAGCCCAGTCCCACTTTAATTGGGTTGTTTTCCGAGGTACGTCAACTATTTGAGTTTTGGAGCGCAGTGTGGTGTTCCGGATTCGATCCACCAACTTTACACCTAATATGCTGCGCTCCATGGCTCGCTGGCAAACCCCGAGTATGGATTTCTGGGCTTCTGTCAAAGACCAAGTTTGTGCACCGTAGGTGAGAACTGGAAGTATGCTCATGTCCATGAGCCTACGCTTAAGTGAAAGAGGTAGGTCGCCTTTCATTGGGTGATTCATAGACCAATAGCTCTTCCAGGCGTTTACTGTCCTCATATCGACCTCTTTTTCTTGTCTTTGTCGCATTCTTTGTCGACAATCTTAATAGCTCATCATAATCAAGTGGTGGCGAAATTACTCAGTTTATAACTACGGTGGAAAGAATAAATAAATCTTATCTAAATCATGCAAATACCTATTTTATCTTGCCACTTTTAGACTCAAATTAGTGAATTGTGCAAGTGTAGTTCTACATTAGCTTCCTTCAACTTTAACGAATGACATCTGTATACTGACCAAGGGGCTGACACGCTTTGCTAGAGAAAGAGAGTCTTATTGCGATTCCTATAAGAGAAAATAGAAAAGAGTGGCATGTTTTGTCCCTATCACCGACCGAACATTTTTTCATGGTCGGGTTATAGGCAAAACGCAAACTTCCATAAGCAAATACATTGGACATGCAAACCGGCCAAATTGCGTAGTACAAATTATGTATGAAAATTAGCAAGTATGAGAAAGACATAGCACCGGTCGCTCGTTGGCGCATCTATAACTAAAGAGTTTATTTTATATCTATGATCTGTATATTGACATTTGACACACGTCTCTGATATGTCAAACGTCAAATAATATCGTAACATTTACAAATGTCTAGACTCACCTCACCATACGTCCCAATTGTATCTTGAACCTGAGATTCGTGAAAACTGTGAGCATGTTCGGAGGTCAGGCTTTCACTGGTTCTGCAGAGACGAATTTTCGTGGGCATTGTAAATACCTAACATGGATCCGGTTCATAGATTGGAAGTTGAATCTAATTTATCAGTTTAAGTGATTATTTCCAGGTTAAAAAGTATCCTATGTCCTTCCCCGGGTCTCAAACTATCTCCATACCAAATTTCATCTAAATCTGTTCAGCGGTTTAAGCGTGAAGAGGTAACAGACAGACAGACAGACAGACAGACAGACAGACAGACAGACAGACAGACAGACACACTTTCGCATTTATAATATTAGTATGGATGCCAAATAGTGAAAATCCTATTCAAATATCTCAAAAAATAACGAAACTACAACCGTTAGAATGTTTTTAGTTTGAGAGAAAAAGCGCTACAGATCAGTGACGTCACTGACCTGGAGCGCCAATAGTAAATGACGATCGTTCAATACACAGGTGCGTTTTGCGGAAAAGGTACAGAAAATGCCCCCTCCTAAAACTTTGAAGACTTATAATTATGTAATTATTTATTCTTTTGAATTACTTTTTTCGCTATTTGATTGAGAATTTGATCCTTTTTCGAGAAAATTCGGATTCATTGATTTTCTTATTTGGTGTCAACATCCCTATTGTGAACAGTTCGTTGGTAGGTACTATAAATACGAGTACCTTTCATCTAGGTGAGATCTGTGGAACAACGGTATGACATGATTTTTGCATACATTTAGTTTATGGCCGGGAGCGTGACACGGGTTTTACCATAAATAGTGAATATTCATGTTCCCAGAGGAATTTGAAAAATACCCTTGCTACGCGGGCATGAAAGCTAATAGCTAAATCCAATAAACAGAATTGAACCTTTTTGGGAATGCATGCTGTGCATTAAGGGTAGTAAGAAGGGGATCAAGAATCCCGACGCCGAAGTTTGTAATCCTATCATCAAATTTGCGAGGAAATAAATAAATACAAACAACGGCCTTTTAGTCACAACTTACTTTAACTTAGAGAATACTATTATACTATTCTGTGCTTAGAGACAACATCTTTCGTGGCTGTGTAAGCCAATGCGGGAGCGGCATACAACAGGCAGTATAAATGTATAAGTAATACTCGGTAGTAATAAATTCAACAGATTATCAACTTTTTCAGTGGAGACATTCAGTACCTACTTCCACAGACAGTTATAAACTGACAAAAAACGGTTGTAAAAACTCGAAAGGCAAAAGCAGGTACAGCAAGATTAATATCGATTTTCAAAATATTAAGTGTTACTGTTTACAAATGCTTTGAAGATATAAAAAAAACATGTTTCAATTAAAACCTCCTAATCGCGAAGCGTCTGGTTGACACAACTGGTGACCGAAGAGCTGGCGACTTCCTCGCACACCGTATCAGCATTGCGATACAGCGAGGAAATGCCGCCAGCATCCTCGGTACCTCAAGGGCCTGTTATCTTTAATTTTATCTAAGTTATTGTTGTATTGTATAAAGGAAATCGCCACAGAGGTAGACCACGCACGAGGTGGGAGGACGACATAACTAAAACAGCTGGAACTTAGTATTAAGAATCTTATATATTTTAATGGTAGAATTTTTTTTATAAAAACATAGGTTTAAGTAAACATGTAACTTTTTTACAAGAAATAAAGGCTTCTTTATTTTTATTTTTTATTTTATTATTGTTGTATTATTTAAACCTCCTTATTTTGAAATGTTATACTTAAGAGTATTTTAAAACGAAACCTACCTATCACGCACTCTATTGTTTGGGAATACTACAGACTCATTATTCCGTCGAGATTAATTTAAACTATTTTAGTCCATTGCCTTCCAGTGTGCCTTTAATTACTACTTTTTTGCCACTGTGATGGAAAAAATATTTCAAACTTTGTGTCTTTTATCTGATAAGTGTTACAAATCACCATATTAGAAAATATCTTCAACCTCTGTCACTACTTTGGGAATAAATGTCCATTTGCACCGAATTTTTGTGTCATACAAATCTGTGTGAAAAAATTCGACCTCGAACTGAACGAAACGGAATTTCCGGTAGACAGGAAAGTGCCAAGCACACGGAATATTATGTACCTCGGCACATTCCAGTTTACTTGCAAGTAAAAGGAAAATTACGTTACTCCTGTATGAGACTAGCAAGGGACCGGGATGTGTGGGGTACTAGAAGAGAGGCATATGCTCAGCAGTGGGCGTTTCCAGGCTGATGATGATGATGATGATGAAAAGGAAACTTGCAGAGTAGTTACATTACTTTTCAAAAGAGCTTATTAACTGTCATTTTCTCCTACTACAATTTATTTATTTAACCCTATTGAGCGAGTGATAAGTTACCGATTACCCTACTGGATGGGACCCTACTGGAACCGTCTTTTGTTTTCTTCAAAAGAAATTTGAATAACCATGATTAGAAATTTATCTCTAGCAGGATATAAAATGCCAAGCCAAACAGATTATGATTATTGATTTCCTAAAAGTATTCTTCTTTAAAAAAAAACAAGACACTGAAACCACAAAATTGCAAGTTAAATAATGCATTTTGTAAGCGCTGAATGCAATAAAATTCTGGTCCGCAACTTTCTGCTGTTTGAATTGTTTCCCGTGTCCAGCAAATGAACATTACGAAACCAATTTCAATGTACGCTTCATTGGTTGGAAATTGTTTCAAAGTAAATAAGATTGCATTTTGAAATACTACAATATTTAGAAGGGCCTGTGTTTGTTTTCGATGTGAACTGAATGAGATTTGTAATTCGAATAGGAAAATATAGATTTTGGGGCCTTGTTTATAATTGAAGACGAAGAAAAGAGCATATTTAGCGAGGATAACCTGGAAACGGAAATGATGGAAATATTTTAATAATTAAGTATTTGAAGCAGTAGACGTTTTTGAAATTAAGAGAGATTTCGATATCGTTTTTCCCATCTTATAAATGAATTATAACCTTCGATAAATCTTTAAAGAACATTCAAATCCTCGCCTAGTTATATGAATAAATTAGTAGTACTTTTAACCCGCATTTAGGTTTCGTCCCGTACCTTTATTGTTATTCATAATAAATTATGTAACACGATACTTTTAGACAGGTAAAATTTGTCGTAGCTCTCATTCCTAAAACATAATAAAACAAGCCTTTGATACTGAACATTATTCTGTTCCTTTCTTTAATACGACGAATATAAAGGACAATGAACTTTGTTAAATTCTAAGATTACGGTACTTAGTTCAATATTCGATCATGGAAATGTCTGCTTCGCTTGTGGTTACCTGCAGTCAATCCAAATGCATCACTGCCTAAGTGCACCGCAATCAAATCATCCGACTGCTCTGAAAATTGGTTTGTGCGACAAACACATTCAAGGACGTAAAATGTTCCAATTTCCATTTCATAACATGAGGGCTTAGGAAAATATTGATAACCCTTTGACTTTGATAGGTACATGTGATTCATTCATCTACGAGTGATTTCCGCTATAAGGGGGAAATATGCTGCTACCCGCTACTACCTAGCACATGTAGCCAATATATTAGCCTCGAATGGGCCATCAGTTTTAAACAGATGTATACTATGATTATTGTAATTCAAAGCAAAAATAAGGTTTTTACATATCATGGATATGTAAAAAGAAAGAAGAAATAAAATATTTCAAAATGATAAATTCACCGGAAAATGGTAGCTTTTGTCAAATTTATCGCAGCTTTTTACTGCATCGAGCATTTAAGCAGATTATACCGTCTAAAATCCTATACTCAGTTTCGAAATTTGGAATTTTATTGTTTGTCACTTTTGGACTCTAATTCAATAGAGTCGTAAACCTTATTATAATGTATTTAAGGTTCACATTTGTTCATTCCAGAATGGTCCGAGCAAGCTCCGTTCTGGCAAGCTGTGCGCTGATCGCCCTCCTCCTCGCGGTGCCTGCGGCATCTTACCCCAGGTAGTGGTACTTAGTCCTTCATTTTATGTGAACATGTGTATGTACAGTCAACCAATTTGATTTCTGGGCCACTTCGTACCTTCGCAGTTAGAATCAATACGAAAGCCGCTATAAATCTCATATTAATGACACTATGACAAGTTACGAAGTGTCCCAGAAATCACCAAATCATTCATCATCATCAATCAAACATCAATCAAATCATTCTTTTCACGGCACCAAACTGTAAGTCGACGAATATATTCTGAAAAACATCTACGTATACTTCGTTCCAGATTAGAAGACGAAAAGTATTTGAAGCGGGATTTTACAACATCTTGTGTTGCTAAAATAGCCTTCATAAAGCTAAAATCGAAGTGCAGCACGTAAATTCTTGTAGCTCGACTTTTATTGTATTATATAAACAAAAAATTGTTTTAAAACTCTACTTGAAGATAACAATTAAATAATGGATGTTGGTAATGGTTGGTTTTAAGTACTTTTCGTCATCTAATCTGGAAAGAACTATACACACGATTACATTACTGCTTAGCTGTTTTTCGCTTCTATAGTAGGTAAGTAAAGCCCGGTAAAGCAGTATTCTCCAATTAAGTAGATACATTTTTACATGACCACTGCAGTGTGAATAATAAGTTATAGTCCATAGGTTTATTAACTGCTTCATGTCTTTTATAGTCAAAACAATTACTACCGCAACGATGGCCCCTACGACCCTGAGGAGATCATGGACATGCTGAACCGTCTGGGGAACCTCATCCAGATCGAACGGAAAATGGAGAAGTAAGTCTCATTGGACATCCTCTCTATTCTCTATCTTCTCTAAACTTTATTAAGGCGAGAAGTACGGCAAGCCATTCTCCATACCAGCATTGTGGACGTTTTATTCGTCGATTTTGGCACTCCCGAATTTATTTTAAATAAACCTACAGGACATGGCCAACAGAAAAATAAGCATACTGAAGAAAAACAAGCTTGCATCAAGCTTGTATGGAGAGAGCTTGCCCCTTGCCCTACCCCTCGTCTTCAACCGGATTCACATTTTGTCTGACGTGACTTATCGTGACGCATCAGGGGGGCGATTTTTGAGTGTCGAACGCTCGACTTTTCACTCAAGACCTGTCAAAAAGCTATGATGTTTTGACAGATGCCGAGTGAAAAGTCGAGCGTTCGACACTCATAAATCGGCCCCCAGGTCGATATCGGTTTTATGGATTTAGCATCCTTAGATTCACATTCATATACTTATAAGGTTTTGCATGACTTACTCGTCATGTCTTTCATTGTAATTGCATCAAAATTTATTTATCTTTGAATATGTACAACATTTTGGAAATAATTGATATTTACTATTTTATGAAAGATTACTTAAATCCAGTAAAAGTACATTGATATTTATAAACCTTTCAGTTGGATGGTTCTTTGTCTTATTCCATCCACAATTCAACTAAAAAAAAAAACAATAATACCAAACAGATACCCCCTCTGACCATCAGGTAAATCGCAATGTAGATATCTACATAATTACTCATGTCCGTGTGTGTCATAGCAAGAATACTGTTTACTTATAAATTATTTAGAGATAACTTTGAAGAATTGGGAGAATATAATATATTATGGCAAATCAATAGAACAAAACAAAACTATGAGGGAAACTTGATTCAAGTAATCTTTACTTATATTTTTCATGTTTTGAACTGTTTTAATCTGTCCACAGCTTTAAAGACGACATTCCTAGGTACGTCTTGTAGCGGCATGAAGTACCTCTATATGAATTTTGTATTATGGATATTAAGAGGAGGGGTAGGGCAAGCTCTCTCCATACAAACTTTGTGCAGGATTTACTTCGTTTGTGTTTGCACTAAAGTTACGATTTTTGGTCAGTATGCTTATTTTTCTGATAGCTATTTCGTGATGTATTTTTTTTTATTGTTTTTTTTTTATTTTTAAATTTTTTATTGTTTTGATATATTTGAAAATTTTCACATCACTATCTTCGCATATCAAATATTTACAACCAAAAAAATATTATATTCGTTAGTGCCAAAACCTACGAATAAAACGTGCACAGAGTTTGTATGGAGAATGCCTTGCCCACCCCTGCGCCTTTAGTGCATGATTTTAAGTAACGCATTAGTTATTTTACCACGCTTTTATTTTATTTTGTAAGGCTGTATGATTGCGGACTTAAAAATAAAAGAAATGGAATAGAAATATTAAAATGCATTAAAAAACTGGCGGTAATGACCAGCATTACATCGATATACCGATTCATTTATATTATGTACTTTTGTCCCAGACTAATGGTAAATATTTTGATTAGGAAATAAAACATGTCGTAGAAATCGTAGAATATATACATTACCTCATATATACAGGATGGAAAAAACGTAGATATGGGCCCTGGATAATAAAACTGCATTTGCATTATTTGACACCTATTATTTCCATAGAAATGACAAGACAGAAATGACAGGTGTCAAATAATGCAAATAGGAATGCAAATAGTATAATCCATGGAGGAGGGAGAGTGGAGGGGCGCGCCTTTGTGGTTGACACGCACTATAATCATTACTTAACATGCTGAGTAGGGACCTCCTTTAGCGTTGTTCCATGTATAATTTTCTTATGTATCTTCTTCTTGTTTTACTATTTATATTTTCGATATTTTGAACTGTTTTTATCTGTCCACAGCTTTAAAGACGACATTACTAGGTACGTCTTGAAGCGGCATGAAATGTATGAATGTTGTATTATGGATAGTGCATGATTGTATAATTATAGCCATAGAACGCCATTAGTTATTTTACAACGCTTCAATTTTATTAAGCATTGCTGCATGCTAGGGAACTGCTAAATAAAATAAATTAAGAAAATGCAATCGACAATGAAGTCTAGTACTAATTTTAGAAGCGTGCATGCATAAAAAACGTTTGGATTGTGCTTAGCTCTTTCATGAATTTTGCTTACCGTCGCATACATCTTATAATTTATTCAGAACTGGGGCCGATTTTTGAGTGTCGAACGCTCGACTTTTCACTCTACATCTGTCAAAACATCATAGTTTTTTGACAGATCTCGAGTGAAAATTCGAGCGTTCGACACTCAAAAATCGGCCCCCTGATCAATGACCGGTCATAAACACTTGAAAGTACAAAAGTCGTCTCTCCTGTAGCCAATAGTTAACGGCTTATACTTTGCATGTAGGTATGTTATGCTTTTATCACATGGATTTATAGAAACGGAGACACTGTTACTAGTCCAATCCAAATTTAAGCTCTATAGCCCTTAAATTTTGATATGTCCACAGGAAAAACGCGAACCTAAATCTGCTTATGAAATCAGTTTTATAATAAATGTATATTTTGGCCAGTAAAATGGTGACCATTTTAATTGATATAATAATTAGGAAAATAAATAGACCATGGGGCCGAATTTTGAGTGTCGAACGCTCGACTTTTCACCTGAAATCAGCCAAAAAACTATGATGTTTTGACAGACGTCGAGTGAAAAGTCGAGCGTCCGACACTCAAAAATCGGCCCCCATGTCGTAGATTACAATACAATTATGTAATGTTGTCCTACTTTTTAACCTGTTTTAATTTATACATAAACAGGTATTTTTTTAATCCGAAAACTTTGTGCAAAATGTTTTAAAAACTCAATTGCGGTATTTGTGTTTCCCTGTACGTCGGTTTACTCTTGGTTTCGTGAACTATGTTGAAATATTTAACATTGCAAATGTCGCTGCCAGAAGTTGTATATGCAAATACGGGCTGGAAATAATTTTAACAAAGCTTTCGCTGATACTTTATTTAGATTTTTCTGTACAACTTTGAAATGGTTTGTGGAGTAAAATATTTTTTTTACAACAGCGCATTTTTTGACAAATTCTTAGTCTTATGTCATAATCATAATCTCATATTTTATACAGTGCGTTACCGGTAAGCGGGCATTTTTATTGAAAGTGATACTAATATGTTCCATTAGCAATTATTTCCATGTGTTAGCACATCATAATTATGTGAATTAACTGCAAAGTTAAGTTTCCTGATTCCCCGCCTTCAATGTACTAAGTGCACTGTTTAAGAATTTTAAGATAACGTCATAGTAAACAGAACATTAAGGGATGCCTATTGTACTGAGTTTTCAATTTACATTGCTGTATATTGCTAACAACTTACATTTAGAAATTAAGTGAAGTCGGAATTTTGGTTGAATAATAAAAATATGCCGCATGGTTAGTTTAAGAAACTGCGTTTAAACCCCAACTTGAAGAAATCATATTTACACACCTTGAACAAGTTGGATTAAAACAGGACCTTTCTAGAAAGATTGAAGATTCTGAATTTTTATGGTTATACCTATTGTCTCAGTGCTGCCACCTAGAACACAACATTTCTTAACTTCTGACCTTTTACAACCTTTAATTTAAGGCGACTTCCTGATTTTTCGGTGCGGAGTGACAGAGCTGTCAGTCGACTCGGTACCATTTCTTACTGCGCCCCTACATTTAAATGAGTGTTTCCTGATTGGCGCGGGATGCGCGGTAGCGAGACGATGCGAAGGCGGTACTGGTCCACTTCTGCGCATGATATTTACTACTGCGCAAATTTAATACTGACAGTATTCCGTCAAGTGGGAATCTTTGCGACGTCAGTAAGTTTATGTCAAAGAAGAAAATGTCACATATCGATCCCGCCCCGCCAAGTCAGGAAGTCGCCTAACTTGCATAGTTCGTATGTACGTACGTACCAATTCTTCAAAATTTGCAATCTTTTTTTCAGCCACTTGCCGGTACCCGTTTGAGCTGAAATTAGGCATACTCTCGATAACCATGCATTATTATGGCACCATCGAGCTGATCTGATGATGGGAGACGAATTTGGCCATGGCAACTCCTAAACTACACAAGATAATCCCGTCTGGGCTCATTGGAACCGTCTTCACGAGTAGTTTATGACTATGAAAAAGAGCACAGTCACCAATAAAATCTTGTACTAAAAACTTATTTATTTTTCAGTGAGAAACGCGCCATAGACCTCGGCCTCAGCCGCGGCTACTCCGGCGCAATGCAGGCCAAGCACCTCCTCGGCCTCGCGGCGGCTAACTACGAGGGAGGCCCCGGCAGGAGGCGGCGAGACGCCCACTAGAGGCCTACACCGCTGCTGACAGACCTCTTGTGACGCTCGTCTGTATTGTTCATCAGTTTGTATTACGTAGCCGCGATTAGAATGGGATTTTAAGTAACAGCTTTTCCATAATATTTCGTCAAAGTGTATATGAATTAACAGCTATCCAATTCCGTAAGTAATCGCGATCTTATTTAATAATATAGTTTTGTATTTTTTGTTGAATTAGAATATCTGATTTATATTGTTTTCTAAACTGTTACAATTTATTTAGTGGCCTTGTTTTGATAACTGTTAATTATGTTTTTATGTTCGACTTCTGTATCCATATTATAACTTAATTGTTTATACTTTTTGCTCATAAAAAAATGTTGATTCAAGATTACAATTTAAATTGTTTCAATAATTACTTTGTTACTGACTGTAATTGCTACATTGCATTGTATTCACTATACCTAGTGTATTACAAATTGTACTTAATACTTAATTTTGTTTATGGGTGTTATAATAATGGTACCAAATGTCATGTTACCACATGTTATGACATCCTTAAGGTCAGGCATTTTGTTTACTATCCTGTATGTTTGTAATTGTAAGTCACAAGAGGTCCTACTAAATCCAAAATCGAAATTCCTATATCTATAAAACAGTAAATTATATAATCTAGAACTCTCCATAACTTTTTCACTGTAAAATGGCTGGTGAAATATAAAATTGATCTTTGTAGATAACACTACCTTTAGTATTGCTGAAATCCTATGTCTATACTTAATGTGAAAATATGATGCAATAAATGCACAAAGCTTTGTATGTCTGTAGACATTAACCGAACGTACAGAGATTTTATCCTGTCATTTTACCTTGAATATAATTATTCCAACCCTTTTTAACCTATCAAACGTAGGTAATCGTCCACTGATGTAGATAAAGAATAAAAACGTTTAATTGGTTGATGTTGAACATGTAAAAACAAAATAAAGTTTTATTCAGTAGGTACCTAAAGAGCCCAGTAGTATTTGGTAAATAATTTTACATTCCGTTCAGAATCCTTTAACTTCAGTATTGCAATAATTCTAGTCATTACGAGTGGTAAGAATTAATGTTACATCTCATCCACATAATTGGTCTTTAACATTTATAAAAGACGATTTAATCAGCATCCATTGAATTTCGGAACTTGCGTTCATGGCTTGTGAGGCCAATACGATACGAGAGCGGCAGCTACGTCCGCACATATGACAGACACAAATGTCATATAATTATGTGACCATTATGTGATGCTGTAGGAGGCACAGAGGTCCAATTTTTGAGTGTCGAGTGTCGAGATCTGTCAAAAAACTATGTTTTGACGGATCTCGAGTGAAAAGTCGAGCGTTCGACACTCAAAAATCGGCCCCAGGGGACCGATTTTTGAGTGCCGAACGCTCGATTTTTCACTCGACATCTGTCAAAACGTCATAGTTTTTTGACGGATCTCGAGTGAAAATTCGAGCGTTCGACTCTCAAAAATCGGCCCCCAGATCTCGTTTACGTCTATATAATTACAAATTAGTGTTATAACTATAAGTTTACCTGACCCCCACATAACCATGTAATTTGTAATTTATATTCTGAATGTACGTGGCAAATTAACTATTAAATAGTTAGATAGATGAGTAACATAAGTGATGAAATACCTCCTGTCTAGAGTTTATTGTTAAAAATAAAGAGATATTCATATTAACGTTGCTGTGTTTGCATTATTCTTTGACAAAATTATACGCATTAAAATATTAAGCTATATAACAATATCTTTGAAGAATTCAACGGTGTTTTCTTTTCTACCCTTAAGAAGCATAAAATTGTAGAATTTTCTTCAGCGGAGTTTGGTTCAGCAAAGGTTAAAAATAGATGAAAAATGCGAGACAAGCAAGGGACATTATAAGTCTTACACATTATTTATTTTTCGAGGATTTGTGACAGCCTACGCCTATGCTAGTTTGACGTTTCGGGTATTGGGACCGTGCACGACGACAGCGCCACGGACAGGTGGCCATTATGGACATTATGTCATAGCTGTCAAGCGAGAAGTAAGTAAATATTGTGAAAAAAATTAATGAAATCTTGTGTTATTTTACTATATTGGACGATGTTAGTCAGTAACATTATTGCCAATAACATTAAAATTGTTGTTCTCAGTTGTTGTTGTCAGGTTAGGTGACTTACTTTTTTTTCTTACGGCATTTATCCACTTATTTCTTTGGTCTCGTTTTCACCACGGTCTTGAAAATTGGTAAAATTTACAGTCGCTATTCTGTGGTGTTTTTACAATTCACAATAACACATTTTACTAGGGCCATATTAAATTTATCTCAAAAACGATTAGAAAATGTTTACTGCAATATGGATTTGAAAGCTCAAGTCACCGACAAAATGCAAATTTTAGCCGTAGCGAGCGCTGTGATCGTTTAGGCTACCCCCTCCACCCGCTTTGCACCCTGCCAATAGCAAATATTGACACATCAAAACAGGTAACAGTATACAAAATATAAAAACCCAAAGTACAGTCACAATAAAATCATGTTCATCTGTTAAAGTGAAATCCTACTAATAATAAATGTGAAATTATGATGTTAGGATGTTTGTTACTTAATCACGCAAAATGGCCATTTTACGAAAAGTTGCACACTCGATTTTTTTTTGATTTGGATAAAATCGGATTTTTACTACTCAGAATCGAAAGCACTTTCGAATGATATATATTAGGTATAGGGGAAAAAAGTGTCCCAAAGTTTTTTTATTCCATTCCGTTACCGATTTCATAAAGTTTGTAATGTTTGTATGGTGGTATAACGGAATGGAAAAACTGGAAATTGTATGAAAAATTTGGGACACTTTTTTTCTACTCTGAATCGAAAGCACTTTCGAACCTAATAAGGTTCGAAAGTGCTTTCGATTCAGAGTAGAAAAAGCCCGATTTTATCCAAACTAAAAAAAAGGTGAGTGTACAACTTTTCGAAAAATGGCCCAAAACGGCTGAACGAATTATGATAAAACTTAGTATATAACGAGTTTATAGGCTGGATCAACATATAGATACTTATGATTTATCCCTCAAATCATCCCCCGAATTAAATAGAGAGTGGAAGTTTACGCGGACGAAGTTGTACGCAAAAGTTAGTATTGTACATGAAGAAATAAACGAATAACTATAACCTAAGTTCAAATAGGTTTTCATTTTGGGACAATCATTAGAAAATGATACTTACCAACAACAATGTTGTATTTCCTCAGAAAATATATTAACAATTCCATATTGTACTAATTTTGCAATTTGAAATTAAGTAAGTTGTGGTGAATAATATAATTATTTTATTTGTAAATAAACTTTATATAAAGGATATAATTCTTGATTTTTGAACAATTTGGATTGTCACCACTGATTTAAGAAGTATTTTTGCCTGGCAATGTGTAATACATAAACTACGGAATTTTACGGAATCGACATTTTTAGCTCTTATCGTGGCAAGTACCTACCTAATTATTGAAAAAAATAAAAAAGGTATGATTTTCCTATTGTCTTTGTCATTACAACACCAACAACAACAACAACACAACAACTTTCATAATACTGAACAAGAACATAATGTCTTGACCACTTTTTTTCTATTCATATTAATAAAAGCGTCATCTAGACATCAGCATTGACACCACTACAGCACCAGACGTCACGAGAAGCTTAACATTTAGTAAACTAATTTGGCTATTTTCATAATAATAACTCAGTAGCGAATAATACATTAAAACCATCTACAAAAACCTCATAATTATTGCACGAGCGCTTTCTCTTATTTTATAAAGACTAGGTTTCGTGATACAGTGACATCTATGGTAGTCTCTTTACACTCTGTTCAAAATTACTGCGCTTCGAAGATTGCTCTTCAATCTCTACATCGTTGTTCTAAATGCCACATACGTCCACTAGATGTCGCTCTAATGAACGATGAGGTACGGTACTTATTAATTATAAATAATATAAAATGTATTAAAATATTATACTGTTTATTTCAGACTTAAATAATTACACTTTACACCTTAACTGCTAATCTTAAATATAATATATATAATATATTTTTTAACAAACATTTGTGTGATAATAGGGCCTGTAAACTGTGTAATTTAAATTAGTTTTAATATTAAGCACTTAAGTTATCGTATGTTAAGAATATTTTTCCTACATTTAAATCTGAATCCATACATTTTACAATGAGAAGTAGGTACTTACTTTAATTTAAAAAAAATAGGTTTATTCAAAATAGAAGTATTATTATTACTTACCTTATCAATGTGTTCCTAAATTTCCAACCTGATGCCAACATCCCGTATGGTCTAGTGGCTAGGATACCTGGCTTTCACCCAGGAGGCTCGGGTTCGATTCCCGGTACGGGAAACTTTTTTGTGTTTTTTATTACTAATATTGCACTGTGATTGTTTCGCTTATACAGGATTGATTTTCTTTTTGGGTCAGTGAGGGAGGGCAGCTACCAGATCCCGTGCAGCTACGCGAAAATGGTCTTAGAAGACCTTCCCTCGATTTCTTTTCGAAAGTTCTGTAAACGCCAATTTTCATTAATTTAAAATCGAGTGAAGGTCTTCTAAGACCATTTTCGCGTAGCTACTCCGGATCTAACACTGACCCAAAAAGAAAACCATCCTGTATATGGTCGATTAAGTGAACACACCGTTTTCAGCAGGCACATAGGTACGGTCACGGACTTTAATGTTGAGGCATTTAGAGCTCACTTTATGCTGGACCCACCATTGGTTAGCTATGAAACGTCTAGCATAAAATGACTTTATGTCACACCTAGCCATAAAGTGGCCATTATCGCACGCTCCGCGCGCGAAAAAACCCACTTCCTGGCCAGGGGGTGACATAAAATTTTGTACTTACCACGGGCGATAATAAAGAAAGCCTCAGATCGCATATTTATCGCCCTTGCCTTCGGCTCGGGCGTAAAATACCTGCGATCTAAGACATTCTTTGTTTTATCGCCCTTGGTAAGTAATGTACTATTAAATGGTTCATCAATTAAAACCCGAGAGTGTTCTTACAAATGAACACAATCAAAAAAGTATTGTCCAATAAATTTTATTTCAAATTTTTATTTGCCAGCTGTAATTTTATAATGGCAGCAGCTTTTTCTCTCAATGACTCTTTCAACTTCTCCAGACGTTCGAGTTCCTCTTCAATAAAATTGGCCAGAATCTGCTGCTTGTACAACATTACGGATGGGGATTCCACTGGCTTTGGTTTACATATTGGGTTCAGCTTTGCCTCTGAGTCTCTCTTCGTTATGAATGAGATCTGAGCAAAATCTGACATAGTCTCGTATTGAAACTTGGCAGTTCTGCATGATATCCGCACCGTATACCGTTTTCCAGGGCACGGCAGTTTCAAAAGAGTTGATTTCATACGCCAAGTGACCGTTTCTGTCTCAGAAATTAGAACTTGCGGCTCTATGCCTTGAAACCTATATTCGATCAAGTAATACATTTCCATTTCCGACACTAGCTTGCTTCGATAAGGGGTCCACTCTAATAAAACCTCCGTTGGACTAATTTTACGTACATTCAAGTCTTTGGGAGCAGCGAGTTTCGTTTCTCTCAAAAGATCGACGTTCTCAGTCCGATTGGCACACCCAAGAATATTGCAAATTTGAATATGTATAGTTACGCTTGGTTCTTTGGTTTCAGCGTTTTCGAAAATACTGATGTTACGGTTTGTACAATGGTTATAGGGCCCAGGCACCAAGCTGCCAACACACGGCGGAGAGATTAATGTCCCATCCTTGCGATGGTACGAAAGCGAGTAGTTACCAGGATAAGTGACCGCAGCCCACATACAGTTCAAAATTTCGAAATCACTTGACGAGAAGTGAAATACCGTGTGCTTTACATCTGGATATAATTCAACCTGAATCCACGCGTAATCAACACCACAAGTATTACTGCACTTAAATAAACCAATCATTCCGTTTGCAGGATTTTCTATTACTGCGCCTATCGTCGTTGCATTAATGATATTAGTATATACTTCCTTGTCCTTATAAAAGCTGAGTTCATTTGAGTCACTGGAACAAAAAATATGAATAGGTCCCTTGGGCACGTAGTGTTTATGGTCAATGCGATAAAAAGATTCGGTTACTGCAATTTTGGGCTTGGTACATGCGGCAGAGACTCTAATAGCCACCACGGTGATGAGAATTGTAACAAACTCCACTGAGGCACACGCACACATCTTCAAATGACCAAAATCAGGAACTAGCCGTCTTTCCTGTTGGAAATAAAATGTTGAAAATAAATAGCTGACGGTTTAGGTACACATAAATTATTCTGATCACAACTTATACAAATATTAAGTCACAAAAGAAACATACCGACGTCTAGCGACGTTCACACAGAAGACTAGAAACTGAGTCACACATGAGACCTATAAAAAATGTTCACGATCAAGAAGTCGGGGCGCGGGACTGGACACTATAACTACAGGACACTGAACAAGTGAACATCTACCGTTTGTTGTTTAATTATCTATGTTTCCCTTATTACTCACCTAGGTATTTGTAATGTAGGGAGCAATTTAAATTAATTTTCCTCATAATAAGGAAACATAGGTGAACCTCGCAAGTACTCTTTCTTAGGCGACTTCATGATTTGTCGGTGCGGAGGCGGTACGATATGAGAAAACTGTCAAATGTCAGTCAACTCAGTACTACTTTTTACTGCGCCCCTACATTTAAATGAGTGCTTCCTGACTGGCGCGGGATGCGCGGAAGCGGGACGATGCGAAGGCAGTACTGGGCCGCTTCTGCGCATGATATTACTACTGCGCAAATGTAATACTGACAGTATTCCGTCAAGTGGGAATCTTTGCGACGTCAGTAAGTTTACGTCAAAGAAGAAAATGTCACATATCGACCCCGCCCCGCCAAGTCAGGAAGTCGCCTTAGGGTATAATATAGGGTATAGTATAGGGTATTTGGGTGTCCCATTGCTGGCTAAAGCGAAGGCGGTTGTTGACCATTTGGGCTTTAGTACTTAAGTACCGACCAATAATAAATCACAATCTATACCAGGGGTAATTATGTACCCCCCCATGGGATCACCTTGCCGTGGTGGGGGGGCTTACGGGTTGGTGATACTACCAAAATTGAGGTCGAAACACCTAGACCACACCCCATGTTGGGAGATACTAAAGTGCCAATAACATCTAGGCCACCCTTCCCAAACTAAGATCCCGTCTTTCCTATCTTTCTTCTTCTTCCATATAGAGTAAATATTGTGGTGGGGAGGCTTGCATGCCCCTGTGATCCCCGGCACAAGATGAGGACGCCCGGTTGCGTGAAGGGCGAAGAGCTCTCTCCATGTCCCTCTGATTAGCAGAAGGCGTAGGAGATGAGCATCGACCAAAGGTCGAGGAGTCGTAGTTCTAACCAAACTACCAATAGGGGAGCATACGCCAGCTCCCCTTGAATCCCGGAACCGCAGCACTCTCCCAGCGACCCCCATCAATGGCGGTATGGGGTACGGGAGGTGCCAGCTTTTTGCGCGCGGACTGGAGGGCTTGCCTTTATTGGCCGGCCCGCGGGAAGGAAAACCCTCTAAAACCCGACAGCGAAGTCGTTAAAACCTGTAGACAACGGGCGACCTCTACAGTATGTAGCCACATCTCCGGAATGGGCGTCACCCGGGGGTGTTACTCCATCGACCTTACTCGTGGGAACCAAATAGCAAATTTAAAAGAAATAAATAAAACAAACGACGATACGAAACAAATAAACGACGACTCTGGCAAATTCATAATGGACACTGATAAGCAAGATGATGACAAGGTAGAAGGTAGAGATATTATATCTTTAGACGGGAGTGGGCACCTGTCCGAGGAGCCGGAAAACTCTGTGATAACGACGGCAGATACCTTGCTGACTCAAAACCTCGAGGCGCCCTTATTCATAGGCGGGCATTCTCTGCGGAAAAGGCCTGCCGAAGTTACATCGGTCAGGCTGATAGACTTTGAAGATGGTTCCGATTTTGATATTGAGCAACCGGCGGCTGCGAAGGTATCAACCCACTGTAGAGGTGGGAAGGCCGGTTCTGTTGGCCGTAATTCGGACGTAACCCGCGCCAAGACAGAACTTCGCGCTATGGAAGACGAGGCCCGGGAAGTGGCCATAAACGAGAAGTGGACAAAGCGCCTAAGCAGTGGAAAAGGTGCGGTCCCGAAGGGAGAAGAAGATCCAAATAGTCTTTCCACTGAAGACTTACGAGCCCTTGCGGAACAAAAAGTGGCTACAATCATCGAAGTAGTGAAAACCTGCAAAGGTCAGAAAAAGGTCAAAGACCTAAAAGAGGTAGGATCTGCCCTGTTAACCGTGGTAGATGCAGCTTTCTCCCGCTCGGGGGCGAATGAAATCCAACGACTGAGAGCGGATAATGATCGGCTACAACGAGAAGTCGAAAATATGAGGGCTGAATTGACGTCCTACCGACGGGAATTCGCTGAGATGCGGACTTTAAAAAATAAGACGCCAGCACCGGCTCCTATACCAGAGCTACCAAATGGCAGTGATCTACTAGAGGAGTTGAAGCGCTCGATTATCAACTCTGTTGGATCGATCATTAACGCTCGTTTGGAGGGTATTGAGGATCGTCTCCTACCGGCTAAGCCGTGCCGTCCGCCATTAGCATCAGATAAATCTAAGGTAGGAGCGCAGAACCCGGCGGGCCCAGCTTCAAGGCCAAAGGAAACTGCTCCAAAAGTCACCGCTGCCTCTCTGGTAGCAAAGACCAGAGCGAGTACTCCGCAGAATGCGACTAATGCGCAACCAACTTCCCTCGAAAAGAGTCAATCTTTGGACAAAGCGCATGATGCTCTTGACAGTGAAATGGATGAAGATGGGTTCATCCCGGTCAGAAGTAAAAACTCCAAGAAAAAGAAGCAGAAGGCTAATGCTGCTGCTGGGAAAAATGCTGACCAAACTAAGGCCAAGAAGAAGAAAAGGAGAAATAAACCACGTCTTACTCCGCCGAAAACAGCTGCTGTTGTTATCTCCCTACATCCTGAGGCCGCTGAAAAAGGGGTGAGCTACCTAGATGTCATGGGGAAAGCCGTAGCGGGTGTTAATTTGCAGGAGTTAGGGATTCATTCCCTCAAATTCAGACAAACGGCTACTGGAGCAAGGATGGCTGAACTTCCGAAAGAACTGGATGCCACTAAAGCCGATGAACTAGCCGACAGACTCCGTCCGGTGCTGGACGGGCTTGCCGCTGTTACAAGGCCTACCAAATGCGCGACTTTGCGCATTTTGAACCTAGATGATTCGGTAACAAGAGATACTATGACGACTGCAGTAGTGAAGTCCGGTGGCTGCTCCTCAGACATGGTGAAGGTCGGAGAAATAAAACGTGGCCCCGGTGGAATGGGTGCCGTAATAGTGAGATGTCCTATGGCGGCGGCAAAGGCGTTAGTGACAGAGGGGCGTATCTTGGTTGGCTGGAGCTCTGCTCGTGTGATTGCATTAGAACAGCTCCCTAAAAGGTGTTACCGCTGTATGGAGCTTGGTCATACCAAACCAATGTGCCCATCAGCAGTGAACAGAGAGCAGCTCTGCTACCGATGTGGCAAAGAGGGGCACCAAGCTTCGGGTTGCTCAGCGCAGGTCCCTAGTTGCGCTGTGTGCGCTGAAGCTGGTAGACCCCATAATCATGTAATGGGAAGCCTGAAATGCTCCCCTCCATCTAGATCGGGAAAGATTCCCCCACGGACAGGGACGGCGTTCAATACCGCGGGCCGCTCGCTGGTCCAAGAGAATGAGGTAACTGACATGCACGAGTAATGGACCAGACTCTCCATGTTAGCTTTCTCCAGAGTAACCTTAACCACTGCGCTGGGGCTCAGGATCTTTTCCTGCAGTCTATGGCGGAGTGGCAGGTCGACATTGGGGTAGCCTGCGAGCCGTACTTGGTTCCATCCCAACCACACTGGGCCGGTGACTTGGACGGTCTGGTGGCAATCACCGTTAGGTCGGACGGTAAATCCCCCCTCACACCAGTTGAAAGAGGTTCAGGGTTTGTTGCTGTCGGTTGGAGAGAATACATAATCCTGGGGATATACTTCTCTCCAAATCGCAGTCTAGCAGAGTTCGAAACATTTTTGGACTCTGTTAGATCAGTAGTAGGTAGATGGTCAACGAGACCCATGTTGGTCCTTGGGGACTTCAATGCGAGGTCCAGTGCATGGGGTGACACTATCACCAACCCACGTGGCCGGACCCTGGAAACTTGGGCTCTTCAAGCTAACATGTCCCTTTTAAACAGAGGAGCGTCGCAGACCTGCGTACGATATCAGGGAGGATCCGTTGTGGATCTATCATTTGCCACTCCCGCTGTGGCACGTAAAGTGCAGGACTGGAGAGTGGAAGAAGAGATAGAGACTCTTTCGGATCACCTTTACATCCGATTTACAATCTCCCATCACTCTGCTACGTTAACACCTGCTAGGGAGCCTAGCCGATTCATTCGCTGGGCCTGTTCGAAAATGGACCGAGAGTTTGCCCGTGAAGCAGCACTTGTGCAACGCTGGGTTACTCCTAATGAGATGGTAGAGACGTCTCCGGTGGACGAATTGGCCGACCACTTACGGAGCTCACTGGTTAAAATATGTGATGCGGCCATGCCGAGAATAAAACGTCGCCCGGCCAGACGTCAGGTATACTGGTGGACATCGGAGATAGGTGCATTGCGGGCAGAGTGCAATGCCGCACGCAGAGCTTATGTGCGATTCCGAAGACGCTACGGCCTAGATCCAATAATGGAGGAACAACTGAGAGGCGTATACCGGGATAAACGGAAGGCTCTGCAGGTTGCAATCAGGCAGTCCAAGGCTAAGGCAAGAGAAGAAATTCTGGCCAGTCTTAGTCGAGATCCTTGGGGGCGTCCGTATAAAACGGCACGGAAGAAGCTCCGAGTACTAAGCGCTCCGGTGACTGAGACCCTTTCTAGGGAAGGTCTGGATCGGGTCATGGGAGAACTGTTCCCAACTTCTGTAGGACACGATCCTCCTACAATGGCGCCGCCATCTCCCGCCGGTATAGGAAATGGAGTAGAATTTCCCCCAATTAGGGATGGGGAAATGAGCAAAGCCCTGGATCGACTCCGTAAAAGACGAACAGCCTCAGGTCCGGATGGCGTGCCTGGTCGACTATTGTTTGCTGTCGCAGATGCGTGGGCGGACTGGATGCAGATATTTTTCGACAAATGTCTCCGTACTGGCCAGTTCCCGAGGGTATGGAAAACCGGTAGGGTCTGCTTGATCCCTAAGGAGGGGCGCCCTCAAGGCGACCCGTCAGCATTTAGGCCCATTGTGCTATTGGACGAGGTGGGGAAACTTCTAGAGAAGATCTTGGCTGATCGCCTCGTCCGACATCTTGAGGAAGTAGGACCGAACCTCTCCAATGTCCAATTTGGTTTTCGGGCAGGCCGCTCAACTGTTGACGCGATAGATTACCTCAAAGTTCTCTCCAAAGAAGCTACGGATGGTGGAGATGTAATGCTGGCGGTCTCACTTGACGTTAAAAATGCTTTCAACAGTCTCCCATTTGAAACACTCAGAGAAGCACTTCGATATTTTAAAGTGCCTTTCTACCTGAGGAGACTGTTGGAAAACTACTTGGAGGACCGCTACGTTGCATGGGAAGACGGAAGCGGACCGTTGCTCCGGCGAAAGGTCGAACTTGGTGTCCCACAGGGATCTGTTTTAGGTCCCACATTGTGGAACGTTGGTTTTGACTGGCTCTTGCGAGGCCCAGTCCTACCGGGCATGAGTGTACTTGCTTACGCCGATGACACTCTTATTGCATGCCGTGGTCGCAGCTATGATGAGGCCGCCAGAAGAGCCACGGTTGGGACATCTCTATTGATTGACCGAATTAATCAGCTGGGTCTCAAGGTGTCCCTTCCAAAAACCGAAGCCCTTCTATTTCATGGTGCAAGAAGAGGCCCTCCCCGAAATGCCGGAATAAGGGTTAACGGGGAGATTGTGGCTGTAAAAAGCCACATGAAGTATCTGGGGCTAGTTCTAGATGGACGGTGGCACTTCGGAGCACACTTTACCAATCTTGCTCCGAAGTTAATTTCAACAGCCGCCGCCCTCAGCCGACTGCTCCCTAACATCGGTGAGCCCAATGCTACGTGTAGGCTCCTCTACTCCAGGGTCATACGGAGCATGGCTTTATATGGGGCCCCCATATGGATCGACGCTCTCTCTGCTACAAACAAGACCCTACTCCGCAGACCTCAGAGGGCAATCTCGATAAGGGCCGCACGAGGATATCGCTCTATATCCTTTTCAGCGGCAACGATCTTGGCTGCAGACCCTCCTTGGGATCTTCAAGCACAAGTGCTCGCTGAGGTTCACCGACATAGGGCTGCAAAAAGAGCGGCAGGAGAGTTTCCCGATCGGCAGGAGTTGGAACGCGTTCGTACATTGGCCCGGAACGAATCGCTCCGCCAGTGGAAAGAGGAGTTGGGGTCTGCGGACTACGGATTGGTGACGGTGGGGGCTATACTGCCTCATTTAGAGCGCTGGGCTGATAGGCGGCACGGAACTTTGACGTTCCACATGGTGCAGATGCTTACTAACCATGGATGTTTTGGTAAGTATCTGCATCGTATAGGGCGGGAATCCTCCCCTTGCTGTCATGAGTGTGATGCGCCCGTGGATACGGCGCGTCACACTCTAGAAGAGTGTACTGCTTTCGGACCTCAGCGGGCTGCCTTACAAGCAGTAATAGGACCCGACCTCTCGTTGTCAAGTGTTGTTGGTGCCATGCTTGACAGCAAGGAGGCATGGAAGGCGATGGCCTCCTTCTGTCAACACGCTATGTCTCAGAAGGAGGCCGCGGAGCGGGAACGCGAGAATAATCCTCTCGCGGATCCGCTACGCCGGCGACGGGCTGGAGGCAGAGCCAGGCGCTATGCGCATTTACTGCCTCCACCGTAGTGGGATCGTGCGGGGGTCAGGGGATACCCTGCAAAGAAGATCCCACAGAATTCAATGCGCCCGTTCCACTGGCGCGTAAAGGTTTGCGGCCCATTACCCTGGGCTGCCCGCCGGGACGCACGCGGTCGAATGCCAATAGTGATCCTGCGGCGTCCCACTTATCTAGGCGTAGCCGGCATTCGTTGGGGTTTTAGACGGTAGTCCAAGGTGTATGCCGCGGTTAGTCCGTCATACCCGCCCTGGTCCCCCAACCAGGCGGGATGCGTAAATGCATTTCCCCAACGTTAAAAAAAAAAAAAAAAAAAAAAAAAAAAAAAAAAAAAAAAAAAAAAAAAAAAAGGGGTAATTATGTAAAGCCGTCGCTAGACATTGCTTCAAATGTTTGAACACACGTTTGATTGCTGTGTGGCAACGGTCTTTCGGTTTCAAGATTTTTTATTTCCCATTTAAAACAAATTGTCACTTACATGAGAAACTTAATTTTATGGGTTTACAACTTGTGTATACTTTTATGGGTTTACAACAGTGAAGTAATCCATACTAATATTATAAATGCGAAAGTGTGTCTGTCTGTCTGTCTGTCTGTCTGTCTGTCTGTCTGTCTGTCTGTCTGTTACCTCTTCACGCTTAAACCGCTGAACAGATTTAGATGAAATTCGGTATGGAGATAGTTTGAGACCCGGGGAAGGACATAGGATACTTTTTATCCTGGAAATAATCCCTCAAACTGATAAATTCGGGGGTTGAAGTTGAATCTATGAACCGGATCCATGTTAGGTATTTACAAGACCACGAAAATTCGTCTCTGCAGAACCAGTGTAAGCCTGACCTCCGAACATGCTCACAGTTTTCACGAATCTCAGGTTCAAGATACAATTGGGACGTATGGTGAGGTGAGTCTAGACATTTGTAAATGTTACGATATTATTTGACGTTTGACATGTCAGAGACGTGTGTCAAGTGTCAATATACAGATCATAGATATAATATAAACTCTTTAGTTATAGATGCGCCAACGAGCGACCGGTGGTGCTGTCTTTCTCATACTTGCTGATTTTCATACATAATTTGTACTACGCAATTTGGCCGGTTTGCATGTCCAATGTATTGCTTATGGAAGTTTGCATTTTGCCTATAACCTGACCATGAAAAAATGTTCCGTCGGTGATAGGGACAAAACATGCCACTCTTTTCTATTTCCTCTTATAGGAATCGCAATAAGACTATCTTTCTCCAGCAAATAGGCGTGTCAGCCCCTTGGTCAGTATACAGATGCCATTCGTTAAAGTTGAAGGAAGCTAATGTAGAACTACACTTGCACAATTTACTAATTTGAGTCTTAAAGTGGCAAGATAAAGTATGTAATTGCATGATTTAGATATGATTTATTTATTATTTCCACCGTAGTTATAAACTGAGTAATTTCGCCACCACTTGATTATGATGAGCTATTAAGATTGTCGACAAAGACAAGAAAAAGAGGTCGATAGGAGGACAGTAAACGCCTGGAAGAGCTATTGGTCCATGAAACACCCAATGAAAGGCGACCTACCTCTTTCACTTAAACGTAGGCTCATGGACATGTGCATACTTCCAGTTCTCACCTACGGTGCACAAACTTGGTCTTTGACAGAAGCCCAGAAGTCCATACTCGGGGTTTGCCAGCGAGCCATGGAGCGCAGCATATTAGGTGTAAAATTGGTGGATCGAATCCGGAACACCACACTGCGCTCCAAAACTCAAATAGTTGACGTAGCTCGGAAAACAACCCAATTAAACTGGGACTGGGCTGGACAAGTCTACCGGATGCCGAATAAGCTGTGGGCCAAAAATACCACAGAGTGGAATTGAGTGGATGCCCCACGACTCAAAACGGAGACGCGGTAGACCACGCCGGCGGTGGCGTGATAATTTGGACTCTTTAAAAAGGAGACTGGGCAGATAGACAAGAGGAATGAAAAAAGAGGGGGGAGGCCTTTGCCCAGCAGTGGGACATTTTAGGCTCAATAAAATATAATAATTAAGATTGTCGCACACATAAAGGCTCGGCACTAGACCGGCGCCGCCCCAATTCTTTGTTAGAAACTTCATACTGCAACGCACAGTTAAGGTTTTGGCAAACACACACTACGTAACGGCATCGCCCCTGCTCGGAACAGGACCACCAGCCATGGTGAACAGATGCAGGCGAAACGGCCTACTTCAAACGTAAAAAGCCCTCAACCAGTGGACACCTCCGCGCTGCTGAAGCACGATGCGGTTCCGTGCTTGCGTTGGATTTACGGTGAGGTGAGGCCGCGCCGGTCTGGTGCCGAGCGTTAACTATGTGTGTGTCAACCTTCATTATGACAGATTTAGTTCGAATGTCTGTTACTCTTAGAGCAATTAATAGGTACATTAAATTGCGTATAAAATAAAATAAAATTGAAATACTTTGGCACTTAGAAATATTTATTTGCTAAGATAGCTTTCAAAGTTGTTACTTAAAAATACCAGATACCTACAGTCTACCTAACCTGTAAGCAGGCTTGCAAATGATTAAAAATTATTTACATTCGTGCTACATTACTTGATGGAATTTTCCGCACCTGCATCATAATGTTCGAAACATTTCACGCTCGGTATGCTCGCGTTTTCGTCTTTTTTTCATCTTTTACTTAATGCGTATGAAGTCTTTTCCGCACTTGCGTCATAACGTTCGAAATTATTTCATCTACGCTACTTGATACGTATGAAGTATTTTCCACACCTTCATCGTAATGTTCGAAATATTTCGTGCTCGCTACGCTCGCGTTTTCATCTACCTACACTTGAGGCGTATGAAGTCTCTTCCGCACCTGCATCATAATTTTCGAAACATTTCGCGCTCGCTACACTCGCGTTTTCGTTTCCATACTTGATGCGTATGAAGTTTTTTTCGCACCTGCATCATATTAATTTTCATCTACGTTACTTGATCTACATCCATATATTAAATCCTCTATCATGTGTTTCATGCGGGCACGTTGAGCCGGCGTGCGCAATGTTTAGTGAGATTGCCCGGCCCGCAGTACCTGGTGACGGCGAAATACGGTATAGAAGTTGATATGGACCGAGTTCTACGCAGACGAAGTCGCGGGCAAAAGCTAGTATAGTATATATAGACGATTTTAATAAATACAAGTATCTTGAAGTACCTAACATCATAGCATAGCAATTTAGAAACTTAATCTTTATTAATCGAACAACTAAAAAAAGGGACATTGCAATAAAAAAAAAAACTAAAAACTAAAAGCTACTTATAAATAAAAAATATCTTCTAAATCAGTGCCGATGGGGAGTGTGCCCAGAAGGCTGGCCGCATTGCCACGCTGTATAGCAACGCTAACGCGTTGTGCAAAGTATTGGCCAGCCCTCTGGTCACCTGTGGCTTCGATCAGGCGCGCCGCTAAATCTTTATAAATGCGGCGCGCGCTCTGTCCCCACGGCCCCAGCGTCTCGACCCCAAACGCCTCAAATCGCCTCTTTAGCATAGCATAATAACATCATTTCATAATTTAGATAACATTAATCTTGTTTTACGCCGCATGTTCTAATGTTTCAATCACACTTGTTTGGTTTACCTGCAGGACAGGCCTCGTCTAGTGCAGGAGCCATTGTAAACCTTTCCGGACTTCACGTAAACATAGCACAGAACATTCACACGACCAATATGGTGTCATTTCATTTCTGTTCACTATCAAGAATGTACCAACCTAATCTGTGACATTGCCAGCAATCTTTGTAAATGTATCATACGTGTATGTTCTTGCTTATGGGAAATAAAAACCATTTTTACTTTTTTTATACTTAAGGTTAAAACCTATAACAAAGCTGCTTGTACTCACAGTTAAGGAATACAATGCAATGTATTTAAGTACTTATTTTTAATTTTAGTTGAAAAAGTTAACAAGTACGAGTCATATATCGATCGACCGTATATCGATCTTAGACATTAACTAACGAACATGGATTCATTATCCTATTACACAGCACAGTGGGTATAGTAAAAAGTAAGTATAGCATAAATAAGGTCTTTGACTATGAGTTCAAAGTTTGAACAAAGATTTGCGCTTTGCCATGCGGTGTCGGTTTTCGGACACATCAAAGCGTTCAATTCAAATCCTAGGTTAACACTATGATGATTTGGGGCCACTTCGTGGCTATGTTCTGTATTGTGGTGTTCTGTTTATTTAGTACTGTATTTGTGGCACGAATAAATGTTTTTTTCTTTCTTTCAAACGTTTCCAAGGCACGTCTGGCCGGTTGCGTCTATTGTTAAATTTAAAAAATCACAATTGTTCACAAGTGGCGCTTGGGGACTCGTCGTACCCTCTTAATGCCAAATGATGAATTCAAGCAATAGGTACAAACAAAGTTATTGAACCATCAATTCTTGGGTTGGGTTGGACAACAGTTTTAAAAAAACGAAAAAGGATTAGCACATTGCAACAGCAAAACGCGGTAAAATGTAAGCTACTGTAACGAATTTACAAATCTTTAAAATTGGAGTGGGCCGTAATAGGTCTGTAACGTTTTGTATTTCCATAGAAAAACAAACGAAAATCACTTTGAAAGTCCAATGGGGCACTATTTATAATCATACAAGCTGAGGTCAGACTAGGCAGGGGTGAAATTGTGCACACACTCGACTGGCCAGCTTTTTACAATGGCCGAGCCGTTGGGTATTTATAAGCCCGTTAGGGTTGAAAATTCATTTTAACACACACGCCCGATTTTCTTTAAAGGTGAATACCTTTGAAAATTCAAATAGTATTTTAAATACATAAATATTTGGACGCGAGGGGAGACCGAAATTAAAGGCGCTCGGTTGTTTTATGCGCCAAACGCATGCGTTTCCATATAAATCCATTCAACGCAATGCGTTTGACGGAAAGTATTTATATGGAATGCATGCGTTTGACGCACAAAACAACCGAGCGAGTAAGAGAAGTGGTGACGACAGAAGTATTATTTATTTAATTTTTACTGTACATTTGAAGAAATAGGTATGTACAAATGGAGGACTTAATGTCATAAGGCATTCACCAGTCAAACCAGTCAACCATGGGTGATGGGGCTACACAGGAACTTTACTAGAAAGCTATAGTTAGTGCGCGCCATCCACAAAGGCGCGCCCCTCCACATCCCAAGCTGTACAACGGCGCACAGATTAGTATGAGATTCACTGTGGAGGGGCGCGTCATCGTGGATGGCGCGCACTATACACTACTGTCTTACTATGACTTATGTCGATTTAAAATTGCAAAACACAGGAGGTCAGTCATCATTATCAATTACTTAACAAATTACTTCTAACTTTACTTTTTTGTCTTTATTACTTTTCTCTTTTAATATTTGTAATACAAACTCTCTCACTTTTACTAATGATAGTATAGTAGTAGTACTACTACGTACTAGTTACTCGTATATACCTGCTCGTATTCAATTCAACGATATGCCTCCGTAAACGCGTGGGAGGCGATTACGGTGCATCGGCGCACTGGGGGCAATGACCACCAAGCCCTATTAATAGAATACCTATGCGAAGTGGATCCACCTAGGCAATACTAGTACTTATGTAGATATACTTAACACATTCAGCGCCGAGGTGATAGTCAGGATTCCCGTTTATGGCCAGTTTAAGCTACAAAGCGGAAAAATCTTGTGATGCCAGCATGGGCCACCAGCGTAGCGCGTAGCACTGGCCGGCAATGAATGTGCTATTAGGTGCTTAGGTATGGCAATGAATGTATTATCAGGTATTGTATGGCAATTGACAACATTTCATATTTTTAACTACTTTATTTTATGAACTAGTTAGAAAATAGGTAAAAATTTAAGCCACCCGTATTTTTTCTTTTTCAATTTAACTCATTATTTCATACAAAAAAAACACGTTGAAAAGTAGGTCATTCCTTTTGGGCGTAAGTAAAATATGACGTCATCTTCCCAACAAGAATCCAGAGCCACTCCAGAGCAGCGATTGTCTGTACTCTGTACTAAGGGGAAGCGAGGAAGATGACGTCAACTTTCGGTTTAGAGTAATTTGCTATTTTTTCCAAAATTAACGGAGAAAAAAATCTAAAAAAATGTTTTTTGTGTACTTCACACGTTTTTACCGAAATGGTTTTCGAATTAAGACTTTTGGAAATTATGAAATATTGTCAATTAAATGTGCTATTAGGTACTTAGGTACCTATAGTTATTGTAAGGAAACCGAATCGATCTTATCCCAACATGGTCAAGTTTTCCCTCTGGATTGATTAGTATGTCTGATGGCAGTCCAACAATAAAGTCGTGTTTAAGTATTTTTGATCACTTTGTCCGTGCAAATATATTTGAACTTGACTGTGTACCTTCGGTCAATTTTATTAAACAACAAGAACGGACCGTTATCTAGGTAATATACTGTACTCGACTGATATGGTGACGTCACCGCTCAACATTTTACGACTTCTTTGCCAAGTCAAATTAGATTAGGGCAAAGTTATTGCCAAGTGACTGTCAGGTATTTATAGCAGAGGGGATCGATTAATTTTCAACATAGGTATACGTTAGTATTCACATTTTCTGTAAATTATAATCAACATGGAATATGTAAACTCGTTTCAAATTCACCCAGGTATAGCAGAGGGATGAATGTATTTTTTTTATCTGTGGCTCGTGGAAGACGGGCCCAATAAAGGTTGAAGAGTAGCCTGGGGAATATCTAGGGGAAAACTCCGACGCGACCACGCACGCTGCCGGTTTAAACACTGGAGTATTGCAGTGTTTAAACCGGAGTGGAGTTTTGCGATTATGTAACGTATTTGAGCGTACGCAAGGTACATCTAAATGTATTTTTCTATCTCTATCTTCCGTAAACAACGAAGATTTAACCAAATATTTTGAATTCTGATGTCTCATAAGAAAAACAACATTTTCCCAATTTTTTAAATGAAATATTTTTTTATTTCGGTAATAATATTTTGATGGGACAAATTTATCGTGATATTTTAATGGTTCACTATCCGTAGGTGTAGTAACAGTGTCAACGTACCTACTATACATTTTAACATGGGAAAATACCCAATATTTAGTACTAGTAATCGGTCACAAACGAGTAGAAAAATATATTAGGTAAGTATTTTAAATATAATATATTGGTCGAATCGAGACTGTGTATTTAGTCTCCCGATTCTGATCAATTCAAATGCAAAACAAATAGGTACGAACCTTTTGAAGATGACAAAATAGAAATACTCCCTGAATAGCGGTCATGACAAGTTACGTCATGTTTTATGTTTCCAACAATTCGAATTATCGGATTTATTATTCAGATATTCAAGAAATTGTGTTGGAATTTATCGACAAAGATATTAGACAGAAATATCATCCATTAGATAAATATTTTATACAGGGTTTGTGAACTTTACAATGTGAACTCTTAATAGTAGAGAGGCCAATTCGTCGAAAGTGCCTTATTTACGATTTTCGTAGGAAAAGGTTTATATACCGACAAGTGATATCGTTGGAATCAGCATCGTTCACTGACTATCAAAAATGCACGTTGTCCCTTCCTAAAGTGATGGAATGAGTTTTTATGACGTCATAAATTTCATGTAAGTAAAATAAAATAAAAATCTTCACAAACAAATCGAGTGGGGAATCATATGAAAGGGCTCCATGAGCTAATTCCAAAAATATACCACAGCATTAGATTTCGGCCAGTAGTGCCGTAAAAAAATAAAGTTCATTTTCAAAACACACCAAGTTTGGTCTCTTCCTGACACGAAAACATAAAAAGTAGGCTATAGGACTCGATTAGTTAGATGAGTTTAATTCTAGACCCGTGGGGCGCGATCAATTTATTTGTTTTCCTCCTTAGTCCGTTTATTTACCACAATACAGCTGATACATCAATTAGAATCGAAGTAATTTGCTCCGACCATGAACGTGGGCTCTCTAGAGGATCAAGGTCCGGTTACGGTATACGCGGAGCGAGTTCAGTTATTTTATTGATAGTCTAATCAGTAACTACCAGGGATCGGAACCGGTTTCCAAATACCGGTATTATTTTGTTCCTAAACCGGTTTGATTTCGTTCTTACATAATACCGGTTTATCAAAATACCTGTTAGTGAAAGAACGAATTATTTCGGTTATCAGTATTCTAGGAGAACGGAATTTTACCGTTCTGTGGAACTTTATTAAACCGGTTTAAAATGTCACGACTGTCACTTTCTCACTTTTGAAGGCGTTGTCGTCAGGTATTAAATACTATCACCCGCGGGCCCCGCGGCGCGTGTGCTCTTATAATATTTAGATTAGAAGCTAATTTATATGATGCCGCCGGAACGGAAGACAGCCACTGGAACTGCCTAACGGAAAGTGATAAAGTAGTCGAGTTAGGGCTTGTTTGTTTTGTTGTCTTGAGTACTTACCACTGGACCTGATGTCGAGGGTCTGATGATGCAGCCGGAAGAGAGGCATTGGAACTGCCTAACGGAAAGTGATAAAGTAGTCGAGTTTGGGCTTGTTTGTTTTGTTGTCTTGAGTACTTACCAATAGACCTGATGTCGAGGGTCTGATGATGCAGCCAGAAGAGAGCCACTGGAACTGCCTAACCGAAAGTGATAAAGTAGTCGAGTTTGGGCTTGTTTGTTTTGTTGTCTTGAGTACTTACCCCTGGACCTGATGTCGAGGGTCTGATGATGCAGCCGGAAGAGAGTCACTGGAACTGCCTAACGGAAAGTGATAAAGTAGTCGAGTTTGGGCTTGTTTGTTTTGTTGTCTTGAGTACTTACCACTGGACCTGATGTCGAGGGTCTGATGATGCAGCCGGAAGAGAGGCATTGGAACTGCCTAACGGAAAATGATAAAGTAGTCGAGTTTGGGCTTGTTTGTTTTGTTGTCTTGAGTACTTACCCCTGGACCTGATGTCGAGGGTCTGATGATGCAGCCAGAAGAGAGCCACTGGAACTGCCAAACGGAAAGTGATACGGTAGTCGAGTTTGGGCTTGTTTGTTTTGTTATCTTAAGCACTTACCCCTGGACCTGATGTCGAGGGTCTGATGATGCAGCCGGAAGAGTAGGCAGTTCGAGTGGCTCTGGTCTCTTCCGGCTGCATCATCAGACCCTCAACATCAGGTCCAGTGGTAAGTGCTTAAGATAACAAAACAAACAAGCCCAAACTCGACTACCGTATCACTTTCCGTTTGGCAGTTCCAGTGGCTCTCTTCTGGCTGCATCATCAGACCCTCGACATCAGGTCCAGGGGTAAGTACTCAAGACAACAAAACAAACAAGCCCAAACTCGACTACTTTATCATTTTCCGTTAGGCAGTTCCAATGCCTCTCTTCCGGCTGCATCATCAGACCCTCGACATCAGGTCCAGTGGTAAGTACTCAAGACAACAAAACAAACAAGCCCAAACTCGACTACTTTATCACTTTCCGTTAGGCAGTTCCAGTGACTCTCTTCCGGCTGCATCATCAGACCCTCGACATCAGGTCCAGGGGTAAGTACTCAAGACAACAAAACAAACAAGCCCAAACTCGACTACTTTATCACTTTCGGTTAGGCAGTTCCAGTGGCTCTCTTCTGGCTGCATCATCAGACCCTCGACATCAGGTCTATTGGTAAGTACTCAAGACAACAAAACAAACAAGCCCAAACTCGACTACTTTATCACTTTCCGTTAGGCAGTTCCAATGCCTCTCTTCCGGCTGCATCATCAGACCCTCGACATCAGGTCCAGTGGTAAGTACTCAAGACAACAAAACAAACAAGCCCTAACTCGACTACTTTATCACTTTCCGTTAGGCAGTTCCAGTGGCTCTCTTCCGGCTGCATCATCAGACCCTCGACATCAGGTCCAGAGGTAAGTACTCAAGACAACAAAACAAACAAGCCTAAACTCGACTACTTTATCACTTTCCGTTAGACAGTTCCAGTGCCTCTCTTCCGGCTGCATCATCAGACCCTCGATATCAGGTCTAGTGGTAAGTACTCAAGACAACAAAAGAAACAAGCCCAAACTCGACTATCGTAGCACTTTCTGTTAGGCAGTTCCAGTGCCTCTCTTCCGGCTGCATCATCAGACCCTCGACATCAGGTCCAGGGGTAAGTACTCAAGACAACAAAACAAACAAGCCCAAACTCGACTATTTTATCACTTTCCGTTAGGCAGTTCCAGTGGCTCTCTTCTGGCTGCATCATCAGACCCTCGACATCAGGTCCATTGGTAAGTACTCAAGACAACAAAACAAACAAGCCCAAACTCGACTACTTTATCACTTTCCGTTAGGCAGTTCCAGTGCCTCTCTTCCGGCTGCATCATCAGACCCTCGACATCAGGTCCAGTGGTAAAATTTAATATAAAATTATAAATTAGCTTTTAAATAAATTGTAAGCGCACGCCCGCTGCGTATAATAGTAACCCTTGGCGGCCTCTGTCAAAAAATCGAGTTAAGACTGGTTGCCTCCGTCGAAAACCGGTTAATTTCGTTCCACGGAAACGAAATTGGGCCCAGAACAGTTCCTTCACTAACCGGTTTTGAGTGCCGAAAACCAGAAACAAGAACGAAACCACAAACGCTATTCATTTCGGTTTGGGGTCAATGGCCGAAACCGGTTTGAAAATAATACCGGTATCCGATCCCTGGTAACTACTCCTGAAATGAAATTAAAATTATATTGGCAACAATTGTTATATGTCATTCACAATATTATGACTTAATAAAGTCTTACACAAGATAATTTGGTAAGTACCTATGCATCACCCGATTTAAGTAGTTGATTCATACTGCATCCTTTTTTCATCTTCTAAGTATTTTCTATTATTATTATTGTCTCTATCTATCTATCTATTAAGCCCTTTTATTCTGAATTAGAGAATGTCTCTTAATTCAGTGTGACGCTTGGCAAAGGGCTCCTCTAGCTCTTTCCGTTGTGTTTTGTCATGGGCCACTCTCTTATTGTTGTATTCTTGTATATATTTTCTTGCAAATTATATAATATTTCTTGTAAATATGGTTGTAGTATTTTCGTATGTTTTGTTTATTGGTAATGTAGAATTATATGTTTTTCTATTATTCAATACCGTATTATTTATTACGTAGGTTGCATTTATTTGCTGTACGATGGTTGACAACAGTAAAAATAAATTAGTAATGAACATATCTACCTCGTCCTACCTACCTAGTCCTAAATCGAAATTCACTAACACTAGCCCGCAATTTAGATAAAATATGACCGACTATCATTATTACGGTATGACGTACTTGGCACTAAGTTTTGTGAGTAGGGTAAGTATCCTAGTTCCCGAAACTTAGCCCAACACTTGACATTTGAATCATATGTCAAAATAATACAGATGAACACGGCGTCAGTGAGTCGTTTGCGTCCACCTTTCGTTATTTATTTATCCTATGGCATTATTTCGAACCGTGAGATATTCGAGACGACAAGTGCGGTTACCAGTTTTGTTGCATTTCTAGCAATACAAAGAAGTCACGTCACGTGTAGGGTCGCGGTAGGTATTCCCTGCGGACGTGGTTCGACCCTCCTTTTTCAAGTGAGTGGGCAAGTGACTGTTAGAGGTTCTCAAGCCGCCCGAAGGCCTCTAACTTGGCTTAACGACTAACTGTCATAGACAGTAGCTGGAATCTACGGCTTAACGTGCCTTCCAGAGCACGGGAGTGCTAAGTTAGTAACCACTTAAAGTGGTCACCCATCCAAGAACTGACCCCGACTGACGTTACTTAACTTCACATACCGCACGCGGTACGCGGGCGCTGCTGGGCCAAAAGCGCTCCTTACGTTGAGATTATGAGATTAAAATTGCTTAGCCATACCCGCTTCGCTCAACCCTCGACGCGTCCTACACAGGAAGGTTTACAAACAAGTGAAACGCGCACCGAATTAACTTTGCCCAATAGTTCAACTCGATTAAACCTCCTTTCATTCTCACACTGGTTTAATTGAGATCGCGTTCTTATTCTGGGAACGAGGTTCTATGAAGGCCTTGATATTATTGGCTTTTCGTTGTAGCAAAGCATGTCCTAATCCCAATAAGGCCTGGTTTTCCCTGTGGGTTGGAAGGCCAGCGCTTTCGTAAACATAACAACGACTTAGCAGGTAGAGGCAATATATGGCTGAGGTCTTCTGTCGATTTCGATATTTTTAATGAGGTAGGCCACAGCGGAATATTTTCTCGCTCATATTCGGAGCATCCCGACTGCGGAAACTGGTACCTACCTCAACCTTATGTGGGATCTACCGCGGTAGCATACCGTTGCCTCAACCCACTCACGCCACGGCACGGAACCGCAGTTAACGAGCATGGAGCTTCACGATACAGCTTTGTGCAGCATTTTACAAGTTGGAATGTCGTGTATCTCCCTCGGTTTGGAAGGTCAGATGGCAGGCGCTTCCGTAAAAACTAGTGCCTACGCCAACTTGGGTTTAGGTAGCGGAGTCCAGGCATCCTTCAGGATAAAACTGTACTGGGATAACGCTCCCGAAAGGCAGCACCAGAAAGGACGAAAACTATACCTGGCTCGTTGACTACATTGACGTAATTTTTTAAGCCATGGTTTTTTCGTTTGGCCTTGTTATTTACCTATTTGGTATAGGGTGTGTGAACGACGTACCTGTGCTAAAATAAAATATTTTCAGGACATGCTTAGCATACTTATTAACTTGAATTGCACTAAGACAGTTAGCAGACTTAAAGCTTCTAAATCTTTAAGTCCTTCATTCATTACTAAAGAGAATTTCAGTCGACTGCCCAGATGAATTTTATTACAAAATCTGCTTGAAATAACTTAATTAACCCGTCGACGCTTGCTTAAGAGTTCTTCAATTACGTAAGCTTGATCGCTTTAGTCGACGAAACATTTGGGTCTCATTGTCTGGTTAAGCGAAATTTTTTTTAATAATTTTTTTATTGTTTTAATTACACATAAACGACAGGCGTTTATTTCTTTCAGAAGAGAGAGGAGATAAAATAATGGAGTTTAGTAAAATATTCTTTTTCCTGAGATGAAAGACACGCAGTTTACCTATTATACGAAGATTTCAAAGGCTGTCTTTCTAGTTCTACCAGAGCTATGCTATGCAGTTATGCTGCAAGGGTTCTGTTTTCCGTTTCCACCAATGCTAGGCTATGTAAGCCAATAATGATTATAATTGGTGGACATCAACCCATCCACAACGTAGCATAGCACAGCCCTAATATAACGGCACCCTTATGAGAATAACCTTCCTCTTTTGACCTCTTCTTATGCGTAACTATTGATAACATAAAATGGGGTAAGTAGGGATTGCGAGGACAGTTGGGTCATGAATAGGGAGAGTAGGGATGACAGAGGGGTGAGCTGGTTTTTATAAGCTACTGCTACGTAACTTATAAATTCTAATTCCAAATCAGACTATTTGTAGTATTCATAATCCCAAAGTGTCGATCCAACAATTTTCCTAACTCACCTTAGTATGAAATCCCACCTCACCCCAACCTACCTCAACTAAGGGGTGAGGTGGGATTTCCAACGTTTTGTTTTTATCGTTAAAGCAATCAACACAAAATCATAAACAAAAGTAAAATACAAACAACCAGAACACTTTTTTTTGTAAATAAATCAATGTGCCACATACAAAAATAAACTTTTATCCGGGTTGGAACTTAGGTTTTGTGCCTACTCACCCCATTTTACGGTAGGTACTGACTGAGACAGTAACATTCCATTTAGAAAATAAGTCTGTTTAACGTCTAATTTGCTTAAACTTAGTTCACTAATCACCAGCAAAATTAGTTTTTCGCCTAACTTTCTCTAAATTTAAATTCGGAACAACTGTGGGAAGAATTATAGACTAACTTTATGCCGTAAGTTATTTTAATAATGCAATCATTTTGCTGCTGGCTCTAAGTAACTCATAATAGAGTTACTGTTTAATTAATACTTGAATTTAAACTTTCGTGAGACATGTTATAACTATATTTTATCTGTGGGAGATGTGCAATCAAGAGTATTTGTAATGTATTGTATATTTTACTAAACGATTAAAACTCACGTATTAATTGTCACTCCGGACGACATGTTTCGAACTCTTCGGAAGTTCTTCTTCAGGAGGAATCTGTGACTCACGCGGAATGCACACTGTGTATCTATCTACCCGCCGCCCGCAGCCCGCCGACAGGGGCAGGGAGGGCAGCTCCGCGCTGAAGGTGTTGTGTGAGCTCGAAACATGTCGCCAGTACCCTTACCATGAGTTTGCAATGTTTGCATTAGCGTACTCGCTAGCGACTGTGTAAACGATTCAGTATGGCGATTTTTAGTTCTATTGCGTAACCGTCAGAGGCGCTGTACTTTTGTCCATACTAAATCGTTTACGCAGTCGCTAGCGAGTACGTTAATGCAAACATTGCAAACTCATGGTTAGGGTACCAGACTGACAATCAATACGTGAGTTTTAACCGTTTTGTAAAATATAGTGTTTGAAAGTATGTGGAAATAACTTGGGCTCCAGTTCAATCTCACTTCTTTTATAACCGACTTCAAAAAAAAGAAGGCGGTTCTCAATTCGCCTGTATGTTGGTTTTTTTAGCCAAAACCGTTTACGAAATTGGCTGTTTTTTACCCTTTTGTTTTTGATACTTAAATTATCTACACTACATGGCTACATAGATGTGTCTGTTTAAAAATGATATATAATTAAGTATAGGTAGTATACTGTAATTCATTATTGCTGAAGTAATAAAATTAATGTCCATCAGAATCAGCTTCGTTCAGTCCAATTCATAAAGACTCACTTATTTATTTATTTAAACTTTATTGCACAATCAGTAATATAAGTACAAAGGGGGACTTAATGCCATGAGACATGCTCTACTTAACGAAGTTTTCACGGTAGACCGGTGGAGTTTAAAATGTCGGCGATCTTGAGTTACAGGGCTAGGGAATTTTCGGTTGATAAGATTTCTGGAATATTACTTAGGAAGCTGCTACGTTAAAATAATGGAAAATTCCCGTTAATTTGACATTGTCTCTTAATAATGCTAGCTTTTCCGCAGCTTTGTGCACGTAGACGCATCAAATTACTCTAGCCAATTTAGCCATCGCCATCGGAGCAATAGCGCAGTTAGTTCTAAACTGCTGCTTATAGAAACTTAAGAGTAGTATTGATAAGTTGTTGTTTCTTTGGTGCATTTATTCTACTTATTACAAATACCTACTACAACATAAGACCGCATCTCTAAAATGCACTAGTATCCATATCCATCTAAAAGATCCATTTTCTAGAGACTATCATGAATTCATGACCTATTTCTATCGCTTAAATGCACACTCAGCGGACAATTCACTGAAATTGAATTTAACTTTATTCTCATCTTTGTACCGAGAAACGTCAAAGATACTGCTTTGTTGTTATAAAAGGCAGTAAGTTAGTAGGAAAAATCGTGGTTGTTACTACATTTTATTTTAAGTCAGTACGGTGAAAGTATTTGTTCTAGAACAAACAAAATACGATCAATGCTCTGTTGGGAACAATCCCTTTGACAAGAGGAAAGTGATCGCTCCATTCTGAGATTGTATCTGAGTACTGTAGATGTATTAAGTCCTCAACGGTCGGTGCCGTTTCCTACATATATTAATTCTATCTTTATACTAGTGGCTCTGTGAGCTGTAGACCTCGTGACGTGAGTGTTTTTTTTATTTCCAAAACTATGTTAGATATCGAACCTGTAGAGCAGGGGTCGGCAACCTTTTTGCACCCACGGGCCACATAGTAGCTAAAAAAATCTTCGCGGGCCGCAGATGATAATAATGATCACTGTCTGTTGATATCAACTCGAAACAAATTGGTACGCCGTACGCGACAGTAACGTAGTAAAAATTCGCACCCCTTTTTACGTGAAAAACGAGAAAGACGAAAAAACCGACTTTTCACAGATAAACCAGCTAGTTTCCTTACCAAACCCAGATAATTCGCATTTTAACCGCATCGTAATTTCGCGATTCATTCGATCGCGATTTGTAAATAATTTGATATATAATTAATTTAATTTCAATTTAATTCTGTAAGTACTTATAATTATTATTGTACTCTGTATTTGCATGCATTCTTATGTGTTAAAGCAAATAAATAAATGATTGATTGATTGATCAATGCAAGCATATAGAATAGCAGATATAGAAACTTTAAGGGGGGGGGGGGGTCATAAAGTCATAACACACCTAGATGAAAACGGGAGCGCGAAATTTTTCGAACACTGATGCAAATGCGGCAAATACTTCATACGCATCAAGTCATAACACATCTAGATGAAAATGCGAGCGTAGTGAGCGCGAAATTTTTCGAACATTATGATGCAGGTGCGGAAAATACTTCATACGCATACGCATCAAGTTATGTAGATGTAAACGCGAGCGCGAAATTTTTCGAACACTGATTCAAATGCGGCAAATACTTCATATGCGTCAAGTCATAACAAATCTCGTTGAAAACGCGAGCGTAGCGAGCGCGAAATTTTGCGAACATTATTATGCAGGTCTGGAAAATACTTCATACGCATCAAGTCATGTAGACGCAAACGCGAGCGCAGCGAGCGCGAAATTTTTTGAACATTAAGATGCAGGTGTGGAAAATACTTCATACTGTCTAACGTAAACGCGGCGAGCGCGAAATTTTTGAAAAAATTTTTAGATAGATTTAACTGTAAAATATACTTACAAACACATATCTCGTCCTGACCAACTGTGAAAATATTCGTGGTTGGCGATACAGACGCTTTCACGTATGTTAAGAATTTCAAATTTTACCTTTACAAACAATAAAGCCAGGAGGCCCGCGGGCCGCCTGTTGCCGACCGCTGCTGTAGAGGAGGACAAACCATAGAATTTTTTTAGATATCTCGACAAAAATATTCGATGTAATCAAAGAACGTGCTCACAATACTTCACGAGAATCTGTTGTGAAATGCGACCCTTAGAGGTGAATCAATCGAAATTCGGCCGCATAAACACAAAATAATTGATAAAAAAATTGTTTTTTTTAAATTTTGAAAAAGTGGCTCGATAAAAAAATTGTATATAATTACCGCACCTGCTCACAAAATTTCACGAAAATCGGTTGATAAATGCGACCTGTAGAGGAGAACAAACCAATGAATAAAATAAAATTAAATTAAATTTACAAAAATTTACTTGCCTAAAAAAATCTATGTAATCATAAAACCTGCTCACAAAACTTCACGAGAATCGGTTGAGAAATGCGACCTGTAGAGGAAAAAACGGCCGCAGAAAAATACGAAATCATTGATACAAAGTTTGTTTTATCGAATTTTAAAAAAGTGACTCGACAAAAAAATTCTATATAGTTACCAAACCTGCTCGCAAAATTTCACGAAAATCGGTTGATAAATGCGACCTGTAGAGGAGATCAGCCAACGAAGTAAAAAAAAATTTTTAAAAATTTACAAAATTTTACTCTACAAATAAATTATATGTAGTCATGGAACCTGCTCACAAAATTTCACGAGAATCGGTTGAGAAATGCGACCTGTAGAGGAAAAAACGGCCGCAAAAACGCGAAATCATTGATACAATGTTTGTTTTTTTGAATTTCCAAAAAGTGACTCGACAAAAAAATTCTATATAGTTACCGAACCTGCTCACAAAATTTCACGAAAATCGGTTGATAAATGCGACCTGTAGAGGAGGACATACAAAAATCCGGCCGGACATACGAAAGCATTTTTGTCGAAGCTAAAACAGAGACCTCGTTTTACTCGGTCAATGAGACCTGGGGGCCGATTTTTGAGAGTCGAACGCTCGAATTTTTACTCGAGATCCGTCAAAAAACTATGACGTTTTGACAGATGTCGAGTGAAAAGTCGAGCGTTAGACACTCAAAAATCGGTCCCCTGGCCATAAAATGGCAATTACCACCTGCTTTCCTTCCGGAAAATCTCACTTCCTGGTCAGGGGAGAAATAATTTTGTCCTTACCATGGGCGGTAATGAAGAAATCCTCAAGCTCAGATCGCTCATTTATCCCCCTGGTTCGTAAAATACAAGATGTATTCCGAGCCTCGACAACTCACTTCAGAAGCTAGTTACAAGGTTGGATAGAAAGTTGAGTTGCGTATCAACATCTATCGAATTTTGTGTAGTTAAGGTTTCTCATCACGTGCGAGTTTCAGACAACCAAAGTAATGTCGGTATTCTGAACGACGCGAACCCTAACATTGATTTGGCTAAAACAAGAATATCTAGGCATTAAGTATTTATAGGCATTAAGTCCGCCAATTGTACTTTTATTTTTGTATCTGTAAATAAATAAATATCTTATACAAATACATGTTTTAAAAAAAGTTAAAAATTAATTATATATGGTTTGTGTTATTTGGTTCGGCCTTCGATGAAATTGGATAGAATATGAGTATGTGTTCGAATTCACTTATTACTGGATGCTTAATTGCTTATCTGTTTTTCTCGCTATAGAGGTGAGAAAAGTATACACTATACTCTCCGAATAACACGCCACTAGTTTTTGTACACGGTTCTCTACTCCGAGAAAGTAGTGATTAGTTATTTTATTATTCTGATGGGAACTCGACGGTGGATTCATAATTATTCAACGAACACCCAGAATACGGGAAACAAGATAATTCAATAGTGTGTAGATAATTATGCCTTGGGCTTATTTAATTTAAGGCTTATCTGTCCTTGATTTAACTATTCTAAAACGGAGTAGGTAGTCTTGTTACCATTTTATGCATTAATTAGGTACCTATTATAATTGAAAAACCAGAAAATAATATATCATTATCTGGCTGCAAATAATAACCGTGGTTTTGCTCATTAGCATGATACTGGAACTAAAAACATGCAGTGTTGGACAAAAATATGTTTAAGATTTTCTTTGTTTAAAACCACCCACTCATTTTTTACCCCCTATTATAGTTCTAACATGGGCTATTATATATTTATAAAGTTATCAAATCTCTGTAACGTGTTTAGGTACGATTAGCAAATGACCACCATTACAACACTAAGTACATAATTTCATCATGCGATGTCATAATTAAACTACCTGTCCGTTAATGTATGATATTAAGATACAGGATTGTGCTCACAAAAGACTGCAACGATCTCACGAACTCGAGCCCTGAACTTGAAACGCAATGGTTCCTGGACACATGATAAAATATTTATGGATATGCATGTAGATAAAGTAGTGCTAGTAGTGTATGCAACTGTGTACATAATTAGGTCTTAAAACACGAGTGTTTTAAGAACCCTCGTTATGTAACAGTTACATAAACCACTATCAGAAGGACTTAGGCATTCTTACACGTCTGCGCACTACTGTTTGGAGGATAATGTGTTTGGCACATTGTGCGGCTTCAGTTCTGTTATAATATTACTCAAACTTGAACTATTCTTGGTGTTCAGCTATTGGCAGGGTGCAAAGCGGGTGGAGGGGGTAGCCTAAACGATCACAGCGCTCACTACGGTTAAAATTTACATTTCGTTGTTGTAGACCGCGGGCCAGAAGGTTAAAATCGTCAGTCATTTCCTCTCGCACGAAAACTTGTACAGTGATTAAGAAAGATGAATAAAAAATTGCTGTGGACGTCTGCCACAATTCCGTTGGTGGGTTGAGGAGCAGCAGCCTCCCAAAGACGTAAAAAAAAAATTAAATTCAGTCATTTCCTCTCGACTGAAACTAGGTTTAAATGATAGTTAAGAAAATACCTTAACGAAAAAAAATCGTCTGCCACTTGTAGGCCGGTGGAATACCCGTCTGCCAAGCACGTGAACATGTAAAAAAAAAATCAGTCATTTCCTCTCGCATGAAATTTTGTCAGATGATAGTTTATGAACTATTATGAAGAAATAAATTCGTCTGCCACTTGTATCGCGGTGGAAAACCCGTCTGCCAAGGGCCTAAACATTGTATGGGGTGAAAAGGAAAAAACAATGCACATCGGCGTTTGGGGTATCTATGGATAGATATTTGAAAATGATATAGGGGTTTTTAAAAAACTTTTCCATTTTAATCAACCGTTGGTGAGATATTCGCTGTGAAAGTCGTAAAAAGTGCATCCCCCCTCTTTAATTTTGAAACTGTGAGGTCAAAAATTCTGAAAAAAATTGGGAGGGTGTAAATAAATAAAGACTTTCAAAAATATTCGGTTCGAATAAATTACGTCAAACAGTTTTTGAATAAACGCTGAAAAACTGTCTTGTCCAAACTAAACGCGTTAAGCGACGTGTGTTTCCCATAAAGATACGACCTTTTTTGCTACAATTTATTGGATATCGGTTTAAAATATTCGGTTCGAATAAATTACGTCAAACGGTTTTTGAATAAACGCTGAAAAACTGTCTTGTCCAAACTAAACGCGTTAAGCGACGTGTGTTTCCCATAAATTACTGAACTTAATTATTTTTTTTTACGTCTTTGGGAGTTGCTTCTCCTCAACCCACCAACGGAATCGTGGCAGACGTCCACAGTAATTTTTTATTCATCTTTCTTAACCACTCTATGTAGTTTTCATGCGAGAGGAGATTGGTAATCGTGACCTGTCGTTGGCCCGCGGTCTATTGACTTGAGCTGTCAAATCCATATTGCAGTAAAGATAAATTTAATATGGCTCTAGTAAAATGTGTTATTGTGAATTGTAAAAACACCACAGAATAGCGACTGTAAATTTTACCAGTTTTCAAGACCGTGGTGGAAACGAGACCAAAGAAATAAGTGGATAATTGCCGTAAGAAAAAAAAGTAAGTCACCTAACCTGACAATAACAACTGAAAACAACAATTTTAATGTTATTGGCAATAATGTTACAGACTACCATCGTCCAATATTGTCTAATATAGTAAAATAACACAAGATTTCATTAATTTTTTTCATAATATTTACTTATTTCTCGCTTGACAGCTATGACAAAGTGTCCATAATGGCCACCTGTCCGTGGCGCTGTCGTCGCGCACGGTCCCAATTTCAATATGCCTATTTAATTTGTAGGTGCATCACATCACCCAATAAATCAATGACGTCACAAAAAGTAGGTATAGGTAGTTCAGTTTAAATACCCCCATAGAGTAAATTATCTTTAATGTGCTTAAAAAGTGTAGGTAAGGACCAGCTTTACATATGTATACCGTGGCTCTTTCCCTACGGGGCGGAGATGGCCATTACAAAATCGTATCATGAAAAAAGTAACTCAAAAGAATAAATAAATACATAGTTAATAAATCTTCAAAGTTTTAATATATAGGTGCATATTCTGTCCCTTTTTCACAAAACTCACCTCTGTATTGGAAATATTTGGAATTATCGGCGTTTACTACGGGCGGGCAGAGAACCAAAGTAACCGACATAGCTTTCCAAATTAGCAAACTGAAGTGGCAATGGGCTGGCCACATGTGTCGTAGAACCGATAACCGCTGGTGTAAGCGTGTTCTAGAGTGGAGACCGCGTCTCGGCAAGCGTAGTGTGGGTCGTCCGCCGGCCAGGTGGCGTGACGACATATCTATGAGGGCGGGAGTCGACTGGATGCGGAAAGCAAAGAACCGGGCTTTGTGGCGTGCCTTGGGGGAGGCCTATGTTCAGCAGTGGACTGCAGTGGGCTGATGATGATGATGACTACGGGCGCGCAAGGTTTGTGACGTCACGTGTATGAGATACTAAAATAGGATTTTCACCATTTAGCATAGCCTTTTGCCTTCGTTCTTTACGAGTAGGTACCTAATAATAAATTTTGAGTCACCATTCCTATTTGTATTGCACCAAAAAAATAAAATGTTTACCACGAATGATCAATAGAGGCGCTGTTCGCGCAAACGCGTTCGTATGTTTTATTTTATTTTTAACCCCCGACGCAAAAAGAGCGGGGTGTTATAAGTTTAACGTGTCTGTGTGTGTATCTTCTGTGTATCTGTCTGTGGTATCGGTAGCTTCCAAACGGATGAACCGATTTTCGTTTAGTTTTTTTGTGTCGTAGATCATTTTATCCCGAGTGTTCTTAGCCATGTTTTTTTTAATTCTAGAGGTACTGAGGTCGGTAACTAGGTACTACCCTACTACCCAAAGGCACGCTGCATGTAGGTGTAGGTATCAGGCTGAATTGGAATACACTGGTCTGCATGTATTTCTATATTCTGAGCATCCTTGCTTTTGCTAAATTCCTGCATTTTCCAATATTACACGACGCTTCAGAAAATAGAGAAGAAAGTTGGGATCACTTTATTCGAAAATGCGACGTTTTAGATACCTTCTTGATGCATTTAAGTAAGGTTAGCATCATATAATTTGTAGCAGCCAAAATTCCAAATATGTCGCAACACGCCTTGATACGGTTTCAATGATGCTTTATTTACCAAGAACAAAAATAACTTAATTTTTAATTGAATAATATTAAAACTAATTTAAATCTAAAACAGGCCCTTGAGGCATTCTTCCCAGGATGCTATGTATTCGCGTGCGCTTTTGGTGCATAGGTAAGTTGGGAGTTATTTCTTTTATCTTCATCGTGTTTCGTCTATCGATAAGCAATGTAAGCATGCGGCTCGTCATAGGCTAGGTTTAGTAAACCAGCGACTAAACTCCTAATAGTAGCTCGATTCCACTGACACCTCAGATTCGGTTGACGCCGCTCAACCAATCTCACTGGAGCGTAAACTCTTAAAGTATTCCAGTGTTTAAACCGCCCGCGTGGCCTTGTCGGAGGTTTCCCCTGGATTTTCCCCAGGCCATTCTCCAACCGCAATCAATCTCTCTCAATCTCTCTCTCAATCTCTTTATTGGGCCCGGCCTATAAAGTCACAGTCAGTTAAAAAAAGCATGCATCTCTTCACTATTTCCACTAAGCCCCTATTTGTAATTATTATGTTATTTTATTAGTTCTAGATATTTGTAATTGGAGGTGTTGCGCTTTGTAGATCTGCGTTAGAAACATTTCATTTCTTATATTATTCAGTCTGTGGGAGGCACAATAACTCACCATTAAGAAAACGTAGTCTGGTCATAACTGCCCTAGAGCGGGAAAACAGGATGACGTAGACAGAAATATTATTTGCCATGTTATTCCCGGCTTCCACATTATTCCCTTTGAGACCAGTAGCTCTAGTATAAGTTTTTTCGAAACATTAACTAATTCGAACGCGTTAGCGTTTTGTCTCAAAATGTATGAAACCGAGTTTGAAATACGCGCGTTCATCGGTTAGCAACAAATGTTATACTCGCCGTTTTAGTTTCCACTAGTAACCACCAGAGGCGCTGTTCACTTTTTTATACCACTTTCATACATTTTGAGACAAAACGCAAACGCGTTCGAATTAGTTAATGTTTCGAAAAAACTTATACTAGAGCTACTGCGCCTACACGACTGCGGGTTAAGGTATGTCTTTCTGAATATTTCAGTTTAGGTTTATAACAAAATAAAAAAATGGTTCATATTTGTCTCATATCGTATACCAATTTTAGCATCCATATTTTGTAGATTTTTGCACTCCTGAAAGTTTTTTTAAAAAACATTTCTTACATCATCAGATATGCTTGTTTGCGACAGTTGTCACCGCGACGGTGACAAACAATCATGACAGAGGAGTCATCAGCGTATTATCGAGCCTTTATAGATTTGAAAATTCGCTGTGTCGTTTTTGAAGAAGCTTTCAGACGGATCACAATGATGGAATTTAACGTGTTTTGCTGCAGACCAATCGTGCGAGATGGAATGAGAGATGGCAATTTTGAAGTTTAATCTATATTGGCACGGCTATACAATTTTTTTTATATACAATATAACCTCAATTGTTCAGTTGACGTCCTTTTTACGCTTGAGGGCGTCTAAAGTTTCCTCTCAGTTTTTCATTTAACCAAGCTTCTATGCTCTGAGTTCAAGTGAAAGTCAGAATAAACTTTAGTTACACTTGAAAATACCTATACTTGAATTATTCCAAAAGTCACGCCATTCGAAAAGTGACCTTAAATTATGCTGCACACAGTCGAAAATGCAAGCAGATAAATTTAAATTCTTTGTTTGGTAAAGTTAAACAGAAACGAAGGACTGATTAAGTATTTAAATACCAAAAATTACTTGATTAGAACGCTCGAATGGAACCGTAGCCTAATTTGCTTCCCTTACAGATTTCGCTTTTGGTTTAAAATTACGTAGATATTTACGTTAAAAAATAAAAAAATTGTGCGAGTTTTTATCACGATTTCGCCAAACCTCTCTTACCTGATTTGCTTCAACATTCTTCAAACATACTCGGCTTTGAGTACTTTTGACCTGATCTGTTATTTTCTTCATTACGTGTAAGCACTTGAAAATTACGAACGGCAACGGTCCCATAGTGTCTTTATGCTAATGAGTTTTTTTTTATTATGTACGAAAATAATTTTATATGTAATTTCGGTAAAGAAAAACATCGTGAGGAAACCTGCATACTTACATCTACAAATGAATTCAAAGATTTTTTATATCGTTTATTTTTCCTGGGGGTTTTAGCAAATGCTACGCCCCCCCGTAATACATTAACAGGCATATTTATTCGCAGTTATTCCAGAAGACGAACGTTTCCTAGGTTACAGGTAAAAAGTAAACGTATGAAGTATACCGTTGTCTATTGGTTGTGTTGTAGATTTACTATGAAGGTAGTTGTTTGTAATCCTTAGGTATTTACATATGAGGGTAGCTCTGAATAAATCAGTGTTTGACCAAGCATCTTGTGTTTCACTTCATGGTGACAGCGGTAAAAAAGAATTAATTAGTTAAACGTATTAAACCTCGCTATTTAGTGTTTAAATTATACGTCTAAATTACCGTGTGTTAGTGTGTTACGGGTAATATGGAGCACGCTCGTCCTCCGCCGGAATTAAATGTCGAGGGCAGCGCGGCCGCGCGCGCCGACGCATGGAAAAAATGGTGGAAACAATTCTCGGTGTTTCTAAAGGCATCGGGGGTGAACAAAGAGGCGAAGGACGTGCAAGCGAGCCTGCTGGTCAACCTCATCGGCGCCGAAGGATACGAGATTTTTTCTACTTTCACGTATGCTAAGGACGAAAGTGCAGACGATATCGATTGTGTCAAGCGGAAATTCGATGATCATTTCGGTACCAAAGTGAACGTAACGATGTCACGTTTTAAGTTTTTTACACGCACACAGAACCCAGGTGAGACAATCAATCAATACGTGACAGCATTAAAACTGCTCAGTCAGGGATGTGAGTTTGAAACTTTAGAGTACGGGCTTATACGTGATCGAGTCGTCTGTGGTATTTCGAGCAACGTAGTGAGGGATCGCCTGCTCAGGGCGGACGGTCTGACACTCGCTAAGGCGGTGCAAATATGTGAAGCGCACGAGATGTCCACAGAAGAGGGTCGGCAGATCGAGCAAGCGCAAGCCTCGACTTCATCGGGGATACAGGTGGACGCAGTCGGCCGCACTCGCGGCGGGCGCGGGCGCCGAGGCCGCGGCCGGCGCGGCGGGCGCGGCGGGCGCGGCGGGGCGGCCGCGCGCGCTCAGCGCTGCCCGCGCTGCGGCAGCCCCTACTGCGACCCCGCGTACTGTCCGGCGACCAACGTTACGTGCTACGTGTGTGATACGCGCGGACATTACGCTAAGGTGTGCACCAAACGGGCAAAAGGTGATCGTGTGGACTACGTGTCGGTTGCTGAGGACGATTGCGCCGAAACCTCGGAAGATGATGAACTTTATGTTAATGTATTATATGTTAGCTCGCTTGAGGATCAGTTGAAACCGGACAGAAAAAATGATACAAAGGAATGGAATGAGTCTTTGTATTTTAAAGGTAAGCCGATTAATTGTAAATTGGATTCCGGTTCTATGTTGAATGTGTTATCGAAATCTGAGTATATATCTATGGGTTTAAATATTAACGATTTGGTTCCATTCCGCAAGCGAGTATTTTCATACACAGGTAATTCGGTGCCAATAATTGGGGAATGCAACTTGTGTATTGATTATAAAAATAGTAAATATAGAATAAACTTTGTGGTTGCGAACATGAACTGTCAAAATATTTTAGGTTTAGATAGTTGTGTGAAATTAGGCGTGATTCAACGCTTGGACGTTTTGAACGTGAATGAGTTTAAGGGGTTATTTAAAGGACTAGGAGAATTACCAGGAACCCATGAAATATTAGTAGATCCGAATGTACCGCCAGTAATTTCCCCAGTTCGTAGAATACCGTTAGGTATGAAAGATAAATTGCGGGATGAAATAGCTAGAATGGAAAAATTAGGCGTAGTGCGAAAAGTAAGTCATCCCACTCCATGGGTCAACGCTATAGTCATAGCTGCTAAGAAAAATGGGGATATCCGGGTATGCTTGGATCCGCTGCACTTAAACCGCGCGGTGCGGCGTGCGCACTATGCGCTGCCGACAGTGAGCGAGCTGGCGGCGCGCCTGCGCGGCGCTCGCTACTTCAGCGTGTTGGACGCGCGCTGCGGGTTTTGGATGCTCAAGCTTAGCGATGCCAGTGCTGACCTATGCACATTTAACACACCATTTGGTAGGTACCAATTTTTAAGACTGCCGTATGGAATCAGCTGCGCCCCTGAAATGTTCCACGCAAAGGTAAGACAATATTTAGAAGACTTGGAGGGGACAGACTCGTTTATCGACGACATAATTGTTTGGGGGTCTACAAAGGAGGAGCACGATACAAGGCTTCAAAAGTTATTGCAGCGAGCGAAAGATATTGGTATGAGATTTAATAAGGACAAATGTAAGTTCGCGGTTAACGAAATAAAATATTTGGGGCATGTATTTGACCGACGAGGAATGAGGCCGGACGATGCAAAAGTAAAAGCTATAATAGACATGCCTAATCCACAGGACAGAAGGGCATTGGAGCGATTTTTAGGCATTGTGAACTATCTCTCCAAGTTCATACCTAATTACTCGGAAGGTGTTAAAATATTGCGGGATCTGCTGAAGAAAGACGTTAATTGGACATGGGACAAACAACACGATCAAGCAGTAAAGGAGCTAAAACAAAAAATCGCAGCGGCACCTGTTCTAGCGCTGTACAGCGAGCATCAACCACTGGTCCTGTCGGTAGACGCGAGCGCCGAGGCGCTGGGCGCTGTTCTGTTGCAGGGAGGCCGTCCCGTTGAGTTTGCATCCCTAACGCTCACCGACACGCAGATACGATACGCGCAAATTGAGAAAGAAATGTTGGCGATCGTGTTTGCGTGTGAACGGTTCCATCAATATATATTCGGGAGACGGGACGTGACCATTCAAACAGATCACAAACCGCTCGAGGCAATTTTCAAAAAGCCATTGTCTGCTGTACCACCACGTCTTCAACGAATGAGAATGAAGTTGCAAGGCTACACGTTCAAAGTAATATACACTCCAGGCAAATATATGTATATAGCTGATACGCTCTCGCGGGCAGCTTTAACCGAACGGATGCATGAGCGAATGACCGATGAAATCGAGGCGCAGGCGTGCTTTGTAGTAAGTCATGTACAATTCAGTGATAAAAAAATCAATATGGTAAGAGACCATCTTGCTAGAGATAATGTGAGTCAGAAGCTGGTAGAGTACATTATGAACGGATGGCCTAAAAATAAATACGAGGTTGACAATAATGTGAGAATCTTTTGGCCATATCGAGAGTGCATGAGTTATGAAGACGGTTTGGTGTTAAAAAGCGATAAGGTTTATATTCCAGAGTCTTTACGTGCAGAGATGCTACATCGCATTCACGAGGGACATTTGGGTATCGACCGATGCAAACGACGTGCGCGTGACGTCATGTTCTGGCCGGGCATGTCGCGCGACGTGGAGGACGTGGTGCGTGCGTGCGCGGCGTGCGCACTGCTGGCCCCGCGGCCGCCGCCGGAGCCGCTTGTGTCTCATGATGTGCCGGGTGAGCCATGGTATAAATTAGGCTCAGATATTTTTGAGTATAATAAAAAGTATTATTTAATACTAGTGGATTATTTCTCAAACTTTGTGGAGGTAAACCAACTAAAAACAATTAACAGTAATTGTGTAATTGCAGCAATGACAGAGCAATTCGCAAGACACGGAAGTCCAATAGAATTGATAACGGACAATGGACCGGCGTATGCGTCGAGAGAATTTAAAAAGTTTATGGAATTGTGGGATGTAACTCACATCACTTCTTCTCCAATGTACCCACAGTCAAACGGAAAAAGTGAGCGGACAGTGCGTACAGTTAAAAAAATGATACAAAAATGCATCCTATCGGGCCAAGATTACAATTTAGGGTTGCTAAATTTGAGGAGTACGCCTAGAGATGGAATAGATGCTCCAGCTAAAATATTAATGGGCCGAAAAATTCGCACACGCTTGCCAATGTATCAAAAAGGGGAAGCTACAACAAAATATAATAAAAATCATCATTCCATCTTAAATAAACAGCTGCGACAAAAATGTAACTACGACAAATCAGCTCGAGAACTCCCACCGCTACAAAAAGATGAAGTTGTAGTGGTAGCCGATGGTCTAAAGCGTGAATTTATGAAGGTGGTAAGTAAAGCTCCCGAGCCCAGGTCGTATATTTTGAAAGACAGCCATGGCCGCGAATACCGCCGTAACCGCCGTCATATTATTCGACGGCAGACACCACGCACTCCCACCGGCAACGCGCAAGGCGTTGTTGGCGGCGATGTGCCGCTGCCCAGCACGAGTGTGAGCACCAACACGCATGAACCGGTAGCTAGCATGGTACCTGCTCCGCCGCCGTGGCCCTCCACGGACGGCCCGTCCCGGGTACTCACGGCTCCGCCGACCGGGGACGTACCGATCCCCGCGGTAAGTATCCCCACAGGTGCGACAAGTTCCATGCATACTGGGATATCTACTGGCCCCATGACTAGGAGTAAGTTCCGCAAAATACAAGAAGCAATGCTTGAATTTGATTAAACAAATTTTAGAATGTGCAAACTGTTTTAAACCTTATTCCCTAGCCATGCGCTGTTTGAGATAATATAGGTATTGTATTTATGCAATATCTTTATATTCGAGTTAAAAATATATATATATATATATCCTTTACACAGTAATGTACTAGTTAGGTACTAGAATTTATATACACAAATATCTATGGATCCATTCATCCATCAGTGATTAATATAAACAGCTGATATGAAACTTAACAATAACACAATGTTGTATCGATAATTTAATTTTGAACCATATGCACCACACGTAAGATACTATGTAACGACTACGTCACATATTATACGCCCTTATGGTATTGTAACGAGCATCTGGTTGTAGTTGATAAAGAATAAAGCCAATTTCCAATAAGTTATGTCACGGTCATAAGGATTATAATCGTTAAATTCAACTGCATTTGTTACATTGTTCTTGTACAATGATCGCAATTTCGTTCTTAAAGATGTTTAGAATAATTAGATTAAGGTAGGTATACCTAACGCTAGATCATAATGATAATAGTAGTTAAGTACAGTATTGTTTGCTAACTGTTATTTTGTTGTTTGCAAACTTATTTTAAGGTGTAGGATAAATGAAGATATTGTTCTTATGTAGGAATGCATGTTTAAGTTAGTCATTTAAAACTTTTATCAAAAACCGTTGTTATGTTATGAGGGGAAAGATGTTGTAGATTTACTATGAAGGTAGTTGTTTGTAATCCTTAGGTATTTACATATGAGGGTAGCTCTGAATAAATCAGTGTTTGACCAAGCATCTTGTGTTTCACTTCAGGTTGGTAGGTACTATACAACCTTTAACAATTAATGATATAAACAAACTTACTAACTACTATTTCCTATTGATCTAAAATAAATTCTAAGTAATTCCCGGGCATCATCAGAAGTTGGTGACGCTAGGGAACTATTGCACATACCTACATCACTGGATATTGCGCCGAAGCGCCTGGCAGCGCCCCGGACACACTCCGTCAGCACGTGTTGCACATCTTCTACCATGTTACAGTCCAGGCAGTTTGGAGTATCAGATAATTTCATTAGAAATTTGAACTTGTTCGTCGGAATGTGTCCGGTACGCAGCCGTAATAATGTTACAATATTTTTCCTCTTTCCTTCCACCTTTTCAAACCATGGGTAACGAGGAAGATCGATCTGAATAGTTTTGTACCAAATCCCTTTTGTTAATGAACGTTCATTATAATACTCTTAAAGATCTATGTGAAATATCCAACCCGCACTGTGTTAGCGTGTTAGTGTGTTAGCACAGACACTAAGTATTCGTCGAATCAATATTATGATGAATCAAATCGAATCAATTCAATTAAATCAAAGATGACTTTCATTTCCTGATAAATCGAGTTTGAACGTCCAGGTGATTGGTTTCAGAAATACATTTAAGTAAACAATACAATAGAAATGATACAAGGCTAAGGCTAATGTTAAAAGGCTTTAACATTATGGAAATGTACGTTTCTTACCACTTTTTGTAACTTAAGCTTGATCGACTTGTTTAAATAAACGTCTTTAAAACCGCATAAATGAATGTCTCTTACGACTTACTGTCTGTTGCACTCTGTCTACGTACCTACATATATCTATGAAGGTTACAGTAGAATGGCCGCGGGTCGGACGAGACAATGGGGCTATTCCACTCTCGCCCTATAAATCTAACCTGCCCAAATAGATTCTTACTATAATTATGATTAACTTTCAAAGACTCTCTTCATGTTTTTCGTGAACGTGAAATTTCAATCTTACTACGTTTGAATAAGGTATATTTTTAATCTGCAAGGATAGTCGAGATACGAGCGAGAGAAGGTGAAGTGATAACTTGCATTTGATGGCACAGCGATAATTGGATTGGATGGAGTAGCGGTTCTACATTGACTTTTTATTGCCAATTTCATGAACTTGCGTTTTAGTCTTGAGGTTGAATTTATTGGTGTTGAATTTGTTTTTCGTCACAAATTGTACGTAAAATTACACACGTAAAAGCTTTTAGATGAAAATCTATCGGCATCTCAACTACGATGGAGTGTAGAGTTACACTAACACAGAATATAAATAGAAGTTTTTTTCCCTGTACTTTTCAAATGTCAAAAAATATTACTATTTATCTTGCTTGACGTTACTTGTATACATTTTTTTATACGGTCCCGACAGCTAGCTAACACATTGACGTGTAGGTAGCCTAGATTACTTTATTTATCGGTTTACTATCAGCATTACTTTGTGCGCAATAATGGTATAGTCTGTCCTGTGGTCTAAGGCCAAAGACCCATAAAACTTTAAAGCAATAAAATTAACAGTGCAACAAAAGAACATGTTATTTCGAATGGTCTCAAGTCGTAAAACGAATTTTTGAATTGCAACCTCAGCCTACCTTCTTTAAAGCTTAAATACCTTGTGTGTTCCGTAAACAGAGATTACCTTAACAACAACCGTCAAATATTTTTGTCGCATTCCAATTTTTATTGGTGTCATTTCACATTGAACTTCAGTGCAAACTATTACGTTAGTTTTTGCTATGAGGAAGAATCACTTTTCGCAATCGGTATTTTGCAATAGATTATCTAATTAACTTATCTATTGCGCATCCGAGTTTTGTATTGGAGAGCGATATGCCTGCGTCCAAACAATTATTTTCTTAAGGCAATAATGAGGACTGTGGTTCCTGCCTTCGCTCCACAGCCGGTCGATGTCAAGTGACGTGCGAGTCGTGCGACTGCTGTACGCCTTGGTAGGAGCAACTACCCGACATAATTTATTCATAACGCCAGTACACCACAAGTACTACTATAGAAGTCAGCCAAAAACATGTTTGACAAATAATTTCTAGAACGCATCGGTGGCGGGAGCCCGTTTTCCACAAGAAAAGGCGCGTAATAAATTATAAGTCTTCCCAACTTCCCATGTATATAACAGTGGCGGCGCGTCAAAAATATTCTTAGGGAAGCCGGAAATACTTGGCTTTTCCTATTCTTCATGAGCCGTAGTAAAAGAACTGGACTGGCTGGAAATTAGGCAAGCCGGTGGGAATCGAGTTGTATGGACGCTCCGCCACTGGTATATAATATACCCTGTTTTTTCATATACAAACTACTATCTATGTGCTATAAGTACAAGTTCTATTCAAGAAACAAAATGAATACGACATACATTTTATTCAGGTATATTCATTAGTAATCTTTCTTTTAAACTATGTCACAACGAGATATCATAAATACGAGTAAGAATGCGAAACTAGACAATGTGACTTATTTTGCAGTTTCTTTATGCAACACCATATTTTTGCCGTCGACAAAGAAACATTTCGCGGTGAAGCCGGACAAATTAACAACTGACAACTAATCCCAACCCACGTTCCAGAAATAAACGTATTTCATGTTTACCAACGGGTAACTTTTATAAATAAAACGGTAAAAATAGACATTTATGTTTACGTTTGACGTAATACGATTTCCTTCATTTTGTCGACGGGTTATCTTCATAAACACAATAAGTAGTTTATGCGAAAGCTTTCCTGTACATTCAATTCCTAAAAGAAACTCATACGAGTTTTGGACTGACATGACGCATTCTATTTTATATATAGCTCATCATAATTATTTAAACCCAATCACTCTAGACTCACTCTATGCGATTTTCACTGTATTTTTCAAAATGAAAAAAAAGTACTCAGGTATCGAATCCTAACACGGTAGGTATAGTTTTCCCTCTGGTATAGTAAAACTAGGGCCTACGCCTAATCTTGGAATAAGATGCTAAGGCGGGCCCCGGAATCCTTAAATACACAACTGAGAAAACGCTACGAAGATACTAGACGCAATAAATAATTCAATTATCATTGTTCAAAACAAAAAGTAGGTTACCAGTGTAATTAAATATTTCGTATAATGCAAGGAAATGCTTCCCGTTATGCTACTACTCTCTCCTAGCCGTTTGCCGGCTACAGCGACTGCTTCACCTCCAATGTTGGTTGCGTTCGTGCGCTCTAGTGTGGCTTACGTAGCCGATCTTGTTAACGAAGACCCGCGCACACAACGGGCATGTAAGCACACCATTCACATACTTGTAGCTGATTGCCGCTGGTGGTCGGGCTTTCAGCTCATCTCGTTTTAAGTCCAGCTCAGTGCATCGACGAGATTCAAAATTTTCCGTTGCCTTTTTAACAAGCGATCTCCATACCTGGCGGTTGGCAGCCTGTTTCTCCCACTGGAATGGGCCAATGTCGCAGTTCTTCATGTGGCGCTTAAGCACATCTTTATATCTAAGGAGTTGTCCGCCATGCTTTCGCTTGCCCTCCTCTAATTCCGAGTAAAAGATGCGCTCAGCCACTCGACCCTCTGTCATCCTTGAGACGTGGCCGCTCCAGCGAAGTTGTCGTCGCATTAAATAGCTTTCAATTCCACCTACTTTGGCTCTCCGTAAAACTTCGGTGTTCCTTACGCGGTCGGACCAGCTGATCTTTAAGATTTTACGGAGTTCTGCTTTTAAATAATATTGCAATTCATTATGTTGATGAGTTCTCGCTTACTTCACTTGTTGCCTCCATAATCACTCATCCGTCATGTAAGTATCATTTTTGACGTTCATTTCCTTTCCCTCTTCTTATAGTATTGTATGTATGTTGCTGGGAAAAAGATTGATTTTAAGTTTTTGGTACTTACGCCATTAAGCGTAGCGTCAACAACAATGATAATACTACAAACCTTATCCACAACGCAGGCTTCATCAATTTCACCAACAGATACAACAATAATAACACCTAAGGTCCCATGTCCTTAAGAACAGCACATTCGTAATTCATTCTTAAAGTCACACAAAATTGGAAATTCACATCACATGTCAATTTAAAATTTTAAATTAAACGTTATTGTTTAGCATTCTCAGCTCTAGCTTCAGGCAGAGCCTTGGTGACTCGTTTCCCTAAGTCTTCGTCAATTAATGTTAACAATTTCAGTACTCTCTTAAGTACTGGTGGCGTCACGGTAGCTAATGATTCCGCTGCATTTTTAGCCAGTCGTTGTCTGTGCCCTTCATCAGTTACGTAATGATTGTAAAAATTTGCAGCTGGTTGAAAATCTGCTGCATTAGTCTCATATTCTATTAGCCTTTCATATGGCCTGTCTTCGTCAACGTAAGGCATAGGGCCGCCGAACGAGTTAGGATAGTAGTTTGGTGCGTCACGCATATTCTCATTAACTGGCGGTTTGCCGTCCCTTAAGTACGTTTTAACATATTTAGGACAGTTCACTTCAATCTTGTCATGATTAGCTCCTAATCTATAGCCAGCAGTATCACGATAAAACAAATGGCGACCTCTAAACAATTGGTCTTGAGGTCCAGGTATACCAGGAACTAAAGTATGGGGATCAAACGCTAATTGCTCTATGTCTCTGAAAAAGTTTTCAGGATTCTTGTTCAAAACCACTCGCCCAATAGGGACTGTGTGGTAACTTCCTTTTCGCCATAATCGTGTCACATCAAATGGGTTGAAACTGTTCTTTTTAATATCGTCCCGTGTCATGACGTCCATTTGTAATTTCCAAGCTGGATACATCTTATTTTCAATAGCATTGTATAAGTCTCTACTGAAATAATCAAGATCTCGACCTTGTATTACTTTTGCCTCATCGCTAGACAAATTTTCAAGGCCTTGTTCAGTACTGAAGTTAAATCTGACATAATAATTCTCTCCATCCTTATTGTTGAGAACGAACGTATGAATTGGGTAACCATTCATATGCCTGTATCCGTTTGGTATTCCATAATCTGACAGAAACCACAAGAAAGCATGCAATGCTTCTGGTCTCAGAGAAAGAAAATCCCAGCGCATATTATTGTCAATAAGATTAGTTCGCGGATTCCTTTTAAAAATGTGGACGAAAGAGGGAAATAACAGAATGTCTCTGAAAAAGAATACTGGTATATGTGACCCAAGTAGATCTAGATTCCCTTCCTTTGTGTACATTTTGACAGCAAATCCCCTCGACTCTCGAGCTAAGTCCGTGCCTCCAAGGTTTTCGTATATAGGTGAAAATCTCGCCACAAGCGGAGTCTTTTTACCGATTCCATTGAACACATCGGCTTTGGTATATTTAGAGACATCGTGGGTAACTTCGAAATAGCCGAAAGCCCCAGCGCCTTTAGCATGGACGACTCGTTCTGGGATTCGCTCCCTGTCTAAATGAACCAAACTGTCGAGGTAATATCTGTTGGATAGGAGGTCAGAATTGATGGAGTTGGTTTCGCGGATCTCAACTGGTATTCCTCTGCTCGTGGTTAGTACTCCAATATTCTCCTGAAACAAAACAAATTTTAGAACGTTAGAGAATGTTTACTCAGTATGACATGACATGTAACACACACACATGACATGTCATTTTTAAATTATGAATAAATGATTATGATTATTATTATGATTATGCCGCGGGATCTCTCAAATTGAATTCGATCAACTGGCACTCGTCGCCCCCCTGTTCGATTTTGACTAAAGTATGCATCTTACAAATTAATGGAGGCATATTATCAGTTTTATATACACGAATATATATCAAAGTAAGTATACCATAGTAGGTAATTTCATAATACACCTAAGTCAATCAATTATTTTACATATGGATAAATTGGATAAACTAGGTAGCCTACTATACTGCTACTAGCTTATGTTGTTAAAGTTATTTTTGTTAGGTATGTATTCTTGGTAGGTATATAAATGTGCAATATTAACAATGTTATGCTAAATATTTTATTGCTGATATAAAACTCACAACGCCGCATTTTGATACGTGGGTTTTAACCATTTAGTAAAATATAGCTTTAAACATGACTCAAGAAACTTTGAATTTTAGCGTAATGGATTTTTAGTACGCTTTCGCGTGGCCTTTGCCACAGCATATGTTTGCATAATGTTAACAGTTACCTACAGCTAACCGCGAAACCCGCAAACCACGTCTGCTCTCGAGATACTGAACTTGCATCAAAATAGCCTATAGCAAACACATCTTAAGTACAGTCAACTTTAATGACAAGAGCATATGAGCGTACAGATATTGTTGACACAGTCAAGTCAACAGCTAAATAGACGAGATAGTTCAATCGACGATAGCGATAGCACCCCACTGATTGTATAGAATGGTTCATTGCAAGCTACGATTTGCGTAATTATTATGTCGTAGACTTGGAACAATTGGATATTAGACAGCAATATGCCGATTTCTTTCATAACATAGCTCGATACCATCGACTAATTAATTAATCGTCATTAGTGTCCAATCTATAATATAATTGTGACTCCGTTAATCTCATAACCCATAAAATATCCCTGAGCTATAAGTACGTATATAAGACCTACCATAAATTCTAAATTTCAGATTAAACGGATATTTTTTAAATATTGGTCCGAACCAATATTTAAAAAATATCCGGTTAATCTGTTGTTTATCCTCCCGAGAGGATTCAAACTTGTAGATTTAGGCCATCGGGTCTGAATGCTTCCGATAGTTAGTAATCAGGCTACGAATTTTAGAACATACGGGTACCTAACGTTTTCGAAAATTTCGAATGTCCGTCGAGTTTAAGATGTAATTTTCCATTAAGTTCGACACGGTACATGAACCAACTAGCAATTCCCTTTTACTCGTACAACGCCTTAGGGAGCTATGTTCTGAATTTTATTTATTTTTTACTTGGGCTTCTTTTAATAACATAAATTGTGTACCTAAATTGTATCATATCACCAACCTTGTGCTGCAATTTAAAGTTGTATAATTGTCTTGATGCGGGATCCAGCGTCGTGTTTTTGTATTCCGAACTTATCACACTTTTTACTGCTATACAAAATAAAATCACTACAGCATATAAAGCCATTTTAAAATACGATAAAAACTAATGATGAATACGTGCGCATCGGCAGGGATGGAAATAGCGAGTCAAGTGTAATCCTTGAATGTTAATCTCAAAGGAAGTCTAGGATATCCTTAATTACTTGATTATTTGGTTAATCAAGCGGAAAAATGAATAATTACTGGCCTTTTTTTCTACGCCATAAAAAACAACTTTTTGATATTCATCAATGAGGTTAGTTCCGCATTTATCGATGCGGTATCAGTAAAATATAACCTGAGTCTGAGTTAACAGTCTCCACCGCGCGATCGCGACAACACAGACCCTATTCGTCCCGGTACCGCCGCATACCGGGTTAGAGTCAATCCGACCCAGGTCAGGCCCAGCTGAGTTCCTCGCTGGACTCAATTCAATTCAATCTTGTGTTGTATGGCTCCATCAAGGCCTTGATGATTCTGCCAATGTCAAGTTGGATAAGACATGGCTAGTCTCGCTGGACTCTCACAATCACAATATCCTACGACGGCTACGACGTGACGTAAGAGCCATTTCAGCGATATTCCACACATATTTAAATACAGAATACATTTTCTTAGACAAGAATATTATTCCAACAAGGCGTTTGTAAGCAATATCCCTCGGAAAGAAGTTCGTTTACGACGCCGTAAAGGGACCGATGGAGCGTCAACAAATCCCGGCTTTCTGTTCTGGCCTATTTAGTGTCGCTATATTTAGATCTTGGGTTAGGTTAGCAGGCTAAGGGTCAATATTTTGTATTTTATGGTATCACTAGCGTTTGCCTACGACTTCGTCGGCGTGGAAGTCTTTTATATTCAACTTTCGTCCCCGTTTCCATTTCGTCTCCTTAGTGTAGCATTTCCGGGTTACAACCATCCAACCATACTTGTGATACAATATACAAAATATCTCCATGCCCAATTTTATCTAAATCCGTTTAGCGGTTTACGCGTGAAGAGCTAACAGACAGCTAGACAGAGTTAATTTCGAATTTAAAATATTGGCATGTCTTTTGTTTCATTAGAATGGCCGTTGTTTGTACGCCAAACTTGGTAAATTTATGGTAGGTCGTAGAGGGATATTTTGAAAGATTTAAGGCTACTGTAGTCAACATTTTGGGCCACAGTTCATTCTCTTCGCTTCCACTTACGTGTCAACTTGCGAAATTTGAATAGAAGAAGAAAAAATAGTTTACTTACCAATCTGCTATTGAAAGAACCGCGAAGATTTTATGCGTTAAAATCGCAATTGAGATGTCCTAAATGTTGGTTCGGTAAGTTACGCATTTACCTTACATGCCTAGCTACAAATTGACGAAGGTAAAAATGTAACTTGATAGGTATTTAAGTGTGATATGTTAATCTAAATTTACCTCCTGGAAATATCGAAGTTCTCTCAACTTGTCATCGTTAATCGTCAATTTGGACTAGTTACTTAACTTTTTCACACAGGTTACTATGAAGGTTGAAGATATAATATTTATGGACTGTTTGTACTTGTTCTCACCCTTGGAGAAGGTCGTATTGGTTATATTGATTTAAACTTAGGCGACTTCCTGATTTGTCGGTGCGGAGGCAGTACGATATGAGAAAACTGTCAAATGTCAGTGTCAACTGTCAGTCAACTCAGTACTACTTTTTACTGCGCCCCTATATTTAAATGAGTGCTTCCTGACTGGCGCGCGGGATGCGCGGAAGCGGGACGATGAGAAGGCAGTACTGGTCCGCTTCTGCGCATAATATTACTACTGCGCAAAATGTAATACTGACAGTATTCCGTCAAGTGGGAATCTTGGCGACGTCAGTAATTTTACGTCAAAGAAGAAAATGTCACATATCAATCCCGCCCCGCCAAGTCAGGAAGTCGCCTAATACGTTTTTCACTCTAGTATATGTGATTTAACCTGACGAAGCCTGTGTTGTGAATTAGATTTTGTGGACTGTTTGTGCTTACTTAATTTGTTTTATGAATAAATGATATTTGAGTTTAATCGTGTAAAATTGAAATGTATAAATTTATTTTGAGGTTTTCCTGATGACGTTTCGAATGTGTCACAACATTTTTGATCTCGAGTCGAGGCGACACTAATAGTGAACATCTCGATGTTATTATTATTAAATCGTTTCCGTGTTGTATCCTAAATGTGATCCTAAACGACCTTTGGGTCTGATTTTGCCCTTTTTTGGCGTAGGAACTAGTTTTACAAAAGCGACTGCCGTCTGATCTATCAACCCAGAAGGATACCTAACTATACATTTATCTTATGTAGGAATCCATACTATCCATACATAATAATTATTATAAAAGCGAAAGTATATGTATGTCTATTTGTTACCTCTTCACGCTTAAAGCTTTTCTTCTCTTTGGGCGGGTTTCAAGAAACAGACTGCCTTTGCGCGCCCGCCCGCCTCACGCCCGCCTCACGCCCGCGCGCCTCACGCCGGCCTCACTCGCGCGCGCCTCACGCCCGCTCCCACGCGCCTCACGCCCGCCCGCTCTGTGTGTGGCTTAATCTTAAGCTAGGCACTGAACCCATTTATATGAAATTTGGTATGGAGATAGTTTAAGTCTCGGGGAAGGACATAGGATACTGCTTATCCCAGAAATCATCCTTTTCGTGGGTAGAAGTTTGTATGGAAGAGTGACAGTTAGATAAGCGCCTAAAATAAAAGAATAGCAATTAAATTCTAACGCTATGAACAAGTTCTACGCTGACGAAGTCGCGGGCAAAAGCTAGAGTGCTATATTTCCGATGTATCTTAATACCGACGGATTTAACCCTGTATATCCAGATGACCTACTTCGTAATTGAGGTCTCCACTGCGACATCGACATATCATCTACCTGTCAAATCGATCGGCCGCTCATATATCATCGAAGCACACATAGAACAATCAATAGACTCCATAGCTAAATGTCTCGGTTCTATTTGAAGATTCAGTTGAATTCGCAAGTGAACATCAACTTTAAAATCAGGCTTTTAAAGTTTCAATTTGTTTGGGATGCTCCACTATTGACCTGAGTTGGGAACTTGGGAGCGGAAATAGGTCAGGCGAGGTCGCGTTTCTTTTTAATTAATTATTTTTTATTTAATTCAGGTATTCTGGCATAAATCTGAATCTAGGCTATAAAAGATCAATGAGACGTAGTAGGTACGTCAGAGAAGAAATTACTATATCTTAGTAAGCGGTTAAAACTCATTATTGTCACTATGGCAACATGTTTCGAACTCTTTGGAAAGTCCTCCTTAGGATGAGTCAATATAGTAAGAACATGACTCAAGAAAGTTTACCCTTATTAATACCAGGGGATATAATTATTTCCCACTTCGTCTATTCACATAATATCGTTTTTTTTAAACGGCAACACTTAGCAAATCTACCATACCCACTTTTTGTAAATAAATGTTTTATCACCTTTAGTAAGTTTTGGTAAGTTAGGCGACTTCCTGATTTGTCGGTGCGGAGGCAGTACGATATGAGAAAAGTGTCAAATGTCAGTGTCAGGTGTCAGTCGACGCGATATCATTTTTTTTTACTACGACCGCGGGATGCACGGTAACGGGACGATGCGAAGGCGGTACTGCTCCGTTTCTGCGCATGATATTACTACTGCGCAAACATAATACTGACAGTATTATGTCAAGTGAGAATCTTTGCGACGTCAGTAAGTTTACGTCAAAGAAGAAAATGTCACATATCGATCCCGCCCCGCCAAGTCAGGAAGTCACCTTAGTAGAATTATTTAGCTTACAACAACTTTCACTCAAATTTCATCTGTCAACACACGTCAATGGCAAAGTAACTTTGTTACAATGTGTTGTTGTGTGTTGTGTGTGTTTGTTGTGTTTTTTACAATGTTACCTTGAAATGCTTGATTAAATATTCCCTTTCTAATAATAGTGAATTCAGCTGTTTCATCACAAGCAGCTTATTCAATTATTAATTTCAAGTAGCTGGTAACTGCTTTGCCTGTTAAATCATGATTATGAATGATTTTGAATCTTATCCGGTACGTAATAAAATTTACATTTGGTTGTTCGAGGGTGATTCATTACGTAAAGGGTAGTTATTACATATTAATAATTCAGATTCAATTTTAGGTTGATTTAATGGTTTAGTCAAATTAATTGGGTTGTAGTTACACAGTAGGAAATGCAACTAAAGACAATAAATCAAATAGCTCAATAAACTACGGATGAGAACAAAAGTAAAAGCCTGCATTGCATAGACTAACCCCCTTATTCATAAACGCCCATCAAACCTCTATTAGTTAACAAGCCGCTAAAGTTCGTTTGTCCTTATCTGTCACTTCGACATGCAGGTACGTTTGTGGGAAAGGGACAAACAACATTTTAGTTAGCAAAGGTTTGTTAAGTTTTATGAATAAGAGGGTAACAATGTAACTTAGGCGATAATGTTATTTAAGAGGCCTTACAAGTTTTAAAAATTTTTGATCAAACATTTTGACAAAAATATTGATAATACCAGTACAGTGATTAAGGGATACGATGATTTTATTACAGTTTTAGATAGTAACATTGCCCTTTTTGATTTTATTATGTGTAGTAGAATTTAAGCGCAAAAAGCTGTTTTAGCTCGAAAATGGTCGATTTAGAGTGATGTTTGAATCAATATTTCTTAATTAAAAACCCAAAAAATACATTTAAAATGTATGTCAATAGGTCGCAATAGTCCTGTTCTAGATAGTAACATTGATAAAATGTCAAAATACTTGTTAATTAAACAGAAAATCGCCTAAATAGATGAGCCTTTTTTAATTAATAAAGACCCTTAATATGTATATTACGGCGGGTCAACGATTAGGCGGATTGAATATGGCTGAATGAAAATTCGCCGGAATGTGTGTTGGGCGCTTGACGTTCTTCAATCAAACATCCTCTTGATTTAGAATTAGATTTATTTATTTCACAATAAACGATTACATTATGACAGCTTGACAGGTTGACAGCTTTTAGTTCCCATTTTTAACACTCGCAGCGGTGTTTCAGCTGTTTGGCAATAACGATCGGGCTAATCGTTAACCCGCCGTATTACAAAACGGCTCCGCTGTTTAATTAGCCTAGTTGTAATGTAAAATGGCGGTTTATGCAATCCGGCAAGTACAATACGGCTAAACGGCTCAGTACCCTTACCATGGCGATTCTTAGTTCTATTGCGTAACCGCCAGAGGCGCTGTACTTTTGTCCTTACTAAATCGTTTACGCAGTGTTTTGTAAAACTGCTAGGCGTAATGTAAAGCGGCGGATTATACAGTGTCGATTAAAGAAATCAAATGCAAAGTATCACAATGTTTTTCCCTAACTTGAAGAAATAATCTTTGACGACACTGAAGAGTCTTCAGATATTTTAAATCAGTTAATTGTCGTTTAGCATTTGACTTTTATACAATTTGAGAGACACTAATTGATTATCTTGACAGGGCCTCCTTTATAATTCGATTAGCTCAAGCAATCAAGTCGATCGACGAATGAATCATGATTATCAAAGGAACAATCCTATTGATAAATACTGTCTAGGGTTCCATACCGAAAGGTATAAAATTCCTTTTACCCCCTTATATGGCATATTTGCTTGTCTGTCTGTCTGTCTGTTATATTTAGGAGAGAATCACCAAAACTTATACAACGTTTTAGCCGTGTAATTTTGTTTTTTGAATTGAATCCATTAGCAGAAATTAAAAAAAACTGTATAACCCGGTTAATTTAACAATACTTTATTTATTTAATACAGAGAACAAATACACTAAGACAATATTTTCTTAGTTTCACCTTGCTGCGATGTACAATGTTTGTATCGATCGATCGATCGATCAAGATACGTTTGTACTACAAACGTACCTTAATCGGTTTTTTTTAATAAATATTATAGCACAAGTTTCTTAATAATATCATGGATTATGAGCCTAAAAGCGAAGTAATAAGAGCCCACTTTACGAGCAAATGTGTTGAAAGATTAATAAGTACCTACAATAACGTAACCATAATATACCAACAACCTCGTCTTTCCCCCCATTTTTACGATACACACATTTTTTACATAGAAATTGGAAGCAATTCAATTCAACAAACGAAACTGAGAGTGGGTGAAAATTTAACGTTTCATACGTCATTGGTATACTTAGGTTTAACTACATTCTAAAAATAGACTCTACACTATTTGTAATCCACGTGTGTGTTGTCAATATTAGGGTTGCTGCACATAATGCAACTTAAAAGCAGAAGAAGCAAAAACTACTAACGAAGTTACTTACTTGACATTCTTAGTTACTTTCTTATATTGTAATTCACATTAATGAAATAAATGAGTCTGAATCTTATTTATGTATACCCACTTAAAATAGTTTGATTGGAAATTTAAACGCTTTTACTTAAAAAATTGTACATGTTGATGCATGTGCGGAAGGTATGTGTCAAACTGGTACTGTCGCATGTGTAATTGTGTATCAAACGACGTTCTTTAATAGAGTTGCGAAAAAAAAATCAAAAAAAATCAAATAAAATAGTAATTAAAAGAGACAATACTATAATAAGCCATAATACCTGGTCTATCTGGCGTAGTTTATATACAGACATACATTTTATATAACAATCGTATAAATCACACATACTTATATCACAAAAATATTACTAGAATACAAAATAACAAAAAATAAAATAAAATCTTGAAATCATTAACTAAAGAAGCGGGAATTAAAAAGTAGGTTTAACTTTTAATTGGTTGACTTTTTTCAACATGCCATGGCTTTCAGCCAAATCAAATACTATTTTGGAAGAGATTTTATGTTACACGGTAGTTTAATTACATGTAACTATTAATAAACAATTATTTTTCATTTTATAATTAATTTACATTTGATTTAAACATAAATAAATGTATTATTTGGCGAAAAAAACAAGCGTTCATTCATCCGGGGTGACGGTCTTGCGTAATACAGGTCTCACATAATACTTCATTTCCGGTCATTGGTCTATTCTACTCAATCAGTCAACTTTCTGAAAAAAAATTTAGATGTTTTAATATTTGATAGCCCTGTAACTTTTCTAATATGCATTTTTAATGTTTTAAATATTATAGAAGGTTGGTCCTTTGCTTTATTAAATAAATAAGTTAAGTGACTTAACCTAAAACTCTTGCAATATCTGTTATGTACCTAACTTGTTTTTCATCTATGGCTGCGGTCCAAAGTTGCCAACCTTACTATGCCAGGATGTACATTCTTAACTTTACTGCATTCTATACATAAACAAATGTAAAATTAGTTACAAATACAAGCGGTTCGTATTTCGAAAGACTTTTACCAGATCTAAAAGTCTATTTTGAAGTCCAGAAGTTTCAGAAAAGCTTTAGTGCTTTTCGAAGAGATTATAGTATTTGATCTACAGTTTCTAATATAAATATCCCCTGTGTGATTCTTCCCGTGGGTGTCGTAAGAGTCGACTATGTGAACCGGATTGAAGAGTGTTGGTGGGCGATGGGCTAGCAACCTATCACTGCAATATCACATTTTTCTTTTACACATTTGAGCCTACAATTGCTAAAAGTGACACTGGAATTAAATTTCATGTGCTCTGCCTACCCCTTTTGGGAATACAGGCGTGAGTTTATGTATGTATGTAAAACAAATATTATGTATTCTTTTAAACATTAAAACGAACATGGCGAATTTAGCCTTTTGATTGTGCCGGCCGTATACTTGTTTGCCACTGTAGTGGTATAAAAAAAGACTGATCGTAAACCCATTTTCAAAATGATAGCCCCTCACCTAATATAAATTGTTTCAAGTTTCAGCTAGTATGTATATAGGCTAGGTTTGGTAAACCAGCGACAAAACTCGCAGTAGATCGGTTCCACTCACACCTAAGATTCATCTGGAGCTGCTCAACCAATCTTACTGGAGCGCAAACTCTTAGGTATTCCAGTGTGGAAACCGTTTTCCCCGGATTTCCCCCAGGCCACTCTCCAACCGCGCACGCGCACTCCTATCGCTTTACTGGGCCTGGCTTATAAAGGCGATATATTGATTGAAACCTTATGAATTAAAAAAAAAACGGTTTCGGTTGAAATTGACTACGGGTAATTTTAAGTGACATTGTATATATATTGTGAAATAAATAAATCATAATAGTCATATCATATCATACCATATGTTTTTCGCTCACGACAAAACGGGGTGCAACACTCTTCTAGAATGCATTTTTTAGACAGATCTCGATAAATATCTGACTTTGTGCTGGTTTATTAAATTTCTCAACTTTGGTTTTCTTTTCTATCAAGAAAATTTTAAGCAATCATATTTCGGCTATTGTCAGAAACACAATCATATACCTAGTCAAGAATCATACCTATATCTGAAAATCAGTCCCTATTGTTTCCTCGTCTGGGAAGAAAAGCGTTTCAACGTTTCTAAATTTCTCGTTGTAGCGCCTTAAACAAAAAGCTTACGTCAGATATACTTACATATTTCAGCGTGAAAAATGGAGGAGCGTTCATATAAAAATAGATTTTCCTAGGAATTTTGAAGCAAATTTGATTACTTATTTACTACCTTATTTTAATTTTAAGGGAGCCTTTTCAGAAATCAGAAATCAGAAATGTTTATTTGCTTAGATACAGTTAAATAAGTTGTTTCTTAAAATTATGTGGTACAGTGTATCTAGCCTGCAAGCAGGCGTGCAAATCATTATTTAAAAAAAATGTACATGTCAAATTTGTCAATAATAATTATTAAATTATAATAAAAAAAATTAAATTAGAATGTCAATCATCAATAATGAGGAATAATATTATATTAATTTAACAAACATTTTAGCGACAGATAATAAATTAATATACATTTTGTTTCTATCGTAAATTAAAATCCATTTCTTTTATCATTTCTATCCAAAAATTTGAAAGGATTGACTGTAAATTTCATAAAAACGTTATTACCATAACAAAAAAGATACTTTTTGAAGAAGCCGATTATTATTTATGCTGCGCAAGCGAAAACAATTCCGGGAAAATTTACATTTAAAGCAGGTTTGGAATACCTACTATTGTTTTATTTACATTTAAATATACAATCGATTCAGAAGAAACCTATATATTACATTGGTTGTTAATAAAGTAAAATATATATGTATACGCGTACAAAAGACATATTTAATTCTAAATTACTATTTGCACTGCTTAAGGCTTGTTTTGTGTAAATTATAGCAAAAATGAGTATAGTTTTGTTTAACTATTGCAATTTGAATAGGTACCAGAAAATAAAACTTCATAATCCACAGGACATCAAGAGTACAGTCAGCAGCAATGGTTGCTACGCGGGCGAGGTGTTCAAAATGATCTTTACACATCTTTATTATATAAGGGAATGAGAGCGTGTGTAGATAATTTTGAACACCTCGCCCGCGTAGCAACCATTGACTGCTGCTGACTGTACGTACGCGGTTTTCCTCTAAATTTATTTTGTTTAAATATAAATTAGAGATTTTTTTTATGGGATTGCTCTTGGCCATCATCTAGCTAGGCGGCAAAGATGAGACCGACGGTGAAGCGAGCTCACCTTACTTAAGAAACGTAGTTGGCAAAGCAAAATATCGTATCTACAATTTCCATTGTTCACTTGTTAGTTAATTGCGTCAATATAGGTTAGTGAATTCGAATTGTGAAGTCCGCGTTTATGAGGCGTGGCCTGACACGCACTTGGCCGCTGTTTATCCAATATATAATTATGAGATAAAGTGTATTACAAATTTTATTTATTTACTAGGAAAATATAAAAAACATACCTCTTTAGAAAAACGATGAATAGGTAAAATTATATTAAGGTATGTTTTTCTAAAGAGCTATGTTTTTTTATATTTTCCTAGTAAATAAATAAAATTTGTAATACACTTTATGTCACACCTGGCCATAAAGTGGCCATTATTGCACGCTCCGCGCGCGAAAAAACCCACTTCCTGGCCAGGGGGTGACATAAAATTTTGTACTTACCACGGGCGATAATAAAGAAAGCCTCAGATCGCATATTTATCGCCCTTGCCTTCGGCTCGGGCGTAAAATACCTGCGATCCGAGACATTCTTTGTTTTATCGCCCTTGGTAAGTAATGTACTATTATCTCATAACTGTGATTTTTTCCGTTGACCATAATCGGTTAAGACAAAACATTATTACCTCGTAAAAAGGTACGTTAGATCCCGCTGATTGCTTCTCGAGCTGAATGTTTTAAACTTTTTAACAATCCTCCTGAACCTTCGCGGTTTGCTGAAAGGGATTTATGGGGCAATTTAAACTTTCCGGCGCCGAAGTTTTTTTGACGTAAAAGTGGTCAGGCTCGCCTCTTAGATTTAAAAGTGGTTAATACATTGTAATATTTAAAAAGGTTTTTTGTGGGCTTAGTCGAAATCAACGATAAGAAATTGTATAATTTGATGAATCCGAGCTGTCAGTGGAATCGAGCTACTGGGAGTTTTGTCGCTGGTTCACTAAACCTTGCCTACTAGCTGAGAAGAGCCCAGCAAGAAACTCAGCTAGGCCCGACCTGGGTCGGACTGATTCTGAACCCAGTATGCGGCGATACCAGTAGCTCTAGTATAAGTTTTTTCGAAACATTAACTAATTCGAACGCGTTTGCGTTTTGTCTCAAAATGTATGAAAACGCTCTCACCGAGTTTGAAATACGCGCGTTCATCGGTTAGCAACAAATGTTATACTCGTTGTTTTAGTTTCCACTGACCACCAGAGGCGCTGTTCACGTTTTCATACCACTTTCATACATTTTGAGACAAAACGCAAACGCGTTCGAATTAGTTAAGCTTAAAGCTTAAGCCACACAGAGAGCGGGCGGGCGGTAGCGGCGCGGGCGCGGGCGGCAGCGGCGCGGGCGCGGGCGGCAGCGACGCGGGCGCGGGCGGCAGCGGCGCGGGCGCGGGCGGCAGCGGCGCGGGCGCGGGCGGCAGCGGCGCGGGCGCGGGCGGCAGCGGCGCGGGCGCCCGCGCCCGCGCCGCTATCGCCCGCCCGCTCTCTGTGTGGCTTAAGCTTTAATGTTTCGAAAAAACTTATACTAGAGCTACTGGACGAATACGGACTATAGGTATGTGTCTGTGTTGTCGCGATCACTTCAGTCAACGAACTACACCGACTGTAGGTACTAAAAATGCAGTAACTATGCATACATTTTGTACTCACTTATGCCTTTTCTGATTTGGGAAGCGTGGCCGGGCTAGGGCTATTGAGCGTTCACAAGGTAGGTATATATAAGTATAGTGTAATGGAGGCTAAGATTTATGAGTTTGCAGGTCAAAGTCAAAGGCATTGAATCCGAAAATAGTTCAGTACTTATAGCAGACTTGCAGGGTAGGTACCTATCTGTTTATTAGACTTGTATTTTAAAACAAGCTTAATATTAGACATGCGCAAAAGGTGTCACTAAAAAGAAAAGAGTGATATACTTCATTCCTACACTGTGAAGTATATCACTCATTTAGTTCACTAGTTCAGTTTCGTTCAGTAGCTCAACAGATCCATCTACGATATAGATTGGGTAAAAATATCAGTCATTCATTCAATCATGCCGTCTATGTCACTCTCTGAACGAATGAGTAGGTAAACAATATGTATTATGAACTGAACGCATTGAAGTATTGAAGTATATGAATCCGAACTGAACTAGTGAATGAATGAGTTACACGAGGTGAAGTACTTCATTGGAATCATTCATTCGTGAACTACTCATGTCTACTTAATATCGTGTCTTCCCTGAAAAATGGAGAAAAATTACATGCGGTCGGTGCTTAAAGTACTTTAGCTTCTAAGATAATATTTTTCTTGCTGTCAACACAACAAATCCTCAAATCGACAAAGAATCGGCAACGCGCTTGTGATTCTTTAGGTATCGCAGGAGTCATTAGGCTACGGTATTTACCTACGACCAGGCAGGCTGCTTACAGGGTCTAACCGAGGGGTGATTTACGTTATGGAGCTTGCATGAAGTGGGTTTAATTTTTACAAAAATGACAGATAAACCGTACGTTGGAAAATGTTACGTATTCACCCCGCAGTCTGCCAGGGCCTCCAGTCTAATATAAAACAAGTGAATGCGCAGTACTATTTCTGCGGTTGAAGTTGTGTGGGTGACCCTAATTCAAAACTAAATATGCAACTCAGGTACGAATAATATCTGAACACTTATAAATTGTATCATTTCGCTTATATAACAATATAATTACTATATTTGAAAAGTAATCTTACGCAGTTTGAGATCAGATACATATATATATGTATATCTGTGACGTATGTTGCTTGGTTACAGAAATAATAAGACTAATGTCGAATATGTAAAAATCTCCTCTCCAAAATAAATACTATCCTTACGTTACACAAATGCATTTCTATTCACCATAATATATATTAGTATGGTTACCAGCAATTACAGTATCAGTAATAGTGACCAACCTATAAATTTCTGCATCTAAGTTACGATAAGGTAAATGTGCTAATAATTGACAAGTTCGTGGCTTCCACCGCCAAACAAACATGATTAACCAGCAACAGACGAAAGGTTCCTAGATCGAGCCATTAAGAGGCTAACAAGACCTCAGAGTCCCGCTCTAACACGCGTGAGTTTCCAATTAACCATCCCGCTCTTTACGGAAGCTCTGCGCGTAGAATAACAAATAAATACTATAATAATATTGAAATAAAAAAAGTGTGGATTATTTGAGAAATATGACTCGTTGGCGGTTTAGACTTTAGGTATGAATATGTTGACTTCATGTTTTTAATTGCAGACCCATACATAATAAAAGTAAAGATATAGAACCGTTTCGATGATTTTAAGACCAATCTTTGCAATTATTTTCTATCGAGCCGATTTCGTCCAATTATGTATCGAGTCCATACACGGTCTTTGAAATATGATGAATATTATCATTATTTTTTTGATGTGCTAGAACAAATAGTTTTTCTTAAAAAACAATTTCTTAAATAACATCAATTTCAACTTTCAACAAAATTAGGTCTTGTCAGCCTCTTAAAATCCCATGTGGGTTAACTTTCGATGCCAAGCTTTTCGTAGCGTTACTTTTTTTTTTAGAACCTAACTGTGCCTTTATAGGCCGGGTCCAATAAAGCGATAGGAGTGCGTGGTTGGACAATTGTCTGTGGAAAATCCAGGAATAACACGAGCACGCGGGCGGTTTAAACACTGGAATATTCTAAGAGTTTGAGCTCCAATGAGATTGGTTGAGCAGTTTCAAACGCAATCTCCTCTACATACGGGGAAACGCATGGTAAAGGCTGGTTTTCCACTAGAGCTATGCTACGCAGCTACGCTGCGAGGATGCGCTACGAGCTATGCGACCGTTTCCACTAAAGCTACGCTATGTAGCTGTGCGAGGTAGATGCGCTATGAAGATGCGCTATGAAGATGCGCAGCCGCGAGGTAGCTGTGCGAGGAAGATGCGCAGTCGAGCTATGCGATGCGACAGCCGCCGCGGGGAGCGGCAGCGCGGTTAGGGGGAAGCGCTCACGCATCCGTAGCACGCATCCGCAGCTCGCATCTTTCCATATAAAAAACATAGCTTAGCTGAACCCTTTTTCACCAGAGCTATGCTATGTGAATAAAGGAATGTGATTGATGGATTTCAAACGCTTTCATAGCAACGTAGCATAGCATAGCTCTAGTGGAAAACCAGCCAAAGGCTATGCGTCTACTAGAGCGATAACTGCATGGAACATTCACCTGAACTTAAAATGTATTATAGCACTAATATAGCGACGTACAAATTGAATCATGAAAAGGATAATTAGTCCCAAAATGCTACAGATAAAATGTGTGTCCAATTCCTAAATTTATTATATCGTTAAAGCCAACCTAAGCTCATACTGCCCAGAGAGATACCTAATACTTAAAATTACCCATTTAAGTTGGCGCATTTGTACCAAAATAATCAATTTAAAAGGCAACTTTATCGTTCAAGTTACACGATTCAAAATCGAGAAAATATATTCAACTAGCAACTTGCCCATGTAAATACAAGTTTATCTCTGTAAAAATACAATAAAGTAACGGGTAGGGAAAAGGCCTCGTTTAGGGAAATAGGATTTCCCTCGGGACGTCGTGACGTCATTGCGACTCGAATGGATGAAATTTAATGCGATTTTTATATGAAAGCAAACGAGATTACCTAGGGGTCATCATCAGCAATATACAGTCGGGGAATTTGAATGTTTGTAAATTTTGGACCCCAATTTTTGACGGAGTGAAAAAAGGACTCTGCTTGTTTCGACAAAAATACTTTTGTACTTCTGTCCGGCGGATTTCCGTTTTTTCTCCCCTACATATATATGTATAATAATATTAATAATAGAAGAGGGCATTCATTTTACAATTGTTTAAAGTCTACGACCAGACCAATATTTTGCAATTTTTTCAACTGACTTTTACTAAAAGTTCACATCATACTTAAGATATATTTAATAGCCTAAAGATCCACGTAATAAACAAAGTAAGTATCCACATCTCCTTTACATCGTAGGTCGTTACGTTTTTATGTTCCGTCTCAGATAGCTTTATGTCGCGTTCACAACAAAGCCTATCGTTAAATGAAATGTGCAATTTAATTACTATGGTCTACTGTTATTTTATGATTATGACACGAAATTAAACAAGAAACGGTTCATTTGTAAATGTAAGTGTTTAACTAAATAAGGTATAATTTGACGACCGCTTTAGCTTAGTTGGTAGTGACCCTGCCTACGAAGCTGGAGGTCCCGGGTTCGAATCCCGGCCGGGGCATTTATTTGTGTGATGAGCGCGAATATTTGTTCTTGGGTCTTGGATGTTTTCTATGTATTTAAGTATTTATTTATCTATATAAGTATATATATCGTCGCTTAGTACACATAGTACAAGCTTTGCTTAGTTTGGGACTAGGATGTGATTTATGTAAGATTGTCCACAAATATTTATTTATTTATTTATAACGTTCCTCTTTGAATTAAAGACTATTATCGAAGAAAAGATAGAGGGGAGGCGAGGCAGGGGAAGACCGAGACGTGCGTTTATGGATCAACCTAAAGAGAAGGTCAATGTAATGTCGTACCAGGAGTTAAAAGCACTGGCAGAGAACAGAACGGAATGGCGATTGCTCCACCGACAAGAGCTAGGCTCTTAAATATATGATGATGATGTCCCTTGAATTCCACTCGGATGGAGGTCTTTGCCATTGGGACACACTACAGGCTTATAAAAAGAACGTCCAAGTATGCATATACTTTATGACATAGTGGCAATTACTGCACGCTATTGACTGTGGTAAACCCTACTTCGTGGCCAGCGGGAGATGTACCGGTCTGTACTTACCAGGGGCGGTAATAAAGAGAGCCTCATAACGCATATTGATCGCCCGAGCCGAAATACTTGTGATCTGAGACATTTTTTTACCGCTCTAGATACAGACTCAGATTATTTATTGGTAAAAAATACATTTACAAGTCAATAATACGATCTTAGGTACAATAACACACAACTAATCACTAGTACACAAGTTTAGGTAAGTAATGTACCTACTATTATTTATTAAAAATATGTTTATATGCCATTACCTACATCGTGAATTAACGGCAAATATTTATATTTGCATACACACACACACCTACACCGTGTCATGAACTTAATACCAAAATGTTTCCTTCATAACAGTAAAAAGTAAGCGCACCCCCGAGACACCTGAAAAAGTTCCTGAAGAGTAAACGCACCTATAAGGTGCCGTAAAGTGGCCTGCAGCTAATTCCGCAAGTGTAACCTCAGCCGGGCGCGGAGGCTGACCTTGAAACGTCCTGAACATGGATCAAGGGCGCTGGAAAGTTTCGGAAAATTTTGGTGGAATGTAAATATATTTGGACAAGTACATTTCAGAATAAAATTATCATAAAGATAGACAGTTCTCAAAAACTTGAAGTTTTTCTAGTCTAAGGCGAATTCCTGACTTGGCGGGGCGGGATCGATATGTGACATTTTCTTCTTTGACGTAAACATACTGACGTCGCAAAGATTCCCACTTGACGGAATAGACATAGACATAGACATAGACATAGACATTATTTATTGGTAATAATACATTACAGGTCAAAAATTAATCCTAATTACAATTCGTTTATATTATTATTATACTGTTAGTATTACATTTGCGCAGTAGTAATATCATGCGCAGAAGCTGACCAGTACTGCCTTCGTATCGTCCCGCTTCCGCGCATTCCGCGTCAGTCAGCAAGCACTCATTTAAATGTAGGGGCGCAGTAAAAAGCGGTACTGCCTCGACTGACAGTTGTTACTGACATTTGACAGTTTTATCATATCGTACCGCCTCTGCACCGACAAATCAAGAAGTCGCCTTAACAGCGCGATGTAGAAGTGAACGTGATGGGGTACACCACCAACTAACGGTGACTTCTGCAAGGTTTACCATGGTAAAGAAAACAAAGTCTGACAATCCGGACGGTGACACCGACGTCACTGTCGACGACACACTCACACTTACGTCCAGACACTATCGATAAGCTGAAGCCGTAGCTTGTGTCACCCACACTCCACACTACTAAGGCGACTTCCTGATTTGTCGGTGCGGAGGCGGTACGATATGAAAAAACTGTCAAATGTCAGTGTCAACTGTCAGTCAACTTAGTACTACTTTTTACTGCGCCCCTACATTTAAATGAGTGCTTCCTGACTGGCGCGGCATGCGCGGAAGCGGGACGATGCGAAGGCATTACTGGTCCGCTTCTGCGCATGATATTACTACTGCGCAAACGTAATACTGACAGTATTATATCAAGTGGGAATCTATGCGACGTCAGTAAGTTTACGTCAAAGAAGAAAATGTCACATATCGATCCCGCCCCGCCAAGTCAGGAAGTCGCCTAACTGTGTTACCGGTTAGTAGTGTGGGTGACACGTATATCTGTACATATTTTATAGGTGCCTCGCTCTCAACACAGTGTATGGGAGCTGTGTCAACATAGCTCACCTTCAGGAACACAACACTACATACCTGTAGGTAGAGTGTATAACAAATAAAGTTATTATGGCTGTGGTCTTCTTGGAGCGCTCGTGGCCCAGCGGCGCCGGGTACCGCTTGCGGTATCTAAGGTTAAGCAACGTGGGCAGCGGTCAGGACTTGGATGGGTGACCGCTTTGAGTGGTTACTAACTGAGCGCTCCCGTGCTTTGGAAGGCACGTTAATCCGTTGAACCCGGTTCCTGTCTATGGCACCAGTCGTTAAGCCAAGTTGGAGGCCTTCGGGCGGTTTGAGAACTTCTAACAGTCAAGTTGCCCACTCACTCGACAAAGCCTAATACCAAGAAGGTCTAGTTTCTCCTCGGGGTTGGAAGGTCAGATGGCAGTCGCTTCCGTAAAAACTAGTGCCTACGCCAAATCTTGGGATTAGGTAGCGGACCCCAGGCATCCTTCAGGACTCGGATAACACTAGGAGGATGATGATGGCTGTGGTCTTCTGCAAGGCGGAGTTATTTCAACAGTTAGGCTGCTCCAAATTCGAGTAAGATGACATTAACTAACGACAACAGTAGCTCTAGTATAAGTTTATTCGAAACATTAACTAATTCGAACGCGTTTGCGTTTTGTCTCAAAATGTATGAAAGTGGTATGAAAACGTAAACAGCGCCTCTGGTGGTTACTAGTGGAAACTAAAACAGCGAGTATAACATTTGTTGCTAACCGATGAACGCGCGTAGTTCAAACTGGGTGAGAGCGTTTTCATACATTTTGAGACGAAACGCAAACGCGTTCGAATTAGTTAATGTTTCGAAAAAACTTATACTAGAGCTCCAGGAAGCATTTCCAGAAACTCACGATTCGTGAGCTGGAATGACGTCATATCGCGTAGGCGGAAGGTTCGCTCGCCTCCCGCCTGCGAAAATGTACAGTTGGCGTAATGCTGAAATATATTATTATATGTCGTAATGCCAGACCATTTGTAACAAGTGAGGTTATTCACATCTTTATAGTTTCTTTTTTATAGAACGATGGTGGCAAACAAGTATACGTCATACCTGATATAAACAGATGACGGAGAAATAAAAGGTTTTTTTTTGTTACAAAAATAATAATCGACACCCATTTGAGACTAGATGATAGTAATTAGTAACCCTGCCTAGTGCCTACGCTGGTTGGAGTACGGGGTTTGAGACTCGGTGGAGCATTTATTCGTGTGATGAGCACTACGTACGTATGTATGTGTTCTATATATTTAAGAATTGATGATAAATAAATAAATATATGTGGACAATTTCACACAAATTAACCTAGTCCCAAACTAAGCAAAGCTTGTACTATGGGTACTAAGCGACGATATACATACATATGTAGATAAATATATACTTAAATAGAGGTACATATTAAACATCCAAGACCCAGGAACAAATATTCGTGCTCATCACACAAATAAATGCCCTGACCGGGATTCGAACCCGGGACCTCCAGCTTCGTAGGCAGGGTCACTACCAACTAAGCTAAAGCGGTCGTCATGATCTATCTATATACGTAAGTAAATATAATATCGTCGCCGAGTAGCCATAAAACAAACTTTGCTTAGTTTGGGACTGGGTCGATTGGTGAAAGATTATCAACAAATTATAAAAAATATATATACAAATTATAAAAACAAAGTCATCGTTGCCAACTGTACCAAACTGTGATCCCTCGTCGCAAAATCCTCTTGTTACGGAAAACGCCGATCGAAAGGTAATAATCCTGGTATGTGATCTTGAGACAATGGCATTTTTTGTTTCTACCAACTTCAAACAAGGACGATTCCGTAATAGACATAAATCGTTTTCTCGTCATTCGCGATAAAGAATCAGTAAGACTTCTTCTGACGTTCGGGGTGGGGTCGGTATGCGGTACCTATTTTGAAGTAAGGTTACTGATCAGATGTCTCAAATATATCACTTGTCGGGTATGTTATTTTTTTTCTTTCAGTACATTTACGCAGTTTTATATCATGCGCAGAAACGGGGCAGTAGCGGTACGAATGCAGTAGTGCATATGCATATTCTTATAGCATCGAGCCGCGCACCGCGCACCATACAAGGAAACTTGCCAATGAAATTTTAAGGCGCTACACTAAGAAATTTGAAGACTTTGAAACGCTGTCCTGCCCAGACTAGCAAACAGTAGGGGCTGATTTTCAGATATATGATTCTTGACTATATGATTGTGGTACTGACAATAGCGAAACATGATGGCTTAAATTTTTCTCGATACAAAATAAATCCAAAGTCGAGTCAATATTTTCCTTTTTTTCCTCAGCCTACTAACACAACGCATTATTAAAAGACACGATGATGGTATTTTACCTCATCTAGGTACTGACAAGAGGAAATTTAATAATCCTGCACACAGTCAGATATTTAACGAGATTTGTCTAAAAAGCCATTCTCGGAGAGGGTTGCATCCCGTTTTCTCGTGAGTGAAAAACAAAGGGTGTCTCTTTCAATCGATATATCGCCTTAACCGTCTGTAACATAAAATAGAATTTGCTTTGTTTCGGAATAGAATGAAATAAAACAAATGCAACTCTGTTGCAAGTTCGAAAGATATAAATTCCATTGAAGTGAATATGTTTTGGCACGATCTCTCTCACAAGTCTTGTCGCTTTAAATTTTTAGTTAAACTTTATTACGGATGAAAGCGACAAAATACTTAAGTGACCAACTTACCAGTTCGAATGTATACATTAAATAGGTACTGCACTGCTTTTATACATTGATCAACTTACCAGTTCGAAAGTATACATTAAATAGGCACTGCACTGCTTTTAAACATTAAATTAATTTATTTTATCGATCTTATTTATGTAGGTATAGCGCAATGCATAAAGTATAATCGAGACCTTAATACCATATTGATGAATATAATAACATTACCAATGTAATAAGTGACTTTCTTCTATTAGCGTTGAAAAATGAGCCCACCAAGAATATCTGCTTTGAGTCTTCCGAGAAAAATGAGACAATCGCGAAATTGGTCGCCGCAATAAATAGGGGATTGAACTCTGAGGAAAATTACGGATATTCGACTAGAGCCCAAATAACGAGTCTGTCTTCTGTGTAATTAATCAAGTTCAACCAGATATTAAAGGGCTACCTACCAAGGGCTCTCCCTATTTGCGTAATTTTTCAGTGGGTTCGAGCTCTGGGTCGGTATTACTGTTTTTTTTAACTAATTAATCGTAACTATACATAAGTTTTCTTTAACCATTTGATATACTGTAACTTTTCGCTTTCTTCACTCAAAACTTTTCGGTGAAGAATTGGAATAAGAAAACTGGAAGATGGTACATACTTAGTCGCTTTTACAAAACTAGAGCTAGATTCTGGCCAAGAGCAAAGTATTAAAAACTGGTGCCTTGGGTAAATCCTTTAGATACAAACCTTTCCCACTGCCACTTAAGTTTGGCAATTCTTCGGGCTATGTCAGTTACTTTGGTTCTTCTGCGGATTTCATCATTTCTGATTCGATCTCCATTCTCCATTGCTCAAATAAGTGGCAGTGGGCAGGCCACATTGCCCGGAGGACCGATGGCCGGTGGGGCCAGCGAGTTCTCGAGTGGCGACCACGTACCGGACGACGCAGTGTTGGAAGGCCCCCCACGAGGTGGGCTGATGATCTGGTTAAGGTCGCGGGGATCCGCTGGATGCGGGCGGCCCGGGACCGATCTTTGTGGCGCTCTCTGGGGGAGGCCTATGTCCAGCAGTGGACGTCGTCCGGCTGATTATGTTGATGATGATGATGACAAACCTTTCCAGTTGTTTCTAAAGGATTTAGCGAAGCCTTGCCTTCGGCTCGGGCGTCAAATACCTGCGATCTAAGACATTCTTTGTTTTACCGCCCTTGTTAAGTAATGTACTATTAGACTAACCCTCTTGTTTATCCTGGTAGTTTTACTTTAAATTTTTACGCCGCCTCATAATTTTTCATAAAAATATTTAAAAAAAAAAACTTTTTCACATCGCTTTTATATGACTATTCTTAGTAGAGAGGCCAAGTTGAAAAAACGCAATTTCCGTAGGACCGAATAGGTTTATACCAACAAGTGGTATCGTTGGAATCAGCATGCTCTACTGATTATCAAAACGCTTGTTGTCGCTTTCTAAAGTAGTGGAGTGAGGTTTTATGACGTCATAAATTTTATTTATTTATTTAAACTTTATTGCACAAAATACACAGAATTGTACAAATGGCGGGCTTAATGCCAAATGGCATATATTATGTATGAAAAATGTTGCCTTGTTTAGATTGCCAAGCTGTGTTTACCTGTAAGTAGTTATACATTAAGCATAAGACACATTGTTCAAAACTATTTGCAAGTATGAATGTAATAACTGTTGGTGAACCTTCAATAAAAATAAAAAAATAAAATAAAAAATAAACAATTTGGCCTCTCTACTATCTAGGTTTCAACGCAATAGCGTAAGTGACGGACATGTTCCTTTCGTACCGTTTTTATACGGAACCCTAAAAACGCCTACAGCATTGTGCCGAGCAAAAAGCTCATAATCTTCAACATTTTAATAATATGCCTAAATGTCGGCGACTACTTAAATTATGTTCACGTAATTGTGGAAGGTGAATGACCGACACTTTTTTATTTTCCGTCGTGTACTGAATTTTGATTAGCTTTTAAAGTAGCTTTTGAACACGATTTTGTCTGAGTATAAAATAAACCCGTATTATTCGCTTGACATTCTTCATCTGGGAAAGTACCTCCGCCTTACAGAAAACCACAGCCATATACTCTGAAGACATAGTCAAAATACTTACTCTGAAGCTATGTGGCGTGCACTGTATTGAGAGTGAGTGATCTGAAGCACTATAGGGCTGATTTTTCTATCCCCTGATAAAAGTATCTGTCAGATAAACGTTAGCTCTGTCTTTTTCTTTCATTTGACATCAGAAAAAGACAGGCATAATTTGCTCCAATAATTAAGATAATTTTATCTGGAGATTGAAAAATCGGCCCTAAGTATACTAGTAAAGCAAACGGCAAGGCCAGTTCATGAATCGACGAAAATATTGAAGTTTGACGTGACAGTGTGAAGAAATAATGTAGAATTGCACCACACAAAAATTACTGTAGACTGAAAAAGAAGCAACGTAGCAAAATAACCGGACTAAATATTGAAAAATGCCTCAGTAAATCTGTCAAAAAATCCTCAATATCATCGTAAAAATAAGTTTTCATGCTGATTAATGATTATTTCGTCATTGTCAACGGCAGTGATATGTTTTTTTTTTAACAAAATTGATAACTTTATTATTGTTCTAACAAAATAACCGGTTAGATTTTGATAAGTGATATTCCCGCACGGATTAGGTAACTAACATGCTGAGTTTTAGTTGCCATCTACCCACCCGCCCACAAATAAACACGGTGAATATCCCGTTATTAATAGTAATTCTATCAAAGTATCCTCCTTTTTTCCTAAAGTAACCCTTGTTTACCTCAAAAGACCAGATACAGTGCAAGTACATACTGTAGCTCTAGTATAAGTTTTTTCGAAACATTAACTAATTCGAACGCGTTTGCCTTTTGTCTCAAAATGTATGAAAGTGGTATAAAAACGTGAACAGCGCCTCTGGTGGTCACTAGTGGAAACTAAAACAGCGAGTCTAACATTTGTTGCTAACCAATGAACGCGCGTATTTCAAACTCGGTGAGAGCGTTTTCGTACATTTTGAGACAAAACGCAAACGCGTTCGAATTAGTTAATGTTTCGAAAAAACTTATACTAGAGCTACTATGTCATATTACCAGTGTAAAGTTGTCGTAACGAGTTTGTATTTGTAATAACCGTGATATTACCGATGATGGCCAAGTTTGACGGATATGATCGAGAGCCCTATTCGTCACTTGATTAATTATAATCAGCTACACGTGGACTCGTCCTAATGGATACGAAAACAATGTGAACTCTACCCGTTGTCTACCGGTGACGGGATTACCCGTCAAGTAAACAAAAGATTGTTTTGTTTTGTTTTTTTTTCGACGTCAACCGTGGGTTTGTGTTTCGAAGAAAAAAAAATTACGTCATCAATCCCTAAAGGCTCCGCCATTTTCAAAAATGTCCAGACACTGACTCGACTAAAAAAAATCATATAAATATCCGACACAGGTACAGTAAAACAGCCTGAAAGGCTCCCAAAAAAAAATGTGCAAGAGGTTAGTATCCTGCCTGTAGTCGCCTAGAAAACATGAAAAATTGAAATTTTAACCTACTGTTACAGGAAATAGAGTAGAGATTTTTTTGTTATGGAATTAAATTAAACAAAACAAATCCAATAAATAAAGGATATAATATGATTCCACTGAAATGAATCTATAGTTATCACATTGAACCCGTCTTATCACGCATCCTGAATTGAGTGTAACAACATTCGCCGACTCCTCACATTCAACAAACCTCCAGTTTTCTCCAATGTCTATACGTAGTATATTTTCGTAGCCCAATAGAAGGTGAAGAATCGATAGCGAGAGTAATATACTACACTACGTATACACTTACTTCAAAAAGACCCAAGGTTTCAGTAGCTCTAGTATAAGTTTTTTCGAAACATTAACTAATTCGAACGCGTTTGCGTTTTGTCTCAAAATGTATGAAAACGCTCTCACCGAGTTTGAAATACGCGCGTTCATCGGTTAGCAACAAATGTTATACTCGCTGTTTTAGTTTCCACTAGTGACCACCAGAGGCGCTGTTCACGTTTTCATACCACTTTCATACATTTTGATACAAAACGCAAACGCGTTCGAATTAGTTAATGTTTCGAAAAAACTTATACTAGAGCTACAGGAACTAAAACAGCGTTTACGCCCGTTACGTAACTCGCGAGCGTAACTCACGGCCTACGTTCAGCCCCCGGATTTATTTGACGTTTATTTATGACGTTCTCGTTACGCTATTGCTTTGTGTGACTTATGGAGCTTCGGTTAGGTAATTATAGCAGGGAAAGGGTTACATTAATTGGGTTTTATTTGTTTCGGTTCGAAGAATATTTACGTAACGTTGATTCTACGTAATATTCGTATTGGTTTGGAAATATTTTTGTGTCCGTCTTTCGAGTTGGTCTATCTCTCGTAATGCTGCCTAATATTGGCACTGAATTAACCTAAAAACTTTTTGGATATGTTTTTTATTTTTTTTTTATTTATTCAACCAAATTTTTTTAAATTACAATTCATTTTACAATTCTTAGCCACTATTGGAAACCTTGTTAGGTTTATGTAATAGCTGGCGAGATCGCACGGATCGATCCGCATTAACAATAATGTTACATTAACGCTTTTATCGACTTATATTATTACCTACTTGAAGTTTACAGCAATTAGCAGTATAGCTTACATTTTAAATTGCGATTCACAATCCAAGTAATATTTTTTTAGCATGGATTTAAACTTCCCCTGGTTATCAATTATACATAACAAGTCATTTAATATATGCTTAGGTAGGTTGTTAAGTATATATATGTGTTGTTCCCAAAAGTGGATGAGATATAGCCTTACCCTTTTTTTTTTTTTTTTTTTTTAACAGCCTATATGGTGTCCCACTGCTGGGCAAAGGCCTCCCCTCTTAATCTCCACTCGTTACGATCTTGAGTAATCTCTGGCCAATCGTTATGAAATGCGTCTAGGTCGTCCCGCCATCTCCGTCTTGGCCTGCCACGTCGTCGTCGCCCATCGTTCGGTACCCACTCCGTGGCCAGTTTGGCCCACCTTTGTGGATGCATGCGGTAGACGTGGCCTGCCCAGTCCCACTTGAGCTTGGCGGTCTTAACTCCTACGTCAGCGATGCCAGTCTTTGAGCGCAGCGTAGAGTTTCGGACACGATCGATCCGTTTCACTCCAAGTATGCTACGCTCCATAGCTCGTTGGCAAACCTTCAATCTGGTCTTTTGTGCCTCAGTGAGTGACCAAGTTTGGGCACCGTAGGTTAGGACAGGCAGAATACACATATCGACGAGTCTTCTCTTTAGGGTTAAGGGAAGGTCTCCCTTCAGCAGCTCTTTAAGAGACCAATAGCTTCTCCAGGCGTTTTGTATCCGTCTTTCGACCTCTTTATCCTGTCTTTGGTTGAAGGAAACTAGTTGGCCTAAGTATATATACTCGTCGACATACTGTATTAACTGCCCGTCTACCTCGACCCTACTTTTTGTGCCGTTGGTCATTAATTGGGTCTTGGATCTGTTCATTGTAAGACCAGATTGAGCGCTTGCCGAGCTTAGATCTTGGAGCATCGTTTAGAGTTCCTGGGCTGTCGAGGAGAACAATACAATATCATCGGCGAAACGAAGGTTTGTTAGTCTTCTGTCGCCGATGATAATGCCTTTGTTTTCCCAGTGGACCGCCAAGCTTTGGAATATTTGTTGCAGGGTACTTGTGAAGAGTTTTGGAGACAGCGGGTCACCCTGCTTTACGCCTCTTTCGATTTGGAACGGTTGGCCAGAAGATTGCAATTTTACGGCTGCTGTACTATTGTCATAGATGGAACTAAGTAGGTCTATATACGTGGATTCGATATTTTGGTGACGGAGTGCTGTAAATATGGAATTATGTGTAATGCTATCGAAAGCCTTTGCATAATCTACAAAGGCTAGATACAGAGGTTTGTGGTATTCCTGGCATTTTTCTATAACTTGATTGAGGGTATGTAGGTGATCGGTGGTCGAAAAACCGGGACGGAATCCGGCTTGCTCGGGGGGTTGATGTTTATCTAGTTGACCAGCAATGCGACACTCTATTACTTTGATGAACGCTTTATACAGATGAGAGACTAGACTCGGTCGGTAGTTGTTGATGTCACTCTTGTTTCCCTTTTTGTGAAGCAGTATTATATTTGCGTGGGTCATCTGCTTGGGGATCTTTCCTGTTTGCAAAATCCTGTTAAATAGTTGGGTTATATGGGGTAGTAGGACGGGTTTTCCAAGGGTTAAGCATTCTGTGCTAAGTCCATCTTCTCCAGGGCTTTTCCCAAACTTCATGATCCGAAGGGCCTGTATTACTTCGTGTTCTGTGATTGGTGGGATGGACTCAGTGCAGACATATTGCTTGGTAGAGACGGGTTTTTGCGTGTCTGAATAAAGGTTTTTGTAGAAGTTGGTACAAATATCTAATATTTTATCACGGCTGTGTTGTTTGTTACCGTACTCATCGGCTAAGTTGTTTATCCACGGTTTTGCCCCTTTGTGGATCCCTTGTCGTGCAGATTTTAATGAAGTGTGTCTATCTAAAGCGGTTCTAACTGCGGATGTATTAAAATTACGGATGTCGCTTCTAATGCTGCGTTTTGCTACTCTGTCAAGACTGTTGAAACTATGCGAGGCTATTGGTAAAGATTGTCTCTGTTCTATTAACTGTATTGTGTGCTGTGATAGCTTTTTGTGTCTTTTGTTATTGGTCTGAATTTTCTTGTTGGCGGCTTTAACACTATTCAGGATATTTTGGTACTGGTTTTCTACGTCTTCAGTATCGTTGTCTAGACTATCAAATTGGTTCTGTAACTCTATGTTAAATATGTCGTAATTGTTTGTCAGTGTAAGTCTGTCAATGTTCTTGATTCGGGGTGAGAAAGTTTTGTGACGCAAAAGTTTGAAATCAAACGAAAGTTTTGTCCGCAGGGGTCGGTGATCGGAACTAAATTTTATCCTGTTTATAGTGCCAACGTCGTTGACAATGTCTAATTTGGATGCTAAAACAAAATCGATCTCATTTCTGTAACTACCATCTGGTGATATCCAGGTCCAACGTCTTTGATCTTTTTTTGGGAAATAACTATTGCAGACCTTCATGCCTTGTCCAAATGCGAATTGAAGCAAGCGAGTGCCACGTATGTTCCGGTTTCCCAAACCATGTGGCCCAAGAACTTGTTCGTCGCCTACTTCACTTCTAGTACCCAGTTTAGCATTAAAGTCGCCAATGACTAGATTCCAAGTGCCTCGCTGATCTTCGCAGGCTTTGTTTAACGAGTCGTAAAAGTCTTCTACTTCTTCGTTATCGTGTGTCGAGGTAGGAGCGTATGCTTGGACTATAGTTAATGTGTGCAGTTTATTTAACTGGAATCTTAATGTTGCAACTCTATCTGAATAACCTCTGAACTCTAATATGTTGCTTTTCCACTTTTTGTTTACTAAAAATCCTACTCCATTTTGGCCGCTAATTGTTCCATAGTGGTAAAAGATGAAATCGTCTCTCTCCGTAGTTTCCTCGCCCATCCTTCTTACTTCTGAGAGCCCTACTATGTCCCACCTGATGTCTTTAAGTGCATTTTCCAATTCTAAAAGCCGATCATCCTTCAATAAGGTGCGTACATTATATGTGATGACATTGAAAATATCGAAATCCGTGTTACGTGCCTGGTTCGTTTGACGGTGGGAATTCTTTAACGTCCGGAGATTCTTAGCACCCCTGGACCCCAGAGTTGCTTGGCTACCGTCATTGCCAAGTCTCTGGATTCCGCCGGACGACCTTTGGGGCCATAACGGGGAGTTTAACATTTCATGAGGGGGATGTGGACCTTAAGCCCACCACGCTGGTCCAGTGCGGGTTGGTGGGTCGTCAGAGCCTCGTTTGCTATTTGGCAGGGTGTACCACGTGCAGGTGAGGTTGGCTTGGGGCCCGTGAGTTGTTGTATGAGCCCCCTTACAGCCTTACCCTAAGTGACCCAAAAAAGGCACGCAGGTATTCGTAAATCGCATTCACGTAGCAGCAGTGACCAATGGTGAGCATAGTTTATTAGTTCTCTAATTAAGGTCAATTTTATCTTCAAAATATCGCAAGCGTATCGCGCTGAAAGCCGCTTCACAAACTGTTTCGATACACTTCATTACTGTCTAGTTATAACCTGGCCCCTAGATTAATAACAACTATACGTGACCAAGGCTCAGACTTAACTGGCTCGCTCGCGTGAGTAGTTAGTACAGTTGAGATTCTTTGCGCTGGCCGATATTTCATAAAACCGTTATTTAATTTTGGATCTTCTAGCATCCAAAATTAAGTTGCTTTTGGTATGTACTGCTTTGACACTACTCGGCCAACTGAAATAATCTTACGAGTAAGCCCAGCCCTTAATCTCCTGTCTGTTGTTCGACCTTGAACTCCGTGACGTCAGCAGCCACCCCCTGTATCGTGAATCGTGAACAATACCTCCCCAGATTAAAAAAAGACAGGCACGATATTTCGTTATAATGATCAGATATTTTTGTGTCAAATTGTTTACGCTGGCTTTTATTTGCTAAAAACATCAACGTGATTTCGTAGCTACGAGTGTGCTGAATATTTTTTGTTGTTCTCACTTTGTTTATGATGACATAACAGTATATTCGAAAAAATTAGAAAATAAAAACCGTAATAAATGTTGGGTTCCGTAGAGTTTGTCGACTCGTTCTAGTTATATTATACGGACTTAAAAATAGTAATTTGAATTCATTATTGATCATTCATCTCGCTTCAAAAATACATATACCTACTTAGTTTTGATCTTTGAATACAAGAGAGTATGAACAAAACAAATAAAGTTAGTAAACACGATTACCTAATTCCGACATCTAGGTATAACTATAAAGCCGCCCGCTACCGGTGACTGGGATCCCGGGCCGGATAACAAAAGCTTGGCAAGCAAATACAAAATACAAATACAAATACAAAAGCGTTTATTTTTCTCTTTAAATTACAATGGTGTATCGGTTAGTAATGCCTTATATATCTAAAGCGAGAGGCGATATCGGGACAGTGGTGGGGAGCACCCTAGATTGCTTCCTAGATCGCCTAGTGTGTAGGTAAATCGTATACGATAATCATATACATTTTACCTACACACGAGGCGATATAGGGAGCAATCTAGGGTGCTCCCCACCACTCTCCCGATATCGCCTCTGATTTTAGGGCTGTGTGTAGGCCGCTTAAGGGGAGGTATCCCCAACGCAACTGTCCCGCTCTAACATGCGTGAGTTTACAATTAACCATCCCGCTCTCTACGCAAACTCTGCGCGCAGTTTTGTAAATATTTAGCTATAGTCATCAAGCCAGTCATTTTATCAAAGCAAACCCTGCGAAAATGTCTATAACTATTTACGATCTTTAATTGAGTACAAAAATTAAATGGTAAATATCAGTAATATAGCCGTAGTATTGAAAAAACATTCCAAAAAGGGGTAACTTCGCGATTTTTTTCTATCGAGTCAAATTCATCAGGTCATGTAACTGACTGCGATTTTGACTAGACAATATCCTTATGTAACACATATATTTTTTTTAGATTTTAAGACACTATATTCTATGTCTCAGATGGTTTTTAAAAACTCAAAAGTGGTAATACACGGCCTTAATTGACATGGAAAAATCGGTGTTAGCAAGTTGGTTTCACACTAAATAAATGAACAGGTAGTTTGTTATGAAAATGGATAAAGGTCCTTAATAAACAGGTTAGTAAATTAAATTTAATTGACTTGAAAAAATGAACACAACTTGAAACAATGTAGGATGACCATACTTTTAGTGGATATGTGTATTAACATTGTCATTAAATTAAAATAACTAAGCAGCGATATTTTTACATGAGACCTCACCCATTTGAATATACTTACCTATAGTTCGTTATTAAAAGTATACGTTCGTTATTAATATTTTTCAACTCCTGATCACCGATAAAATCATCGTGTCTATAAGTATATGAAGAAGAAAAATATTTATTTAGTGTTAAATCATTGTACAATATTTGGAGTACACGGATAAATGAAATTAACAATTTAACTAAACTAAACATGGAAATTTTAACACTAAATAGGATACCACTCAGCATATGCCAATAGCAATATAATGCTAAGGCGCTGGTTTTCTGGGCACCCAAAGAGAGATACAAATATAATCTTAACTATTACTTACTTAATAGGTACATCATAACTAAATAGACTAGCCAGCTTATCTTAATGATGGAGAAGGAAAGGTCGCTGGTCAATAAATACAATTTTAAATGACATGAAAATTAATAACAATTCGTTTAAAGTTAAATATGTAGGTGACACGACATGATCATAGGTACTGGTTCTTATTTGTATGTATGCACACACAGTTATATGTTAGAAATTTGCAAGTTTATAAGATAGGTTTTAATATTGATGCCACGTGTTTAATGTATAACACTCTATGGATATAGTTAGCCATTTAATATCACAATAAATTGTAGGTTACAAAATAAATTACCAATATAATTAAAAATATTAGGAATATAACATCAGAAATTCGGTAAAAAAAGAGGAAATTCAATAAATCTGCACACAGTCAGATATTTGTCGAGATTTGTCTAAAAAAGCCATTCCCGGAGAGTATTGCATCCCGTTTTGTCGTGAACGAAAAACATTAAGCGCGTCTCTTTCAATCAATATATCGCTTTAAAAGTTTTCGAGTCAAAAATTTATAGGGTTCAATTCTGTGCAATATTTCCGAAAAATCAAAAACTAAAAATCATGCAAATTGGTTATTGGTTATTATTGGTTGGTGTTGGGATTAGGGGGTGGAAACGTTGCCGCTTTTTGTATGGAAAATTCAATCCTCTTAACCCGATTTCTACTTTCATTTTAATGGCAAGATAATAACGCTCTTACAGATACCAGATATTGCCAGTCCCAGGTATCTGTTTCAGCCTTGAGAATGTCTTCGATAAAATCTCCAATAAGCCCTTCACGTTACGTGACTAAAATATCGAATTTCAGCTCATATGTTAGCCTGGCAATCCTGAAAAACAGCTAACAGGCGTAACCATGCATGATTGTGACTGAACCTATGTAACTGAAGTTTAATCTAGCGAAAGTGGGTTGACCTGTGGAAGATAATCTAGGTCTCTTCAGGCAAGAGTGAATAGGCTATTACTGAACCAGCGAGCTACAACTTAGGCCTTGTCGTCGCTGTCCATCAGCTGAGACTAAGGTCAATCCATGTTCAGTCATACATAAAAAAAAGATGTTTGTTTTTGCTCATGTTGAATGCTTAGTTATTTTTAAAGGAGAATAAAACATTTTGCCTCGTAGACCATACGAGCAAAATGAAAAGCTGCAGGAACTGTCTTAAGGCGCAGGGGTGGGCAAGGCATTCTCCATACAAACTCTGTGCACGTTTTATTCGTAGGTTTTGGCACTAACGAATGTATTTTTTTTTGGATGTATAAATATTAGATATGCGAAGAAAGTGATTCGGAAATTTTCAAATATTTCAAAAAAATTAAAAATAATATTAATGAAAAAAAAATTACATCACGAAATAGCTAACAGAAAAATAAGCATACTGACCAAAAATCATAACTTTAATGCAAACACAAACGAAGAAAATCCTGCAAAAAGTTTGTATGGAGAGGGCTTGCCCTACCCCTCCTCTTAAGGTCACAAAGTCAATGGCGAATGAGCGCACAGGCCCTCAAGTTCCTAAAAGCTCTTAACGAGAGCCTTGCAACTAAAAGCCTTCGCACTAAATATCAAATGTCGAGCTGCTGAGCAGTGTTGCCAACTTAGCATATATTCTGCTAAATTAAGCATATTTTCAACTTCTTTTGCAGTAAAATTTAACATTTAGCTTAATTTTAAGCACTTTTTCTCAGGTTACGAATCTGTTAACAAATATTTGCTTTCTTTGAAAGGCGATTCCAGATTCCTTTTTTAGTGTGCAGTATGTAATGGAAATTGATGTCTTAATAATATCACAGGGAAAAAATTACCTGAAATCGGAGATTTTGAATCAACGGATGGTTGATAAATTTAATGATTAAAGAATGTATAGTGCGCGCCATCCACGACGACGCGCCCCTCCACAGCCAATCTCATACTAATATGTGCGCAGTTGTACGGCAGATCTTAGCATAGTTTTAGCACTAAACGAAATTTCGAGTTGGCAACACTGCTATGAGCGTTAGCGGACACATTTTATACAGACATGGCGCAGGGTGATTCATCAAACCTGATGAGCTATTATAATCACATTAATTACGACACAGCAAAAATATGAGGTAAGGTAAATTTGTTAATGCACGACACCTTAAGACTAATGTGAACCTATCGTGCGAGCGAGAACAGGCATTCCGGAATATTCTTGCGTGCGATAGAGACAGTCGTCGCCGTCGCCTAATTTCTCGCAGAATTAGTGCTTCCTGCTGCAACGTTTTCCACCCCTTAATTAAACCTTTATCAAATAAGACAATATTAGCCGTGATCGATTTGTTCCATCCTTAACTAGGTTTATAAGTTTTGCTTTTTGCGTAATTCTTTCTAGTTTATGAACGAAATTTTCGTGTCAAAAAATCGAAAATTTAAGGGTTGATGTTTTCAATTAAGTATTATGCAAAATTTTCAAAAAATCAAAACGTATAATATTTCCTAAAGTCATGCAAATCGGTTCAGGATTAGGGGGTAGAAAACGTTGCCGCTTTTTGTATGGAAAAATTTTGCTACTATTAATGCCCAATAAATGACACTGATGATATGACACAAACCAATGATATTGATCACCTCTGTCGGCTCTGTCATCGTGACATAAGATTGAAAAATAAAGTCGGACTTGCACCGACAAAAAAAACCCCCCGATTGTTCTTCTTCAACCCATTTGGGACGGCTCTGGGATCTCCCATGGAACACGCCAGTCCTGCCCTAGAGTCCACCTATAGTAACATATAGTACCTAACATTGCCATTCATCATATTCTTCAGTATACTTACTACTTTTCATACTCTTTTACAAACTATAACACTTAGTATTTTGATACACTTACCAAATATTACCAAAGGGTTGTAACTCGATTTAGCTCGACACCTAGTAACCGTCATAAAAGGTTCGACCCACCATTTTACTCTACAGTCGAGCAAAACTCAATGTTTGACACATTTGAACTCTGTGTCAATAGAAATAGGGGCCAAAGCGAGAAAAATTCAGTCTTCTCGACGGTATAGGCACACGGCATAGGCACACAATAGGATAATGGGTTCGGAATATGAAAATTCGGTTGAATAATAATGTCCGCGCGCGGAAAATCCCACTTCCTGGCCAGAAGGAGACATAAAATTTTGTACTTACCACGGGCGGTAAGTAAGAAAGCCTCGGCCCACATATTTATCGCCCTTGCCTTCGACTCGGGAATACCTGTGATCTGAGACAGTTTTTGTTTTACCGCCCTAGGTGCTATTAAATTGCGAAGGTTTTGTCGGTAATTAATCAATAGCCGTCGTTCGTTTACTTTTGAATGTAGATATTGACTATGTTACGGCATAAATAAAATATACTTAGGATGTAGTTAGTAGTAGGTACTATAGACATTTAATTTTGTTTTTCTATTTTACACATATATAATACAGTATACTACGTTGTAAGACGTTAGATTATGTTGTAATTTTTATTGCACATTTTGAAACAATTATAGTTAAGGGTGTTTACATAACGTTTTCAAAACTACGTTAAAGGTGATCTAAATGTCATTATTAATACGAAAAAGGTCAACTAGATCAACTAATTTTTCACCAACTTCAAAAAAAGGAGGTTCTCAGTTTGACTTGTAGGTTATGTTTTGTCCGTGACTATCGCGCGTTTGGCTGAATAGATTTTGATGCTGTTTTCAGAAAAGCATTAGTTATTTATATTCTGGAGAAGTTAGTTTACTTTTAAAAAAGTTACCAAATGATAAAAACCCTTTTTTATTGGTTGTCATTGAAATAAAATCACAATTTTTAAAATAAGCCAATTCTTAATATAATGTACGCGCTATGATCCTCTTTTACATAGTGTATATTTTTGCATCATTTAGAAACACCCCTACGCAAGTTACCCCTCGACATCGGAACTCTAAAAATGGTAAATGTACTATATCTAAGTGTTCGGGAAACTCTTCGGACGTAAAAAAGGATAAGTACGTACATAAAAACCGTTCTTTATTTGTTTCCATATCCACTCTGGAGTGCCCTCGAAGCTAGATTAATTAGGATCAGTTTTATTGTGAAGTTGCCCTTTTACAAGGCAGATGCTCCATTTTACTTTTTGGTGAGTAAAATTGTCTCATAGTTTGAAAAATTAAATAATAAGTGAGTGAGTGAGTTGTGAAATTATTTACTACACTATCGCATTCAGAAACTGTAAGGGTAGGTGTATTTTTATTATAAATAAATAAATGTTTGAGCATATAGACCTCCCACGAAGTGGACTGATGACCTGGTAAAGGCCGCGGCAGTCCGCTGGATGCGGGGTGGCGCAGGACCGGTCGTTGTGGCATTCTTTGGAGGAGGCCTAGTGTCTGGACGTCTTTCGGCTGATATGAAGATGGTGATGATGATATATGTTTGCGCGCAATAGGTGTTCACCTATACTAAAGGTCCTATAGCACGTATTTAGGTGTCAAAGATTGGGACAACTTTTACCATTTTAAGCCATCGATCTTGACGTAACTGACAGTTCTTCAGATTCAATATCACTAGGGATGGGTAAGGTCGCTTATAGTTGATAATGAATGAAGGACGGAGCCCGCTAAAGATTGCCAGAGGGTCGTTTGTGAGGTGAAGAGTATTATCAATGGACAATCTTAATGATCGCCTAAAATAATCTAATAATCAGATAAATACATAGAAAAAGTCGTACGCGTGGCATGCCTTAGAAACAAGTAGTTCGGCAGCGAGAGTAAAATGACTCTGGCATCCGAACTACATTGGATGGGAACCACGCGACGAAAAACTCCCCTCCCCTGCCTTCTTCGATAGACTCAGCAACCCCCCCCCCACCCCACCCCGCTCCTTAAGCAAACCCCCTCCCTCTCAACAAACTAATCACAAATCCCACGAACTCACCCCCTCTTCCCCGTCTTAATAACTAATCTCCCCCCTCACCCATACACATCAACAAAAGCAAACTCACACCCCCCCTCTTTATATAAAAAACGTACAACCATTTTCAGAACGACACAAAGTCCAAAAACTAAGCTGTACGATTTAAAATGTAAAAGTGTTCTCCGCATGTTTGTATAACTAAATTTGCACGTTTTAAAATGTATTCAAAAATAGCATGTTATTAATTGTATCTCTGTTTCCTCTCTATCTATAATAAACCAAATGTACATTAGCAAATAAGATATTTCTGATGCATGCACCTCCCATCCATCGGACGGGCGTCTCGGGCGGAGGACAGGGCCGGCCGAGAGGGATTCCCGTCGACCGGCTAGAAAATGTCAGGCAACAGCGGTGGTTCCGGCAGAAGCCTAAACGGAGAAATGATTTTCTTCTCCGGCCTTCCAGCACTGGCTGAGGAAAGGATCTGCCGGGGCAACTGTGCTTGGCATGGACGACGGCCGGGCGACGGAACCCCCCACGTGCCGGCGTGCCCTCCCGCCCAAACACGCCCATCTCTCCCCCTCCCCCTTTTTTCTTAGCAGTGTAACTACCGGTAGAGGAGGTAACGAAAAGAGGGCAACGCGAGGAGACACGCGAAAAGAGCAGAGGCAAAAGAACCAGCCTCAGGGGTAGCCCCACCCAAAAAGAGGGCGCCCATAGCCCCACGACGGTCCCAAAAAGATCTCCGACCACCCCCTCTATCGGCGGGCAAAAGATAGGTAGCCCGTAGTTATAAGCATGTGCATGCACCAGAAATTCCCCACCCCAAAAAATGTCGACTCATTAATCTAAGTAAGTATGGGCAAAGATCAGGCATGGGGAAGCCAAAGCTGGCATCCCGATTCCTGATCCGCGCACCCCGCAGAAACCAAACGGGAGAATGCATGATTCTCTCCCGGCCTTCCAGCACTGGCTGAGGTAAGGATCTAGCGGGTAGTTTCCCCCCCCCCCCCCCCTCCCCCATTTGAACCCCCCCTTCTCAAAAAGAGATTTGTAAAATTTCCCGAAATTCGTAGTTGCGCGGAGGGTGCGGACCGAGGTTTTTAGTCGGTAAGAGTCCGGCACTGTCTGGGCCCTCCCTTCCCAGGCGTCCATGAGGATTTTCCTCGATCCGCAACCTTCACGCAACAAAAATCTAAAAGTAAACAAAAGCAAGGACTCATGTCTTTGGCCCTTCTGGCGACAATTTCAAAAAAAAAAAAAAAAAAATCAGATAGGAAATAAAGGAACTATGATGACCGTCACCGTCAGGATTCACTACCGCGATATACATTTTTGTGAGTTATAAGTTATTCTGTGTTTAAATGATGCGAGTAAGTTGGTGTGTGCCCAAACTTTACATTAACCACTTTCAAAAAAGTACCTACCCGTATTTAAATTTATATAAGTCAAGGTACACCCACCACCCTGAAAGTCAGGATGGCGGGTGGAAATTAATGAGCTATCCTACCAATTATTGACCAATGTTACCTCCTACTACCTAAAACCTGATCAGCTATTCTAAACTACTTACGGCACTATTAAGACACTAAATTGCTAGATTTAAATGGTACATTGTGGAACGAGGGCATAAAACGTGCCATTTAACTCGAGTTATTTGTAATTAGCGTCATAAGGTGTTATGGAACGGCTGGAGTTCTAGTGTGAAATGGATTTTACCGCTCAATTAAACAATCTTGTTTGTAAAACAATCGTTCTTATGTATATCGTATGTCGATAAAATGAGATTGCACTGATATAAACGTACTAGTTCTCGACACTGAGCCTTTACGAATTTTTCATTATTTGGTATGTCACAATAATAGAGGTGAACTATGGGTTATTAAAGTGTCAATCATTGGGTCGTTTTTAGGGTTCCGTACCCAAAGGGTAAAACGGGACCCTATTACTAAGGCTCCGCTGTCCGTCTGTCACCAGGCTGTATCTCATGAACCGTGATAGTTAGACAGCTGAAATTTTCACAGGTGATGTATTTCGGTTGCCGCTATAACAACAAATACTAAAAAACAGGATACAATAAATATTTAAGGGGGCTCCCATACAACAAAAAAAAACATGATTTTTTTGCCGTTTTATAGATAATGGTACGGAACCCTTCGTGCGGGAGTCCGACTCGCACTTGGCCGGTTTTTGCTAATCAATCAAAATATCAGCAAAGCCCCTACTTTGATAGCCAATTTTACAGAATGGTGGTCGTAGGTGCAGAACTGCAAATACGAACAAAATACAGTCAGACGCTGTGTTGAGAGTCAAAACAGCGAATATTGAAATCAATAAAAATAATAAAATAACAAAAGAAATATGAAATGAAGGCACACTTCAGAAACACTTGTGACAGCTTATGGGAGAGGGTCTACCCACGCGCCGCACCGCGCTACCCGTTACGTGGCTGTCATTCCAGAAATTTCCAGAGACGATAGACGTCGCGACTTGAGTCTTTCTATTGAAAATATTTCAAATCGACTAGGTAACAATATGTATTAGAGAATTATTTTTCTAAAATGTAGAATGTTTCGTTTGGACATTTCAACTGTCATTTTGGGAAGTTGAAATTGACTATAGATATGCTCTAATCCAACGCTTGATGTTATTATGTATTTAGTGCGTGTCGCATGTGCGGACCTCCACAGCCCAGTCTGTACAATGGCGCATAGATTAGGTAAAGTGTCATTCAATGGAACTTGTTAACAATGTAAACAAACTGCCATATTGAAAAAATAACCTAACTTATAAAATCATTTTAAACTTTTAATGAAATATCCAAGATACAGTTATAAATTTTATGATTATGTATTTTACGGCAACGACCGTTTCAATAGTGTATGGTTTCAATGGTGTTTGACGAGGTGCTGTGAAAGTTCAAGGAGAAACAGTGACAAAACAAAGTTACGTCTTTTGTTTACATAGTTGGCAAGTTCCATTGAATGACACTTTATGAGCACAGATTTGTGTGGCTGTGGAGGGGCGCGTCCTGTGGATGACACGTACTATAATCACCCTGCGCCTCCCGTTGCTGACGGCATCAGCATCAAATTCCTGTTGAGCATAATGCTCAAATCAAAATGACTAGCGCCAATCGAACTTTATTCACAAGTTTCGAGTAAATCAAGCGTAAATGTTGGCGTGAACTTTCCAGACAAATAAAATATGAAAAGCTGGCACCTCTCTTGGTTGTATTTTTTGCCCAAATACGAGTCCTTTTTTGATGTAAAGATGTTTTTTTATCCCTTATCTGGAAATTGGTAAAACACGTATACAGTTTCGACATATTTTCTTGTGGAACTTTCACATTGTAGGTAAGTAATTATTCTTTTCTCGATTTTCTTTTATTTTTATTATTTACTCGTACCTACATACTCAGATTTACTAACTTTAAGTAGATTGAGTATAAAAGAGCATATTTTTGGGAGAAAACTACTAACTGTCGAGTTATTTTCAGCATTTTCTCGGCAGCGGTCTTCATTTGAGAAACTCTAGTTACCTAGGTAGATTTAGACTTGCAAAATTGCCATTGCAGCCTACTTACAGAATAAAGTTCATTTATTATTATTGGGAAACGGGACTTAATTGCGTACACTTATAATAATGTGTCTCCAATAATTACGTGTGAAAATAGTTTGGGTTTATATCGATATTAAAGTCCATTTATTTAATTTTTTTATTAAATAGCAAATTAAAAAAAGTAAAAATACGAAATCAAACTTACGATTGTCGGCGGTATGAAACCAAACAACCGATCATTGCCGTTAAGATGTACTTGTTAAATCGTTGCTACAATCATAACAAGCTTTTAATATTGCATCGTATCGGATAAGCCATCAATTGGGCTTAATCGATTAGTAGATGCGATCTAAATGGACGGAGCTAGTCATTCATTAGTTTAATGTCACTCCGATCCTAGATAAAACACTCAGCTTGGATAAAAGTCTGAAACAGGGCAGGCCCAAGGGTGGGGCGGATGGGGCGGCCGCGCCAGACGCCGGATGTCAATGGGCGCCAAGCGCGGGATGTCAACGTCAAAAAAATTCAAACCAAAGGTCGCTCAAAGACCATCTCGCACCACCTGGATCTAGGGAGGGCTGGCGCTGGTCTGAAATGTCACTTAATTACATTGACTGAGTTTTACAAGGTAATCTTTTAAAATTTCAGCCTCTAAGATACTTTAATTCACTCTAATCTCGGTTTTTGAGTTGATTCTTTGATACTTACAGCAAACTACTAGTTTGGATTAAAGTTGGTTCCATTAATATTATTACGGCGCTACTGTCATTATTATCGTGCGTCGCTAGTAAAATGAAAGTAATTTCAACTTACGGTACTGAATTATAAAGTTCATTGTTGTTTGCAGAAATCATCTGGTCATCATCAATATCTGGTAGGACATAATGACTTAGAAAATCGATAGTTACTCAGGGTTTATATTATGAACATATGTAGATTTTCTTAGATTTCCTTATATATAATATCCTACCAGATACTCTTCGAAATTTATTAAGGTCAATTTAAAATCGTTAAATGTATAAACGGGCTTAATTAAATAAATAAGTATTTTGTGGACAATCTTACTATAATCAACCTAGTCCCAACTAAGCTAAGCTTGTACTATGGGTAGGTACTAAACGACAATATACGTACTTTCATAGATACTTAAATACATAGAAAACATCCAAGACTCAGGAACAAAAATTCATCACACAAATACCCTGGCCGGGATTCGAACCCGGGACCTGCAGCTTCGTAGGCAGGGTTACTACCAACTAGGCTAAAGATGTCGTCAAAGCCATGTTGTCAAATTAGAACATGGAAATGTTTTCACTTCGTTACCAGTCACGTAATAAAAATAGCAATTTAGCGAACGATAAAAAAGAAAGACCCTCACGCACGAGCTTCTTATCAAACATTGTTTAACAAGAACCATAAAAAAGCAGTCAACTACATTTTATTTCAACCATTGTTTACATTTTTGTTTTGGGGCTTTTGCCCGTCGCTGCGTTGGTGAACACACGTGCTGTTCGCGACGACGGACTCAATCCACTACCGAACAAAATCAGTTGCCTACTGTCATGGCGTCGTTACCGAACAACGTCTTTGAACAAGTATTGATTGGCGAAATCATCAAAAATTTGATGGAAAGCCTTTTTTAAAGAGATAAGTGAAGTACATTTGTTTTGCTCGAAATAAATTAAAAGCAATTAGCGGCGGCGACGACTCGTAAAAAATACGGCAACTTCGGTAATTATCGGTTTCTGTATATACTTGTATCACCTTTTTTATGAAAAAAAAAATAGTTTGAAGCATTTTTTGTGAGACAATGTACTATCCTAGCCAGACTTGCAAAGGAATATGGCTATCCAAAATTGGAAAGGAAATACGGGAATGTTTGTAAATTTTTTCTTGTACGCTTCTCATAAGAAAAAATGTTACATACATTCCAGATTGTCACATTTCTGTGGGTGCATGTTTTATACATATTGGTATCCTGGAAGTGACAGACATTTTGTTAAGCTTTTTGTCTTTTAACCAATAAATCATTTTTCATTTTCATTCTTCATCGTCATTAAAAAAAACCAATAGCAATGAAAAAACTATAAATACAACGTTATATAAGTTTTTGCAACAATTAATACGCTAAGTGGGACGTCAGTGTGGTTGACAGGGTACACACCCGTTATAAGCGGCGCCATTGTTGTGACGTCACACGTGTCGCACAAATCAGCGTTCAGGCGTTTTTACGTGTGAAATTGTTTATTTTATATTTGTTGTATGTATTTGGGATATCAGAATTTGTGAATGATCTTGAAATTTAATAAGGTTAACAAACATCCTAGTCCCAAAATTTGTCACTTTCAATGTTATGTTAAAGGTAATAATAATAACATTGCGGCGTTTACCTAATGGTCTGTAAAACAATCTAGGAACTAATTTTGATAAAAATTCATTCATTCATTCATTCATTCAAAGGAGTTAAATAAAATCCTACTAACCTACTAATATTATAAATGCGAAAGTGTGTCTGTTTGTCTGTCTGTCTGTTACCTCTTCACGCTTAACCCGCTGAACCGATTTAGGTGAAATTTAGCATGGAGATAGTTTGAGTCCTGGGGAAGGACATAGTATACTTTCTATCCCCGAAATCATCCCTTAAGGGAGTTGCAATCAGTATGGAAGAGCGATGATTAGGTAAGCGCCTGATAAAAACACAGTAGCAATTAAATTTTATCACGATATAAACGAATTCCACGCGGACAAAATCGCGGGAAAAAACTAGTACATAATATAACGAGGTGCCTGAATACTGTAAGGAATTGAATCATCAAAAGAGAAGATTACTTGATGTAAGCGACGACGTTTCTAAGCACAGGCGCTACACTGAGAAATTTGGAGACTTTGAAACGCTGTCCTGCCCAGACCAGCAAACAGTAGGGGCTGATTTTCAGATATATGATTCTTGACTATATGATTGTGGTACTGACAATAGCGAAAAATGATTGCTTAAAATTTTCTCGATAGAAAATAAATCCAAAGTCGAGTCTATATTTTCCTTTTTTTCCTCAGCCTACTAAAACAACGCATTATTAAAAGACACGATTAAGTTAATATGATGGTATTTTACCTCATGTAGGTACTGACAAGAGGAAACTTAATAAACCTGCACACAGTCAGATATTTAACGAGATTTGTCTAAAAAGCCATTCTCGGAGAGGGTTGCATCCCGTTTTGTCGTGAGCGAAAAACAAAGGGTGTCTCTTTCAATGGATATTATATCGCCTTAACTCAACGGCAGACTATTAGTATCGTAATTAGGGTGCTGAATGTAACAAAAACAGCTGTTACTTGAGTCTAGACCAGCTGGGAAAAACACAAAATTATAGCAACGTTCTAAAGACAGTGTTAATACCCCCAAAATTTTGGGCAGCTTAAAATACCTAAGTCCTACCAGAGCGATTTCTGTCATATAAAAATTGAAAAATGAAAAATGTGGTTACCAGAATCTTTAACAATATTTTTCATAGTTCTCTATAGTACCTTCAAGTAATCGACAGAGTTTTGTAATTTTATTCAAATTCCGCAATAATGGCGATACTGAAATACTTAATTCTGGTCAGTAGATTAAACCTATTAATTTTCCACGCACCCGATATATTGTGCCACAAATGGGTCGACGCGTTTTTAAACAGAAAATTTATTTTGAAATGCGAAATCCGAACTTCATACCATGCCGCGTCCCTTTTCTATCATATAGTGTATGAGACGAGAGTAAAAGGGACGGCACGATACGAAGTTCCAATTTCGAATTCCAGAGTAGACCCTCAGCTCACCCGATAAATGTCCGCTGTCAAACTGCCAAAGGGTATTTTTATAGCGATTTCCTGATAGGCGTGATGAAAGTGTTTGTCCAATAAAATTCTTGCTAACGGTTATGACAACACGCAAACAAAATATTACGTAACTTTATAGGTTCTTGTCACTGCCAATTTTGTTATGACCCTTTGTTACATAACTAGGACAAAGGCTAGGGTTATGAGTTTTAAGAATAGAATATGCATTTATTCCTGACAAAAAACAACAAAAGAAGGACAGAGATCAGCATATAAAAAGGCCTACTCATGTGACACGAAACGATTCTATCTCAGCATGATGGTGCTGGCATTATCATACATTTTATGTCGGACGTAAACGATCATGTTACTAGTACTGGTGTGGCTAGGCAGCTAGGCATTTAGCTTCCGACATAATGATGTCACTTATCCTTCCACCTAAGTGTAAGGCCTGAGTGGACGGTGGACGGGACGCTCGGAGCGGAGCGTTCGGCGGGGAATGCAGCGGGGCGGGCGAGCGTGCATAATATTTGTGCAGCGGCGACTCAGGACACCAGTATGAGTTACAATTGTTTAACATGCACCCGCTGCACGCCCGACTCGAGCGTCCACTCAGGCCTTACACTAAGGCGACTTCGCTGGCTTGGACCGTGCTGTCAAAAAAGCCTACCAGGGTAAACCGACAGGGAGACGGCCGTCCCAGATACCGCTTTGCTGACGTTGTGGAGGCTGATCTACGTGAGCTTCAAGCTGAGTCGTGGAAAGATCAATAATCGGGATCAATGGCATGTACTCGTATTGGATGCCAAGACACACTTTGGATCGCTGAGCCAGCGGAGTAGGTAAGGCGACTTTCGATTTGTCGGTGCGGAAGCGGTACGATGTGAGAAAACTGTCAAATATCAGTGTCAACTGTCAGTCGACCTAGTGCCGCTTTTTACTGCTTCCTGACTGGCGCGGGATGCGCGGTAGCGGGGCGATGATGCAGAGGCCGTACTGCGTGGTACTGCTCCGCTTCTGTGCATGATATTACTACTTCGCAAATGTAAACTGTCGAGTGAGAATCTTTGCGACGACAGTAAGTTTACGTCAAAGAAGAAAATGTCACAGATCGATCCCGTACCGCCAAGTCAGGACAACGCCTAAGTAATTTAAAGTCGTGCCACAGAAACAAGTTAGCGCGCCTCAAAACAACTTAAAACAAAGCACTTCCAACTTATTACAAACTCGCAAATATTAAGATGTGCTCGAGTAATTTTGCAACACGGTGACCTGTGACGAGTCAGTTTTTAAGGGTTCCGTCGCCAGACTAAAGTACACGTACTGATGTGCCGTTGCCTATCGATATTCCCTTTTCCAACGATATTGCCACTGGTCATTTTGCCGGCTGTCCGTTGTACCTAATTAACAGAAAAATCTTTAGGGTTCTGTACCAAAAAGGTCACAGAGGAAAATTTATTTTTATAATGTCTTTTTTTGGTTTTATATCTGGAGCGGTTCATCTGATCACTGACTCGTAATTGAACCTTCTGGGGATCCCCGCCGTCCCCTCTTGCGCCGCACGCTGCACAGGAACTGTCTAAGTAAAACAGCAGGACTATTGGCAGGGTGCAAAGCGGGTGGAGGGGGTAGCCTAAACGATCACAGCGCTCGCTACGGCTAAAATTTACATTTTGTCGGTGACTTGAGCTGTCAAATCCATATTGCAGTAAACATTTTCTAATCGTTTTTGTGATAAATTTAATATGGCCCTAGTAAAATGTGTTATTGTGAATTGTAAAAACACCACAGAATAGCGACTGTAAATTTTACCTATTTTCAAAACCGTGGTGGAAACGACCAAAGAAATAGGTGGATAATTGCCGTAAGAAAAAAAAGTAAGTCACCTAACCTGACAACAACAACTGAAAACAACAATTTTAATGTTATTGGCAATAATGTTACTGACTACCATCGTCCAATATTGTCTAATATAGTAAAATAACACAAGATTTCAGTAATTTTTTACATTAATTTTTTCACAATATTTACTGACTTCTCGCTTGACAGCTATGACAAAGTGTCCATAATGGCCACCTGTCAGTGGCGCTGTCGTCGTGCACGGTCCCAATAAACCTCGAGTTACATCACTATATAGATTATGACACATGGGTAACAAAGTATTTTCCCTTTACCGAAAAAACTAAATTACATAATACCTAGAGCTCACAAGCGCTTTGAATTCCGGACAATTTCCAGCACGGGCTAGGGTGTACAAACGGTTATTAATAGGCAGGACGGGTCTTTTGATCATCCGTTCATGTTAGGGTGACATAAAAATGCTTAGGTTTCTGAAGCTAAAATTATACTAGTTTTTGTTTATTATAACGCGACGTAGTGACGTCAATGGGCAGGAAAGCCCAACCAACCCTACTACCAAGCCTACTATTTTGTATTGCATAATTACTAAAGCTAAAATACGAGCAATATGCTATTGATGGGATGGGCCATCCACCCCATGTAAGCCTTGTGGATATCCATATATCTAAGTACCCTCAATCGTCCGTCAACCGTTTGTGAGAAAGGAACGAAACACATTTTCGTAAAAATATCACACAACAATTTGCACGGAAACTGAACTTGTCTACAGGAAACTAAATAACCCACAAATGTGGGATTCTCGTTTTTAGAATTACGAGTATTGATGAATCTCCTAATCTAATAATAAAATAATATATGCAATTTACATTGTTTTTGTTGACTGAAGTAATGAACTATACATATGTAAATAAATTACATTCTCGGTACAATGCCTCAAGGAATTGGTTTAGATTTAAGTTAGTTTTAATATTATTTCAGTTATTTTTGTTAACTGTTTTTGTATTTATATTTATTACAACCACTGACGTAGACAGTAGACGCAGCTAAAGTAAACCTTTTCGATGCCAACGACGGATATATTCGTCACAGCAACCAATTCGATATCAACATTATCAACCTATAAGCAGTTCTATAGGGTTCAATTTCGCATTTGATATTCCCATGTCATGGGGGAGTGAGTGACAGCTTTTGCATTTGACAGGGCGCTGAAAAGGTTAATTAATGTAATTCCCTCTCGTTTCATATAAAAAAAAATGTGGACAATCTTACACAAATCAACCTAGTCCCAAACTAAGCAAAGCTTGTACTATGGGTACTAAGCGACGATATACATGCTTATATACTTATACATATATTACATATAGATACTTATCACTTTTATATTTATATCACTTTTGAGTTTTGATAGATTGCTTCATTTGTAATGCGCTAATAAATAAATAAATAATGCGCTTAAATCCCCCTGATGTACAAAAATAATGTTGTTTCCGTTATTAAATAATGAAATCATGTCGACCTGTTTGTGCTAAAATTATTTAAATGAAAATGAGTTTGTTTTATTCATGAGGATTCTGGGAACGTGATAATCGGCGCTTGGCGTGGAGGCAATTTTTTATTTTATTATTAGAACTAAGGCCCCAGGACTGGTCAGACTTAGGTAGCAGGCCCTTACAAGTATCATATACAAGTATATATGGCATATACAAGTACACTGGCGGTCAAAAATTTCGGGTCACCCTAGTTTAAATAGCCTCAATAGGTTTTGTGAAAAATTCTACACTCGTTTTATTTACATAATATACTATTCTTCGTATTGTCCAACTGTATTAGGAATTTCCGGCATCCTATCATAAAAATATCATTGTCCAAAAATGAGGATTTTCGCGATGTCTCGCTCCGTTAACGTTGCTTTTTTTTATGGATTTTTAGGAGTCCGATTTAAACCTGCGCGGTAATCACGTAACGTTTTCGACCGTTAGTACCTACCAGTGGCGGAGCGTCCATATAACTCGATTCCCACCGGCTTGCCTAATTTTCACCCAGTCCAGTTCTTTTACTACGGCTCATGAAGAATAAGAAAGGCAAATTATGTCCGGCTTCCCTAAGAATGTTTTTGACGCTCCGCCACTGGTACCTACGATAGATTTAAATGTCAATTCCCATACTAAAACTGACATTAAATACGTACCAATGGTAGTACATATCGTTACGTGATTACCCCGCTGGAAACTTTTCATGTTGACGCTTAAAAGACCTTATACATCTCTAACAATTCTGTGTTGTTATTAGCTTCTCTGACTTACATCTCATAATATTCTATGATGATTATTGTACCTTTTTATTTTTATTGTGACGCTTAGAGACCTTATACATCTCTTAAAAATCTGGATTAATCTTATTTATGATATGTAATAACAAATATTTTCTGTTGATACTGATAGATTTTGACTTGTAAAAGTGCCCTTGAGGCCTATTTGCAGAATAAATGTTTTGAATTTTGATCGCCAGCGACGATTATAGTTAGTGATTTTAAGATAGGTTAGTGACTGCTCTGATCCCAGTACAAATTATGCTATATTTTTATTTTATCTGTGTTTTTGATTTGCTTCATTGTATGTCGAAAGTTGACATTATGCTGTCAAGATTTAAAAAGTGTTAAATTTTCCCCCCAGCAGTATGGTGAAACATTACTCGGCGTTGGCAATTTGCTGGTGAAAAAGCACTTAAATTATAAAATGTGTTGAGGCACTCTGAAACATTTCCCGTCTATGTCGAACTTCGATGTGGGAAAGATACAAACGAAAATCTACGAAGTCAAACGTCGCTCTACATAAATTTCTCCCAAACCACCGTGTCCTTTTAGCAGTTCTATAGAGCAAAAGTTTTTCATATTAAATAGAAATAATATTAAAGTAACAGGGTATTGTAGAGTAGTCTAGGCCGCTTAAACTACTGATTCAGTTTTGCCCTTCTTTTTTAAGTGAATTTTCCAAGCAGACACTGCACTGGTAATAATATTAAGACTACGTAAAATTATGCTATGTACCTAAAGGAAAGAGAATCTGTTACAACGAGATGCTTTCATAATTAAATTTACCGCTGGAATGTTTATGTGATCTTAAATTAATTTGTCTTATTATTTATAATGCATTATTTTCTTTTAAAAGCAAAGCGACGAAATAACAAAACGAGTTAGTTCATTAGTATTTAGCTGATTTTGTCTTTACGTGCGTGTAGTATGAATAAATGTACATACCTATATACCATTGGTATAGGTAATACCGTTGCCGTCTTTGCAAATCCATTTACGTCACTTCGCATTCGTATAATGAATATTTAACAATCCTGCATTCTGAATTAGCCCTTATTGCGTTATCGTAGAGCATACATAAGATTGTGTATAACTACCTATAATGTATGTTTTCCAATTAGAGCGTCACACCGGCAGCCTGAAAAAGTAAGAGATGCAAATAAATACGGCTTTATTCTAAATTGAGTCTAATGCAGTTATGTTAACGTGCAAACTGATTTGAAGGTGTGTTGAATTATTGCATTTTTCTATTGAAGGTGATGCACGTGACCCATTTTGAGGACGTTTAGCGATGTATGAGATGAGAACGTATGTTTTTGGGCTAGGGTAAATGAATTTAAATCAATAAAAGTAAGTGAAATTGTTCACTATTTTCCAGTAAAAATGCATTTGAATTAATTCCTAAAACTTTTTCAAGGAATCTTTAGAAAGTCCTGTTCAATAATGCAAGCTAGGTGCGATACCAAAAAAAATACTGATAGATTTTTTACTTTTATTTTTTTAATTACGGCCTTTCTAATGGCAAACAGGCCTATGGACTAGTCGACCACAACAACATCATCATCATATCAGCCGAAAGACGTCCACTACTGAACATAGACCCCCTCAAACAGTGTTTCAATGACCGGTCCTGCGCCACCCGCATTTAGCGGACTCCCGCGACCTTTACCAGGTCATCAGTCCACCTTGTGAGAGGTTTTCTTGCGCCTTCCGGTACGTACTCGAGAAACTTTCCGCCCCAACGACCATCGGCTCTACCTACCCAATGTATTAATGTTATGGAAGTCAACATATAATCGCAAGGTTGCACAAACAAAAACAACCGTTGTAAGTAATAACAAACTATAGACGTCATACGGGAAATCAAACCTTGGGGCGTCATAACCGACGCAAGAGGCGTCCCGGTTTGTACGGGTTTAAACTAAATTTATTGCCACAGATACAATTACGAGGCGTAAACTCCAAATTAACTGTCGCAAATTCGTTTACAATTGTAATCATATTCTTCCAATTTAAACTGTAATTTTTACGACATAAGGTCTCATTTTAAATTCCACTGTAGCGAAACAAAGACCTTTCAAAAGTAATTTTCAAATACAACGCTTCCAAAATCACTGAGCTGTTTGTATACGGTATACGCATTTTAAAATTGCGGGCCAACTTGCAAATTGAGTGTTTGCTTATCAAAAGCACGTTAGACGTTTATCAAAAGCATTAAGCTTTCAGAAAAATACAACTTACGCTTGTGATAATAGACTGCGAAGCCCTTTGTTGCGGGGCCTCCTGAATTTATAGGTCGGTAATGGGATTTGTATAAAAAAATGCCGGCGAGTTTTGACATTGCCGGCGCGCCGTCAGGGCTTGCCTGAACGGCTGCTGCAACGCATGCTTTATTACTGATATGAAGCCTTTCCATTAGGAATTTTCTTGTAATTTTCGACCTGAGCAGGGATTACCTACTTCGCCTTCCATTTAGTATTAAAAGAATATAAAATTTCTCTACTTAAGAAACACTGGGTCATTACACACGTGTGTAGTGCAAGATAACCACAAAAATCTAATAATTATTAAGAAAATTTTAGAAAATCTTTGAATGCAGTTTTGTTTCTTTTTTTAAATGGGTAAAATAATGTTTCCTTTAAGTATATTAATCTTACCTAAGGATTTAAGGTAGTTCCCATCCAGGGCCCATATTTTTTCCACCATATTGTATCGTTTTGAAACTGAGAAGGCCCTTAATCATTCAAAATAATCAAATTTAAGCATCACTTTGCCAATAAGGTTTTGTGTGTGTGTGTGTGTTTAATCATGTTCCCAAGAAAATGACTGAAGCTACAGAGTTTTGTCGTGGTTTTGTCAATACAATATATTAACAAACAAAAATACAATATCTCCGCCTCCCCCTGGAGACAATATTATGTATGTAACTTGCATGCATTTATGTATACTTTTAAAAACTATTATCCCCAGCTTCGGCTTGACGTGCGCTATTCAATATTCAGGCTGGCCCAGTGCAATCTAATTCGTTTTTGATTGCGTTTGACGCGCGAATGGATTAAAAACTCCAACAGACATGTGCTGCGCCAAACCGCGTTGGAATGCAATTACCACTGAACCCAGCAATTTAGGGAGGGTTGCACTAAAACTGTCTGTAAAGGCTGATTTAGTTTGGCAAAAACTTGCATACAATTTTCTTTATGTCACACCTGGCCATAAAGTGGCCATTATTGCACGCTCCGCGCGCGAAAAAACCCACTTCCTGGCCAGGTGGTGACATAAAATGTTGTACTTACCACGGGCGATAATAAAGAAAGCCCCAGATCGCATATTTATCGCCCTTGCCTTCGGCTCGGGCGTAAAATACCTGCGATCTGAGACATTCTTTGTTTTATCGCCCTTGGTAAGTAATGTACTATTACATTGCGGGGCCGCGGGCTTTCGAGTTACGATAAATACCTACGATCAAACCATGCAATGTAATGAAAACTTGTACTCCGTATCTTGAGTTGAGTATCCGCGAGTCACGTCATGTGTGACACAGTGAACGCTAAGAGCGAGCGACGTAGACACATTAGTCATTCCATTGTTTAGCAAATAGTGATGTACTATATGAAATAAGCAGTAACCAGAAAAAGAATGGTTTCACTGAAGAGAAAAAGTAAGAATAGGTACCTACCTACACGTTTTGCTAAGGACACTGTATTGCATTGTTGTGAAGTCTGCATACATACCCTCAGTTCCTGACGAAAATGAATACAATCCGTGGTACCTTGTTGGTGAAAATTAACTATTTAATCGTATCTTATCTTATATCTTTAAACGAGCAATTCTTATATATTTATTTATTTCGGGGATCTCGGAAACGGCTCTAACGATTTTGATGAAATTTGGTATGTGGGGGTTTTCGGGGTCGAGCAATCGATCTAGCTAGGTCTCATAACCGGGAAAAAGGCCGAGCAAAGCTCGGTCGCCCAGATATTTTAATATAATACCTAATCTCTGATTCATAATTCAACACCAACGTGGATTGCTACTAAAATAAAATATGTTTTAGTGTGGTATATTTCTATTTTATAAAGACCGCACTAACAATATTTGTTTATTGATAGTTTTAAACTTACGATTTAAATAAGTATTTATTTCAACTTACAAATACAAAATGTCCTATTAAACATTTAACCAATGTTTTTTTTGGTAGCATAAGTGTGTTTTTGCACTGGTAATACTTCAGGTGTTAATAACATTTGGTACGATTTATAAACAATAGTTGTGTAGCAATTTAAATATTACATGTGTTAGCTATTCAACAAAATAATAGTACGCTCCTATTTCCGGGCTACTCGCAGACGGTAAATTAGGATAAAATAATAGATAACCTTTCCATTCTTCTTAAATTCGCAAAAAGGCTTTGAAATAGTTTCCTTATCTGTCTTTTTCACTCGACGTTTTTCACGCCTCACCGCCTCACTTTACAAAGCGACTAAAACCATAATATATTTGCGGACCGATAAACGCAGAACTATTATTCTCTCTTAAGAAATATAAGAAATAGTTGTACAGTGGCGCTTCTTTCAGTTACAAGAGTAAGTTGGTGCTGAAACCCTTTTCAGCCAGAGTGGCCATAATTTGTCAATATGAAAAGCAGATGGCTTTGTGTTCTTTCACTCGCCGGCTTCCAGGTTTCTGGGAAGTGTGTACGCTATTATTAACCCATGTAAAATAGCTTTACCTGCATCGAACAGTTAAGATCGTTGCTATTCTAATGTTGGAATAACATACCACCACCAATTCGTGAAATAAGAAATAAAAATAATTTTAGGTTAAAATATCGCCTACATCTTTTAAATTCTCAAAAACAGAATCCCTGACTTCCGCATTCTCCCCTTCGCCCCCCCCCCCCCCCTTCATGAATGGAAACAAAACAGGCTTTTTAGACCACAAACATTACCGCACACTCTTGTTATTTTGATCACAATATAAAATGCACACACACATACTCACACACCCACAATCATACACAGACACACTCACACACACACACACACACACATACACACACACAGCGTTGCACTGGTCGTGTTTTAATTATTTTTGTAGGGTCCTGGCAGAATATCAGCAATTATGCTGAGCCAGCGCCCATTCTCTGCCACAACACATGGCTATATTGTATCACTTTTGGTTAAATTTTTTTCTAGTTTAATATTGTCTGTGATTAATAATTATGTTTATCCTTAAGTTGCATGTTTCTTTTCGCCATTTCATGCCATGTAAATTGTGGGAATGAATAAAGTGTTTATCTATCTATCTATCTATCTATCTATTCAAATGGTAAGATATTTTATATATATATATCACAACTTTATTGTCATTCAGAAGGAGTACTACAAAACAAAATAAAAATATCTTAAAAAATAATGAAGTTATAAACGGGTGAGGACCAAATATTTTTCAGACATTAGTCCGTCTACATAATAGATAATAGAAAGTTAGTCATATAAATTATAGGAAAAAATTTCGTATCACAACTCGCAACAGAATCAATTAAATTGTCACAAATTACGAGTAACTATGGTCCAAAAAATTCTTCTTCGCCAATTACCGTCTTATTTTAGTTATTAGAGTAGAGAGAAGTAATATAATCTAATAACCTGATACTAAGGTTCTCATTAGTACAGATTTTTGCAAAACTAAATTGTGTATAATATGCCGCATCTCGAAGCACCCTCTTAGTTATTGTTTGTCGTTAGCTTTTTCCCCATTACATGACGCTCTGAAGAAAAATACTAAATTAGCTGTTGTTAGTTTTCTTTGACACCTATCTATCATTTCTCACGAACAGAAATTAAATATTGTTTTAGTTTAGTACATTTTCTGTGACGCTATTTCTTAAACGTTTCACTTTTCATATGCTCATATGACAAATACCCATTGCATAAATAATAACAGTAGTATTGTTGGTTATTTTCTGATCGCGTTAGCGAGTTAGTTATATAGTTTCGGTATCGCCATCTCACCTCACTATAGATGATTGCCGTCTCGCTGCGCTGATTATTTGCTGATTCCAGATTGTTTGCTCTAGCATGGTGTAATCGCATTAAAATGTCAACGAACAAAGTACAGTCAAGTAAAAAAATATGTAGCGATTTACCCTGTCATAAATATACAGGGTGGCCCAAACCTTGACGTAGAAAAAAAATGAAAAAAGCTGGGCTAAAGTAGAAAATTTAGTATTTTGCCCCTAGGTAAAATATGAATACATGTTTATGATTTACAAAACATTTTAATTTGGCCAATCAAAATACTTCACCATATTGATCCACCAATCACAGACGACTAATATAATTCATTAAAAGAATGATATTGGGTATTAACCAACCCGAATACAGCTTAAATAAAATCGACCAATCAGCCAAAAGAATTTATTTTTCTGAATGTTAAAGTTTAGTAATCCCTATTTCACAATAATTAAAAAAGTGATTATATATATATAGACAGGAATAAATTCGTGTTCATCACACAAATAGATAAATGCCCAAACCGAGATTCGTCACTACCAACTAGGCTAACGCGGTCGTCAAAAAGCATAAAGCCTTCAATTAAATAATCAAACTACATTAGGTACGTCACGTAACTGACAGAGTTCACGAAACTTTATTCAAGTAGGTACCTAAGTAAAGCAATTAAAGTTTACCTACAGCATACCTAACTATATTCGTTTACGTTCTAGGCCGAATAGTTCTTGACATGTTGATATTTACTCGTACATTCGTACATAGTAGCAACCAGAGAACAAGAAATAGGTTTCACGTACTACTTCCTAGTCAAAATTTAATCTTGCAGGAAGGAGTTACGGTTCAATTTGCGATGAGAAAATCATGACACGTCGAAGTTTGTTATGCTTGCCCTATTTTGTGGAATGTCAGCACGCGAGTAATCAATCAAGTAACTAAATCATAATAGTATTGTGACCTCACGTTTCATGCCAAACAATGTGGTTTTCTTTTGAGAAAATGACCTTCAAGAAAATTTATGTGGAATTACGAGGACTACGTTTACTGGTAAATATGTAAACAGATAATAATTTTGTGTAAGTGTTGTGTCACTATTGTCATTGTAAATATTTCATAAGTGTAAAACCTGAGTGGACGCTCGAGTCGGGCGTCCAGCGGTGCGTCCAGCGGGGCGTGCATGTCAAACAATTGAAACATACTGGTGTCCTGAGTCGCCGCCGCACAAATAGTATGGACGCTCGCCCGCCCCGCTGGACGCGACGCCGAACGCTCCGCTCCGAGCGTCCACTCAGGCCTTACACTAAGAAGACGATACATTTAGTCAAGAAAGTGGTATACTTACCACTTTTGACCTGACCGCACGACTAAGTAATAGAATCGAATTTTCATTTGTTTCAACCTTGTTAGTTACGCCCTACCTCGAAATTCCTTTCCTTCAAAAGCCGATCAAAAGAAAAGAATTGCAATTAAGTGTAGGTATTAAAGCTTTATAAACGCTTTGTAATCTAGTCAAACATTGGTTTAGTTACCAGAAAACCTTCTGTACGTAAGTACTATTCATTATCCTGTGGTATAAGGAACGGCAATAAATGAAGAATGAAGGCACTTTTAACTTATGTTTACAGCCGTGTGGAGGTTAAACTGCAGCATTTCCATAGCCCCAATGTTTACTAGGACGGAATAAGCGTCGCGATGAGAGATGAGAAAGGCTGTTCTAATCGTATAAAAGTAACTACACGCGATATTAAAAATGTTTGTTCCTACTAATTAATTTGATTGAAAACCTCGTGCGGTCGTTAGACCGAGCAACCGAGGTGCCAACTACATCTAGACAAATCGAATAGCCTAATTTTTAATGCCGCATCCACAGCAGAAGACATCAAACGCCGCAAATACGCCACTCGCTGCTAGTTTCTATTACATAGGTACTCAAAATGCAACAAAGACTTCTTAATTAACACTTTAAGGAAACGGAACAAATATTGTCCTATATATAGTACATACGTAGGACGCAGATGGAACAAAAGCTACGGGTGGCCATGAGCGCGTCCGGACTGGAATTACATCCGCAGCTTTTAAAACCAATTTAATAAAAGCTGACTAAACGTTGACACTTTGCTAGCCTACTTTTATTTGTCCTTTTTAAAATACATTATAAATGCCAATTAAAAATCGACTTTATCCTAATGTAATAAATCCTAACGACGGATTCGTCCAACCAATTGTATACTGTGGTTAAACTTCAAATCAGTGTAGACTAATTTAAAAATAACCTCTATCGTGATTTGGAGCCTTAGGGCTAGCAATCCAGTGTATAAATATTAACATGCTGCGCCGTAGGTACGTACTCAAGATCTGTTTAATTATAATGATTTAACAATAATATGTAGTTCAAAATTATTTTTTCAAACAGTCAAAATCAGTGGTTCCCAATATTGAACATACCGAGATCCACCTAGGAAAAAATCTAAATTTGGAACTGACCTCTTTTATGTAATTAAATAAAAAATTCAGTAATTAAGTATGAATTCAGGATTGTCCAAAAATCTCAGGCCCCATCCAATATTAACTAGCGACCCACTAGTAGGTCGCGAGTGTCGCGACCCATAGTTTCGGAAATGCTGGTCAGAATAGTAGGTACAAATAAATATTAAGTAAGACTAGCTCGTCTCGTCGTCGCTAGTACCGATCGCGTCCTTGTAGAAGGACGAAAAATTTGGAAAAAGTATGGTTACCTTACACACGGCGTTGCACACATACGTTCTACTTACAATTTCTACACCCAGGGCGAGACGTGGCCCATATTCCGCGAGCTAGTTTTGCCTTTATTAAACTCAATGAAAAGAATTGTGCTTCTTAAAGGACCTTGAGGCTTAACACAAAGATAGAGGGAAAATGGATAAGCAGGTGGTAAATAGAAGTCGATTTGATGTACAGTTAATTAATTAATAACACCAAACGCTTTTCATCATCGTTTATTAATGAGCACCGCTAAGGTTTGGAATTCCCTGCCGGCGTGTGTATTTTCGAGTTCATATAACCTAGACCTTTTTAAGCCACGAGTGAATAGGTATTTTCTGGGTGAGCTCGCTTCACCGTCGGCCACATCTTTGCCCCTTGGCTAGATGCTGGCTAAGAGCAATCCCATTTTTATTAAAAAACAAATGGGTTAGCAGAAATTATAGGCTACAGTGGCTGTTGGAGTAATTTATATCTAACATTAATAATTGTCAACTGGGATTGAAGCTCTACCATTAAACTGTACCCTTTGCAATCAAAATAAATCACGTTGCTAACAAAGTACTCGCCCAGCTTTGAAAGATGAAAGACGTATCAGAGCATTCACATGAATAGAGCCAGTATTCCAGACCTCACCTTCATTTCCACCTATTTTTGTTCACATTTCGCAGAAATTAAAACCTTACGATTTAAAGGCTAAGGTTAAGTATTACATGGCAAATTTATAGAGATATGAGGATGGCATATTTTTTGTACTATTGGAAACCGACGTATTCAGCTTAAGGCTTTCACACTTGGTACTAATGCTTTCCCAAGGGTCTTTAAAGATGCAATATGCAGTGCTGCCTTTGAAAGTTTGTGGGACGTTTTTTCGCAAGAGTTGAGCAAACTTTTGTGCGATTTTTAAAACGTTCTCGAAAAAACATAAGGTACTTACAGCAAATTAAAATATACTTAGATTACGAGTACAGATGTGCAGTTTAGCTTAACCTTTTGTGGATCGACATTATATTACATAATTACGTCATATTTTTGTCGTTTTTAAAATAAATTAAATTTATTTGCATAAGATATATTTTACAAAGGTGTTCATATTACGTACGTAATCTACATACGTACCTACAGCACATCTCGCCAACATCATAGCACGCAAGCAAAAGCTATCTTTTTTTGGCGCTATCAATATTTATAAGGGCGATGCTTTCGAAACGACGCAATAATTGGATTTCGAGTTGGTATTACTCAGATTAAGGATTGTTTTCCACTAGAGCTATGCTATGCTATGTTTCACTACATTTGACACATAGCTCCAGCTCGAGCTACGTTTCAAATGTATGAAAACATAGCATAGCATAGCTCTAGTGGAAAACCAGCCTAACAAATGGAAACCTAAATAAGCTTAATAATGTCACCTTATTGGTAGGTACAAGGGTTTGGGAACACTCGTGTTTTAATGCCTTATCCAATTATGTAGGTACTACTGTTAGTTGTAAGTGAGTGGGCAACTTGACTGTTAGAAGTTCTCAAGCCGCCCGAAGGCCTCCAACTTGGCTTAACGACTGCTGCCATAGACAGCAGCCGGGATCAACGGCTTCCAAAGCAAGGGAGCGCTCAGTTAGTAATTGCTCAAAGCGGTCACCCATTCAAAAACTGACCCCGGCCCACGTTGCTTAATCTCGCATACCGCAAGCTGCACGCGGGCACCGCGGGGCCACGAGCGCTTCAGGCAATAATAATATAATAAATATAAAATCTTAAAAAACAACGAGACTGAAACCCCTAAACACCTATCTTCTATGCAAATATGTACACTTAAATTCAACGGCGTCTCATCACGCTATTATATTGCCAGTTTCGTCGTTTATAGTCGACATAAGTTGTATAAGATTTGTTATACAGCTTCTATAGGACGTTTCTTGTAAGTAACTAGTGAACATCGAGCAACGAGTAACCGTCGCCGACGAAATCAAATTGACCTCCTAGCGAAGCAACGGAGTAGTTTATTAAGCTGGGTACCACAGAATAATTAATAGTAGGTACTTTACGTACAGAAGGTCCTCTCTCTAACAAACTCTGTTAGACAGCTGCCCTTTCGTCTAGTTAGGGCGATAAAAATGCATATATGTTTTAACCTTAACAATACACATACCACTACACATAACCTTAAGAATAGCAATGGCTAAAAAATCTTTTAATACTAAAAAATGCCTATTTAAACCCAGAATATCCGGCCAAATCAGGAAAAGGCTTATAAAAGTGTACATCGGTAGCATAGCGTTGTAAGGCTGCGAAACGTGGATAAAGACAGAGGGACAGAGAACGACTTGAAGCCTTTGAAATGTGGTGCTGGCGGCGGATGGAGAAGATTAGCTGGACATAGAGAAAACCTAACGAGGAAGTTATCAAGATTATACAAGCAGATGAGGACGAGCCGCTTAGTAAATCGCATAGCTCTACTATTTACTGAATCGCTAATAACTGTCAAACCATCTTACCTCTAGTGATGTCCTAGTTATCGATGTAGACATCGATGGATTTATGTATTAAAACTGTCCTTATTGAAGTAACTAGGTAGTATAAACCGCTTAAAGAGAACTCTAGAAATAAAAGTTAAAATCAATTTTACAAAAAATATTAAGTAAAAACCTAGATTTTTATTACAATACTATTGTATACTGGATATCACATGACAGTTGAAGTGAGCTCTACGAGTTGAGGCGAACAGCCAGGGGTGAGGTCGACGTCTCAACTCACTCTTTTAAGGAATAATACTGCTGTACAATGCCGGCTATAGAGCGGTGAGTGTCACGATGTCTTAAGAACTCAATCAACCCAACTCAATGATTTTGACACCACTCTAATTTTCTGTGGCACTTAAAAGTATGAACACTAATGTGTGAATTGGACCTAAACAACATGGCGCCTAATCTTAATAGTTGGTGCGTTCCAATTGCCGGTGTCAGAGGTCCGAGCAGCCGGGTACTCACCGACCGAATACCACTGAACGGGCGTTTAAGGCGACTTCCAGAGCAGAGCGCGATCGATATTTGGTATTTTGTTCATGATGATGTTGTCGCGGTCATCGCAGAGATTTCCTCACTTGACGGGATGCTGTCAGTATTACGTTTTCGCATTAGTTTGCTTGCGCGGAAGCGAGGCAGTGCTGCATTCGTAGCGCCCCGCTTCCGTGTATTCCGCGCCAGTCAGGCACTCATTTAAATGTAGGGGCGCAGTAGAAAAGCGGTATTGACTTGACTGACACTGACGGCTGTCAGTTTTCTCATATCGTACCGACAAATCAGGTAGTCGCCTCAGTCGAAGTTCAATTTTCAGCCTTGATCTTATACGCCGCCAGTCTAGCACGCTGGTGCTGCGACTGCTGCGCGGTGTGAACTGTCTTGTAGTCGACGACTTTTCATCTCATTCGTAGTGTTCGGTCTAGATTCAAACGTCAGCGTCTGTCAGTTCATATTGCATGGTCAGTTAGATATAGATATTATAGACAATCAGCCATAGTCCATTAATCAGTTGAATGCTCCGACAACTTAATCTACCAAGTGGTGTCATAATAAACGCGGCACCACCATTAAAAAAAATCCAGTCCATCTTATTTTTATGTAGCTAACTCGTGTCAATCAGTGCTACATTGTAACTATGTAGTCACAATGTAGCACTGACTGATACGAGTCCGAGTCCGATGAACACGTGGTAACGATGTAAATATTCTAAATGTAATCATACGTATGTAAATAACTTAAAATAAAACCGTATTTTGCTTAGGGTTTCTGGTAATGTTACATTGTCCCATCCTATCCCATTTTAGAGGCTAGTTAGCGATTAAGTAAAAAAAAAACGATATTCACGTCCGCTGTCCGGTCGGTATAAACCCGCGACATGTCAAAGGGCCACGCGTCTATGACGTCAGAGCGAACAATACGACAATTATGACCGTATTTGCATTACCGCGAGCATTGTCTCTCGCGCAAAATGATCGCGTTCATTCGTGATTCGTAATCATTTCGTAACGATGATGTGCCATTCAGAAATCAAGTGTGTCTGTCAATTTAGGACCCGCGGAGTTTATCTTTAATATAGATTTTCGTAGACTGGGTTTCCGTATCTCTGCAACTCTGCATCTCATATCTCTATTTTATATGATACAAAATATAAATAGGCGAAACAAAATGGCGTAACTTCAACGAAAAGTACTATGTCATTCAGAGTCCATTAGCACATCGAAGTGGTAACAAGCTCGTAAGTTTCCGGGCGGCGCCGGAAGATGGGGCGATGAACGATTGAACGGCCTTCCACCGACCGACGACCTGAGTGCCTACCGGGAACCGAAAACGAAGTATCACCCTAATGTTGCAAGTGCGACAGAGAAGCAGATATAGACTCTCGTGAAGGTCGCAGAAAGTAGTGAAGGTCGAATAGAATCAAAAGTCATTATTCTGAAATTCTGCGTTTTTTCATTAGTCACCGTACGCTCTTTCACCAATCTGACAATGATATTTCGATATAAAGGTATATTTTTTAAATTAAATTTAGGATTACTCTTGGCCAGCATCTAGCCTGGGGGTAAAGATGGATCACTGGTCTGAAATCTGAATTAAACGATTTTTATTTAAAGATGAGGCCAACGGTGAAGCGAGCTCACCCAGAAGATTCACTCGTGCTTAAAGGTCTAGGTTATATGACTTATATGAACTCGGAAATACAGACGCTGGCAGGGAATTCAAAACTTTAGCGGTGCGCATTATAAAAAGATGACGAGGAGCGCTTGGTTCGTAAAATAAGAACTTTAGATAGATTGCTATATTTAATAGATAAATCGCTGGGACTTTGAGTATGAGTACCTAGGTAACGATGAATTCCGGCATCTGTACTTGCCGACCCAGCATTGGAATGTTGTGCTGTTACATCTTATATCTTTAAACGAGCAATTCTTGTATATTTATTTATTTATTTATATGTATATTTATTTCGGGGATCTCAGAAACGGCTCTAACGATATTGATGAAATTTGGTATGTGGGGGTTTTCGGGGACGAGCAATCGATCTAGCTAGGTCTCATGCCCGGGAAAACGCCGGGCAAGGCTCGGTCGCCCAGATATTATATTATAACAGCTGGGATTTATTTCCCTGTAGTTTAACGCTGACAACAGATTTGAAACAAGCTGTTACCGTCCGTGGTAATAATAAATAAATCAATTCTTTATTTAGGTATTTACCCATAAGTTTAGAAGTTATAAATTATTAAGTTTTTAGATACTAAAATTAAAATTACAATAAATAAGCCATATTTGAGGCCCCACTCGTTATATAACATGTCGTGTATTACGTTAACAATGCTGTTCGTCGATTCGCTCACTCTCCCGACAAAGGACCAGTGTCTCTTGCGTATTATAGCGTAGAAGTCGTCCACTCTGTTTGTAGCGAACATACCAGACGCAATACACTGCCACGGTAGCCGCAACATCGCACGAAACGCGTTGTTGTACTGTACTCTTAGGGTCGGTTTCCACCAAACTGCTGCGACGGAGCCGATCGCTCGTCGCAGCTGCTGTGCGCGGCATGGTAATGTAGACTTTAAATACAATGTACTATGATTGAATTTCGTTTAAAAAAGTAAAATTCTTTCCGATCCGATCCGTTTGGTGGATACCGACCCTTAGTCTGTTGAACGATCGTTTCGTGAAATGGTACCACCACAGGTTACTAGTCACCTATACCGCCGTGCCGTTCTATACTGAACGCCTGGCAGTAAACCCCAAACAGAGTTATTTTAACTTGATCAGAGCAGTGAGCGAACCGGGATAATAGCTCGAAATAGCCCAGTTTGGCTTTAATATGTGCCTGCTTGCTATTTTATTACAGTAGACTCAATTGTATCTCATCTGCGTCAGCATCTTTCTCGCGTGTTCTCAGTTGTTCAGAAGAGAGGCCTTGGAATTGAATCCAAAGATTTGGTATACCTCAGGGAACAGTAGTTCGCACTCCTATCGCTTTATTGGGCCCGGTTACTAGGTATACCTAATAGACCATCGCTAACTATAATGAACGATTATAATTCAGTTAACCTATTTGAATTCAAGATACCTACACGAATTAAATTCTACAGAAATGACATGTCTTGTAAAATATATTTTACTTACAATACACAAGGGTATTTTTCTTGTTTAACGGGCTATATATCGCGATCAGAACGATTTGACTCTTATATTTTGCATTCCAATTTGATGTCAATGTTTTGCTCACGTGTTCTAACAAATTATTTCGATGCCTCTGGAAGCAAGCGCACGACAGAAGTACATTGAACTGCAAGATGTAAGTAGTAAATTGACCTCCTGAATATATTCCTCGTAAAATGTAAGTTTCCCTGCTATCGAAATCATTTTTATTACCACCCAAGTTCAAGCGGTAAAATAACCAAAACAAAAAGCTATCGTTTCCCCCGTATCTCCCCACAAACTTTTATTGTCATTTGAATTATTGTCACACCAAAATACAATTTTGAGTAAACTCTTGCGAAATACCTAATAATGTGATTATGTGTGTATGTTTATTTTTGTAGAGTTTTGAAGAATATAGAAAGGGGTGGCTACTTAAGGGTTGCAGGAATAACACACGTCCGTTAGCTATTGGATTTAATCGCAGACAGACAAATATGAGATTACCCTCACATGCTTACATTGGGACTGAGTACCCACATACATTACACCTCCACCCTAAATTGCATAGTTACATAAAAAAAAACTACGTAGCTAATTTATGTATAACTAGGTCAGATTTGACCAGACTGGAATAACGATTAAGGAATTGTATAGGATGACCTTGAGAGTAACACCCCTTCCTGTCTGGTCGAACTGACTAACTTAATATCAATACCTATTGTCTACATTAGTACATTACTTACCAAGGGCGATAAAACAAAGAATGTCTCAGATCGCAGGTATTTTACGCCCGAGCCGAAGGCAAGGGCGATAAATATGCGATCTGAGGCTTTCTTTACTATCGCCCGTGGTAAGTACAATATTTTATGTCACCCCCTGGCCAGGAAGTGGGTTTTTTCGCGCGCGGAGCGTGCGATAATGGCCACTTTATGGCCAGGTGTCACATAAAATCTATTTCTAAATAACGCCTACGAGTACGACTTGGTAATGGCCTAAGCGCCACCGGCGACCGTGCTGGCACCTGAGGACGTGGGGAAGGGGCAGCCAACGTATTCTCTTCTGAGGTCTCATTCGGTAACGCCTGCCGTACCTCCTCCCCTCTTATCATGTCGGCACCGTCCTGACCCACGTCCCCCGAACCCCCAGGTTGCGGTCGAAAGGAGTCCACCTGTTGTGGCTGCTCACCACCGTCGACCCCCCCCTCTATAGGACATGGTACGCTCGACATAAGTGATCTACGCTTTATCTGGTCCACATGTCTAACAAGAAGCCGACCATCTCCGTTATCCAGGGTATATCTTCGTGAGCCTTCCTTGCCTGTAACTGCGCTTTTGAACCATTTATCAGCTCCCGAGTAGTCTCGGGCCCAAACAGGCTCGCCTACCTCTAAGTCACGTGTGATGCCCTGCGCGGCCTGGACTTGACGCCGTTGGCCGTCGCGCACCCTACACTCTAGTTCACGGTCACTACGCAATAAATCAAACCTCGAGCGCAAATTACGTTTTTGTAAAAGCATCGCTGGGGTCTCTCCCGTGGTCCCGTGAACGCTGTTCCGGTATGCTAAAAGATATGCTTGTAACGCCATGTCAACGTCTACCCCATCCCTATAAGCCTTTTTTATAGCTCGTTTACACAACTTTACTGCTTGTTCTGCGGCGCCGTTCGACGCTGGATGGTACGCTGGTGAAAATAACTGTTCAATGCCGTTAAGCGTTAAAAACTGCCTGAACTCTGCGCTCGTAAAAGGTGGACCTTGGTCCGAAACTACGATGACCGGCAACCCAAAGCGTGCGAAGGTCGCTCTTAACTCTTTAATCACCGCGGACGCGTTTGTGCGTGACATCTCAAATACCTCAATCCACTTAGAACTAGAGTCTACCAAAATTAAATACGTCTTACCCTTATATTGTAAGAAATCAAGATGAATCCTAGCCCAGGGTTGTGTTGCATAAGGCCAAGGACTGGGTGACGCCCGCGGTGGCGCTGCCGACTCGGCCGCGCACGTCTCGCAGCTCCTACACACCGCCTCCAACTCCGCGTCAATGTTAGGCCACCAGACATAACTGCGCGCTAATGATTTCGTCTTAACAATGCCCATGTGGCTAACGTGCAGTTGTTTTAGTATCTTTTCGCGTAACGAGCTGGGTACGGCCATACGATAACCCCACATTAAACATCCGCGGTCCATATATAACTCATGCCGCCTATTAAAATATGGTCCTATATCTTCGTCTGGACATTTACTTGGCCATCCCGACTGAACGTATGTTATCACTGAAATAAATGAAATAAATGAAATAAATGAACTTTATTCTGTAAGTAGGCCGCAATGGCACTTTTACAAGTCAAACCCTACTAGCGTTTCACAGAGGCCACTGCCGAGAAGAAACGCCGAAAGAAACTCGACAGTCAGCCATTTTCTCACAAAAATATGCTTATTACAATGATAATACTTAACCTACTTAAGATCAAGAAATCTAAGACACATAGAATTCAAAATTCAGAGAAAATATTAATTTACAATTTAAGAAATATATCAATAAGAATTTAATACATTTTTCATGTCAAAATATTAATTATCTATTACAAACATTACAATAATAGTAAAATTGAGAGATGTATAAGGTCTCAGTCTGAATAACAAAATTTAATATAATATCTCAAAGATGTAAATGGTCTCTGAGCGTCAAAATATTCTTAATAATGACTATTCTAACGTGCTTTGAGATGTACATGGTCTCAAAGCGTCAAAATAAAAATAATAAGTTTTAAATATAAAGGGAAAAAAAACAATTTAATATAGAGGTCTCTCTCAGAGTCAATGTCAACAAAAACTAATCCATAACAGGATGATGTCTCTCGTCAATCTCCAAGAGAAGACACTAGTATTAAAGTAGTTACTATCCTACACTCTAGTTAATAACCTATCTTTAGACGTTGCGTTTCGTATATCGTTATTCGTCACCGGCAGAAAATTTTCCACGAAGTTCAGGTAAGTGATTTCGCTTACACCACTGTTTGTCGTGCCTCTGTCCTGTGGCAACCTAGACAATGCATCCGCACAGTTCTTTTTCGACGTTACATATTCTATTTTATAGGTGTAACCCGATAAAAGTACCGCCCATCGTTGAATTCGCGATGCCGCCATTACCGGTATGCCCACCTTATCCCCGAAAATGTACGTTAGGGGTTTATGATCCGTTCGTAAAATAAATTTGCGACCATACAAGTACTGATGGAATTTTCTGATTCCAAAAACAATAGCAAGCGCTTCGCGGTCTATTTGCGCGTACGCACGCTCCGCTCGCTCCAACGTACGCGAGGCATACGCCACCGGCCGCTCACCGTGCGGCGTCAAGTGCGATATCACGGCGGCCACCCCTACCGACGAAGCATCTGCCGTCAGCACCAGCGGCAGCTCCTCCGAGTAATGTGTCAACACCTCAGTTGATCCGAGAGCCTTCTTAATAGCTTCAAAAGCTGCTTGACATTTTTCACACCAAACGAATTTAACCCCGAACTTCAAAAGATTATATAATGGTGCCAAAATACTACTCACATTACCCACGAATTTTGAGTAATACATCACCATACCTATAAAGGATCTCAATTCAGACACATTACGCGGAGCCGGTGCATTATCGATAGCCCTCACCTTTTCCGGACTTGTGTTGTTGCCGTCCTCACTAATCACGTGCCCTAGATAATTGACCGACTTAGCAAAGAAGGCGCACTTTTCTTTCTTTACGCGTAGACCATACGCCTGTAGACGCTCGAACACTTTTACCAAATTGTCCGCGTGTGATTTCGTATCGCTACCCGTGATGATGATATCATCGAGGAAAACCCCGACGTGTGGTAAATCCGCGAACATCCGTTCTAAGCGCCTCTGGAATATACCGGGGCTCGATGATAACCCGTATACCAGACGATTGTACCGGAACAACCCCTTATGAGTGTTGATTACGGTACACTTCCGAGACTCGTCGTCCAGCTCAAATTGCGCGTAGGCTTGTGATAGATCAATCTTACTGAACCTCCGGCCCCCGCAAAGACGTGCCAACAAGTCCTCCACCCTGGGTAACGGATATCGGTCGACCTCTAACATTTTATTCAAGGTTAGTTTGTAATCAGCGCAAATCCTTACGTTGCCGTCCTTTTTTACGACCGGAACAATGGGTGTAGCCCAGTCGGAGCGGTCGACAGGGGTGAGCACGCCGTCGCGTACCAGCTGTTCCAGCGCGCGCTCCACCGGCGCGCGCAGCGCGTACGCCAGCGGGCGCGCGCGCAGGAACACCGGCCGCGCCTCGGGCCTCAAGTGGATGCTCACGCGGCCGCCGGTGAACCGACCCAACCCATCCGCAAACACGTCACAAAATCTGGAACTAAAATCAGTCAAATTAAATTCTATTTCCTCAGTACTCGTACTGTTTACATCACTAACTTTATGTGGGATAGGTACAATTATACCTAGTTCCGCTAACCATTGTCGGCCTAACAACATGGTTTTGCCATTATCAATTACGTACAACTCTAAAAAAACTTGTTTATCCTTATATTTAACAAGCGGCTTAATCACACCCACCGGTCTTACAATTTCGCCTGTATAATATCGTAACCTCAAATCACAATTATTTATTTGTAAATGCGGAAATAGTCGTTCATAAACTTCCTTGCTAACACAAGCTATGGCGCTCCCGGTGTCACATTCCATGTCAAGGTCAACGCCTTGCACGTTCACTCTAATTATTATAGGTTTGTATGCCGTTGCAGATAACTGATTTAAAGATGTGATAATTACCTCGTCACTCAGGTTACTGTCCTCACTATTCGATTCTTGCTGCCTCTCCACGTTCCAGACTTCGGCGCTGTGGTTGTCGGTCATGAACGGACACACCCTCTGCAAGTGCCCCCGCTTGTTGCACACCTTGCAAACGTAGCGGGTGAACCTACAGGTCTCCATGCCGTGTGCGCCGCCGCAAGCGCTGCAGTGCGCGGCTCGCTGCCTCGTCATAGGCGCCGCCGCTGCCGCCGCCGGCCGCCGGCCGCCGGCGCGAGCGCCTCGGCCGTCATGCCCGGCGTTTCCGCCGCGCTCGACGCCCCGCACATGCCATGTACCGCCTGCCACTTCGCCCAACCTGCGCGATGACCCTGCCGCGATGGCCTGACAAGGCACCAGACCACTTGTCTCAGCGCTGGCTGGTCTACGTTGCTCTTCTACTATTGCGGCGTCCTTCTCCGCCGCCTCCATACTGACTGCTAGTTTAAAGGCTTTTGTGAAATCTAGACTATCTTCAGCAAACAGCCTTTGTCGAACGGTCTCGCTGCGTATTCCACACACAAACTGGTCCCTGAGACTTTCTTCTAGCCCCTCGCCGAAATCACATGTTTTAGACATTTTTTTTAACACTGCCACATAAGTAGACATTGACTCGTTATCTCCCTGCTTCCTATGCCTAAACTTATAACGTTCCGCGAGAACACTGGGCTTAGGTTGCAAATGTTTTTCTAGAATGGTAGTTAACTCGTCGAACGTCTTTGTTGTCGGTTTCTGTGGTGTACATAAGTTAACCAGAAGTTCATAACATTCAGCACCAACTACAGTCACTAAGGTGGGCACTTGTAACTCAGCCGCAATACCGTTACACAAAAAATACTGTTCTAGTCGCTCCACGTATAACTTCCAATTGTCCGAAGCGATGTTGAACTCGCCTATTTTTCCGACTGACATCGTCCCGTTTATGTCCGACACGTCACAATAACGTTCACCGTACGCACGCAAGGTTAAATCTCGTCGCCACTGAAGAATATAGAAAGGGGTGGCTACTTAAGGGTTGCAGGAATAACACACGTCCGTTAGCTATTGGATTTAATCGCAGACAGACAAATATGAGATTACCCTCACATGCTTACATTGGGACTGAGTACCCACATACATTACAGTTTGCCACCCATTATAATTCATTTCTCGCTATATTTCCGCTACCCAAAGGTTGTCTGGAAGAGATTGCTCTTGAGCGATAAGACCGCCTGTTGTTTACCTTTAGGTTTAAATATACATACTCTGTAATAGTTCTACTTATTGAGGTGTGCAATAAAGAGTATTTGTATTGTATTATACCTATAAACATTTGAATACGTAGGTAGGTACAGTCAAGGTCATTAATATGTATACACTGTTTTACGTATTCGAATGCGGTCGCCTACAATTTGTAAACAAACGCATTCGATTAGGTAAAAAAGTGTATATATATTAATGACCTCGACTGTACCTCGCTCGAAGCTTTGTTTATTTTGGGACGTATGTCTGTGGACTAAACTTCAAATATGATTGCATATTTTGCATGCAAATTTATAAACCTTTCGTACATTTCCGAAAGTTAGTTTACTTTACTCATGTGCCTCTGTTCGCACTTACAATCACAGAGGCTGAGTATGCGCTTCTCCAAAGCTGTTCCTAAGCGACAACTATTCCGCTCTTTCTCTTGAAGTGTGAGCTAGATGCAGAAGCAGTTTCACAGTGAATACTAGACAACGAATGAATAAGCAATGAGACATCAAAAGGCGAGGACTGCATTTCGAATTGCGCTGGCGCTCGAATTTGTAAACGAAAACAGAACTCTGAAATTCAAATGCAGACACGAGGTATGTTTAATTAAACAGCCCGAGGCATCCATTTTACAACAAACATTTAGTCTACCTAATCCCATTTCCATATCAGTGTATCGCAGCCATACGCATTAGGCTATGTAGTTTATAAGAGGGAGCACATGAAACAAGACGATTCACATATAATTTTAATATATATACCGCCATCCGGAATTAGGCCGTTGGTAACCGCTGCGCCGAGCGAAGCTATTACGTAGACGTAGGTCATATTTCGCGCACACTAGCAAACGGTCGACCTGATGGTAAGCGGATACCGGAGCCTAATAGACGCTCGCATCTCGAAAGGAGTCACGTGCGAGTTGCCGACCCTTTATAAATATTTATCTTACTGTTTCTTTGTGCAATCAAGTCAGAAACACGTGATATAGTCAAGAATCATATATATTATAAAAATCAATTCTTTTTTTCCTCGTCTGGGCAGAACATTATTTGTAATCATGCTGTGCAGCAGCATGCCTTGGGTGGTGTTCCATTTCAGGACCTTTCCATTATGTTATTGTTGCTATATAATGAATGTTACCTGTTTTTCGTGCCTTTTAAATAAAATAAAACAGCGTTTCAAAGAACGCGATATTTTTTCTTGCACGGCCTTAATGAAGAATTTCTTGTCCTGCCTTTGTGTCATCTAATCCTGTGTCAAGGCAGACCTAACATGGGATGATAACAAATGCTTTAATGTAAAAGGTAAAATAACTGGGTTACAACATATTGATGTCAGCAAAGAAACTGACCTGCCGACAGTTTTCCGCTACACTTGGCACAGGCCTGGCATTCGCAGCAAACATGACTCGCTGAACGGCAAACCACTATCATAGGCCACCAGCCAGCCATAGGCCATAGTAACCATACTTACTTAGACCTCCTTTTTTTCGCAACCCGGACCCGGGGAAAGCCCATGGTGGAGGGTATGTGGGACTCGTCCTTCCACAGGTGAAGGGAATACCCACTAAAACCTCTGCGACGTTAACCCTAGCTGCCCTTTAAGGCGCGTAGTAAGGTGAAATACAACATTTTGAACGCATTAAAGGCCTAAATCTAAAATATGGCAAGAAATACAGGCCTAAAAAATTTGAAGAATTGAGATGTGCTCTCACGGGGCTACTCCTAAACGATTTGTGTTTCACATGCGTAACGGGTATCCTACGCGTCGCTTGTGAGTCGCCGTCATACATATTCGCTTTGTTTCGCACACGACGAGGCGCGTCGACGACGTAAATTATGTATGGCGGCGACTCACAAGCGACGCGTAGGATACTCGTGTGAAACACAAAGAGTAGCCCCGTGAGAAAGGGCCTTAAAATTACGGAGATCAAGTTAAACTGGACATACACGTAAGCGATGAGGTTTATGAATAGACTGACAGTATTGAGGGTAATCGAGACGGCGGGTGTTGTTCCGATTGACCGAGTCTCGCCCCAGTTCTGCATGTGCATTGTGCCGCTACCCAGTTATAGGTTACTGCGACACTATTTTCACATGGCATAAGGGTATAGTCACTATACCGCGAGGGGCGCGCCTTCGCATCTACAGCCCAATCCGTACCTCCAGTATAAGTTTTTTTGAAACAAAACACTAACGTACACGTCTGCGTTTAGTCTTAATTTATATGGCAATAAATAGTTACCACCTAAGACCACCAGAGGCGCCGCTCGCGTTGTCTTACAAAATGAGACTAAACGCAAACGCGTTCATTTGTTTTATTTCGAAAAAGTTATACTAGAGGTTCAGAACAATTGGGCATAATGAGATTTGCTGTGGAGGGGCGGGTCGTCGTGAACTCGTGAATGACACGAAATATAGCTCTCTCTCTCTATAGAATCTCGAGGTCGCAGGTTCGAATTTCTGCTCATACCACTGGGTTTTTCAAAAAGATATTAAGATATTCAACAGCGGCCTCTCAATGAAGGAAAGCATCGTGAGGATACCGATCTAATCCCAACAAGGTCCAGTTTTGCCTCTGGTTTGTAAGGTAGCAGTCGCTTTTCAAAATCAGCAGGCCGTCAACATTTTTGACATTGACGTGGTATAAAAAAACCGGACAGGCGCGAGGCGGACTCGCCCACCGAGGGGTACATACAGATTTATATGTAATAAATGTAATAATTCGTTTTTTTTTTATAATGGCGTCGGGCGCTTGCGACAGTGCCGAAATATCGGGACTCATAAGCATAAATGTCAAATATACATACATGGTAAATATCCCATTAGTAATCGTAATTCTAATTTTCAATGATTACTGTACCATTTACGTAAGCAATATTATCAATGCAGGTAATGTACAAAGGACATTTTCGACAAACAATGTCGCACGTCATTGAAAATTTAATAATGTCAATTGCATTTTTACAAAACACAGTCTTGCGTATGTTCCATCGAGCTAGCGTCAGCAGTGCAGGAAAACGATGTTTACTAATCAAGTTAATTTGCATTTATAAATGTGTACTGCGATTTCGTTTCAGTCATGCAATATTTTTCCTTGTATAGTCGATAAATGCAAAGATACCTATGCTATGTGAATGTCCCAATAGCCCGCGTAGTCATGTCGGAAGTTAAGAACCTACCTAAATTATTATTCTAATGGTTGTCTAGAAATGTCCCTTCTGGCAATATAATAAATAGTCAAAGCAAAGGCCACTTACTATTCAGCGGTAAGAACTGTTTAGTAACGGCGTGGAAGAGTAGGTAACTAGTGGTTGGAATGGGATCTGCCGCCTGCTTCCCCCGACCGTGCACGTACGGTGCTGTCTGAAAATCAGCGCTGTAGGTTTCTCACATCTGGGCAAAATGCTGAGACAGCAACCGATTCACTGCCGCGACGACAGACGTTATTTATGTGCTCATGTTCTACTGTGTGCGTTTAGTTCTTTTATATATCTGTGTGAGTTTTGTGCAGTGAAAAATGTTTTCTTTCTTTCTTTTGACATTTTCGCCGTCTCAATTAGTCTATAGAACATGTCCTTGCTAAGACAAATCAGATTAGGATTTATTGGCTGGAATAAAAATGCATTCGTTCATTTATTACCTCCAGGGCTCTAGGTACACGGAACAGATGAATAAGTCCTCTATATTGATAATGCTACTTTTCCTTGTTCATTTATATCTTTATCACTGGTAATATGTCATTATGGCGTACAAGATCGTCCATAAATAGAGTATTATCTGTCATGCAGGTTATTTATACCGTCTTTATTGTTCCTATAATTAGATAAGTGCTGTCTAAATAAACAATAGTAGACTACGCTTCATTAGCAAAACAAAACGAGGCCCGCAACTCACCTACAGTTTAGGCGTATTTTGAGGATCCATTTTATTTCTGGATTTACAACTTTGGATTCTAATAGATACAACATTATACTTTTAAAGTGCGGATTAAGTTCGCAGGTACGATTTAAACATTGTAGGCCTTTTTTATTTAAGCATAAAAAGGGGCTTGTCGCCAGGCGAACATACCGCCCCGTATGGACATCAGATTATCGAAACAAAAACAAACATTTGAAACCTACTTCTGTTAGATTATATAAAATCTCGGCTTCATCCGAAATAAGAAGATACAAAAAACTATTGAAAAAGTTGGAATTCGACATCTTATCACTAATTTTGTCTAAAGAATATCATTTGGAGCCAGAGGGCAACATTTATTCTTGGTGGGGAAAGATAACAACTGCAACTTTGTTGCTCAACCGTGTGAAAACAGTATTATTGCACGCACACTACTACTATTATATTTCCTACAATATTTATAAACTGAACAAGGCTGTCCCCTGAAATTGAACTTGAAAACTGAGCAAATGTTTGCGCAAACCGCTCGACGTCGCATAATTATTTTTAACTCGCTAATGTATCACACGGATCCATCAGTCATCCTCGGAATGCGGATTCAGTACGTAACGCTCCTATTTCAAAAGGGTAAATCTTAGTTGAAAATACTGGGCAGTTGGGACCATGTCTAAATAAAGAGGTATAACATCTGGGGTTTATGTGACGCGTCAGTCGTAAAGCTGAATCCGAATTTTCTCGAGACGAGACGTAGCGTTGCTACGCGATTAGACTGAGTGCTTGTTTCAGCTAAGGGCGCGTCTGGATGTACCCCTTTTTAGGGTTCCGTACGGGTCCAAACGGATTCAAGCATCTGTCTTTCGGTCGTCTCTGTCACACAGGTTTTCACAGCCAAATGGTTGGAGCTATATACAGTCTTCATAGTTTTCGGTTTCGACGGTCGAAAACAGACCGGTGTTCTGTCCGCATAATGGTAAGCGGTCACTGTAGCCTATTGTCGCTTGCAACTCAGGGGCGCTACATGCCCGTTGCCAACCTTTTACATGTATACGCGATATTTTTGAGGACCTCGGACAAACCACGGCATCTGTATTATCGTCTATTGCTTTTTTACAGGCAGATTGAAACTTAAAATGAACCGCATCTGTTATGCAAATACAAACTTATTTCAACTCACCTCACCGCTAAACACCAATATATCTGGAGACCAGAGTACGCAACAACAACTCGTATCTGAAGGTCCGACTTCCACTGGTTCGCCTAAGGTGAATAGGTGAGGTGATGTTCACATCAGGTTCAGAGTTGTGCGTGAGCGACATGTCCGCTAAAGCGGTCGCCTAATATCGTTAAATGTGATCATGATCAATTTGATTATCAATGTATAAATTTAATGTACAGATAAGCATTAGGGCACTTCCTGGGTTGTGCGTCCAGCCAATGACAATGCGTATTGTCCTTAGTTTTGGTTTCATGGAAACGATTAGACATCAACATTGATGTTGTTGGAATTCGCTGGGTGCGAAGTAGGTGGTGGGGGAACCACGAATCGATCGCAGCGCGCACCGTGGCCAAAAAAGGAACTTTCGGCGGACCAACTGACACTTTTTACTAGCGAAATTTACATATCCGTGCATTTAAAGTAAAAATAAATAAACATGCGTTACGAAACCAGCTGCGTAGTTAACTGCAAGAAGAATGGCACAAACAGTGATCACTAATTCTATAAATTTCCACAAGCAAGTTGGAAAAGACCACAACAAATGAAATGGACAATCGTTGTCGAGGAAAAAGTAAGAAAGCTAACCTATAAAGCAACATTTTTAATATTATATTTTTTATGCTGTAGGAAGTAACGGTTAAGTTACTATAATTTATTTATTCTTTATTTCAGTGCCAATCGATCGCCATGGTACCCAGAGCCACATGACAGGATTTGCAGTGCGCACTTCATTGGAGTTTTTATAATTAATTTAGCCATGTTTAACTGAAAATACACAAAAAGTGTGCATTATTTACGACACTACAGTCATAAATGATCGTCTCAAATATATATGAAATGCGTTATTCAATTATATTTGTTTATTTCTTTACTTATTTCTCGTGAGGTCAGCCATGAGAAAGTCCGTGTGTAGATACTACCTGAAATTGATTGATTTAGCCATTTTATAGGCGTGAAATAGACACTATAGATTTACGTGATCGAATAGAATATATGAAAATTACGATATTTCATTGAAATTATTTGTTTGTTTACTTCTTTTCGTAATGATAGCCAGCCATTGGATATTTCTAAGTCCGCCGTAATTGTGACCGCTAGTTGGCGCTGTCATCGCGCAGTGCGACGCGCACCCAGCGAATAGTAAGAAATATACTATTCCGACAAAATACTGCCGTTTCCATGAAACTATAGTGACACCAAACATAAACGCAATACGCATTGTCATTGTCACTTCAATAGGTAATTTCCAATTTCGTGAGCAAATAAAGCCGCATGCCGCTTCGCTTAATCGTGTTAAAACCGATAAGCTGTGATAAGTGGATATAATAACACAATATTAACGTAGATTATCCTTACCATGTGCCATTGGACTATTAGATATATTGTGTCAAATTATTCATAAGTTAAAGTTTACAACTAAATGCTATACATTGATGAGCAAGTTTAGCTTGAACATAGCGAGATACGTACGAGTATATTGATATGATATCGCACTGCTCGCCGTGACATATACATCGCCCAAAAGGTTAAAAAAAGGTAAGGTAAGTAACATGGATAGAAAAGTCTTCATCATGATTCATTACATGCAATTGTTATTAAATTGCTGATTAATATCATTGCATGATCGAAGGCTGTAAATAATATAATTACAGATGGCAGGGCACATCACACTGCCCTCACCTTGGGTCACGCGAGATTTCACATTTATTATAATTGACGTATATGGGAGTATTTCCTGGCTGTACCACTGGAAAACTGGGATTTAGGGAACAAATAATGCAGCGGCACGTCTAACGTATTCAAGATGTATTTCGGAAGAGAGTTTTACAACTACCATCAAACATGACATGAAAATAATGATTATAATATAAACTACCCGCGGGTGCACTGACCGCGAGATCAGCTGTGTAGCATCTATATATGTATACATATGTTACACCCTACCACTTAACAAAGACTACATAATCAAACAGGACTAAATGCTAAATTGTGTACCAGGTATAATGAAAAACATCTTATCCGCAGGCCAATCGAAATTCAATCTTAAACACCTGTCTTAAGACCTTTTTGGGGTAAGACTATTTTCAACTTACCTGAACATGATTAATATAAGTAAGTAGACTATTGAATATAAGTACTATAAGGAAAATGAAACATGGTATATAGACACGACTGTGTTTTAGCTCTTAAAAACAAGAAAACCCAATTGTGCCTAATAATTAGTCTTATAATTACTTAAACATTAAATGACCTAACACACAATGTTTAATAGTTACAACCACAAATTCTTAGTATAATATAGGGTTCCCGTATCTTTCGACGGGCACGGGCACACGTTTAGGTATCGGCGCGGGCGGTACAAGGGCCGGCTCCGGCTGTGGTTCTGTTACAATCTCGTAACCGCTGACTGTCGAAGGGCACGCCGTTATCGCTAAACGTGACTTATTACGCAATTGATCTATGTGCCTTTTAATCATTTGACCGTCTTCCCTTTGTACTAGGTAATTGCGAGAACCTAATTGCTCTGTTATCTTACCGCTAACCCATTTTTCCCCCTTGCTAAAATTCCTCGCCCAGACGCTATCACCTACACTGCAGGCCCGCGTTACGCCCCCCGCGTGAGCCTGCTGGCGGCGCTGCGCCGCGCGCGCGCATTCTTGCGCGGCGGCTCCCGCGTCAGCGCGCAACAGGTCCAGCCGCGCGCGTAATCCTCTTCGCTGCAACAATCTCGCTGGCGACTCTCCCGTGCTACTGTGGATGGCATTCCTATACATTAGTAAATAAGACTGGAGCGCAGCCTCAACATCCTGTTTCTCTCGTAATGCTTTCAAAATGGCTTTTTTTACAAGTTTCACTGCAGACTCCGCGGCTCCGTTGGATGATGGATGATATACTGGGGAAAATTTTTGTATTATGCCATTAGATTGCATAAAATTAGTTAGTTCCTCACTCGCAAATGGGGGACCATTATCCGACACCATCATTTTTGGCAACCCAAATCGCGCAAACGTTTCTCTTAAGAACTTTATCACGTCGTTCGCCGTAGTCCTTGTCATCTGTTTAACCTCTATCCATTTGGATGATGAATCAATTACCACCAAAAAGGTCATCCCATTTAGGGGTCCCAGGAAATCCATATGCAATCTACTCCAAACTTCTTCGAGATACGGCCACGCTTGTGGGGTGGACCTGGCTGGGGCTGGGGCTTCTAACGAGCAAACCGTGCATTCTCGACATGTTTGTTCTATTTCCGCATCAATCCCAGGCCACCAGACATAGCTTCTTGCTAGACTCTTCATCTTTACTACTCCTGAGTGCCCCACATGCAATTCCTTTAAAATATCGTTTGTTAGGGACCCGGGTATCACCATTCTGTACCCCCACATCACACAACCCGCCTCCAAATATAGTTCATGGCGTCTTACCCAATATGGCTGCAGCTCCGGCTTGTCACACTTCATCGGCCATCCTGACTGTAAATATATGACTACCTTTCTAAGCAGTTCATCTGTTTTCAAGCTGTCCCTCACTTGGTCACTCGTGATTGGTAAGAAATCCTGGACAAATTGTACGTACGTGATTTCCGCCTTGTCTGCTGCTTGTTTTCCAACCGGCAGCCTTGACAGCGCATCTGCTCCATTTTTGTTTGTGGGCACATATTCTATGTCATACTGGTAACCTGACAAAATGACAGCCCATCTTTGTAGTCGGCTTGCAGCCATGGGTGGAATACCTCCCTTTTCCCCGAATATGGAAACTAAAGGTTTGTGGTCTGTCCTCAGCAAAAACCTTCGACCGTAGAGGTACTGATGGAATTTCTTTACCCCAAAGATTATGGCCAGAGCTTCTCTTTGTATCTGTGAATAATTTGCCTCAGCTTTATTGAGTACTCTTGATGCGTACGCTATTGGCCTCTCTGTTCCATCTGGCATCTGATGGGAGATCACCGCTCCCACGCCGCTCGCGCTCGCATCAGTCGTCAAGCATACAGGAAGATCAGGGTCATAATGCGCTAACACTGAACTGGAGATCAAACACTTCTTAACGACGTCAAACGCTGCGGAACATTCTTTAGTCCAAATAAATTTAACACCCTTTTTTAGCAATCGGTACAATGGTGCTAACTTCATGCTTATATTTTTGACGAACTTTCCATAGTACATGATCATCCCTAAGAATGAACGTAGCTCAGTAACGTTCGTAGGTATTGCCATGTCCTTTATAACCCTTACTTTCTCTGGACATGTATGAACACCTTTTTTGCTAATTATGTACCCTAAGTATGTCACGGACTCTGCAAAGAAGGAACACTTTTCTTTTTTAACTTTTAGGCCAAATTTTTCGAGACGTTGTAATACTTGATGCAATGTCTGTAAATGTTCCTTTTCGTCGACGCCCGTCAAAATGACATCGTCCAAGAAAACTCCAACACGAGGTAGATCTGCAAAAAGCTGTTCGAGTTTTCTCTGGAACAGGCCTGGACTAGACGAGAGCCCGTATATAAGTCTATTGTACCTATACAAGCCCTTATGGGTGTTGATCACCGTATATGGTTTGGATGCTTCGTCTAACTCGAATTGAGCGTAAGCTTGAGATAGATCAATTTTTGAAAACGTTTCCCCCCCATGCAATTTAACCAATAGGTCCTCTACCCTAGGCAAGGGAAAACGATCAACTTCAAGGCATTTATTGAGTGTTAATTTATAGTCTCCGCAAATGCGAATACCTCCGTCACGTTTAACCACCGGTACAATGGGTGTGGCCCAATCTGACGTCTCAACCGGCGTGATGATGCCGTCCCGCTCTAGCTGATCCAGCGCGCGCTCCACCGGCGCGCGCAGCGCGTACGCCAGCGGCCGCGCGCGCAGGAACACGGGCGAAGCGCCCTCGCGCACGCGAAGCGCCACCGTGCCGCCCGTATACCGCCCGAGCCCGTCAGCAAACACATCCTTATACCTACAAATTAATGAATTTAAATTAAGCTCACATTTTGTATCAACTTTATTACAATACATCTCTTCGAAACCTATCGACAACTCCTGCAACCATTGTCTTCCTAACAATGGATTCCTGCCCTTATCAATAATAAACAAATCTAAAATCACTTCTTTATTCTTATATTTGACCAATGGAGTAATTTTCCCTACCGGGCGGACCGATTCTCCTGTGTAATAATTTAATACTAGATTGGATTTTTGAATTGGTATATCATTAAACAATTTCTGATAGCAATCAAAACTTATACACGAAATCGCACTGCCCGTGTCCGCCTCCATTGGTAAATCTACTCCGTTTATATTTAACTCAACCATAAGTGGCTTGTAACCGCTTAAGTTGCCCACAGTTAGTACATTAAATGGTACCTCATCAAATATCTCCTCCTCCTCCTCTTCATTAGTGTCCATCGCATACACCTTCGCCCCGCCGGATAGTCGCGGGCACATTCTCTTTAGATGGCCCTGTTGCATGCATACGCGACACGAATACATGCGAAACTTGCACGTCATCGTATCATGGTTGCCGCCACACGCGCGGCACTGGCCCTGCTGCCGCGCACGGGGCGCCCCCGCCGCTCGCGTTGCGGGACCGGGTGACCTCGGTGTAGCCCGTCCGCCCCATTGTTGTGTGGCCGCCCTGGCTCCTCGCGTTCCCGCCGAATGGCTGAACCCACCGGTGACCGTGCCCGCGGTACCTTTACTGCCCTGCGCCCTAGCATCCTTTGTTGCCGAATATAACACGTCCACGGCCTCTTTACTGCCCCCTCGCATCCTACCGTCCACTGCCGCCGAATTCCTTTCAGCCGCTTCCATGGCAACCGCTAACTTCCAGGCCTTAGCAAAGGTCAGGTCATCTTCTACGAACAGCCGCTGTCGTATGGTGTCATCCGCAATTCCGCATACGAATTGATCCCTAAGATTATTTTCTAGCTCTGTTTTAAATTCGCAGTGTTTTGTTAACTTCTTCAAATCAGCCGCATAGTTTGCCAAAGACTCGCCCGCTTTTTGGACTCTCTGTCGATATTTATAACGTTCGGCCATTATGCTACGTTTAGGTTGTAAGTGATTAGTCATCAATTGCTTCAAAACCTCAAATTTCTTTGTTGAAGGTTTGTCCGGCGTACATAATGTCACTAGCAATTCATAACTTGCACTGCCCATCACTGTTATTAAAGTCGGCACCTTTAAATCATCAGTCACCTGGTTCACTATAAAATATTGCTCTAACCTATCCACGTACAACGCCCAATCGTCCGCACAGGGGTCAAACGGTTGCAACACTTGCCACTTCCCAGTCGACATTTTAAAACAACACTGTTTAGTTCACTTTGCACGCTTTAGTCCGATATCGTCGCCAAATGACGTATATGGGAGTATTTCCTGGCTGTACCACTGGAAAACTGGGATTTAGGGAACAAATAATGCAGCGGCACGTCTAACGTATTCAAGATGTATTTCGGAAGAGAGTTTTACAACTACCATCAAACATGACATGAAAATAATGATTATAATATAAACTACCCGCGGGTGCACTGACCGCGAGATCAGCTGTGTAGCATCTATATATGTATACATATGTTACAATAATAAAACATAATTATACAATCTGTAAAATAATCTACTGTGTACCAATACTTTTAACCGTAGCTATTGCTCTTAACCTTAACACATTCGCTGCGTTACTTACAATCTTTCGACAAAAACTAAGAGAGATCCTGCAAGAACGTGTGTTTCGCTTCTTGGCCTAAATCGCTTTAATAATATCAACCACACGTCTGATAAAAAGGTTGAATCTGTTGTAGTAAGTGCGCGTAGGTATAGCTACCCTTACACACCAACGTTAAATGTGAACTCCCGAATTATGTACAAGGTTTATTTACATTAACTATATACAAATGTACAATGATAATGAATTATGATATTTAAATAACAGATCAAAGCTATGCACAGCAAATTTTAGGTTTTGGTAAGCTCTGACAGGAATGTTATATCGTTGCTAGGCAACGGCGCGCTGCGGCGCGCAGGTGCGAGGTCGCACGGTGGAGCTGACCAGGCTGCCACAAATCCGTAAAAATGTTGTTGCGCGAAGTCGCACTCGTTTATGTAAGTGATAAAGAATATCGTAGAACCACGTACCTACAGCCTTTTATATCATTCAATTTGTTCCTTCTAATCGCGCCAGCTTTCGTGAATAAATATACCTATGTATGTATTTTAATTGCTTTCCTTGAATTTATGTTAGGCAGCAAAACCGCTAATGGTGGGTTAAGACGATAACGGGCCTGCAACGTTCATTTGGCATTAATTCGCCATGATGAGACTTAAAAGTGGCAGCACTCGTAACCAACAATAGTGCAATTAGGAAATGTTTTCGGAAATATTACCACTTACCCAACACTTATTTACTTACCTTATACTTCTGGTATGCGAATCTTGAGTGGAATCTTGGTGACGCCAACGACACATAAGTGGGAACTCCTATCTTTTTCAAAATTGAACAAATCAAATTGTATCTAAGTAACGACTTTCAATGGAGGCAAACAAGAGGTCGCGGGTTACATTCAATTCATTTCAGGTATACAAATTACGAAATCTTACAACTACCTCTATTGTTAGTATATGTTACACAATAATAAACAAGAACCAGGTTTACCCGGGCAAGAAGAAGGTTTACCCGTACCACTGGGTTTAAAAAAAAGTATGTATATATGAAATACCACCAGATTTTTAACAGTAGCGTGGAAAGCGGTATAATCCCAAAACGGTGTAGTTTTCCTTCCGGGTTGGAAAGTCAGATCTCGCATACAAAAAAGATATTAAGGTGGGACGCTTTCCGTACAAAACGTGAGAAATTAGTTTGTCACGTGAGTATCACGTGACATCATTTTTTTCAAATTATTCTAGTTTATACAAGTTTATTCTAGGAAAAAGGGCATTTCGCGCAAATGGAAAGCCAATTTATGAAAGTTTGTTACATAAGTTTCTTAAAATATCACGCCGTTAGCCTGCGAATGTCAAAATACGTTTTGTATGGAAAGCGTCTCACCTTAATATATAGGTACAGTTAAGGGCACCAATATGTATACATTTTTTCACCTTACTCCATTGAAATAAGGGCCAAAAATGTATACATATTTATGCCCTTGACTGCACCTATTGTACGTTCTAAAAGTTACGTGATTACGTTGGTATTTGTGTATTGATCAATCTAAAAATCTTAAGGACTAATAATTCAATTCAATCATTTTATTTCAGATAATATATAATCCATACAATTTGTTAGTAATACACCAAGAAAATAAAAATAATAATATAATGGTTAGTACACAATATATTAAATTAAAACTTAACATAACACGACATATAAGCAGGACATAGGCACCGGGAAAAGGTCAAGCTTTTCCAGTGATCCTCACCCAATGCCTACAGATACCGCAGTCGTCTCTCTCTCTGGTCGGTCCCTCATATCTGAGGATCGTGGTCAGCATCAGGGTTGCATCTGGAACGGATGATATTACGCCACCGGTTCCTGTCCAGCGCGTCTCGTACAACCGTGTAAAATTTGGAGGACGACGAGTCTTTCACTTGATCGGTCCATCGTGTTGGTGAACGACCGCGCGATCTTTTGCCTTCGGTGTTCCCAACCACAATCAGTTTTTCCAGATTTTCGCCGCCTCTGCGCACTGTGTGGCAGCCGCAGTCGTATCTGTCAGCTAATACATTCAGAAGGCTGTTGGAACTACTTCTGGCGCGATGCATTAAAGATGCCGCCCGCTTGCGCATGATAGCTTGGAAACCATCAGTGCGTGCCTCCGCGAACATCCCCGATGCACTGCAGCCCCAAGGCAGTCCCATCAGCATTCTGAATGCATTATTGTACTGGACACGGATAGCGTTGAGGGCACGCTGTGTATATCTTACCCACAGGCTGCTCGTGTAGAATGTCTGACTATATGCCTTGAAGAGTGTTACTTTGTCACTGTCTGAACATCGAGCGAACCTGCGAGCAAGCATGTTACCACGCACCGCCAACGCCCTCCTCTCCCTCTCTATGTCTAAGTCATCTTTTAAATCAACTGTTACAATATGTCCCAAATATTTAAAATTGTTCACCCATTGCAGTTCTTTTCCATTTAACTTTATAGGTGGAATATTAACTGGACATTTCCTACCAGCCCTGAACAACATAACTTCGCTCTTGGCGGAGTTATACGTCAGCCCGTGCGCTTCAGCATACCTCTCGCAAATACCTATTAATTTTCTTAACGCACTAACCGACGGTGCCAGCAGCACCATGTCGTCTGCATAACTTATATTGTTTATGAATGTGCCATCTATTGAGCAGCCGACATGTGCGCTGCTTAGCTCTCCGATCAGTGCGTTAACATAGATATTGAACAACAAAGGAGACGTCAGCCCCCCCTGTCGGACCCCGCACTCCAACTTATACGGCTCAGATAGCTGGTCGGCCCATCGCACACTATTGGTCTGGCTGCTGTACCTGAACTGCAGAAGCCGTACCAGCTGTTTCGACACATCCATCGCCCTTAACTTTTCCCGCAATAGCTTGTAAGACACAAGGTCAAAGGCTTTGGAAAGGTCGAGAAAGCACGCATAAATAGGAGTGTTTCGGTCGGTATAATACCTTACAGTTTGCTTGAGGCAAAGTATAGCACTCTCAGTTGATAATCCCTTACGGAAGCCAAATTGAGCATCGTGTAAATTGACACATTTCTCTAGGTGTTGGTTAAGCAAACTGTCAAGTATTTTATAATATGTAGGTATGTATACCCCAGTAAAATTAATGGAAACATATTGTACTTAGTAGGGGAGATCACGATGCTAAATGTAGTTGACTTGAGCGTCGCTATTTTAAAGATTGGATGGTAGAAGAAAAAAAGGTTATATGTATGATGTACATATTGTACATCTCCGCCGGTGGGAGTAGCGTCTAGAAAAAAAAAACCTAAAAAACAGTTACACGAACATACTCCAAAGCATCAATTATATTGATAGTGTATCAGAGCCACGTATCTTCGATAGCGGATGTTTATTTGGCGGTTTGCATGCCGGAGGTATCCGTACAAAAGGGAAAAACGATGGAGGAGAACAGACTTTCAGAGCGGATGTTAAATAAATCCTAAAGAAGATCCGTTATAATAATCTCACGATTTAGACGTGACACAAACCTGTGGCAGATTTTTTTTAAATGTAAAAAATCGAACATCTATAGAGGGCTCATAAATGGTGGAGGTACTCAAGAGAGTGCAAGGTATCCCCATCTTAATCTTACGCGCGCGCTCGAGTAAACCCCAAAATGTCCTCTTGGGCTCCCTTACTTTTTTTATATATAGAATTGGTAAGCATTTGACCTCTATCTCACCTGTAGTTGTTGTCACTATACCAATGTCCGACCGACGTTAAAGACATTTACACTTTAACGCTTTATTCTTTTGTAATAAAGCTAAACATGCATACGTGTTGACATTGACAGTCTAAGGCGACTTCCTGACTTGGCGGGGCGGGATCGATATGTGACATTTTCTTCTTTGACGTAAACTTACTGACGTCGCAAAAATTCCCGCTTGACGGAATACTGTCAGTATTACATTAGCGCAGTAGTAATATCATGCGCAGAAGCGGAGCAGTACCGCCTTCGCATCGTCCCGCTTCCGCGCATCCCGCGCCAGTCAGGAAGCACTCATTTAAATGTAGGGGCGCAGTAAAAAGTAGTACTGCGTTGACTGACAGTTGACACTGACATTTGACAGTTTTCTCATATCGTACCGCCTCCGCACCGACAAATCAGGAAGTCGCCTTAGAAAGCTCGTAAACCAGCTGCCAAAACAATGCTTGTTCACTTTATGGATCTCAGTGTTAAATTGATTTGTGCCGTTCATTTGGGGAACCAATTACTTGGGCGTTACTATTGGAACTCACGTCAGCTTCACAGGTTTATCACTTGCAAAACTTGATTGTAAGAGTATATTAAACATTTTTAAGTCAGACATATGCGGTCATTTTAGCTGGCTAGACGGCAGCACGCGAGATGTAGGTATCAAATTCCATCCAGATCTAGGTTTCGCCACTGCACGAATGCCTGCTAGATGTACTGTGCATTTAATAAGACGTTATCCATTTAATACTTATACGATTTAAGCCTTATTTAGACACGTACGAGACTCGCATGCGATTTTCATTACACTGCGGGTCACGGAGGTAAAAGGAGTTCAATCGTTTTATAAAACCGCGCAATGTAGTTAAACTCGCATGCGAGTCTCGTACGAGTGTAGTAGGCCCTTTAGGGGGAGGTCGACCATGTCTTATTTTGTCTTACATGGGGGGTGGGAGGGTGTCTCGTTAAATCTTACGTAAGATCACAAAAATGCGCAAAGTTAAGATTGTGTTATAAAAAAGCGGAAGGTAAAAATTAAGTTTGATATTACCATAACATAATACACAATTTATTAGTACGTAGATACCTTACATACAAAACAACCATTCCTAACAATTTTGTTTCTTTAAAAATTTAAATTAGTCAAACTAACCCTATATTTTTCCCCTACATTCTTACGTAATAAATATTAAACAACTGTAGGCTAATTCTTATTTTTTCTTACATAAGAGGCGGGAGGGGATCAAAAATTGGCAAAAGTCGTCTTACGTAATTAATGAATGGCGCCTAAGGTGACTTACTGATTTGTCGGTGCGGAGGCAGTACCGATATGAGAAAAGTGTCAAATGTCAGTGTCAGCTGTCAGTCGACGCGATACCATTTTTTACTACGCCCCTACATTTAAATGAGTGCTTCCTGACTGGCGCGGGATGCGCGGTAGCGGGACGATGCGAAGGCGGTACTGCTGCGCTTCTGCGCATGATATTACTACTGCGCAAACGTAATACTATCAGTATTATGTCAAGTGAGAATCTTTGCGACGTCAGTAAGCTTACGTGAAAGAAGAAAATGTCACATATCGATCCCGCCCCGCCAAGTCAGGAAGTTGCCTAAGAGACAAGCGGCATTCAGATACCCATACTCCTATCAATTTGAGCAACACTAGTAGCACTGCAATAGGTAATTTAGGTATGTTCATAATAGCTCGATCGCATGACATGACTGATTCATCCATAATGATATTCCGTCCCATGTTTTACCATATTATGTTTTATTTTACAATACAGTATCTAGGAAATTGTGTTTCGCTCAACGTTTTCGTGTTCTTCCAGAGAAAACGAGTTTTCCCGGGAATGAGACAAACCTAGATTGATTGTTCGCCCCCGTGATTGTTCGCCCCCCCGATTGTTCGCCCCCGAAAGGCTCCACCTTGCTCATCGAAATCGTTAGAGCCGTTTACGATATACACGAAATAAATAAATAGCTATACAAGAAGTGCCATATATAAGATTTACAAGCACTACACAACAACTTACTACACAATAAGAGAAGAATCAACAACCCAATTAAAAGTGCAATAGAGAAAGTGCTCATTACAGTACATTACGAGTACACGTTAGCATTAGCACGCAACGTGCGTATGTCGTCATTTGAAACCATCTGACTTAAAGTAATGGAATTAGGTAATAGTAGATTATACACCAAGGGGATAAAACACTGTTTTATGTCACGGGTGCGATATTGAATCCCGAACGTATCGAAGGACTCCAAATTTTACTCCCGAGCGGAGCGAGGGAGTAATGACTTAATTCCTGAGCGAAGCGAGGGAATTAAGACTGAGTCCTGAGTGTAGTGAGGGATTTAAGCGCTCCCAAGATAAAAACAGCTTTATCCCCGAGGAGTATACTCTACTTTTCTCACCTCTTGCGAGGCAATAAAAAAACCAAGGCTACTAAAAACAGAATTAAATCAGTCAATCTCAGCAAATTTTAGTATCTATTTTAATAGAATCTGTTTTACTCCGTATAATTTAAGCGTCTTGTAACCCACGCGGATCTTGTTTTTGGTATTTAATACCTAGTACATCTACGACTGCCTGCATTCATTTGTGTGGTGAGCACAAGTATTTTGTTCCTGAATCTTAGATGTTTTCTATGTATTTTAAGTATATATTTATCTTTATAGGTATATGTATATCGTCGACTAGTACCCAAAGTACAAGCTTTGATTCGTTTGGGACTAGGTAGATTTGTGTAAGACTGTCCACAACTATGTAAGTATGTATTTATTTACATTGCTGCAACTGCTGCGAAGGGAAGAAGGCCAGCCCTAGCTACGTGCGAGGCACGGATATTACATAGTGATTTTATTTATAAATGTAATAAAATATGAGAATAATGAAAACTCCAAAATGTAATTCTACAAATATTGTACTAAAACCACGCGCTTGACGCGCTACAGGCGGCGGCCGACGCCGCAGTCTTTTGTTTCGAACACGACGTTCCAAACAAAACACGGAGCTGGTGTGCCGCCTCCTCGCCGCTTAGTGGACTTCACGACATTAGACTTTAATGACAGAACTATAAGAACTATGAAAAGTGAAATCACATTATTACCCGGCGGGTTATAATGAGATTCAGTACGATATTACTACCCGGCTCAAGCCAAGGGTTATAATGATTTGCTTTCGGTAAGGTTTGCATGATATATAATTGGGCATTGACGAGCAGGTGGTGTGAAAATTAAATTTACATTCGTTTTACGCACGCCAAGCCAAGAATCGGAGCGGTTGCGCACACAAATGTAAATTTTATTTCAATCCATTGGGTATCGAATAATTGTATAGTTTTCAACTTTGCTCATAAATGTATTATAGTTTTTATGCATCTACGCTCAATTTGTAAAGGCGTTGCAAGTGTTGCAACGATGCAAATAACATATTAAACATTTATTTTGCACGCCATATATTATTTAAGAATTCTTCGATTTTAAGCCTAAATTATAGCTACATAATCACAGTATTAACCAATAAACACTATATATATGTATACCTAGTTTAGTCACCAAACGTATCATTCATTATGGAAGTTAAAACATGTACTCATTTTTTACTTTAAAATTTATAATAGTTCCTATATGATAAAAAGAAACTAGAGGTGGGTGATAAATATCACGATGAAAAAATCACGGTGATCCGCCGTTAAAAAGTAACAGTGTGACTTGTCACGAAGTAACAACGTTACAAAATAACGTTGTTACTTAGCGACGATATTACTGGAACAGTGTGTAAGCGACGCGTCGCGTCGTGCCTCGTGACCGCTGTTACTAACTGTGACTGTGACTGCGGTGCGCTGTCACAGAGTAACATCAGTTGTTACAAAAATATCAGTAACTGCCGGGAACGATCAACACGCAAATGTCGTGACACGAAATAACCGAAGTGACAAAGTCACGGTGATTTTTCAATGTGATTTTTTTGGAACGGGAATAACAATAACGGTGATCGAAAAGTAACGCTTTTCCCCATGTCTAAAAGAAACCCTCTTATGCATAAAACATAATAAACCTCTATTGGCAGGGTGCAAAGCGGGTGGAGGGGGTAGCCTAAACGATCACAGCGCTCACTACGGTTAAAATTTACATTTCGTTGTTGTAGACCGCGGGCCAGAAGGTTAAAATCGTCAGTCATTTCCTCTCGCACGAAAACTTGTACAGTGATTAAGAAAGATGAATAAAAAATTGCTGTGGACGTCTGCCACAATTCCGTTGGTGGGTTGAGGAGCAGCAGCCTCCCAAAGACGTAAAAAAAAATTAAATTCAGTCATTTCCTCTCGACTGAAACTAGGTTTAAATGATAGTTAAGAAAATACCTTAACGAAATAAATTCGTCTGCCACTTGTATCGCGGTGGAAAACCCGTCTGCCAAGGGCCTAAACATTGTATGGGGTGAAAAGGAAAAAACAATGCACATCGGCGTTTGGGGTATCTATGGATAGATATTTGAAAGTGATATAGGGGTTTTTAAAAAACTTTTCCATTTTAATCAACCGTTGGTGAGATATTCGCTGTGAAAGTCGTAAAAAGTGCATCCCCCCTCTTTAATTTTGAAACTGTGAGGTCAAAATTTCTGAAAAAAATTGGGAGGGTGTAAATAAATAAAGACTTTCAAAAATATTCGGTTCGAATAAATTACGTCAAACGGTTTTTGAATAAACGCTGAAAAACTGTCTTGTCCAAACTAAACGCGTTAAGCGACGTGTGTTTCCCATAAAGATACGACCTTTTTGCTACAATTTATTGGATATCGGTTTAAAATATTCGGTTTGAATAAATTACGTCAAACGGTTTTTGAATAGACGCTGAAAAACTGTCTTGCCCAAACAAAACGACTTAAGTGACGTGAGTTTCCTATGAAGACACGACCTGAGGCATGTCGAATAACTTTCAAGCAGTCCTAGAGTGCGTCTGGGATTACACACAATGAAGGTTTCCGTACCGACACGTACTAGTTCACATTTTAAACCACTATTCAATAAATCGTAGCAAAAATGGTCGTATCTGTATGGGAAACTCACGTCGCTTAAGTCGTTTTGTTTGAACAAGACAGTTTTTCAGCGTTTATTCAAAAACCGTTTGACGTAGTTTATTCAAACCGAATATTTTTGAGTCTTTATTTATTTACACCCTCCCAATTTTTTTCAGAAATTCCCCACACGCCGATGTACATTGTTTTTTTCTTTTCATCCCATACAATGTTTAGGCCCTTGGCAGACGGGTTTTCCACCGCGATACAAGTGGCAGACGAATTTATTTCTTCATAATAGGCCATAAACTATCATCTGACAAAATTTCATGCGAGAGGAAATGACTGAATTTAATTATTTTTTTACATGTTCACGTGCTTGGCAGACGGGTATTCCACCGCCCTACAAGTGGCAGACGATTTTTTTTCGTTAAGGTATTTTCTTAACTAAGTATCATTTAAACCTAGTTTCAGTCGAGAGGAAATGACTGAATTTAATTATTTTTTTTACGTCTTTGGGAGGCTGCTGCTTCTCAACCCACCAACGGAATCGTGGCAGACGTCCACAGTAATTTTTTATTCATCTTTCTTAACCACTCTATGTAGTTTTCATGCGAGAGGAGATTGGTAATCGTGACCTGTCGTTGGCCCGCGGTCTACTGACTTGAGCTGTCAAATCCATATTGCAGTAAAGATAAATTTAATATGGCTCTAGTAAAATGTGTTATTGTGAATTGTAAAAACACCACAGAATAGCGACTGTAAATTTTACCAGTTTTCAAGACCGTGGTGGAAACGAGACCAAAGAAATAAGTGGATAATTGCCGTAAGAAAAAAAAGTAAGTCACCTAACCTGACAATAACAACTGAAAACAACAATTTTAATGTTATTGGCAATAATGTTACAGACTACCATCGTCCAATATTGTCTAATATAGTAAAATAACACAAGATTTCATTAATTTTTTTCACAATATTTACTTATTTCTCGCTTGACAGCTATTACAAAGTGTCCATAATGGCCACCTGTCCGTGGCGCTGTCGTCGCGCACGGTCCCAATTAACAGAGTCTTGTGTCCTTCTCACATCAAACAAAAGGCATTTAACGGCATTTTAACTAAAACACGCTTGACAAACATTTATGAATACGGGGCAAATATTTTCCAAGCTATATCCTCGTACAAGAATTAAATGTGAAGAATACGTACATTAATTTATTCTTCACATTTAGTAGGTCTGTCTCAACTAGCAGGCTATGGCGCCAAGTTTCATCTTAAAGTGTAGTAAAATGGCTTCTGAACCGACCTGAAATCATTCGTACATATTCCAATCAGCTAAAAGCAGCTACGTTTAGTACTCACATAAGATTATGTTATATATAGGCTTTTATTACGGCCTTCTTATCTCGCTTGTACAGTCGAGGGCATAAATATGTATACATTTTTGGACCTTATTTCAATGGAATGGTTAGATTCAAGTATTATGAAGATATGGAAGAGATATCCAAGAGGACATCTCTAGGATATCGTTATGCGTTTAAGCTTCGGCAAAATAGTATATATTTAACCAAGGGTTGAAAGCCACCCATTTCTGCCGTGATATTTTTTAGCCAATAGTTCAAGGCAGAAATGGGTGGTGTCACCCGAGTTAAATACTCTGCTTTTCATTTCGAATACGAGCAAACTAAAAAATTACAATATGTTAAAACATTTTCTGAATAAGTGAAAGAACCAAGATGATAATGAGTGATAATGTAAACAAATGACATGTAAAATGCAATATTTTATTAATAAATAATTGAATTGAATTGAACCATTTTGGCCGGTTCTGTTGACTTGACTGAAGTTATATTGTTTGTGTATGGATGATTGATTGATGATTTTTATTTTTAATGAAGAACTAAGCGCACTTATTTGTGTTTAGTATAAATACGATTCGCTATTTTTTTTTATTGAAATACGTTTCTGCTCTAGAGCAGAAATGTAGCACTTTCAGCACGCCACTTAGAGACAGACCCACTTTCAGAGTATAAAATAAAAAATAAAAATAAAATAAAATAGCCTTTTATTCACGACCATCAATGAAATAATGTAACTTATATATAAATCACTGTTACTAACACTTCACTTATGTATTGTATATATTGACATCGGTGGTGTGGTCGTTTTGCCTCGCGGCATAGGCCTCCCCTAAAATCTTCCACTTCTCTCTGTTTGCTGTAGTCCGTCTCCAAATGGGACCTGCAACTTCTTTTATGTCATCTTCCCATCTGCGCAATGGCCTGCCTCTCTTCCTTTTCCCATCTCTGGGGTACCATTCTGTGACTAATTTAGACCATTTTTCTTTCTTATTTCTCATCATGTGACCCGTCCACCTCCATTTGAGATTATTTATATTATATGACACATCGGTTAATTTTGTTTTTTTCCTTATGGTAGTTTCTAGACACGCGGCAGCGTGTCAAGCCAAAGTTCAAAAAAAAAAAGAACTGGCGTCGCAGCGGCCGTGTGTTATATTACACTAACCATTTGGTGGCACTTTTGACCCCTACGTTACCCAAAATGTATTGAACGTACACATATGAAATTTAGTACGTTTATTAAGATCCTTAAGGCTAACCAGATTCCCAAATTTCATGAATATAGCTCAATCGGTTATTAAGATACAAACATCTAAAAATAGGATTTTTTCTACATAGGATAATTATTGGGGAAAATATAATCAAAAACCTAACCCACTTCCAGGTGACCTAGCAAGTTGAAATTTGGCATCGAGCTGGGTAAATGTATGCTTACGAACCTGAGATACATAAACAGTGTTTTTCTTGCGATTTGTAAATTTTGTAATATTTTGCATATAACAATTTTTATTTAGGTACACACTAAGCGCCTATTGATTTTGTACGGGCAAAAATGTACATATGTAAATTTCGATTTTGAATCAGAAGCACTCATAAGGAGTTTGTAATGGAACGAAATGAATTTCGAAATAATTAGAGATAGACCTAGCATACGGTTTCCATACGTCCCGGTACGCCGCCACATGTCCCGGTTTGAAGCGTGGTGTCCCAGTCTCCCGGCCATTAATCAAGGATAGTTTTAAATTAGTAGGGATCCACTAGGTAAATATAAGTATCAGTGGCGGCGCGTCAACAATATTCTTAGGAAAGCCGGAAATAGTTTGCCTTTCTTATTCTTCATGAGCCGTACTAAAAGAACTGGTGTGGCTGAAAATTAGGCAGGCCGGTGGGAATCGAGTTGTATGGACGCTCCGCCACTGATAAGTATACATGTACGTAGTACGGATGTCTATAAGCCCGTCTAATACAGACAATGGCTGCGCGGCGTGCAGCGCATGAAGGATGTCTTCTGACGGCCTCCATGTCTGTTGCCCTTTAACTTTGTAGATGAGGCAAGTGCTGATGTCCTTTGAATGTTTCTCTTTGACCTACACTACCTTTTCTTGAAATGTCCACCCGTCCCAGATTCCGGCCTTCGTCTCCATATCTATGGCAACCCTAATACTAGCTGTACACTCTCGTGCAGGCGGTGCAGGAGCACTCGCGCTTGGCCTGCCTCGCAGTGTTCAGTATGGGAATAGTCGGCGAGACCCCCCCATGTATGTACACTCTCGCGCTCGGCCTGTCTCGCTGTGCCTCAGCGAGAGTGTACATGCGCTATATCTCGTTTTAACAGACCTAATGCTCGAACAGCATAGGTGGTAGGCGCCACATAGTGAAACTCTCTGAATTGTAAGATCCTGTAACCTATGTTGGACAAATAACGGACGATTATGATTATGAGTAAGTATAGTACAGTCAGAGTCATGTAGTTAGGAGCACATGCAGAGATAAGATAAGATAAGATAAGATATATAGATAGGTCTAATGGCCGGGAAAACGCTAAGCAGAGCTCGGTCGCCTAGATATTATTATCCATACTTGTGATATTATAATTGCGAAAGTGTGTCTGTCTGTTACCTCTTCACGCTTAAACAGCTGAACAGATTAAGATGAAATTTGGCATATATGGAGATAGTTTGAGTCCCGGGGAAGGACATAGGATACTTTTTATCCCCGAAATCATCCCTTAAGGGAGTGGAAGTTTGTATGGAAGAGCGATAACTAGGTACACGCCTGATACAAAAATATTAGCAATTATATTCTATCGCGATGAACAAGTTCCGCGCGGACGAAGAAAAGAACTAGTTAAATATATAATATAATTAGCTTTTGCCCGCGACTTCGTCTGCGTAGAACTCGGTCCATGTCAACTTCTATACCGTATTTCGCCGTCGCCAGAAGTACGCCGAAGTACGGGCCGGGCAATCTCACTAAACATTGCGCACGCCGGCTCAACGCGCCCGCATGAAACACATGACAGAGGATTTAATATATTGATGTAGATCAAGTAACGTAGATGAAAATTAATATGATGCAGGTGTGGAAAAAACTTCATACGCATCAAGTATGGAAACGAAAACGCGAGTGTAGCGAGCGCGAAATGTTTCGAAAATTATGATGCAGGTGTGGAAGAGACTTCATACGCCTCAAGTAATGTAGGTAGATGAAAACGCGAGCGTGCACGAAATATTTCGGACATTACGATGAAGGTGTGAAAATACTTCAAAGGCGGCGCAGCGAGCGGCAGCCGCGCTTAGTCTCCGGAAAATTACCTACATCTAGACACGCGGCCGTGTGTCAAGCCAAAGTTCAAAAAAAATTTGAAGCAGAAGCACTCGTAAGGATTTTGTAATGGAACGAAATGGATTTCGAAACAATTAGAGATAGACCTAGCATACGGTTTCCGTACGTCCCGGTACGCCGCCACATGTCCCGGTTTGAAGCGTGGTGTCCCAGTGTCCCGGCCATTACGTACAGTGTACGTAGTACGGATGACTATAAGCCTGTCTAATACAGCGATGCCTGCGCGGCGTGCAGCGCATGAAGGATGTCTTCTGCCGGCAGGGACCTCCATGTCTCTTGCCCTTTAACTTTGTAGATGAGGCAAGTGCTGATGTTCTTTGAATGTTTCTCTTTGCCCTACACTACCTTTCTTGAAATGTCCAACAACCCTAGCTGCAACAGCACTAGCTGTACACTCTCGTGCAGGAGCACTCGCGCTCGGCCTGCCTCGCTGTGTTCAGTATGGGAATCGTCGGCGACATACTTCCCCTGTACACTTTCGCGCTCGGCCTGTCTCGCTGTGTCTCAGCGAGAGTGTACATGCGCTATATCTCGTTTTAACAGTCCTAATGTTTGAACAGCATAGGTAGTTAGTTTAGTGCAGTCAGAGTCATGTAGTTAGGAGCAGATGCAGAGATGGCCAACAGCAATCTCATTATTAATAAAAAAAGCAGCCGAAGTCGCAAATATATCGTAACATATCGTAACACATTCTTACTCCAACTGTAATAAAGACGTGTTACGATCTTTTAGCCACCTTGACTGCTACTAGTTATGTAATAACCACCTTATTCATAATACATGCAAATCTTATTAGTGGCATCTGTACGGAACAAGAAAAGGGAAAATACGGCGTTTAATGAACAAAAGATTTCCTTTGGCAGGATTGATATCTATAGTCTAAAGATGCATTTACGAAGTAGAGCCCCCCGGATTTTTCACGTGGTAAGAAATGGGGGGGGGTCCAAACATAGCAGCCGACCTGTTCATTTCAAACTAAGCTGACTCCTTTCTTAAATCTACTAACGCAAGTTTGGTATCGTTTTCGTATAAAAGGAATACACCGACATCATTTCTGATCGTACATTTTACTATTTTGGAACAATTTTCTGACTAAAATCGCAAATTTATACATTTTTAATTTTTACTTTTTGATTCAGCGCTCTGATATTGGATGTAAAAAGTTGATTTAAATAATGAAATAAATACTATAAGAAAGCTCGTTTTATGCAGATTCTAAATATATAAATATCAATATAGCTCTGCCTACAAAATTATGACAGAAAAAAATATCATGGGTCGCAAGACGGCTGCGCGGGCGGATCGGTAAGTACCGAAATACGTTACGTTACTAGCTACTGGGTACAGTCACCGAATTGAAATGTTTTCCACTTTTAAGAGTAAAAATAACTAATAGAGAATCTTACCTGACTATACCGACGTGTCTGACTAATAACAATGATAGTTCCTCTAAGTTATTTTCAGGTTTTAAAACGATGACTGTGATAAAAATTACACTGTAATATTTTATGGATTTTAGTTTCAGTATGCATGCGCTTAGGGCAGCCTATCAAGCAGGTCACTTGTGGGGACAAACTTTAAATGACACACAATATATACCCTCCCTAACAGACGAGTGGATAAAAGGAGGAACAGTGGCAGCCCGTATGGACAATCCAACACAGAATCTGGAATGCGGCACGAGAACTTAGCTGCAAGAACAGCTGCAGAGGCCACTGTCCTTGAAAGCGAGAATGAATGCCATGCACGCTGCTTCAAGACCTGTGGGTAGTCGCAAATTATGCGATTACTGGTGGTTTTAAATGTGTGTCCAGTGTGAACCAGGGGTTTCAGCAAAGATGACGTCGAGGAGGCCGAAGAAGGAGAGTACAACATCTTTATCAGTTTAGACTGGTCCTGGGTTTAAAAAATCATAACTAACTTCAAAAAAGATGAGGTCCTGTGGTCGACTGTCAATATTTTTTAGATATGTTCACAAATATCTTTGCTAGTTTAAGACCGATTTCGCGTTTTTTTTTTTTGGTTTGGAAGGGGCTGCCTCAATGATGTTTTCTTTTAAATTTGGTCAAGATCTGATAATGGGATCCATGAGAAAATGGACACTCTTCAATTTACAAAGGTGTCTCCGCGGTATATGAATGCTAATTATTACTTAAAAGGTGGACCAATATCATTTTTTTTATTATTATTAATAAGGCTGTACTTTTAGGGTGATCCAATATTATTTTAGACAGGATCCGTTAATGTTAGTTGGCATTTTTTTTTAATTTAGCCGTTATCCATATAATTCATGGAGTTCGAATTTGTACTATCGTTTGTAGGGGCCTATCTTTAGAAGTAATCAAACGATTTTAAAAATTATTTCTGTAATAGAAACCTACATTAGTCCTTAATAACATAAGCTAAGACTTTTTGTAAATCGTTAACTCGTACGAAACAGGGCGGCTCTCTAAAATTTGATAAATTTTTACGTGAAATTTTAGGGCGAAATTGATATATTTCATTGTTTTTTTAATATTTTAAGACGTGAATTGGCATGAAATATGTTTTTATTGAGTTAATAAACCCACCACTACCATTCCGAGATCACAAACTATGTTTTTTAATTAATTTGATTTTTTGTTCTATCTTTTAATTTTCAATTTTTTTAATACTTCCACAGTAGGTATATTTTTGAAATATATATTTTTAAATATGATATTAACAGGGTTTTCTGAAGACCTATTTTTTTTCCAAAATGTGCAGGTGTTTTTTAAAGTTATGGCCATTTTTCTGTTTTCAGTATGAATGAAAAATTACCTATTTTTTGTTAATTTTCGAAAATGTTGTATGGAATGGTACAAAAATAATTCCAGAAATGAATTTATCATCCTTGATTTACTCGAAATTGACACCCAACTTGACTCAGTAGCTTAACTGGCACAGATATCAAGATTAACCTGGACTCACCCCCCCCTCAAAAATTTGACATAAAAAAATTCGAGGGCTCTACTTCGAAAATCCATCTCTGGGTCCTAAAGGACCTACCCTGATACAGGAAATCTTTTGTTCACGAAATGCCGTATAAGTCCTCTTACCGAGGCCACTATATCTTATATATTTAAACGAGCAAAACGCGTCTGGTACAAAAATAATAGCAATTATATTCTATCGCGATGAACGAGCTCCGCGCGGACGAAGAAAAAGTAGTTAAGGTATTATACATAAATTTTACATACTCTGATTGACTTTGATTTTAATTAAAATAAACATGAAGTATTCTTTATTTACAAAAAGTAATGATATCCCACCAAAAACATAAATGTGAAAATGGGAGCCAAGTTCAATATTAAGAATATGCGTCGTTATTGACTTCGCCGACAAAAGAATTGATATCTATATGGGTGCCAAGTTCTGTGTAGAAAATCCTGAAACCTGAGATGTAATTCAAGGTCAAGATTTTGGCTTGGCTAGTTTTTACCAACAAACCAAAGTTCAGAAAAATACCATAGTCAAATATAATATAGCATGTACGTAAAAACCAGCCAAGTCAAAATCTTGACCTTGAATTACATCTCAGGTTTCAGGATTTTCTACACAGAACTTGGCACCCATATAGATATCAATTCTTTTGTCGGCGAAGTCAATAACGACGCATATTCTTAATATTGAACTTGGCTCCCATTTTCACATTTATGTTTTTGGTGGGATAATGATACTACCCCAAAACACTCCAAATAAATTTTTTAGGACATTCCTGTAATAAGAGCCCGTGCCGACTTGCAACTGAAACTCCCAAGAAATTTGGTCAGACAGTAATTTGATAATTTTTCAGTGGTTTTCTGTATGTATCGAGATTTTTTTGTTAAATAATGTTTATATATGGCAGTGTTATACAAAGTTGATATAAAAAAAAAAAACAAAAAAAAAGGAAAAAAAATTGGTCATTTTCATACATTGTATGGGGGAATCGCATGAGTGTCGGCACGGGTTACAGTTACAGGAATGACCTGATATTTATCAGCTTGTTTTGGGATAAAAGAAACCGATTTAAGGGGTATGCAATATTAATTTCTGAAAATCGTAAAATAAGGGACACCCTAGTCAGTACAACTAGTATATGTCAGACTCGGCAAAATTAAAATTTTTAAAGCTTTAACATGTTCTTTGCAAGACTCATACTGCGGAATGCGAACTATAATTCTGATCGCTCTTTTTTGCAATATGAAAGCTGCATCGACATTATATTTATGGCTGTTTCCCCATAGTTTGATAATCTAAACCTAGATTCAACAAGCGCATGGTAGACCATCTTCAACTGTGCCACTTGGACGTCATCTCTTAAACTACGAAGAGCATAGCATGCAGATATCTCGAAATATACAGCTCACAGGGAGACACTATTGTTGGAAACGCTATACTACTATTAAACAGTATTTTGAGTTCGATGAATATAGTCCTTGTCGATTCATTATCAGAAAACATAAAAAAAATATCGCGAGATCACACAGCCCATTTTACTATTTTTGAGGTTCCGTGCCGTGCATGGTCTAATCTAAGAAATGAAGGACAATCTGGATACGGGCACAAGTGACGTCACTATCGACGACACACTCGCTTAGGTTCATACGCATAGGTACATGCCGTAGCTTGTGTCAGCCACACTACTAAATTTTTGATTGCCATACCAGCGGGGTAATTACGTAACTTTTCGAACGTACGGTAGTCGGTAGGCATATTTTAATGACATTTTTAGTATGGGATTTGACATTTAGATCTATCGTACGAACGGTCGAAAACTTTCCATAATCGCACCGCTGCCGCAGTACCTATATCATGGTATCATGGTTCCGTGGTAACGCTCTGGATCTCACACGCCACCGTCGGCCGCTGCGTGTAATCTCTTTCATTTCCAAATAATGGTCGCGTCGTATGACGCTTACCACATTTGCATGCGAGTCATTGGCACGCGTTACGTTTACTGGGGAATTATTCTGTTCATTTTAAGGGGAGGTATCCCCAACGCAAATGTCCCGCTCTAGCACGCGTGAGTTTACAATTAACCATCCCGCTCTCTACGCAAGCTCTGCGCGCAGTTTTGTAAATATTTAGCTATAGTCATTAAGCCAATCATTTTGTCAAAGCAAACCCTGCGAACTTGTCTGTAACTATTTACGATCGTTAATTGAGTACAAAAATTAAATGTTAAATATCAGTAATATAGCCGTAGTATTGAAAATACATACCAAAAAGGGGTAACTTCGCGATTTTTTTCTATCGAGTGAAATTCATCAGGTCATGAATCTGACTGCGATTTTGACTAGACAAGATCCTTATGTAACACATATATTTTGTTTAGAATTTAAGACACTATATTCTATGTCTCAGATAGTTTTTAAAAACTCAAAAGTGGTAATACACGGCCTTAAAATTGGTGTTGCTTTAATCTCGAAAGGCCCATCATATGAAAATATGGTCATTGAAATTTTAATCATGTTATTTAGAACATTGAGTTGGATTCCTTTTTTTTTATTGAAACAGGAATCTTTTATTATATATTGTACGGTCAGGTCTTGTATGTAATTGAGGTCTTCGACGGTCTCGTCCCTCCTCACGGCGAGAGGCACGTCCGGCCCTCGCTGGAGTCAAGTCGGTAAGGTAATAATGTCAATTGTCTGTCTGTCATGTTGTTTGTTTGTCGCGTTCTAGTCTAAATTCGTATTTGAATTGTCTGTCAGTCAGTCGGCCAGTCATATGTCTGTCAGGTCTGTCTGTACAGAGGTTAGACGCCCCAACATATATATAAAATTACATTATTATAAAATTAAATAACACACTGATATACTGACGCTACATTCGTTGGGGATGAGTTGAAAGAACACGCGACCCGAGGGGCATGCTTTTACTGCTTTGGATGAAATGCTGTCTTTAATGTAATGCATTTCTTTTCCAGGCGTTTAGAAGATCCGGTCTTTATAGGATTCCTGCTCCTTTCGTTCATAAATTGAATCATCACATCATCGTCATAATCAGCCGAACGACGTCCACTGCTCGACATAGGCCTCCCCCAGAGAGCGCCACAAAGACCGGTCACGGGCCGCCCGCATCCAGTGGATCCCCGCGACCTTAACCAGATCATCAGCCCACCTCGTAGGGGGCCTTCCAACACTGCGTCGTCCGGTACGTGGTCGCCACTCGAGAACTCGCTGGCCCCACCGGCCATCGGTCCTCCGGGCAATGTGGCCTGCCCACTGCCACTTAAGTTTGGCAATTCTTCGGGCTATGTCAGTTACTTTGGTTCTTCTGCGGACTTCATCATTTCAGATTCGATCTCGCAGAGTAACTCCAAGCATAGCCCTCTCCATTGCTCTTTGAGTGACATAAATTGAATATTCAACTTAAAATTATGTGTTGCGAAATGTCTCATCATCATCATCATCATCAGCCTATATACGTCCCACTGCTGGGCACAGGCCTCCTCTCATACATGAGAGAGATTGGGCAGTAGTCCCCACGCTGGCCCAGAGCGGGTTGGGGACTTCACATACAACTTTGAATTTCTTCGCGGATGTATGCAGGTTTCCTCACGATGTTTTCCTTCACCGAAAAGCTCTTCAGCGAAATGTCTAATTTCTATTAAAACCGAGTTTATATTTTGATACACATAAGGTATTAAGAGGCTTTAGACGAAGGTCATTATCGTCAATATTCAAACTTTGTGTTGTGTAAGCGTTAGGGCGTTTTCAATCAAAAGTGCAAGCAGGTATGGTTCGTTCTAAATACCGTGGCGAAAATGCACTAAACGTGGGATTTTACAACTTCCTCTGTGGCTAAATAAGAAAGGAATATTTAACAAAGACAGGCCATAAAACTAACCAGACGGCTAACTGTACTGTATTGTATTATAAAAAAAGTTAAACAACTACTTGAAGATAACAACTAAACAATAGGCCTCGGTAATGGTTGGTTATAAGTGCATTTTTGTCACGGTATCTGGAACGAACTTCACCTTCTAATTTTAGCTCACAATTTCGTGATTTTTATGACTCGAATCAAAATGACAGACATGACGTAACTACAAGAGTTCAGTTTTTGTTATTTTGGGTACGGAACCCTAAAAACCATACGTACCAAACTACAGTTTCTGCCGAGCATGGGAGCTTAGTGGCTTTGATAGGAACTGATAAGATTCGATGTTACGCAGACAAGTTAATGCTATATGTCCGGCTTCGATTAGCTATATTTAGATACATGTGCATGTTATACAACGTACTAGCTTTTTCCCGCGACGTTGTCTGTGTAAAACTCGTTCATCGGATTAGAATTTGGCTATAATTTTATTTCAGGCGCTTACCTAGTACATCGCTAGTCAAATTAATGGGAATTTTGATCAAAAATCCGTTATTTTTTTGTATTAAATACAAATATCGGCACAATCATTCACGTTCGTGATATGTACCTATATTATGTAAATTATATTAGATAAACGTAAGGTAGAATGTCTGTGCTCGAAACTGACCCAATACATGCCACTTCCAATCTTGTGTCATACTGACAGAGGTGTCATCCATTGGGCACTAAGGTGTCGAGCACTGGGACGTTTACCTACGGTGATAATTCATATGCTTACGAAGTCGAGAGCAATATCTTTTTGGGGCTAATAAATATTCCGTCGGGTTGAACCGACTTCGATATATGTAGTTTGAACATGCTATATATACCGGTAAATATATTCGAGTGCATTTTAGTCATTAATAGGTAACATACACCGTGTGCAAATTATACGGGCACGTGGCCATGTGATAATGACCCTTAATGAGTAAGGCACTTACAATATTGTAACGTAGCTGTAAACGACACAGTATTATTGTAATAAGCAATAAAGGCCATTTTTCCTCGCTAGGATGCAAGTTGAGCATGACGCTGCGACATATTCAAGGCTCCGTAGCTAATTATTGGTTTAGATATATAATTAACTGACGCTTGGTAAACAACTAGGTATACGGAAGAAAAGGTTTATCTTTCTAGGAAGATCATGACAGTTAAAACCTTTGCGCAATAAAAATACCTACTGTTACTAACAGTCTGGCACAACTGTATTGAAAAATAATCCTGTCCTGTCCTATATAAAAATTTATTTATTTTATTTTTATTTTATTTTTAGGCACACTTAACAGATATCACACAGTAAGAGTTAGTTGAGAGTTTACACATGATAGTTTAAAGACCAGCATGACATCCCATGCAAGTGCACACAGCATGATCAATATGTAAGCGCATATATGTACATGTACTGACAAAGTGCACAATACATCACCGGTATCAAGTCGACCAAAACAGAGCAGGGTTCATTAATGGTTTGTTACATGGTTAAATACTGGTTCGAAATTATATAATCACAGATTTACACTACTCTATTCCGGTCAAGTCGAACCAAAGATGTAACTACATTAACACTAGTAACAAGAGTTTAATTAAGGTCAATAAAAGTACTTCCTTTGGTTACAACTAACAATAAATGTATACTTAGGAGCAACTGAAACGAATTTAAAAACAAACAAAGAATTCAGGGAAAAACGTTACAGACAACATTACCATTACGGGGTGAGCAGAGTCTTTCAAGGCATAAATGTGAAAGTTTGGATGTTTAGATGTTTCTAGGCTGATTTGGTGAGAGAGAGAATCTCAGATATGGATTTTGAACGAAATACTACTCTAAACCAAAGAAGTTCGAAATGGCGACGACTTATACCCGAATGGTCAAAACGATACACGCGTCCGACCGTCCGTCGTCTGTCACACAGGTTTACAGACAAACAGTTGGAGCTATGGTCTTACCCCCTTATTCATAAACGTCTATCAAACCTCTATTAGTTAACAAGCCGCTAAAGTTCGTTAGTCCTTATCTGTCACTTTGACATGTACGCTTGTGAGAAAGGGACAAACAACATTTTAGTTAGCAGAGGTTTGTTAAGTTTTATGAATAAGGGGGTTAAAATTTTCACAATATAAGCGTCTTGGTAGCCCAAAGCCATACAAATAGTCAAAACTTATTCTTAAATGTTTTAAGGCTAAAACAAACCAACTTAATTTTGCTGTTGGTTCGGAACCCTAAATGTGCTATGTCTGACTCTTTCCTCCGGTTTTTACAATATCTGCTTCAAAATTGAGTTAGTAAGATTTAACCCGAACAAATATATTTACATACATATTTATTGCGAGTTAAATAAAAGCTTGAATTTAAACTTTCGTAAGACATGTTATAACTTTATTTTACTAAACGGTTAAAACTCACGTATTAATTGTCACTTTGGGCGACATGTTTCGAACTCTTCGGGAGTTCTTCCTCAGGATGAATGCGTCTGCGACCCGCGCCGAAACTCCCCGAAGTGTTCGAAACATGTCGCCCGAAGTGACAATTAATACGTGAGTTACCATACCGTACCGTTTAGTAAAAAAAAGTAAATAAAAGCTTGTAAAAAGTACCTACCTACTTTAAAACTTTATTATGTGTCGAACGAAATTGTCGCGATATATAATTGTCAACAAACAAAAATAAATATCAGACGTTGCCAGTATAGGAAAAACAACCCATTAATTTTTCTATCACAACATGAAAAATCTAAATTACGTCTTTACCTACGTTAATAGAAACAATAAATTTTCGCCTCACAGCTCTAGTCTCTAATAACACTTAAAAAAACTAACACTGCCACAACTTAAAGTCATTTTCAACACTAACACACTCATTATAAGATTGAAATTCCTTAAGCCCGAAATTTACTTAAGGCTTTTCGACATAGATAATTCTGGATTCGTGGAGTGATATATAATTGTCAGTAATTGTTTTTGATTACCGAGTATCCAGCTTTCCATTGATAAATTGTGATTAGACGTCGGCTGTGAACTGTCATTGTTATTGTAACGCCATTTGAATTCACTGTCTGAGAACTTTGCTTTAGTGAGAGTACTATAGGCAGTTAGGCAGGGCCGCGGTGTAAGTGCGATACAGTACAGAGAATTGACAATATTTCATAATTTCCAAAAGTCTTAATTCGAAAACTATTTCGGTAAAAACGTGTGAAGTACACAAAAAACATTTTTTTTAATTTTTTTCTCCGTTAATTTTGGAAAAAATCCCAAATTACTGTAAACCGAAAGTTGACGTCATCTTCCTCGCTGTATTCAGGGAGACCTTAGTACAGAGTACAGACAATCGCTGCTCTGGAGTGGCTCTGGATTCTTGTTGGGAAGATGACGTCATATTTTACTTACGCCCTTTTGGAATGACCTACTTTTCAACGTGTTTTTTTTGTATGAAATAATGAGTTAAATTGAAAAAGAAAAAATACGGGTGGCTTAAATTTTTACCTATTTTCTAACTAGTTCATAAAATAAAGTAGTTAAAAATATGAAATGTTGTCAATTCGAGCGACAGAGAACCAGCTAGGTACTTAGGTCTTCGGCTCTCTGGTGAGTCTGAAGCACAGTGAAGTGAAGTCAACATACTGTTGGATGGATGTTTGTGTCATGGTGACACGTTAGCAACACATACGGCCCGCTTCGCCTCGTAAACTTGTTTATGTAATAAATAAACCGCCGACGGAGATTTCCTTTGTCTCTGATCCTTGGACGTAAATAGACGAAACGAGTCTAATAGGCGTAACTGTTTCTCTTGAATTTAACTCGCACCAAAAAAGTTAGGAGGACATGAAATTGAAATTTCAGTATTCTAGCAAACAAATATAGAGTATGTGTTTTGGCGCGCTCGTGGCCCAGCGGCGCCTGCGTGCCGCAACCGGCATGCAAGGTTAAGCAATGTCGGGCGGGGTCAGAACATGGATGGGTGACCGCTTTGAGTGGTTACTAACTGAGCGCCCCCGTGCTTTGGAAGGCACGTTAAGCCGTTAATCCCGGTTGCTGTCTATGACAGCAGTCATTAAGCCAAGTTGGAGGCCTTCGGGCGGCTTGAGAACTTGTAACAGTCAAGTTGCCCACTCACTTGACAAAGGGGGGTCGCAGTTGCACCACGTCCGTAGGGAAAGTACCCACCGCTATACAAATGTCCCCTTGGTTCTAAAAGTGCAACAAAAATTGGCAACCGTACTGTCTTCTCGAAGATCTCACGATTCGAAATAAATAACATACGATAAATAAATAAATAGAGCATGTTTTATACCTCGACAGTGACAAATAAGCGTACGGTCTACCTGATGATAAGCGGACACCGCAGCCTATAGACGCTCGCAACTCCAAAGGAGTCGCCTGCGTTTGAGGATTGACTGAAAATTTCAGAATTGACTGTGTTGATAGAAGAAGGGACAAATTTAGGTCACCTCTAGAAACACAACACTGCATACTTGTATAGTAATAATTTTATTATGACTGATGTCTTCTGCAAGGCGGAGGCACTTTCCCAGTTGGGCTGCTCCAAATTCGAGCAAAATGATAATTTGCTATGCCCTACCTCTCTTAAACTAGTTAGAATTATTGACATTGACTGACACACATTTAGAAAATGTTATTTCATTGTGATAATGTATTCCATATCATCCTGTGTAGTTAAACAAAGCGTTAAGTTATGCTAACTCCATGTGGTATTACAATTACCCGTGCCAACTCGTTGCAGTATACGGATCCCAATTCCACAAACCCATAGGACAATATACAAACAATTTAGGGTACCTAGGCAATTTCAACCTAAACAACTGTTGAATAAGCAACATACTCACAAAACAGAAGTAATTCAGTTAAAGCTTAACAAACTTGCAACATAATGTATACTAAATTCGCATACGTTATGTGACCAGTCCGCCTTAAGGCGATTTATCGATTGAAAGAGACACCCTTTGTTTTTCTCTCACGACAAAACGGGATGCAACCCTCTCCGAGAATGGCTTTTTAGACAAATCTCGTTAAATATCTGACTGTGTGCAGGTTTATTAAATTTCCTCTTGTCAGTACCTAGATGAGGTAAAATACCATCATATTAATTTAATCGTGTCTTTTAATAATGCGTTGTTTTAGTAGGCTGAGGAAAAAAAGGAAAATATAGACTCAACTTTGGATTTATTTTCTATCGAGAAAATTTTAAGCAATCATGTTTTGCTATTGTCAGTACCACAATCATATAGTCAAGAATCATATATCTGAAAATCAGCCCCTACTGTTTGGTAGTCTGGGCAGGACAGCGTTTCAAAGTCTCCAAATTTCTCAGTGTAGCGCCTTAAGAGGCTGACAAGACCTAAAAAAAATCTCGCTCTAACACGCGTGAGTTTCCAATTAACCATCCCACTTTTTACGGAAGCTCTGTGCGTAGAATAGCAAATAAATACTATAATAATATTGAAATAAAAAAGTATGGATTATTTGTGAAATAAATAAATTCGTTGGCGGTTTAGGTATGAATATGTTGACTTCATGTTTTTAATTGCAGACCCATACGTAATAAAAATAAACACATAGAACCGTTTAATGATGATTTTAAGACCAATCTTTGCAATTATTTTCTATCGAGCCGATTTCGTCCAATTATGTATCGACTATCGAGTCCGTATACGGTCTTTGAAATATGATGAATATTAACATTTTTTTTATGATGTCCTAGAACAAATAGTTTTTCTTAAAAAACTGCTTAAACAACATCAATTTCCACAAAATTTGGTTTAGTCAGCCTCTTAAAAAGTCTCTGATCGTTTTAACCTCATGTCTACCGGTGACGCGATTACAAGTCAAGTAAACAAAAACATTGTTTTGTTGTGTTTTTTTCGTCGTCAACCCACTGGTTTTACGACTTCGTCGCAGTAAAGTAGGAATACAGCTACAGCTCTGATTATGTCATATTATAGTGAAAGTGACAAAGTGCTTAAATGAGCATTCACTGTTGAAATTGACTCGTGGGTCTATTCCAGAAACGTGTTCAATTAGAATCTGTTTGAATTTGTCGTGCGCGTTCGCTTCTTCGAGTGCGAATTCTAACGCATCAGGATGAGCGCTCGCTACATACAAATCTGATATCAATTGAAAACGTGTCTCAAATAGACCCGCTATCTGGTACACCGCGTATGAAATTTTAACAAGGGGTACCATATTTGTCGGCATTACGGACACTTAAGGAACCGTTGGCCGCACTGTAGGCTGACCAAATCCGTGTGTTTTGTCGGGAAATTCCACCAGTTATTGCGTTAGAAAAGTAATTATGAAAAAAAATACATACTTATATGTCAATGAGAAATCTCTCTTTAGCGATATTTGTGATTTTGCACTGAACTGTACTGTGTTCTTTCTCTTTTCTTTATTTGAGGTGTGCATCCGGGATTTTGGGAACTTTTCACACTAGCAAGTCCTGGCATACACTTTTTTACATTTTCTATTCAAGAACAATCGTTATCCCTCAAATGATGGATAGAAAAATGTACTTTTCTTCACTCATTTGAGGGCAACAGTTTTCTGAAAAGCAATAAGTATTAAGTAATGTGAGAACTCACAAACGACGCTCTAATCTAACTAACCAGTTTCTTTCCAGTGGCCGTGGTTGAAATCGGCCAGGATGAGTTATCATCAGATGATGATGCTAACTACGATAAAAGAGAAATGGTCTCCATGTTATTCAATTTTCCCAGCAACAGCACATCACTAGTTATTTTATAGGGTGACGTTAAAACAAGTGAAGCAACTTGAACAATCAATCATGCCGACAATTTTATACTTACGGCAAAAACCTGCCTCCCTACATCATAACATTCCTAACACATAATATATTACCTCTTGTTTTACGTTCACCAAACTCACGGCTGGGGGAACAGAAACAAGATAACTTCGCATGTATTTTAGTAATAACATCAGGAAGGGCTGCTTCTATAAGGGCCTGTGTTTGTATTACGTTCTTGGTGTACCTACTCTTTATGCTGACTTTTTTGGGATTAAATATACCTAAGTGTGTATAGCAGTGGCGGAGCGTCCATACAACTCGATTCCTACCGGCTTGCCTAATTTTCAGCCAGTGCAGTTCTTTTACTACGGTTCATGAAGAATAAGAAAGGCAAATTAATCCCGGCTTCCCTGAGAATAATTTTGACGCGCCGCCACTGGTGTATAGTACACATTAGTTGTGACACATACTAACACATAGACAAAGTGAATAACTTAGGTGCTGACGCACACATAGACAATGTGCATGTATAGCACAACACAACCCATGGCTGACCCGCATTCGTGAGATAAAAGTACTTACTTACTTGTTGAAACGAAACTAGTGGATCTTGGCCCCCGACACTAAGAAACGCCACTGTGCTCTGTCCTGGGCAGTATGTCGCCAATCAAAGTCGACCGTTTGAAGCTGGCACAGGTCTTTTTGGGCTTCGTCGATCCAGCGATACCTTAGTCGGCTGATCGGACGTTGACCAACGGGACGCCCAAGGTACGCTCTTCTGGCAACCCGATCCTCTCCCATCCTCTCAACGTGGCCGACGAGATAAAAACGAGATAAAAGTACTCTATAATAAATTGTACTTAATTGGTATCGGTTCGTATCAGGTGGCCTAGCACAACTTGCTGCCAAGCCGTATCTCGCGCGACACTGCGATTCCCGTCTCGCTGGAATTAAGCTAATTAGAAAAAGGAGTGTAGATTTTTCTCTACTCGCGTCGTGTCGCAGCACCAGTTGATAATTGACGGTTGTGTAAGCCTGTTGTAAGTAATTCAATACAAACATGAAACAGTTATCCATAATAATAATGAATGACTAATTGTTAAATTTGAGATATTGTCCACTTTTCCAAGCATGCGTGCTATGGTTGATCTAAATATTACTTTCCATTCCATTCAAAAAATGACAGATCTTCTTAGCGTAAAAGACGACGTCGCGCGTCCGTCGATGTCTTGTACTACAAAACGGACCGGCCCGGACACGGAACCGTCTAGCGTGAATCATTCTTAATGCCAGGATCACACGTACCGAGTAAAACGGCGAGACAGTAAAATTAGTATGGAAGTTTTACTCGGCCGAGTAAAACTTCCATACTAATTTTACTGTCTCGCCGTTTTACTCGGTACGTTACGTGTGACCAAGGCAATAAGTTTGACAAGTTACGTATTCAACTAGCAGGATGACTTTATCCTGTTGTACCCGGTGTAATCTGACTATAAGTATCTTAGCGAACTTCACATTGCCAAATTTCTGATGAGACAGTCTTTTAATATCACAGCAGATGACGTACTGAGATTAAGGGGTGCACGAAATTCAACATAAACACAGGTATATCTACAATCTACATACGTGTTATTTGTCAATATTTTATACCAGCAATATGACTGACAGACAGGCGGGCGAAGGATTAGAGAAGGATAGAGTTGCGCTAGGCACCCTAATGAATATATTTATTGAAGAGTACATTGTCGTGACATTGTCTCATAAATACCAAATAGTATGGTCACACTACACAGCTCATAGGACATTCGCGAGGACCAACAACTGCAAGCATTCCACTCACGTGACTAATGATTGGTAACGTGCACGTGAACAGACGTCTGATTTTTTACCTGTATGTGCAAATTAAAGGTACAAACACGAAATGAATAGTTATTATAATATATATCAACTGTCACTTTTGTAGGAGGAAATTGCAGTCCTCATGTCCTAACGATCATTCGAAAAGTTATAAAATTATGCTTTGGGTTTTATTTATTTATCGTATAGCAATTAGCAGATTATAGCAGATTATATTATAGCTTTTAACTTCGCCAAACTGTGATGCAGTTTGGCGAAGTTAAAAGTACAGTATATAAGTGTAATCTTTTGTACGAAATAAATAAAATAAAATAAAAAAATATTTCAAACCGTGAGATGTTCGTGAAGACAGTACTGCTGCCAGTTTTGTTGCACTTTTGGCACGATCCAGGGGTCAGTGGTTACTACCGGCCCACGTTTCTTAACCTCCCATACCTACCGCATACGGCACTTGGGCGCCGCCGGGCCATTAGTTTTACTAGTGTACCTACAGTCGAAAATTTGAACTTAAGAGGCTGACAAGACCTAATTTTGTTGAAATTGATGTTATTTAAGCAGTTTTTTAAGAAAAACTATTTGTTCTAGCACATGAAAAAAAAATGATAATATTCATCATATTTCAAAGACCGTGTACGGACTCGATACATAATTGGACGAAATCGGCTCGATAGAAAATAATTGCAAAGATTGGTCTTAAAATCATCATTAAACGGTTCTATGTCTTTATTTTTATTACGTATGGGTCTGCAATTAAAAACATGAAGTCAACATATTCATACCTAAACCGCCAACGAGTCATATTTCACAAATAATCCACAGTTTTTTTATTTCAATATTATTATAGTATTTATTTGCTATTCTACGCGCAGAGCTTCCTCAGAGAAACTCACGCGTGTTAGAGCGGGACTTTTTTTAGGTCTTGTCAGCCTCTTAAAGAAATACGCAGATATATCCAATTTTACCTATCTAACTCTATTATTACTGCATCTTATCATCTTTGCCAATATGTTCAACAGCGCCCTTGTTAGGGGTTCGAAATAGAAACAGAGACGCCCCTTGTGCGGAATATGGGTCCAGCCGAATACTTAAAATAATTCTTCTTCTTCTTCTTTATCCCGTTACCCTCTGTGCACAAAAATTATATTCTTCTAATTTGAATACGCCTGTATCTTATACCTATCTGTACTTTCCTGGTTCACCTCGTATCAACTAAGAAAGATAACTATCGTTATCCGATTGATATCCATGCTAAATTGTAGATACCGTATCAGAGGTGCCATCGACCGTTGAATGCAATTTACTTCTATTTTTTACAATAAGGTCAACATGAACTGTATATTACTAACATAGACTAAAATGTAGTGCTTCCTTTTTATCATATTATCTGTGGCACTTGCCGCTATTACTCTCTTCTTGTGTAATCCTTCATGGTCGCAATACATAGTTTCTCAATACAACCACCATATTTAACTGCTGCTGCACTTCCCAAAATAACCGCATCACCCTAAGGCGACTTCCTGATTTGTCGGTGCGGAGGCGGTACGATATGAGAAAACTGTCAAATGTCAGTGTCAACTGTCAGTCAACTCAGTATCGCTTTTTACTACGCCCCTACGTTTAAATGTGTGCTTCCTGACAATCCTGACTGGCGCGGGATGCGCGGTAGCGGGACAATACGAAGGCAGTACTGGTTCGCTTCTGCGCATGATATTACTACTGCGCCAAAGTAATACTGAAAGTATTCCGTCAAGTGGGAATCTTTGCGACGTCAGTAAATTTACGTCAAAGAAAATAATGTAACATATCGATCCCGCCCCGCCTAGTCAGGAAGTCGCCTAACAGTCTACATAGCCCACGAAAAGAGGCGTGGTCAATACACACAATATTCAGAATGTAGGAGGACAAAAATAAACTGTTCATTTTGATTGCTTCTGAAGGTAGGTATAGAGTATAGTGCGTGTCATCTACGACGACACAACAAATCCCGAACTAATCTATGCGCAATTGGAATGGCTGTGGAAGGGCGCGCCTTCGTGGACTTATATGTTTAGGTATGTCGGTGTCCCTACTGTACAGTAGTGAAAAAGTAAGCACGTACCTTTTTAATGCTTATTCCCATAGTGACAAGAGTGAAAATGGTACGTGTTTCTTACATCCTTATCCTTGACTGCACATTAAATGGTCTTAAAATCAAAGTCACATCACGAAAAATTATGTGTTGCCAAACTGTAAGCAACTTATAAATGTAAGTACCTAACTGTTTATCAAGAATGAATGATTGTGCCTATTTGAAATGGCGTCCCTATTAAATATTCTAGAATATTCTCCAGGCGTATATTAGACATTGATGGTAAGGTGTGTTTTCGGTGACGACGAATATTGTGATTTATTGGCCGCAAATTGTTACATAAACTGAGTCAAGGCGACACGTCGCGTCATGATGTAATGTCCAATCGAATACCTAGTTTGTAAGATCTAACTAGTTTTTACAAGCGTAGAGGTACAATTGAGGAATCTAGGAGAATATCTATAGCTCAAAGGAAATACTGACTTCACATAATAACGGTAAATATAATCAGCCAAATATAATCATAATCTTAATCAATTCACAGCAAATGTGACTCCTAGCGAGTCGTGAACAAGACTAACAAGAGTCACTGAAGAACCTACTGTTTCCAGAACATGGTGAAGGGGTTGAAGCGTCAGGGGGAGGGGAGGGGAGAGTATAAGTTTTAAAGACCATACAAAGGTATCATGGCACACAAGTTTCAAAACTTTATTAATTTGTTTGACTTCCCCATATATTGATTACACAGAATCACCGAACTATAAGATTGATTGTCCAAAATTCTACGTCGGTGGCAAAGAAGCGTACGGCCCGTCTGATGGTAAACAGTAAATTAAACAATCGACTCTTTGACTCAGCTTTTGTACGGTATGTACCTAAACGTATGCCTGTATTAACAAAAACAACGGGTGATGCAAAAAGGGCTTTCCAGACCGCATCAGGTGCGAAAGAATACTCATTACATATTAATGCATCGGCCATTTGCACAGTTCTAAGCGGTGATGTCAACTTCAACTTAACTTCACCATAATGAGTAATGCGACCAGTCAGCCCGAAAACATTCTAGACATTTTAAATAAATTCAAAATGGTAGGAAACGGGCGGCCATGATACAATAATATACTGCGCCCTGCGCCAGGCTTGGCAATCCGGTACATCGGTTAGTAGTTAGTTTAGGTTAGGCGACACAAGCTACAGTATCCGTCTATCGATGATATGCAGTCGTAAGTGTGAGTGTGTCGTCGACAGTGACGTCACTTGTGCCAAGGTCCGGATTGTCAGTCCTTGTTTTCTTAGACCGTGGCAGTGACTCTGACCCGCTCCGTGTTGTGGTCGATTTGACTCATTAAAGCAACATCACACCTTCTCCTTCTTTTAAGTGGCCTCCCTTTTCGGGTTTATATTATAGGCGTGATTATCCTCCTAGCAAACGCTAGAAGATTAAAGTAATCTCCAGATTAATGTCGAGTGCGTTACCGCTCAGCTACAGTGGTTGTTACATGCGTGAGTATATATATTATGTATGTAAAACCCGTTGAATTAGTTCTGCACGTTTCAGGGGTGTGACCGATAACAAGAGATGTCGATAAAGTAAGATTTGGAAATACGTTTCTGTCAAAGTCAGTTGATAAAAGAGCTATTTCATCTATGAAATGAAAATGAAATAATTTATTCGTGACATACAACATAAAACAAACAAAACTAACTAATCTTCTTAAACAAGTCTCTAATACGATACTTACATAAGGGTCATGCGATTTCATCTTTTGGTTTAGATTTGATAGGCCTCGTGTGGCGTTGACGGTTCCTGTGTGGCGCACGGCTACGGGTAACGTGGGGAGAGGACTGGGGTGCGGAAAAATTCCATCATTAGTTAGTGAAACAAACTATTTGTAGTACTAGTCTATAAATGTAATGATCATCAAGCTCATCATATGCGCTAAATGGAGGGACTTTGCCTCCTTGTGCGTGTTCTACCGCCTGTATAACGGGGTGTGCTCAGAGGAACTGTTTGACATGATGCCCACGGCCACCTTTCATCATCGCACCGCTCGCCATCGGCAGCGAGCTCATCCCCACACCTTAGAGCCACTGCGTTCTCGTACAGTGCGATTCAACAGGTGCTTTATACCGAGAACACTCAGGTTGTGGAATGAGCTTCCTGCCCCAATGGGCTACAGCATGGGGCTCTTCAAAAAAGGCGTGAAAAGGGTTCTTATGGGTCGGCAACGCGTGAGTGACGCCTCTGGTGTTGCAAGCGTCTATAGGCGGCAGTAACCACTTACCATCAGGTGGCCTGTCAGCTTGTTTGCCTCCGATGTAGTATAAAAAAAAACCTTTTTCTCAGAAACTATTGAATTATTGAGGATTGTTGTAAAACAACTTAGATGATGAGTCTTAACTAGAGCATCCTCCTATCTTCTCAGTGGTTTTCCTTGTTTTCTATATCATGTTACCTACCGAATCATAACCCCTATATACGCAATGATATGTCGGAACAAGATAAAGGGGAACAAAGTACCTACTCGTCTCTTAAGGCAATTTAGAAAGGTAAGCGTCCAACACGTCCCAATTGATTCGACCGGCAGTTGAACTTGCAGGCCACTGGGCAATCACGCAACTTTTTACGATAAAGGCAAAAAGAAGGGTTATGTCCTTAGCAGTTAGCAGTCTATGTATGTACCTACTCACCTATTATGTTTCTAATTTTTCCGTGGTTCCACTGTGGCGTTTTAGTTACTGAACCGATAAGTTCTGAAAAAAAATAACTTTCGTACCTATTTCACTAAAAGTTTAATTGAAATTTTAGACGAAAATATTAGGTGGGTACTCATGTAAAAAATATATAGGTGACGTAGCGCGCGTCTGGCGAAATTTTTAATTATTTAGTCTATAATCCACAAAACAAACCTTAATCATACAAAAGGTGGACTTAATTATGCCATTCCTTAAAGAAAGAAAAAATGCTGGCGGTGCATCTAACAAATAAAAAATATCTAAATTAATTACATACATTTACATTTACTCCTTTACACATACGTATTAGAATTTATAGATAAGCATTCAATGTGTTTCAAGCGCGTGCAGCCTGCTGCTTTGCATTTCTCTTGGCGATTTCCTGACTTGGCGGGGCTGGATCGATATGTGACATTTTCTTCTTTGACGTAAATTTACTGACGTCGCAACATTTCTCACTTGACGGAACACTGTCAGTATTACTTTTGCGCAGTAGTAATATAATATCATGCGCAGAAGCGGAGCAGTACCGCCTTCACAATTAGGGGTTGCAATATCGGACGGTTTTCCAATTCCGGAATTGTATCCGATATTGGGCTCCAATTCCGGAATTCCGGAACTGGTTCCGGAATTGGGAAATTTTCCTTTTTCAACTAAATTGATGTCACGAAAATGTACTAAAAATATAATCATTATCGTTTTATACGCAATATCCAAATAAGGTAGCCTATATTTTAAATTTTAGTAAAAATATTTCGTACTTTTAATTTACTTTTTCACTTTACCTACTGAATTAACGGCTTTCCGGGATCAAATAAGCTGAGTGCTAAATGTGATTAATTAGTAGTCATATATGGTCATTAATTCATTATCAGCACTGAACTCGTGATTTTCGTAAAAAAATGCACAAAGTTTCAAGTGAGTAAATTCCGTCTTACTGGGAGGAGGGGGAACGCCAAAAGCACAAAACAGGCGAGGTGGCACTATTCTTCAAGAATGGTGACAACACTGACAAGTGACAACACACTACTTAACAACTACAGAACCATCACGCTTTTGAGCCATGTCTACAAACTGTTTCCAAGAGTCATTACGAGCCGTCTCGAGAGAGTCATTACGCAGGCTAGATGAATTCCAGCCTCCCAAAAAAGCCGGTTTCCGAAGAGGCTTTAGTACCATAGACCACATCCATAGACTCCGTTAAGTTATACAGAAGATTGAAGATTACCACTTGTCCCTCTGTTTAGTGTTTGTGGGTTATGATTATGAGAACACCAAGCACCTAGTTGATTCGATCGAAACCTGGGTGATACTATAAAACTACAAACTCAGCAGCGGTGCCAAATAGGCTACCCTTATATCGAATTACTGAAGTGTTCGTACGAGGACGCCACCATGTCAGTCCGACTTCAGGACAGGAACTCGAAATCTAGCGGGGAGTCAGGCAGGAAGCTACAGCACATCTTTTCATCCAATATTCCACGTCTCAAGATGAGGGTCTTTGACCAGTGTGTGTTGCCAAGTGATGACATATGACACTAAAACGTGGTCGCTCACCATGGGCCTCATAAGAAGGCTCAGAAAGTGACTATGAGAGTGTACAAAGCTCGCGGGAATCCGATGGATGCGGGTGACATACTGACATAGGACTGGTCATTGTGGTGTGGCGGTCTTTGCGGAGGTCTATGTCCAGCAATTAGTCCACTATGTGGGATAAGTTTAAAGCGCGACCACCAGCGGCGAAGCGGATCAGCTAGAATTATGTCAATGGTGTGCTCACGTACCCACTGCGTGCAGTGCACCGGTCTTCGTGGATAAGAACGGCTAGGTACCTACGTAAGCCACACTAGAGCACACGAACGTAGCTAACGGCGGAGTTTAGTGATCGTCGTATCCAAAATACCTACGGATAGGAGGAGTATACTGTACGTGATGGAATACCAATACCAGTTTGAATTCTATTCACAAAATGTTTATGAATCTGGTGATAGGCGAACAATTCCTCAGTTTTACATTGTGAAATTTAAGAATAAACAAACAAAATACTCTATTTTCTCTCTCTAAATTCATCAAATCCAATTCCGGAATTTCCGATATTTCGAGTGTGCCAATTCCGGAATTGTAATATCGGAAAAATTGGCCGAGATTCCGGAATTTCGAGATTCCGGAATTCCGGAATGCAAGCCCTATTCACAATCGTCCCGCTACCGCGCATCCCGCGCCAGTCAGAAAGCACTCATTTAAATGTAGGGGCGCACGGCAGTAATAAATGGTACCGAGTCGACTGTCAGATGACACTGACATTTGACACTTCTCATATCGTACTGCCTCCGCACCGACAAATCAGGAAGTCGCCTTACTTGCACCAATGCTGACGCACATATAGACAATGTGCATGTAGGTATACTCAACTCAACACACAACCATGACTTACCCGCGCTCGTACTCGCTCGCTCGCTCTGTACTGCATTTGTAGCGTTTTAGTAAACCGCCTTGAGCCCACTCGGACATTAACTAATTCGGCGATGGCAAACCACTTTACTAATTACCTTTTGCCAAAAGAATCGTCCTAGTTCCGAATGTTAGGGCGTGGAAGGGCCATTAAGGCGAATTAAATACAAAGTTTATATTAGGTATAGCTCCGCGCATTTGATTTCCTTTTTTATCATTAAAAAGGGGATTGCTCTTGGCCATCGTCTAGCCAGGGGGCAAATATGGGGCCGACGATGAAGCGAGCTCGCCCAGAAGATGCCTATTCACTCGTGCCTTAAAGAGGTCCAGGTTATATGAACTCGGAAATACAGATGCCGGCAAGGAATTTCAAACCATTGACATTTAAAATTGTATCATATCTTAGTTTTAACAAATTGCTATGCTCAACCGAGCTCATGTTGAACTGTAACTAGCTTTAAGATCTTATTGTACTAACATCAAATGCAATAAATGATTTAATTGAATTGAAACCTTAGCAGTGCGCATTATAAAAGATGATGAAAAGCGCTTGGTTCGAATAAGAGCAATTTCAACCAGGTAAGGATGGTAACCAGCCGTACGTTTAGATTTCCGATGGAAGAAGGGGTAAGGCGGTATGAGCTCATGGAGCTCCTGAGTACACTCAGCGTAGTACAATTTATAGAAGACGCTACTTTGCGTTTATATGCTAGGCTCTGCAGCTTAGCTTAGTTCCTTCTACTGTACTGTCGCCAATGAGCCTCTGCGATCCACCGAGTAGAGTGTAGTAGAGAGTAGAGATAATCGCTTGACCTTATTTAGGATGCTCGGTTTTTTGGCCGCTGTTCGGGCTTTGGACCCAAAGGAAGTGCCGAAGCTAAGGTTTGAGTACTTATAACTATAACTTTTATCTTTTGCGGATAAGGTTTTGATTGATTCAGAGAGCCGGATTCATTTCTTTTCTCAATTTTAATATTTTGTTTCTCTCCATGTATACACATCTGCTAGCACTAGTTCTCAAATTATGAAAGCAGTGTAGTATGTATTTGTCTTGTTACTTCGCGGCGCTCTGTGTTTATCCACCTAAATTGTGTGGGCAGATCAAAGGCGTCAGCGGGATGACATTGACATCGGATATCCTTGCTTCACTGCTTTCTCATTATTATAAACTAAAACAACGATAATATTTCTTGACGTGACAAGAGAAGATATTTATCCGTACTTTTATATTGACTGCAAAGACATAATGCGCATAAATTGAGAAATAAAATACAGAAATTGTGATTAAGAAATAACATTCGGTGTAATTTTACACGACATATCTTTGGCGTACCTATTTTTCACTTGCAACAGTTAATTTTTCAGGAATTTCAATAAACATCATAGAGCTCATTATCATTAGGTTAGATTGATTTTGAGTAGGTAATTATATCGTAAATTGTGTAAGACAATTAATAAATAATGGCAATAATAATGGTAATAATCGTGGTTTCAATAAATAATGAGATAGAGCATTCATCATCATCATCCTCCCAGCACTATCCCAGTACAGTTGCATTCTGAAGGATGCCTGGGGTCCACTACCTACCTAATTCCAAGATTTGGCGTAGGCACTAGTTGTTACGGAAGCCATAAGGCAATCCCTTAAGGCGAGGTTCTTCCATTGCAAATGTCCCGCTCTAACACGCGTGAGTTTGCAATTGACCATCCCACTCTCTACGGAACTGTGCGCGTAATTTTCGTAAATTTTTAGTACATTTTTGGGTGAGAAAAATACATGGCTTACTATATTAACAATATTAATCCCGACATCGCTCATACCATCAAATACGTTTATTTTAGTATTATTTTCTACTCATCATGTTACCTAAGGTTGAAATAAAATGAGTTTTAAGATAGAAAATGGAGGTATGTTTGGATTTTTTTTCTATCGAACAAAGTTTTGCAAATTGTGTAACGGACATCCGACGGCACTAGATAAAGGTCTCAAATATAACATCGTATTTTTTTTACATTTTTAATATGTAGTATTTCGAAATAAAACCGTTTACCAAATCAGATTTTTACTATAACCCGGCCTTAATGTTTAATATGTAAGTAAATGCCGTAAATGGCATGTGTCGTCATAACCACTGAATCAACCAGTGGAAATAACCTACAAACAATGAAACTTATTAAAGTCACGAAATGGTGGCAGGTCATGTCCATTGTCTTGGATTTGTATGGCGTGGAATTTATATATTTTATTTGATTCATAAAAACAATGTTATGTATTTGGAATAAAAGGGTTTACTCTTGAAACATTGAACACACACGTGAAAAGAATGCACCCACAGACCACCAAAGACACAATATTGCGATACATTTTATCGAGGTTCATTTGTTGGCCACACATATTGGCAGAACAACATTACGAGTATTCCCTATCATAAAGACAGAGACCTAGCCAGTAGCGAGGCATGATAAAAACAAGAAAAGTCGTCGAAAGTCGTTGTAGTTATACTATACATCCAAAGTGCGCGAACAACAAGTCATGGTAAATTCGCACCTTGAAATCTAAATAGTCGCGTGCGGTTCGTTCGTTTGTTTTTTTTTAAATGGCTTTCCATCAAATTTATGATGATTTCGCAACGTGTACATTAGACGAGTCAAATCCCAGTCGCGTGCGGTTCAAAAAAACCGAGAGAAATCGGCGGAGAAGTTTAAAAAGTGCCATGAACGCTCCACTCCTGGCTATGTGGGATAAAATTTCTGCCACGAGGTTATAGTTCGTAGTACGAACGAGTTGTGTACGAACTTCGTACACAACTGTAAGGCCAAGCGCTGTCAAATAACGCAAGCAAAAATCTACCTAACAGTCAGAGCTCTAAGTCGAGTTTTGCTTGCGTTCGTTTGACAGAATTTGGCCTAAGAGTTTTGTACGAACTATACAACAGTATTCCTGCAATAAATTAACTTTTAAAGAATCTGCGACGCGCGCATAAGGCCTTGGATTTTCATGCGTCCGTAGGCTACGGTAACCGCTTACCATCATGCTGGATTTAGTATTAAAAACTACGGTAAACGTGTTATATTTTTGGCTTCGTTATTGCACAATAAATAGGCTAGATTTGGAGTGTGTTACACTGCATTGCGATCCAAATGCGGGTAACATACGAACATTACGGGCGACCTCGGCAGCCTTTGTCGGGCTTATTTTAATACAGAAATTATAATACTACACGTCAGGTCGCTTATAGCCACTATACCATTACACATGTAGGTAAATGTGTTATTAATTTTAGTGTGGTGTCCAGTCCAGTGATTTACCTATGCCGAAATCTAATGAGTATTTGAATATGTAAAATCAAGATAATATCTAAACAGTGATTCATCATTAGCCATGAAATACAGGGTAATATGAAACTAAAAAACACTGCAGATGATTTCTACAATGAAATGTTGCAAAATCAAGTCGAGCTATTTCTGCACCCTCCTGCGTAGGGCGTGTTTTGTTTGAGCTATGGTAGGGCGCGTTGGAAGCCGTGGCGGACACAAAATCATACAGTATCATAGGTAATTATCGTAGGAAAAAGCTTAACAGCGCGATTCAGGACTCGTCGCAGGCGGTACAGCGCCATCTAATAGCTAATTCGACCAACATTGACATGAGAAATGCTGCGCTTGACTGTAAATTGGAACTTACTATAGTTCCGTGTTTTCATCGGAGAGAGCAAAGCTCCTCGGCTACGCTGGCTCGGCCACGTTGAGCGGATCCGAGAGGATTGGGCTGCCAAAAGAGCGTACATTGGGCGTCCCGTTGGTCGCGGTCCGATCGGCCGACCAAGGTATCGCTGGATCGACGAAGTCCAAAAAGACCGGTGCCAGCTTCAAACGACCGACTTTGACTAGCGACAAGCTGCACAGGATAGAGCTCAGTGACGTATCTTAGTGTCAGAGGCCAAGGTCCACTTAGGGTCGCTGAGCCAGCGTAGTAGATAAGTAAGTAAGTATAATTCCGTGATCATTTGGCTAAGCTGACAATATAACAACCGGACTTACTTCACTCATATCCTATATCCCCTGGATGGGGCAGAGGGCGTCCACAGTGATTCTTCATCCCGTTCAGTCTTGACCTTCGCACTTTATCTCACTCCACAGCTTCCCGATCTTCTTCGCCTCTTCTGCACCTGTGCGTCGCCAGGTCTGTTTGGGTCGGCCACGCTTGCGCTTTCCTTGTGGATTCCAATCAAGCTCGTTCGTAACAACCGGCATTGTCACTAAATCGAAAGGCCAATCAAGTATTTGCGTGGGATATTAGCTTTTATTATTATCAAGCTTATCTGATGGACTCTTGAGCGTTTGATAACCGACACGTAATGATGTGTAAGCAAAGTTACACAACTTCATTTGATTCGGCTAGTATGATAAAGGGGGCCTTGTATATTAGGCAATCTGCGATCCAGGCTGTTAATTATTTCTGTAATCTGTCATTTAGTCAAGTTGTGGCCGATGCACATTGCACACACAACGGGTGCAGTGCGTATCATCCATGACAACGCGCCCAACCGACCCTCCATGCAGGGGTGGGGGGGAGGGGTAACTTTTTTTCTTAGATCTTTAAAACTCCGCAACGGATTTTGATGCGATTTTTTGTAATAGGTAGAGTGATTCAAGAGAAATGTTTATAAGTATATATAATTTGCACCCGTGCGAAGCCGGGGCGGGTCGCTAGCTTGATATAAGTAGGTACCTATATGGAAAAACTGTCGCCTCTAATCCTACCCTAATACATACACACTTTATTGTAGGTAAGTGGGAAAGCAGATTGTCCAATGACATAAGAGCATGTCAGTGACATACTTAAATTATACTTAGGTATATCTGAAAACATCGATTCAACAATCAATGGCCATTTCTGTTTAGATGACTTGCATTAGTAGGTACTTATTCACCAAAGTAAAAAAAAATAAACATAATGATATATAACAATAGCACGATAAGCTGAAATGACGCTGTCGATTTATGGGAAGTTATTTATTTCGTATTAGTGTATTTTTTTTAAATTTGTTTATGTTTCATATTTGATATTTGATGGTATGGTAATGTGTCAAATAAACTATAGGTACCTAACTTAGTATAATACAAAAACATTTCATTTATCGACATAACACATAAATTTCACGTAACAAAGAGTTTCTACGAAAATGTACTTAAAGTTGTCTGGAAGAGATCGCTCTTTAGCGATAAGACCGCATGTTGTTTGCCTCTACTCATTGTGATTATATAACATATACTATACCTACTTTGTTCTCTTGTTGAGGTTATGCAATTTGTATTGTAATGTATCGTACTACATATGCCTCTAGTGATTGTACTTAATCTGAACGATAACAGATAAGATCTTGGTGGACTAGAAAATACTGCATGCATACCTATTCCGAACTTAATAAACATTTAGCAACAAATAAGTTGTCATACTTATTCGTTCCATTTTCTTTAACAGTTAAATTATTCTTTGGCACACGGAAGTATGTGTAGGTACAAGTCACAAGAGAATGTCCATAAACCTATGTGTACACAAGAAGAGTCAATAAATTTGTTTATTTACAAATTAATTACCTTGGGTTCACCTCGCAATCCCACCTTTTCCGGTGTACGGTGCATAGAGTATAATAAGTATGTATACAGTGTCGAGTCCCTTGGGCTGTGGGGTGGGGTCCAAGCGCTGGGTAACTTTTAAAGAACTTTGCAAAGGGTTCGTCGGCAAAGCAGCAACAGTGGACAAAGTGCTGGCAGCTTCATCGTTCAGCACTTTACTGGGAATACTGGAATATACTTATAACCCTCAATAAGTTTAAGTAATTATAAATATACAATGAGGGAATGCTGCCAGCGTCTTTGGAAATATGTATAAGCACTATTTTTTATGGTAAAAATGTACTCACTTTAAATATATACAGACTTTAGTAGTTTTTTTTTTTAATACTAAAAATGGGATTTCTCTTGGCTACAGCCAGGGGATAAAGATGAGGCTGAAGGTCAAGCCCAGCCGCCCCACCCCACCCAGAACATGCCTTAAAAGGTCTAGGTTATATGAACTCGGAAATACAGAGAAAATACTGGAAATACCCGTAATTTAAAATTTTGAAATGGGATGATTCAAATGCTATCCACGTATCCCAAACACATTTCATGATTTTAGCTTATTTATTATAATTATAATTATAAGTACAAAGAAGTATCTTAAATCATACATTTACAAGTTATACAGATATCTTTAGTATAATTCATAATTTTATTTTCATAGTTGGATTTCACAATCTCTTTATGACGTCAATAATAATACTTAATAAACATTTTACATACATAAAATTACATTATATATTAGAGACAATATTCGTTAAAATTTTTTTAATTATTATTTAAAAAAACATACATAATTAATTAATTCCACGGGTCACGTTCATCGAGATAGTCAGATATTTTATAGTATCCCTTTTTGTGTAATTTTCCTTTTATATAAGTCTTAAATTTATGTAGAGGCAATGATTGAATGTCTAATGGAACCTTATTATAAACGTATACATTGACCAATGAAAGAATTACTTATTTTATGAAGTCTGCTGTAATTTACTATAATGTTGTTTTTATTCCTAGTATTTCGACTATGTACGTATAATTCGATTGTTAATGACTCCACCCTACATTTGGTGGAGCTGCTGGGATCCGCAATTTTTCCCATCGGTGAGCACGAAGCTTTAAACGTGTCTGCTCCAATTCCGAACGTTTCCCACCAAGCATTGCCAAGATTTTCTCGTATTGTATTTTGTATTATAAATGCCGTAAAGTCCATGGATTAAGGCGGATCGTTTTGTTTGTTTTAGTTAATCCGCTTCGCTTTAATACGAGTTGAGACGGATTGGTATTAAGTACATACAGTAAATGACCGATGGCCGTTGGATCCGAAAGGTTCTCGAGTAGCGACCACTGACTGGAAGGCGCAGCGTAGCCCCCCCAAGGTGGACTTATTACCTGGTAAAGATCGCGGGAGTCCGCTGGATGCGGGTGGCGCAGGACCGGTCATTGTGTAACTCTTTGTCATCATCATCATCATCATATACAAGCTAGAGGCTGATAAACGTAGCGACTTATCGCAACAACTGACAATCAGCCATGGTGGATATAAGACAGCAAAACATACTTTTCCTTGTAGCTGTAGCTTCATCAATGTCGGGTAGTACCTAAATTGCCAGGTTTTCGCCTTGAATCTTCTTTTTCATACCACAGCGCTTTACATTTAATGAATAAGTATAATATTCCATTACATTACATTAGGGCTCTACATTGAATTGATATTTTCGTTCTAAGCTTTGTACTTATGCATTAGTGATTTTAATACCAAAAATAACTCTTCTAATTTTGTGTATAGACTTTTTTACATTTTTACATGTACTATTTTGTATCACAGAACTCAATGTACTTACTTATGCATTAGTGATTTTAATACCAAAAATAACTCTTCTAATTTTGTGTATTCTTTGTGTGTTCTTACATTTTTACATGTATTATTTTGTATCACAGAACTCAAAGCAACTGTAAATCAACAAAAAAAAACAAACGATATCATCAAAGCGCATTATTCAGTAGCCTAAAAATAACTACCTTTAAATAAACCATACAAACGGCACTTACCTGAATTGTGAGACGTGGGTTGTGGTTATCCGTCTTTTTTACTTTATTCCGGTAAGACAGAGACGGATTCTTTGAAGTCGATAATACAACATGCGTTGTGGAAATATTGCGTGTTGGGTTCCCGGAGATCGGTATATGTCTTTGTTCGTATTTAATGATCCTTGTGCCAATTTCGTAGAAAAAATTTAATACACTGGCACATAAATTTGGCACACATAACTTGTACGCAAAATCACCTTATATTTGATCATTATTTCTTACAGCTTTTTATTAAATCTGTAATATATATTTTAAATGTGAAAAAAACTAGTAAATTTCACAGGTTTACAATAGGTACTTCTATGAAACATGTCATGGAATGTACAGCTTTACTTTGCTCATGCTAGTATTGTGTAAGATGCAATAAACCTGAGTCAAAACCCGGCGTCATGAATAAAACAAAAGAAGATATAAGTAGATACTCCATCAACATAGCCCTCACTTGATGAAAAGTGATACAAAATAAATGTTTTACTAATTCCAGATACGAACCTATTTTATTTTTCCTTTCCTTCTGTTCCTATTTTTTTTTACTTACTTATTTTCAAACTCCTAATAACCAAATAAATAGCACGCACCCCTGCATGGGCCCATGAGAAAATTTTACATTACGTACATACTCATACTTAGTTAATCTCCTTAGTCACCTGTGTCAACAAGTCGACAACATGCATTTCTCTCGTTTAACAAAAGGTCATACGTTAGTCTGTCGTTAAAGTTACATATGTTGTTGTTGTACTGAGGCGGACTTACTGCCTTTGGTGTGCCATTGACTCAGCCCACATACCATATAAAATACGCGTAAAAATGATTGGCACCGGCGAAATGGCAAATTAGCTTTATTTGTGCAGGCCGTGAATTAGCGACTTTCAGAATGCAGATGTTATTACAGAGCTTACGTCAGTTTGATAATTTGTAATATCTGTAACATGGTTTCAATAGAAGCGTAAACGGGGACGTACATATTAACGGGATGGCCGAGTGTAAAATTCAATATTGTATTGTATTTTCATATCCAGATCATTATAGGTACTTCCAAACAGCACTATTTAGGTCCTTTCCAGGGAGTAATCGATATCTAGGCAACACATTAAAGAGTACTTTTCGTGTACCCTGTTTACATAAATAAAATAATGCGTCGAAAAGAATCTTCGAGTCTGACATGCTGTATTTATATTAGACTCGAACAACTATGTGTTCGTAGCAACTGAATTTCCGGACGACATAGGTATTGCAAGTAAGTCTAAAACCAGCGTCGGATCTTGAAATTTTTCGAGGGGGGGGGGGGGGCAAAAACTACAAAATGCCGCCCCCGTCTGCATATATTGTCTTACAAATTGTTACCGGTCATAAAGTCATAAAACGTCTACGTATAGATGAAAACGCGAGCTGAGCGAGCGCGAAAATTTTCAAACATTATGATGCAGATGCGGATAATACTTCGTACGCATCAAGTCATAAAAAACGCGAGCGCAGCGAGCGCGAAATTTTTTGTCCTGTCAAGACGTATTTTGGCCTGTCAAGAATTTCGAATTGCCGCCCCCCTGTCCCCCCTAAATTTGCCGCCCCCTAAACTTGCCGCCTGGGGCATGGACCCCGGCTTGCCCCCCCCCCCTAGATCCGGCTCTGCCTAAAACTGTGACCCCGCTCGAGCCACCAGAAACCAATAAGTTTCTCTAACACTTCATTAAATCTATAAATTACGTATGATAATCGCACATTTATTCGACAAGCGTCGCCTAATAGACTGGAATAATAACAGGCTTAACCAAAATATGGCTCCATTCCAAAAGACAGGGCATTAACAATAAGTTTATAGAAAAGCCGTGTCATTGAATAACTACGAGTTCTTGACGAAAATAGAGCAATCCGGAATTTATTATGGCACAGAAGTCTTCTTTATTTTCCTAAGCGATTAGAGGGCACTAGACGAGAATGTTGCCATTATTTATATATTCCGTGCGCTTGTACGATGAGCACCGACGCGTAACGTAAGCGACACTACGAATGAAGCTGTCTTGCTTATGCATACTTAAATTAAAATGCTTTGCAAATCCGCATAGAATTCTCCATTTGCATGATGTCTATCACCATTTCATTTGCATGCGCATTTGCTTCAAAACTAGTAAGTACTGCACCTACATTTACATATACATCAAAGGAAAACTTCTTCAATTTCTCCGTGGGATATAAATGATGATTACGCTTTTACGTATGTTTAGTTCTTTCTTGCGAAAATATTACTCTTCTAGAATGCAACAAAGCATACAATCATTGCAAAATCTATTAAAAGGAGGTAATTAATGAAAATGTGTAAATTATCGAGAAAAAATAGCTCTTGTCGATTCTGATATCTGACGTTTTCAGAAGTATGCCGTGCACTCAGAGTCTCAAGTTAAATATTTGTTAAAAATGCAAAAACAACATACAGCTGGCATGGGTATTTTTTACAAGTAGGTACTTACAGAGTATTCTATAAATATATATATATATATATGTATATACACTACGTCCACCACCGAGGGTAAAACAAACGCCAACTAAACCGTACAACCCTTATCTCCGAGTCTGCAACAAATCTTCGGTCCGGACTAATTCAGCGAATAAATCTAAGGATCCCGCTCGACCTTCGACCTTATTGGTCGAGGATGTCAGGCGTCTCAGCTGATATGCCAGGCGACGGCTAGAGGTCAATCCCTCACTTTGATTTTGCATACTAATTTGATATCAATGTGTTTAGTATCTAAAGGGAAATAGTAGACTGTACAACAAGTGCATAAAATGTACCATTTTACACGAGACGTTTATCCATCCGAGCGAGCTTGCGAGCGAGGGTGGATATAAAATCGAGTGTAAAATGGGTTTTATGGACGAGTTATACACTCTACTTTTCACGTCAGTTGCGAGGAAATTAACAAATAATTTTAATTAAGGTTATGTCATCACATTTACACTCGTGAGGTCGTTAACCTCGTTCGATGTTCGCGCGGGCTGCCGCGCGCGCACTGGCAGGCTGCGGGCGCAGCGCGCACGGGGTTGATCGTGTGGCTGTTGGACCGATTGCCTTGGTCTTCGAGTTCTTCGACGAAGATTTTACTTTTTGCTCTAGAGCATAAATCATGTTTTTTTCTACTTTATAGCGAAAACTGTCTCCGAACGAAGAACCCTTGACACTAAGCGAAATGTACAAAGTAATGTATTAAGTACCGTTAATTTTAAACACATTAATAAGTTCTTTATCAATAAGTGAATTTATTCTATTCTAGTTCTTAAAAGTTAGGTACTTTACCTATAAGAATCACCGATTGCATTTTCTTTTTGTAAGGTCTTAATACCTATGTATTATTAAGATGCTGTTTATGTTGTTTATGTTTACCATGATATACTAAGCTCCCCCGAATACACACCAAAAGACATTATAATAGAGTTGCAGTAGCAAAATATTTGGTTTTGCTTTAATAAAAATTAATTTACACACACGTCTGTTACTCTGTCATTGTCTCAGTTATTTAGAGACGACAGCTGCGCCGCCTGTCCAGCGATGTTTTTGTCTCTGTTATTATTTAATAACCGAAAAATGCCATATGATTGTGTCTGAAGAAATTAGATACGCTTCGTTTTCCGTATTGATTGCAAACGAATTGTCTCTATTTCGAAAATGGAACAAAGGCAATAATAGGGCAACTACTTATAATCACAATAAGTTAATAAATTGGGAATTTGAGAAAGCATTTTTTCGGTCAATTCTGCATTCTGTCTCCTCTCCACCTCAGTGAAAAGGCAGCCTTAAGGACACGACACAAAAAGCTTACTAAAACTAGATTATAGATATAGTTCAGGATACACGGATCGTACGACTAAAAGTTACGGTTTTACAAGTCTAAGCATCCGCTTGACGCTTGAATAACTGTCCATTATTGTTTAGACTTACAAATGTGTAACATTTTCCGTTCCTAAAAGTTCACCCTTAACTTTTAGGAACAGAAGAAGCCATTTTTGCTTCCCCGTGTCTGTAAATATACCCAGAAATAAAAGTACATATACAGGCCGTATCATTAACCCAACCACATAGACCTCATTACACAAAATAAATGCATACGACTAACTTTGTGGTAAAACACCCTTACACGCCTCATAACGTTAATTATAATAAGGAAAGCCGGGTCAAATCCACCATAACGATAACATAACCTTGTACAAGCAGTCTAAATATAGCCTTCCTCACCATTATTATACCGCTGAAAAGATATTATGTTAGATGAACATTGTGTGTTTATTTTATTCTCGCCCGTGGCGCACCAAGGCCATTTTTAAAGGAAATAGGACTTAACAACCTACGAACCACATATATTGTTAAGGCGTTTTTTCATTGCAGTAATAAAATCGGTTTATTTTAATAATCTTCTTTATAAACATGCGATTTTAATTTTTCTTGGCTTCTGTTAAAGCGACAGTTGAAATGGGCGTGGGCTGCCCTTTGGTTTGGTCTAGAGAAGATGTTTTTACAGTTTCAACGATAGATTTGCGGTCTATCAACGTTCAAAAAATGATATGTTTTTCATAAATTATACCAACAGAATAATAACCTGGACAATTCGCGCTGAATTTGAAAACCTGGTTGTTATCTGGTTTCCTACGGGACAGGCTCTGCCTAGTGTAGGAACCACGCAAATCACTGGAAATAGCGCAAACCAAATTTTTGCAGATTCTATATTTATATGCAGAATGTAGCTACTTAGAATGAAAACTGTTTTAAAATCTGTAATAAAAGAAAAAAAAAGAAAAAAAATTCAAATCGGGTATTTTCAGACCAATTGATCCATAGCTTGTTAGTAACAATCAAAAGGGTTAGTAAAAATAAAAATAATAATAAGTAATAAATGTTTTATGTTAAGTATATGGGCGATTTTCTTTGAACCTCACTGTGGCTTTATGGGCATGGCCCAATAAAGCGATAGGAGTGCGCGGTCATGCCATATGGGTTGATATGGGCGAGCCCAGAGGGCCTACCGGGAACCGAAAACGAAGTATCTCCCTCTCTGTTGCTCCAATATGCAAGTGCGACAGAGCGGCAGATATTTCGTTTTAGGTTCGCGGTAGACCCTCAGTCTACCGCACTTTTAGTGAGTCGTGTGACGTCACGTTTCACGTGACGTTAGGCGTTGCGTGATCCATTCATTCAGCATTACCACCGTGGGTAACAATACCACAGAATAGTATAATAGTATTACATACAGAACGGACACGAACCCCCCGCACCGAGGTCAGTTACGTCGTCCCTGAGAGACCCGTCTGGTGTCGATCGGGTGCCGTCGCGCCTCGCGATTCGTCTGAGCCACACGCTACGCACCCGCGCAAACAATTGACGCGTCTACCAACAGCGCACGCAGACATACGTAGGCCACACTGAAAGTTTTTAGAAAAACAAAAACTAAGCTAACTAGCAAGTTATTTATTGTAATTTTGTTTCATGGACTATTGTACGATTACATCAATATATCACTGAATTCGATAGAGCCTCTGAGAAAAACGATTTGCCCACTCGTTCTTATAGCTCGGTTCTACGGCGTTTTTGAGCTTCGGCAAAATTATGAGGTGCCCAACGAGTTCAGAGTATCCTAACAGCTAAATACTCATTAACGATTTTCTGCACTTGACTCATAGTGATGCCTATAAGGTTGTCTGCATCTGCTGATAGGTCACTCTCTTATCAGTCTCTATCATGAGCCGCCCAGCACTGATTTTTTTCAGTAATCGCCATAAAGTGACGTCCCTCACGAAGATCATCAGTGTCATTGATGCGATGACATTTGAACCCGTTAAACTAGTTGTAAATAGTCTTAAAGGATGCAGCTTTATCATCAAGGGCCCATCGAAAAGCCTTTCATAACTATATTGTTGATTTCATTGCAAAAGAAAGTCATAAAAATCTTCTTCTACTTCATAATGTTGCCAAAGAGTTCCACTTCAAAACGACATTTTTAGTTTTTTAATGTATGGTTTCTATGTAACCATTTCTAAAAACTTTCAGTGTGGCCTACGTACTTACCCGCAGCGCTTACGTTCCTTCGCGTGCCCCGTGACGATACATATGAATTATCACCTCATTACCAACTGACCACCGACCGATCTTTTATACTACGGTGGTAAACAAGCCTACGGCCTGCCTGATAGTAAGCAGACGCTTGCGACCCCCAGAACAATCAAGCGCTTTGCGGAACCTTTTTACATGACTGCCACATGACTGCCCCAAAAAAAAAAGTGTAAAAATAGAAGGAGTGTAATAATGTTTTTTTAACTACACGACTCTTCAAAAAAAGGAGTGTAGGGTTTGTAGGTTATCTAAACGAAATTCTTCACTATTTTTAAATAACGATCCATTTTGACAATAAACCTATTTTTATGACGACTTCATCAAATTTCCGTGCGAGCGAAGACCACGGCATATCGAGCAATATTAATGAGCAAGCGAGACAATCTTTTAACGGATACAATGCCTCAATAGTCGTCTACATCCATCGCAGGAAAGCAAATTATAAAGCTTATTTTCCTTCTCCCATAATCCAGGCATTCCAGATCATTCACGCCACCGTTATTTATCGACTTTACATAACCAAACAATTATCTGTATCATTGTGTGTATTTCTGTCTGTCGCTGTTCGCCTGTTGGCACGTCTTCAAGCGGTTTTTGTGGTTCTTCTATTTGCGGACGGCATTGCTCTTGCGAGCGGACAAGGACGGAACCACGGTCAGACTTTTTAAATTAATGTTAGTGAAAGCAGAGGCGCATCTAGGAAAAGGTATTCATATTTAAGGATGCGTTTCCACTGAGGCGGAGCGGAGCGGAGATGTGCAGAATAGTAGTAGTACCTACTTGCTTACTTACTACGCTGGCTAGACGACCCAAAGAGGATCTTGGCCTCTGACACAAGAGATCGCCACTCTTCCCTGTTGTGCGCCACCTCACGCCAGTTGGTTATACCGAGGTGGGCTAGGTCTTTGAGGGCTTCGTCATTCCAGCGGTATCTGGGACGACCCACCGGACGTTTTCGACTGGGCCGCCCCACACACGCCTTCTTCACTGCACGATCGTCCCCCATCCTCTCCAGGTGGCCAAGCCAGCGCAGTCGCGTCGCCTTGACTTCGCCAATTATGTTCGCAATGGCCATCAGCTCTTCAAGTTCCCTATTACATAGTAGGTACATATTATTAGTATTACATATTATCTCTTTATTCCACAAAAAGAAAATTACTGACATAATTTACAGATAAAGAAGACAGAAAGAGAAGTTCAGTACAAAGGCGAAAATGGGGTCCATTTCGTGACACTACTGTTTTGGGGTCCAACACTGCATAACGCTGGCTTAGCAGCCACCGCTGATCTTCCGTAGGGCTCATTAGGTGAAGAAATGGTTATTTACTACCACAGAATAAGTAAAAGTACTATTACTACGTAGGTGGCAATGAACCGCACTGCCCGCCTGATTGTAAATGGTCGTCTTAGCGGTCTTAGTTTCCACTTTACCACATGGACTGATTTCCGGCAACAAAGGCAGTAGTTACTACAAACAATATAAAAATCGTCGAATCGAAATTTAAAACAAAAACAACACTCAATTACGGCTCTGGAAAGCAACAGGGCGTTTAAAGAAAACTGTGAGCGCCACACAAACGAGATGTCTCAATCAAAATAACATTATTGGAGTCAAGTTCCCAGACAATATTTTGGCAAAACGATTGCTTTGCCAGTTGGCTGGCTTTTTGCACTAGACCATTCTTCAGAATTATTTATTTAGGTACTAGATTCTCCTCCCTTCTTCCTATTTCATCCTTCGAGGAATGAATTTCGAAATAAAAAGCATTCTATATGTTAATTCAGGCTTTAATCACGTTGTATCATAATCCGTTCAGATGCGTGATTGAGTAACAAACATCAAAACATCTAAACACCCATACACCAAACCTTCGTAAACAGACTAACGCCGCCCGCGTGGTCGTGTCGGAGGTTTCCCCTGGACTTCCCCCAGGCTACCCTCCAAACGCGCACCCCTATCGCTTTAATGGGCCCGGCCTATCCACAGTTAGGTTAAAATAATAAAAAAACCTGCTTAGGTAGCGTTCTCGCGATTGTGTCTTTGACACATTTGGTCATCTGACCTTCCAACACAGATAGAAAACGAGACCTTTTTGGGATTACACAAATTTATTAGATATCAATATGAAAGGAAAGACTACTACTACTCACTCTATATAACATATTTCATTTAGGCGCCGTAACGGTGTGGCTTCGTTGGCAATTAATTATATAACTTTGAATGCCCATTGAGTATTGAAAGGGATCCCGGGGATTTTCGTCGATATTCCTACTTCCTGATTATCGTACTTACAAACTCACGACTAAGAAGCTACACAATACCGTATTTTATTGACACAAATCAGCAACTTTTACAATACAGTACAAAACTCTTCATTGAAACTCAGATTCTAAACTCGCATAATGAACCCACAAACAGTGTTTGGCATTTCGGAGGACTGCCATCTCCACTTCTTTTAAAAAAAATGGCTTTCCATCAAATTTATGATGATTTCGCCAAGCAGGTGTTCAAAGACGTTGTTCGGTAACGACGCCATGACAGTAGGCAACAATGACGATGATGATGTCCTCCCAGACGTATCCGTCGACGGCAACATCCTGACAATTGAATTATAATTAAGACAGATGTTATTTACGTGCATGTGCGCGCGAATGACTAGCAAAACCAATCTTGGTTTTGAAATGCCGACCGCCAAACTCACCAGTTCAGCCCCCACCACCAGTCTCCATCGCCACAGGACATGCAACTCTTTAATCCAGATACTTGCCAGGAGTCATCAGCCCGTGAGTATATTAAAGTGGGCAAGTGTTTGCGCGGACACAGGCCCACTCTCTCGTCTCCTAGTCCTAGTTACCAATGGAGCGGGGGTCCGCTACGACTAGTTAGTTCTAGGGGATGCAGTAACCGGCCGCATGTCTCTTTGAATCCCGACATGCGCCCTTTCAGGCACGTTACGGGTACCCTGCTCCAATGCCTCGGTTGCCAGACTATTTGCCGTACTGGCGGTGTCCGCCTCCCGAGTCACTGCAGGCTTTGTGCACAATGTGGGGGATTCTCCCATTATACCACGTTTCTGGATACGCAGCCCCTTCACTGGGCTTAGCCCGCGGATCGACGCGGTTACCGGGGTTTGGCCGCTGTGTACACAACAGCTTCGTGGAGCCACCAGTGAAGAGATTTATGAAGTGTTTGCAGCCTAGTCAAGAGGCACCATCTACCAAGGTAGATCGATCAGCGTGTCGACTGGACCTACTGCGAAACGCCCCATATACACCCCAACAAAGGCAACAAAGGCAGTGTACGGTAGTGGATTCCGCTCGTCGTCGCTCCGGGCGCGTGCGCTCACCAACGCGACGAGCAATTGAAATCCGGAGGACTGACATCACTGGCCTCTAGTGGCGAATTCGTATGTTGCAGCCCTCTTTCATTTAGTGTTCAGAACACTTTATTGCAATAGGTATTTTATTGTGTAATTTAAGCGGAAAAAGTAGTTTTTAGCTCGAAAATTTATGAAAAAAAAGTACTACCTATTCTGTTCTAGATAGTAACATTGAGAAAATGTCTAATAAGTCTCAGTTTCACTAACAGAAAATGACATAAATATGTGAGCGTTATTTAACTTATAATTAAATTGTCTTTTTTGTTTTTGTGTGTTACTCTAGCCGTAATTTCACCAATTGGCCCCGACGGAAGACCAGAATTGGCCAGTTAGGTTGGCACTATGCTGAATCGGGACCATTTCGTGACACTTTCGCTTTCATTGTTTTTTATTGGTTGTTTTATTTTATTTTTAAATTACTCTTTGTTTTGTTATACTGTAATAAGTGCCCCGAATAAATGCTTATTCTATTCTATAAGGCCTCTTATATTGAAACAAATGAAACAATCGCTGTTAATAACGACTAAAATTAGGTATATTTACCTATCAATCATTCACGTCAGTCGATATTGCCTTAGGCAAAGTAACAATCAACCTTGAAAAATAATCAAACATAATATCTCGAAGTAACTTTCGAACACGTGAAACTGGGGTCAATCTCGAAATTACTTTTCCCTGAAAATGACATCTGGCAATACCCAAATTATTAAATTAAAATAAAGAGGAGAAACACTTTTTTCCGAAAGTCAATCAACAATAGTAGGTATTAAAACAATCTTGTAGTTTATTCTAAATTAAACCATACTGCACACTTGACAAGGTTTATTTAAAATGGGTAAAATGATTAAGATAGGCGCTTGGGAAAGTAACTAGTGAAAATAATATGGCTTTCATTTCGCTCGCCTTAGGGCGCTACGACTCATAATGGGCGGAAAGTTGTTTTGCGCAGAAAAAACGATAACTAGAGTAAATCCCAGTGTTCTACTTAGCAAAAGAGACTTAATCTAGTGAGTGTGTGACAAAACAAGTGCTTAGGTACCAAGGGCTGCAAATGCTGTTCACTTCACTTCACTCTTTAAAAATGGCTTTCCATCAAATTTATGATGATTTCGCCAATGAATACTTGTTCAAAGACGTTGTTCGGTAACGACGCCATGACAGTAGGCAACTGCTTTTGTACGGTAGTGAATTCAGCCCGTCGCGTCGTCGCGAAGAGCACGTGTGTTCACCAACGCGGCGACAGGCAAAATCATATCCAGTTGCTATTCTGAAGCGGGAATTTTACTTATAGAAAGTTTTACTTTAAGAAGTTTACGCCGTGTCTAATTGTGATAAACAGACACCGTAGCCTATGGACGCTCGCGACTCCAATAATCACAAGCGCGTTGCCGACTCTTTATTAATTTGAGAAATCATTGTGTTGACAGTTATTGGATGCCGGTGCTTGAAAATAAAACTTCTTGTTAAACCCAAAAATGGCCTAAGCCATTTTGCATTTGGCGGTGAAGAGTCAGTAGGTACTTACGTATAATTAATACAGAATATTTTTACAGACCTTAAGTACCTATAATTTTATAGTAGTTAGTTATTAAACTAGTATCAATTCAAAAATAAAGAAAATTTACGTTCCTTTCGCAAACTGGCGCACTAAATTAGTTGGTCGCTAATCGGCAATAATGACCCATTATTAATTATCCTATTAAATAGAAGTGTTTGACTTCGTTTTGTTGTGAAAGTTTTATCATAGTATCGGGGATTTGTTTCGAAATAGGTTCATTGCCTGCACCTATACGCATATGCGTGTATATTCTTGTTTACTTGTGTCACTATCAGGAATTAAAACGATTAGATTCGAATTCCACAATCGTGGCGAAATGTTTTAATGTGTATCATCAATAAAAATAATCAATACAACAGAGAAAGCAGGATAAAGGCAGAATCATACTAATTGTGATATTTTTACGCAATATCCCCACAGACATTCGGACAAACAGGATCGCAGCCCTGTATCTCTAGTTTTTTTTGACACATTTATATACATAAACAACGCGAACAGCGCCTCTGGTGGCCTTTAGTGGTAACTATTGAGACTAAACGCAAACCCGTTCGTATGTGTTTATTTTTCAAAAAAACTTGTGTGAAGGTTATTTTCTACATTATTTTTATCTAGAGGAAATACTAATATTACCTACCTGTTTGTTTAATTAGGTACGTTATGGTTTGATTCTCTCGACATATTATATGTAGAATGTTTTTTGTAGTAGGTACATTCATAATATATGTAATGTATGTCTTGGTGGTCTTGGTGGTAACTGTCTAGGACTGAGATGTATGTTTTAGGCATAATTGGTCTCTTAGTTCTGCAAATAAATAAATGATCGTCGTAAAGTAGCAGCATACGACCTACTGCCACCTTTATAATATTAGGCACCCATACTCGTATATTAATATTCACAGCGTTTACCTGACAGATTAAGGCTGGGTTGCACCAAACCGTCTGTAATCGTAAGCGTTGTTCGTCAAATCTGATTGTATGGAAAGTTTGACAAGTTTCTATGGGATGACAGCTCAGCTGCCGGCGCCATATTTGACGATGACCGGCCTGTGTTCGTACGTTGGTGCAACTGGCACTAAGATTGCGTGTTTTCCCTCGACAAACAACTGCCGATCGGTTGTATTTTGTTTTTCAATCTACGTCATCCATCTCTAATAGTGTGCTAATAGTTAGGGTAGTATTACTTACTTTATCACTGCTACTACAGAGTATTTATAGTAGCTAAAGATAAGTCCAGTGCCTTATAGATGACGTTAGTCATAAACAAATAAAGGCTTTTCGATAATTCAAATCAATATTTAGGTAATGAAAATATTTTCGTTCTTATGCTTTATTAAAAATACATAGAAATCATGTAATCTGTGAGCAGTAGAAAGTACAACACCGGCGGAGTGTCTATTGAATGGGAGTCCCCATAAATATTTATTTTATTCTGTTTTTAGTGTTTGTTGTTATAGCGGCAACAGTAATACATCATCTGTGAAAATTTCAACTGTCTATAACGGTTCACGGTTCATGAGATACAGCCTGGTGACAGACGGACAGACAGCGGAGTCCCCCGTATAGGGTCTCGTGTTACCTTTTGGGTACGGAACCCTAAAAAGGTAATATTATAATTATTTTATCTTACACCATTCCATTGATGTCAATAAAAAAAACAACGGGTTGCACTCCGGGAGTGCCGGCAGAAGTGAAAACTCAATAAAGATAGTAAATGGGTCATTGTCAGATTTAGGTGCGCGTCTTTTCGGTGGACAGGACATGCCAAAAGTTAAGGGCTACAAAGCTTAATTTTCGATTGATCTGATAACCCGCATAATCTGTAATTCCGTGTCTATAAATCCATATAATAAAAACGTAAATTACATGCACACAAGCCGTTAACTATTGTCCACCGAATTGTCAGTCGGAAAAACAACTTTTGTTTTTCCGACTGACAATGACCCAAATAACAAAGATATTCATATCGGTATCGGTATCCGTATCTGTACTGTACTCATACTCATGTTCATATTCGCATAATCCATTTACATAATATGTCCCGAGTATCATTGTGTCTTACGCATCTAAGACCAGGAACCTGTACCACAATACTTTACAAGCGTACAATTCGACAAATTTGTGAACTTTTTCTATGGAAAATTGTGCAATTTTGTCAAATTGTAGACTTGTAAAGTTTTGTAGTATAGGGGCCAGCTGAGTTTAGCTGAGTTGACACCTCCTAACATCGCAATCACGATTACTAGGAGCGGTCAACTAGCTGGTCTTAGAATCTGTCGCGAGTTCAACAAATTTTCCCCAGTACAAAAGTGCTCAGAGCCGCTAAAGAAGTTTTCACTTCAAAAATTGTAAGCAATACTACCTATTTCCTATTTTTATTTCTTTAGATTCGTTGAGTGTGCTCAGGAACTCCATGAGCTCATACCGCCTTCCCCCTTCTTCCATCAGATATCCAGACGACGTACGACTGGCTACTTTCATTACCTGGTCAAAATCATCTTTTTTTATAATGTTTACTGGTTTGGTATAAGAATGGCGTATGTAGGTACTTCCGAGTTCAAATAACCTGGACCTTTTTAAGGTACGAGTGAATCTTCTGGGTGAGCTCGCATAAGCGTCGGCCTCATTTTCAATTTAAAAATATATATATGACTGGTTAGAATTAGGCGTTTATTTAAGAAAATTTAATTTAGCTGTTTGCTCTAAGGAAGAACCCAAATTTGGTGTATTTTGAAAATTAATTTTATTGTTTAGGAAATATTATATTATTAATATCTATTCATTTAATGTGACTCGTTTACTTTCTTTGTCTATTCTAACAGAATCGTGCTCTATCAAGGTCATAGGGGCCCCATTACCCTAATGTGCCCAGGGCCTCAAATTGGTTAAAGACGGCCCGGCCCTGTGCGTTTCCGTTACTGTCACCCGGGGAGGTACTCTAAAAAAAATTTTTTTTAAAGATTTTATTCTACCGTTTTCTCCGCGTCATCGATATGTATACTCATGCCAAATTACAGCTTTCTAGTACTAACGGTTCAGCGATGCCAGATGGGTACGCAATAGTACGCATTGCGTATACTATTTTATGGTCTTGCGTACTCGCGTACTCATCCTTCGATTTGCGTACTATTTTTATATTTTAACACTTGACAGCCTAGCTGTTACTCCACTTAATAGAAAAAATATTTTTTAGGTTTTCCGATTAATATTATTTAGGAACGCACCCAAAAAATTAACTACATACTTCTATAGATTATCTGTGGCTGTCGCACTGACAAGCAAGTGACACTCACAATGGCCAAACAAATTCAAATGACATTAAGACACCATAATAGTCAAGGCAAAATCGAACATATTATTGACAGATTACGGTTTGATTTAGTTTGACTGTACTGTATGATTATAACTTTTATAAGTTCATAATTCAGCGCCGCAGTTTTGATTTGGTTTGCTCTGTGCTGTTGGCATCTTGGCTCTCAGTAAAATTCACAGATCTAATAAATTTATTAGATCTGTGGTAAAATTCATGTAAAATTAAATAAAGCGGTTTTTTCATGTCATTTCACGTCGTCATCGTCAAATACAAGTTAAGTTTGTAGTACAATTTGTTGCGGCTTGTTATTGTTTTATCGATCGTATTGATCAAAAAAGGACAGGAATTGACAAGTTTCTTTACATTTTATCAATGTTCCTATCTAGAAAAGAACTATTGCGACCTAATGACATAATAAAATCAAAAAAGGGCAATGTTACTATCAAAAACTTTAATAAAATCATGGTTACCTATAATCACTTTATTGTGTCAAAATTTGAAATCAAAAAATAATTAAAACTTGTAAGGCCTCTTATGATTTAAAAACCGGCCAAGTGCGTGTCGGGCCACGCGCAAGGTAGGGTTCCGTAGTAGTCCACCCGTTACATTATGTGGACTAAAAGGTTCGCAAACTTGTATTTACTATGTTTTTGACAGAATTAACAACATTATCTAAGGTATCAATGGAAATTGTACGAAAGTTTGCTTTTGCAAAGTACATTTCTGAAGTTCGACTATTACTCGTTAACTAGTAATGTCTACTTAGCTGTGATAGTTTTCCTTTTAAATTAATCGTATTTACTACTACCATGATTTTTTTCACGTGCCTAGTAGCCACCGTTTAGCTGGCAGGGGGGGGGGGGGGGGGGGACACTTGACCATAACAAAAATTATCACTTCAAATCACTTCAAAGCTTAAGATCACGCCAACCTATTCTTTAATCAAAAAATGCTTTTAGAAACCTTATAATATTTTTAAAAGAGCTATCCAACGATACCCCACACGATGGGGTTTGGCAGAAAAAAAAATTGCACCGCCACTTTACATGTAGGGGAGGTAACTACCTAGCCTAAAAAATTTTTTTTAAGATTTTATCTACCGTTTTGTCGGCGTCATTGATATGTATACTCATGCCAAATTACATCTTTCTAGTACTAACGGTTACTGAGAAAAACGGGGGTCGGACGGACGGACGGACGGACATGGCGAAACTATAGGGGTTCCTTGTTTACTACGGAACCCTAAAAATGTGAAATTTATGTAGGTCTATACAGTCTCTAACTGTCATAATAAATAATCCGATATTATCAGGGTGTATAATTTCTTCAGCTGACAACAGTGACAACCAAAACAAAATCCAAAAACCGTGAAACGGTGAAATGTGTTATTTTAAGGCCTTTGTTTATGGGGCTATTCATAAATTACGTCATTTCATATTTGGGGGGGGGGGGGGGTCATAACATAGGATGATGGTAGCATGACGTAGGAGGGGAGGGGGGTCAATCCCAAGATGACATCATCTCTCGCATCTTTAAAAAGTGTTTTAATGAGTAAAAAAGGAATGAAATTCGTGTTTCTAAACTGTTAATGCTATAAAAAATTACCTACTAAACTTGAATCAACAATAAATTGTTATAATAAATAAATAGCTAATGAAATTGGCTGGAGGTTCTGATCAAGAACCACATGATTCCAGGCCCGATTAGATTCAGAACTTGGAGGAGTGGGTGAAGTCCCCATGGGAAAACACTAAAAACCTGTGGGTTGACGGCGAAAAAAACACAACAAAACAATTTTTTTGTTTACTTGACTTGTTTTCGAGTCACCGGTCGACATGAGGTAATAAAAATTGATATTTGATATTTAGAGTTGAATCTTAATTTATTGTTTGTTGATTGTTTTAACTTCAAAGAAATAATAATAACTAAATCATTTTAAATAGTTTTTTATTGAAAAATTAAGCTAAGAACGCATTTTTTAGAAATGACATCATTTTATTTGATAGGGGGGGGGGGTCATTCGAATTATGATGGTTGGATGATTTTAGGGGGGGGGGGGGTCAAAAATCGTCAAAAATAGCTGACGTAATTTATGAATAGCCCCTATGCACCAGCTGCATAAAGCACAGTTTGTCAATAAATGTTGTTCGGCGTACTCAAACTTGAATTTGCGTACTATTTTTAAGAGCTGCGCGTAACGAAACGTAAAACCCATCTGGCAACACTGTAACGGTTACTGAGAAAAACGGGGGTCGGACGGACGGACGGACGGACATGGCGAAACTATAAGCGTTCCTTGTTTACTACGGAACCCTAAAAACTGAAAAAATCAAATTACTTGAATTTCCCGAAACGTGGGGTAATCTTCAGGGGATTTTTTTATTATTTGTTGGTATCCCGAAATCGAATTATAAACCGACTGAATGATGGGACATCAATTCTAAGCTGGCTTCTATGGTAGATTTATACTACGCGATTTGATCGGTTTATATGTGAAATGTTTGGAGGTTATTTTTGAATTAATTTACATATTTTTCCTATTTCATCAAGTGTCTCATGATATAACTTATGATTTAGCTCAGTAACTTGGTACCGGTGAGATTTTAGAAATAAACACGGGTCCAAAATGCAAAGAAAATGTACTTACGCAAATTACGCATGGAATGTAACATCCGCCTTTTTTCGGTCGAGTTTGCTTTTACAGCCCAACACTGAACACCCCACCATGTTTGCACTGAACACCCAAACACTACGGATCTGATAATTGGTAAATTATTATTCATTTAAACCAAACTTATCATTAATTCTCCATTTATAAAATGCACTACCAAATATTGCCAATTTGTTTTGCAATCTTCTTGACACAAAACTTTGACACAAATACAAAAATTTTTGATCGGTGATAAGGACAAAACATCGCACTATTTTCTACTTCCTCTCATAGGAATCGCAATAAGGCTATCTTTCTCTTACAAAGCGTGTCAGGCCCTTGGTATTTTATCCATCACTCTTGGCCACTAGGTATTTTGAAGGGAACTGTCACCGTATTTAGGGACAATAAGAACTACTTTCCATGAGAATTTATTTGAAATATGATCTTTACGGAAATCGGTCAGTCTGGCTATCCGATATTGGACTTTGGAAACGCTTTTTTAGGGACAATAAGAGCTACTTTCCATGAGAATTTATTTGAAATATGATCTTTATGGAAAATCTTAGGATTGTCTTAAAACAGTTAGAACCTTGGCTTTCTAAGAAGACCAGCTGGGGACCCCTCGTAACATAGCAATCACGATACTAGGAGGGGTCAACTAACCTGGTCTTGGAATTTATCGCGAGTTTATACATTTTTCCCCAGTACAAAAGTGCTCAGCGCCGCTAAAGAAGTTTTCACTTCAAAAATCTTTTATTTCAGACACAGTGATCCTTATATCTTGTTAGTAGCAGAAAACAACTTAAAAACTAATGTTAGTATATATCGGAAACAAAAAGAACCTTGCAGTCCTAGCCTACTTGACATATGATAATGTAGTCCTGACCCGCTCAATCCAATGCCACAATATGTGACACTGGAATCTGCCAGCAATGACCTTCGGAATGCTGTTTTGACTTTCCCTGACGCGACCCAACAGCGACGTAATTTTTTTTCGCATTATCGCATGAAAGTCATCTGTGTGGGCCTTTGCGAACATTTCGGGAGTCTCAACAGCATTCTGAAAGCATTGTTGTATTGAACGCGCAGGGCGCTGTATGCTCGTTTGGTATACCGAACCCACAGACCGCTAGAGTAGAAGGATTGCTTTGAATAGCGTTATTTTCACTTCAACTGAACATCTAGCGAATCTGCGGGCCAGCATATTACTCCTCACAGACAACGCCCTACGCTCTCTCTCGATGTCACTGTCATCACAAAAATCATCAGTTATAATGTGGCCCAAGTACTTAAAACGATCCACTACCTTCAGCACCACTCCACCAAGAGTCACGGGAGGTATATAATATGGTTTAACCTTACCTGCCTTAAACACCATGATTTCACTCTTGGCAGAGTTGTACAAAAGCCCATGTGCCGTCGCGTACTCCTCACATTTGGCCACTAACTGTCTAAGGGCCCCAATAGACGGACTCAGCAGCACCATGTCATCTGCATAGCTTATATTGTTAACACAAGTGTTTTCAATATAGCATCCCGCATGCATACTGCTGAGGCCACCTATTAGGTCATTCACATAAAAATTGAACAATTTTGGAGACGTCAGGCCCCCCTGCCGTACCCCACATTTCAGCCTGTAGACACTCTGCAGATAGAGCCTTAGCCCATCTCACCGGGTTTGATTGGTTTTGATACCAGTACCTTAACAAGCTAGTACGTCACCCGGAATGCCTGCCTCCCTCAATTTCGTCCAAAGCGTATTATAATCGACTCTGTCAAAAGCTGTCAATGTCGTTGGGTCAATGAGTCAATGACCCTAACAACATACATAAACGGGGAAGTTACCAAAGACAAACAGTGTTATTTCACAAACCTTTTAGTGGGACAGACATGCCCGCTACTAATTCTGTATCTGAAGTAATTTGCTAGTAAAATAGTGATAGTGATAATGAGACGACCTCGCGACGCCCTCCGAAATGTTATACCCGATAAGCTATCTGTCACGTCGAGATAACGCGAGAGTCTTGTGAATATTAGACGTTTATAAGCAGAGTTGCATAATTAAGGTAGAAATTTAGAAAGTTGAGATGTGGAAGCTGATTGTTCTCCTAGCGTTATCCCAATACAGTTGCATCCTGAAAGATGCCCGGGTCCGCTACCTAATCCCAATATTTGGGGTACGCTGAGCGAAAAAAATACTAATTATTAGTAAGTTTTAGTGAATCCCAAGACAAGGAGATTATATACTAACGGTTACAAAACAGTTTAGTACTAATTAGTAGTTACAAGGACAAATTTTTTGGTATTAGTAAATAACTACTATTATCAAAAACTGTTTTGTAACCGTTAGTATATAATCTCCTTGTCCTGGGTGGGATTCACTAAAACTTACTAATAATTAGTATTTTTTTTTCGCTCAGTGTATGAGGGCTTAGGTCGGGTCTTCCGTAGGTGACGCTTATGGTCCAGGTGTGTGAGTCGAGCGTCTTCAAACGAAGCTACACCTTTTCGGACTCGATTACGCCATTCCGGTCTCGTCGATGCAAGCTCCTCCCAGCGCTCAGCAGGAATATCACAGGCTTTGAGATGGCGTTTCAAAAAAAAAACGTCTTTGTATCGCAGAAACTGCCCCCCGCGATTCCGCTTCCCATCTGCAAGCTGATTGTTGTTGGATTGTAAGAGTCTGCAGTCTGCCATGCGACTAACGTGGCCACTCCATCCCAACTGGCTTTTCATTAGAATAGCCTCCATGCCAGATGTCTCTCCATGTTAGAGCGACGTAAAACTTCCGTGTTGGTCACACGTTCCTGCCACCGAATGCGGAGAATGCATCGCAAGCAACGCATGTGGAAGGTGTCAAGCTTTCTGATGTCTCCCCTGTAACTACTTAAATAGTAGAAGGATTTTTTTGTGAATTTGTTATATTCTGCTTGACATAGATTACAGCAATTCAACATTTTTTTAAATTATAATTGCATCAATAAATTGCTCTGAATAATTCGATTCAAACTATGTAATATAAAACTGACGATTTAAAAGTGCTTGTTGCTAGGCCTATTTGAATAAAGAATATTTTGAGTTTGAGTTTGATTGCATGGGTGCTTGTGCGTAATGACATGTAACTTGTAATACAAGCGGAAACATAATGTTCATGTTCAACTTCAACCCATTTTATAAGAAATCAGTGGCCATCAGCCCAAATAAACGTGTGTACCTATTGCCATCAGGCACTGTTAGCGATCACATGCAGAGTATGTTGTTGATAACCCAATGGCCGAAGTGGGGTGGAAGTGGGTTTTCCCGCGCGCGAAGCGTTGATAATTATTATCTTTCTATATCTTGTTTTTGAAAGCAAGACTTATTACACGACTTCTTTTTACGGCAGATTAGCGGGGCCTGCATTGTATTAATTGGGTCATTGTCAGTCGGAAAAACAAAAGTTGTCCATTCGGTGGTCAATAGTTAACGGCTTGTGTGCATGTAATTTACGTTTTTATTACATGGATTTATAGACACGGAATTACAGACTATGCGGGTTATCAGATCAATCGAAAATTAAGCTTTGTAGCCCTTAACTTTTGGCATGTCCACCGAAAAGACGCGCACCTAAATCTGACAATGACCCAATTATGTTTTTATGGTTCCTTTTTTCAAACTTGAAATTATTGTAAAAGCAATGTAACATAAGCAAACTTGAATAGTTGGTAGTCCAATAAAAACAGCCTTGGCCGATCTTAAGCATCTTATAAACCCATCCTAATCCAATTAATGTGTGTCAACTGCCAACAGAACCGCTGCTCCAAAACGATGGACCGACTTTGAGGCATTTTGCTTTTGATAAATGATCAGTGGATGCTTTTAGCCAAGCATATGAAGATATGAGCGGCCGTTGCCAAGAATATTTGTCCAAGATTATCTGCCAATAGAGCTTTTTACAGGCAAATTGTATGAGGATAAAAAGGTTTACATTCTGTTATTTACTTATTAATCTAGTTGATATATACCTTTCGTGGATGGAATGGTGGAATGGCGGTGAATGGAGGTTTAACCAATTTGAAGAACTAATCGTTAGTTACATCAATTTCAAAATTGTTGAAAATTTTCTTTGAATGCAGTTTTGTTTATTTTTAAAATTAAATGAATTTTTCCTTTAAGAAAAATCATCTAACTTAAGGATTTCAGGTAGTTCCTCTGCAGGGCCAATAGATTATTTCCACCCTGTATAGATTTATTTATGTATCCATATAAGAAATGAACACACCAAGACAAAGCGAGTACCTTTCGGGCTCGCGTTTTCGGTCACAGATAGTAGGTTATTCTAGTTATTATGTACCGTATCTTCTAGCTCTATGCGTAGGTACATCATTAACTAACTACGTATATATTTAAAAAAAACATGAAGCTGGTAATTAAACCTGTTTTCTATTCGGATGTTGGCCAGCATCGTTGAAATCTGATTTATTACCAGCAACTGTGCGTTGGCAATATGAAATATTGCAAGTTACTACGAAACTACCGTGCAGATTTTGTTAGTCACGTACTAAAATACTAGTTTTCCATTTTATTGACAGTCTTGTTTGTGTGTATGAAGACATTGAAAGTTATTAGGGGGAACAATTTTATGACGTTATAGTTTTAATGTTAACGTGTGTTAGTTGCTTGAAGATTTTTTATTGTTATTGTTATGGTGCTATGGCGATTATCTATCTATATCCTTATATGATATTGTAGATCTAGGTATAATTATCTTGTATCTTATCTGGCTATAGATGTCTCGACCAAGATAGCCCGATGGACTCGCGCGTCCTGTCATGTTATGATAGAGTGCATTTTCTAACCCCCGATGCGCAACCTAAAAGGTATATTTGTCTCTATCTGTAGCATCGTAGCTCCCTAAAGGATGAACCGATTTTGAATGCGGTTTATTCAATCGAAAGTCCTGTTTTTAGGGTTCCATAGTAAACAAGGAACCCTTATAGTTTCGCCATGTCCGTCCGTCCGTCCGTCCGTCCGACCCCCGTTTTTCTCAGTAACCGTTAGTACTAGAAAGCTGTAATTTGGCATGAGTATACATATCAATGACGCCGACAAAACGGTAGAATAAAATCTTTAAAAAAAAATTATAAGGGTAACTACCTCCCCTACATGTAAAGTGGTGGTGCCATTTTTTTTCTGCCAAACCCCATCGTGTGGGTATCGTTGGATAGTATTTAAGGTATATTATTAGGTTTCTAAAAGCATTTTTTGTTTAAAGAATTGGTTGGCGTGATATTAAGCTTTGAAGCGATAATTTTTGTTATGGTCAAGTGTCCCCCCTGCCAGTTAAACGGTGGCTACTAGGCATGTGAAAAAAATCATGGTAATAGTATATACGATTAATTTCAAAGGAAAACTATCACAGCTAAGTAGACATTACTAGTTAACGAGTAATAGTCGAACTTCAGAAATGTACTTTGCAAAAGCAAACTTTCGTACAATTTCCATTGATACCATAGATAATGTTGTTAATTCTGTCAAAAACATAGTAAATATAAGTTTGCAAACTTTTTAGTCCACATAATGTAACGGGTAGACGACTACGGAACCCTACCTTGCGCGTGGCCCGACACGCACTTGGCCGGTTTTTTCGAGATGGTTTTTGGCTAAGTTTTGTGTCGAAGTTCTTTTTAGAGTTCCGTTGTAAACAAGGCACTTATAAAAGCAAACTTTCGTAAAATTTCCATTCATTACTCCGATAATGTTATTAGTTGTTTCAAGGTTCAGTTTCATAGTAAATGTACGCTCGTAAGTTCGCGGTGGACAACTACGGAACTCTACATTGCGCGTGGCCATTTTCATTATTAATTTTGAGTGAAGATGCGTTTGAGTGATCTTACAGTGTTAAAAGATGTACTCTCTCCAAGTAGCTAAAGGTTGTTTGGATAAGATCGCTTGTTAGCGATAAGACCGCCTGTTGTCTACCATTGTGCAATTTGTTTCTGTTGTTTGTTTTTAGTGTACATTATTTGGTGAACAATAAAGAATATTTGTATTTGTATTGTAGCTTGTAGCTTGATTGTTGTGCTTTACAGTGTAACTTAGTCCTATACAATTTTGTACAGTGGGACTACTGTAGGCTGACTGTTGTTAATAACTTAGACTGTAGCTTATTTTACTTAGCGGAAGTGCACGAGAATACCTAACTTAGACGCAAGTTTAATACTTTAGTCAGGTGTGGTGTGGTGTAGGGGTGTAGGTTTAAACTTGCCGGGACAGATACTATTTTTGAGCTAGTTCGTCATTTCTTTTGGACTTGACTGTGGTTTCATAGGCCGGGCCCAATAAAGCGATAGGAGTGCGCGGTTGGAGAGTAGCCTGGGGAAAATCCAGGGGAAACCTCCGACACGACCACGCGGGCGATTTAATCACTGGAATTCTCTAAGATTTCGCGCTCCAGTGAGATTGGTTGAGCGGCTTCAACCATAGATCTTAGGTGTCAATTGAACTACTGGGAGTTTTGTCCCTGGTCCGCTAAACCTAGGCTAGGTTTAGCGAACCAGCGACAAAACTCCTGACTGACTCTTCCCGGTATGCAGCGGTACCGGGACGAATAGGGACTTTAAGTGTCTGTGTTCGTTTTCTCTATCGCGTGGTTGACGTTCCCGCCGGCGGGAATGCCTAATGCAAACTTGTTGATTACTGTCTGGTATAAAGATATCCTTAACACTGAATAAGTACCTAACTATGCATTTTTGTTAATAAAATACAATTCAGATTTCTACTTCTAAAAGGTAGGTATAGACGCAAGTCTACGGACTCACTAATTTACATTGTATCTTTCTTTCATATTGCTCCTAAAACAAAACCTTATCTAATACACAGTAAGGTAAATTTTACATTGAAACTTTAAGATTAGATACGAGGTATGTAAAATAAGCTGGCACTGGCATAAAACAAATGAACAAGAGTGGAATGCTTCGGTCCGATCATCACGCACATTCACCGCTCAAGGGTACACATAATTATACTGCGTATAATTAGGAGGTTTTCGTATTGCCGTAGCTGCGGAACCAGTTGCAGTAACCAAGGTTAAATATATGTATACAGACAACACCTTTTGAAAGCACAAGTGAATAGGCATCTTCTAGTTGTAGGTAAGCTCGCTTCACGGTTGGAAAGGCGAGTTTCCGTGTGCAGCACCTCCATGCATTCTCGGGTTAACTCGCTAATCGCCTCGCTATTCTTGCGAATATGTAAGCCTGTTTTAATATTTATAAAGAAAACGCTGAATTTATTAATAAAGCCTTGTATGGTCATAAAATCGGGAGATTGACACCTAAAATCGGTGTATCGGTATTTTCTAACCGAAATCGGGGGTTCTACCGATAAATCGGTAACTTTTGCAACACTGCCAGATGCTGGCCAAAAGCATGACACATTTTTTAATGAAATCGTAAGTTTGCACAACCCCCATTAGAATGACATTCGGGTTTCGGAAAATAAATATACTTACCCCGAGGGCGACCCATGCTAACTACGCCTTTGAATATTTAACATGGTCACCCTAAAATCAGTGGCGTAGCTACCGAAGGGCTAGGCGGGGCAGTGCCCCAGGGCCCCCAAGCTCAGGGGGCCCCCAAAACCTGATTAACAAACCTCTTGAACTAGACTGATAAAACCTAAACAGTTTAGGGGCCGAGTTTTATTTTTGCCCCAGGGCCCTTAGGCTACGCCGCTGCCTACAATGATAATTCATAACTCTCTAAGGTAAGGTAAGCATAGGTGGGCATTAACTCGTTAATCCGTTAATCGTTAATTAACGAAGTTAACAAAACGTTTAACGGATTAACTTTTAAGTTAACTCCGAAAATTGTTAAGGGACTCATTAACTTCCGTTAACTTTCAATAGGTCCGTTAATCGTTAATGAATTACCTACTTTTCGCCAAAAGAATAGGTATTGTACTGTGCCGCCAACACTTTCTGGCTAGGACGTCAATAGGATGATGAATTTCCGAGATCTATTTGTGTGACTATATTAAACTTGTATCCTAAACACGCCATTATACGGTGCTTACCTGAGCCTATATGTATAGTAGCCGAATGGTTCATGAGTACGACTCTCAAATATGAGGTCCTAGATTTTCGTCCTGGCCTTTGAGTTAACGGATTAACGTTAACTTCCGTTAAATCCTTCAGAATGTAACGCTTTAACGTTTAACGAAGTTAATTTATTTTTTAACGGATTAGCGATTAACGAAGTTAACTATTTGATTAACGGTGCCCACCTCTGAAGGTAAGAGGTAAGTACTTATTGGCACGGTTACTCGGCATTTGGAATAGTTAACCGACTGTTAACAAACTAATCGGTCTGGAACTATCAATCGATCATTCTTATCACTGAAGCAATAGCCATAACTGTGCAAGCTTACTTACGAAAGCGTGTTTACGTTCAAGGTACTAAGCCACCAATTTGATTTCTAAGCCACTCCGGACCTTGTCACAGTGATGAGATCTCTAGCGGCTTTCATTTTCACTGTGACAAGGCACGAAGTGGCCTAGAAATCAAATTGGTTGACTGTACCTATTGTCGGCGGTCAACCTTCGGCTACATTATGCTCCTTACTGCTCCTCTTTTTAGGGTTCCGTACGCAAAGGGTAAAACGGGACCCTATTACTAAGACTCCGCTGTCCGTCTGTCCGTCTGTCCGTCTGTCACCAGGCTGTATCTCATGAACCGTGATAGCTAGAAAGTTGAAATTTTCACAGATGATGTATATCTGTTGCTGCTATCAACAAATACTAAAAACAAAATAAAATAAATATTTAAGGGGGGCTCCTATACAAAGACTTTTAAAAAAGTTGGCCCGTTGCCTTCACCAGGCGCTGGGTCTCAAAATGTATGGGAAAACTAAAATCCGACTAGGACTTGACCAAAATTCTACTTGATATTATTAAACGTTATTATTTATAAATAATGGTACGGAACCCTTCGTGGGCGAGTCCGACTCGCACTTGGCCGGTTTTTTTTTTAACCTGACTGTGGCGTTACAGGCCAGACCCAATAAAGTGATACGAGGGTGGCCTGGGGAAAATCCAGGGGAAACCTCCGACACGACCACGCAAACCGATAAAATAAAGAGCGGTGAGCAATGCGAGTAACGTGGCCACACTACGTGTCAGTTGCACCAACGTACGAACACAGACCGGTCATCGTCAAATATGGCGACCGCAGCTGTCATCCCATAGAAACTTGTCAGACTTTCCATACAATCAGATTTGACGAACACCGCTTACGATTACAGTAGCTCTAGTAGAAGTTTTTTCAAACATAACTAATTCGAACGCGTTTGCGTTTTGTCTCAAAATGTATGAAAACGCTCTCACCGAGTTTGAAATAGGTACGCGCGTTCATCGGTTTGCAACAAATGTTATACTCGCTGTTTTAGTTTCCACTAGTGACCACCAGAGGTTAACTATGTTACTTTTACTGAAATAAACAGCTTCATTTTTTTTTTTTTTTAAGGCGCTGTTCACGTTTTCATGCCACTTTCATACATTTTGAGACAAAACGCAAACGCGTTCGAATTAGTTAATGTTTGGAAAAACTTATACTAGATCTACAGATAGACGGGTTGGTGCAACCCAGCCTACGTCTCTGTGTTGCCTAACCTAATTAGAAAGGAATAGAGTACATTATACGTATGTTAACTCAACTGTACCAATGTAGCATTTCCACGATGTCTAGTGTAAGACAATGTGATAATTTTCACAGTTAGAAGGCGGGTACTGAAATCAAGGTGATCGGAAATGTTCTTGTTATAAATTGTTCTATATTACTGTTAAGGTCGGGTGTTATTATTATCCGTTAGACCGAATCTGATCTTTTTTAACATATTAAGTGTTTTTTTTATATATATATAATAGTACATTACTTACCAAGGGCGATAAAAAAAAGAATGTCTCAGATCGCAGGTATTTTACGCCCGAGCCGAAGGCAAGGGCGATAAATATGCGATCTGAGGCTTTCTCTATTATCGCCCGTGGTAAGTACATTATTTTATGTCACCTCCTAGCCAAGAAGTGGGTTTTTTCGCGCGCGGAGCGTGCGGTTATGGCCACTTTATGGCCAGGTGTGACATAAATATATATATTAACTTACGGCCATAACGTCTCATGCCGATGTATGCATAAGAGATGACTGAAATATTTAGTCGTTGTCAAAATACTAGTTATATTAAGTGTCATGTTAACTAAGTATATTTATAATTATTTCTTTTAAATACTTATGAGCGTGATTGTACAGTAGATATATTTTTGACATTGTTTACAGGTGGCTGTTGGTAACAACAACCACTCTGATACTTTTAAGGAAAACTTAAGTAATTTTATTGCGTACATATTCTTTTACGGCAAAGTGGCTAAAAAGATAATATCAAAACACAATTTAGTCAATTACAAACAAGGTGTTTATGTTTTCGTTATTTTTGCAATATTAATAATGGTGACAAGTTGACAACGCACAATGTAAAAAGAACCTTTTGGTGTGTGAAATTGAACTTTGTTAAACTAAGGCGACTTCCTGATTTGTCGGTGCAGAGGCGGTAAGTACGATATGAGAAAACTGTCAAATGTCAGTGTCAACTGTCAGTCAACTCAGTAGTTTCAGTACTACTTTTTACTGCGCCCCTACATTTAAATGAGTGCTTCCTGACTGGCGCGGGATGCGCGGTGGCGGGACGATGCGAAGGCAGTACTGGTCCGCTTCTGCGCATGATATTAGTTCTGCGCAAATGTAATACTGACAGTATTTCGTCAAAAGAATCTTTGCGACGTCAGTAAGTTTACGTCAAAGAAGAAAATGTCACATATCGATCCCGCCCCGCCAAGTCAGGAAGTCGCCTAAGTAACCAAGGCAATAGCTTTTTTATGGTTATTATTTTGTAAGCCTACTTAGTGACGGAATTTATGCTGTTTCTCTTTACCGAGATCTTATCTTACCAACAGTATTCCGTCTAATGGGGCAATCTAGGTGAAATCAGTAAACTCCGAAACTCACCTCATTCTGTAGCTCTAGTATAAGTTTTTTCGAAACGTTAACTAATTCGAACGCGTTTGCGTTTTGTCTCAAAATGTATGAAAACGCTCTCACCGAGTTTGAAATACGCGCGTTCATCGGCTAGCAACAAATGTTATACTCGCTGTTTTAGTTTCCACTAGTGACCACCAGAGGCGCTGTTCACGTTTTCATACCACTTTCATACATTTTGAGACAAAACGCAAACGCGTTCGAATTAGTTAATGTTTCGAAAAAACTTATACTAGACCTACTGGATCCGGGATTATACGCACAGCACTGTTCTGACTTGACTGACAGCTGACCACAGGCGCGGATACAGGGGGGAGGCAATAAGGGAATTTGCCAGCCCCTGATTAGGGTTCAAGGTTCTGTTTTGTAACTAAAAAGCTTCTTACTTTCAATAATTAATTGTATAATAGACCACTATTTTTGCCTGCCTTTTGACTTCAGTTTCAGTGTCAATTATCGTGTTCCGAAATCACAAAACCTGTTCTGTAGCTCTAGTATAAGTTTTTTCGAAACATCAACTACTTAATTCGAACGCGTTTGCGTTTTGTCTCAAAATGTATGAAAGTGGTATGAAAACGTGAACAGCGCCTCTGGTGGTCACTAGTGGAAACTAAAACAGCGAGTATAACATTTGTTGCTAACCGATGAACGCGCGTATTTCAAACTCGGTGAGAGCGTTTTCATACATTTGAGACAAAACGCAAACGCGTTCGAATTAGTTAATGTTTCGAAAAAACTTATACTAGAGCTACCGTTTAACGTTTGACTATAGAGAATGCCTTATATGTCAATCAGTCCGCCATTTGTACATATTTCTTTATTAGGGAACCAAATTAAATAAATGATATATGTATTACGTGTATAGCTAAAATTACACGGATGTTCCTCACAGCGACTGTCTGTATGCCTGACTAACTCAAAAACTACCTAAAGAATTTTCATACAGGACGAAATGTTACACGAGGAAGGTTTAGGTTTACGTTTACCTACGTGTATTATAAATATCATTGAGGCTGCATTGATTTCTGTATGTTGGCTAAAACAACGATAAACTCCACCTTAGGTACTGAACGATATTCCCCTAGAAGCTGAATTCCGTACGAAATAGGAAAAAAAATGCTTGTTTCAAAAACGTGCGCCATTTTTACAGCGCGGTGGCGTTCCGTTCCTTCAAACTCTTCAAAGGCAAGTATTTTCCATAATATTCACGGTCGTTAGGCGGAGTGCTTCGTTTATGACAATAAGGCCGATCGCCCAAGGTCTCGGCGCGCGTGTCTACTCACTTACGTATGTGATTTTAGTTACATCACTGTAGATTAGTAATAAAATACTGAATTATATAGCCACTTACATACTCGTATCACTATCTCGCGGGTTTCGAACTTAGGCGACTTCCCGAACGAGAAATCAATTAAACAAAGTCAAAATGGAAAATTTACAATTAAATGAAATAAGAGCTCGTTTCAATCCGGGTGTAAAGGTATACTTAGATCAAATGTCAGATCAATTTATTGTAACTTTGAATGTTTTGACATAACACACAGACAAAAGGTCTAAAAGCATTGGTGATATAAGATATAAAATTAAGCCGAAATACTCAATACAAACATTAATATATGTAGGTCTGTGTGAACCACATTACACATTCTTAATTGGTATTTTGTATTTTTGACATGAGCTTACTGATGTTACAAGACGCTTTTATACTTTATTACCGACGGCCATGGCATGGCACGTTAAGGCGCTACACTGAGAAATTTGGAGACTTTGAAACGCTGTCCTGGCCAGACTAGCCAACAGTAGGGGCTGATTTTCAGATATATGATTCTCGACTATATGATTGTGGTACTGACAATAGCGAAACATGATTGCTTAAAATTTTCTCGATAGAAAATAAATCCAACCGTTGAGTCTATATTTTCCTTTTTTACCTCAGCCTACTAAAACAACGCATTATTAAAAGACACGATTAATTAATATGATGGTATTTTACCTCATCTAGGTACTGACAAGAGGAAATTTAATAAACCTGCACACAGTCAGATATTTAACGAGATTTGTCTAAAAAGCCATTCTCGGAGAGGGTTGCATCCCGTTTTGTCGTGGGCGAAAAACAAAGGGTGTCTCTTTCAATCGATATATCGCCTTAAAACTCTACGGTTTCATTCATAGATAGACCACACTAGTTATGATTGAAACTAATGAAACCATAGAGATTTACCACGATAAAGTAACGGTAAAAGCGCCGGGCATTGTCTCAATCGTACCGCGTCCGCTGTCCGCTCCGACAAATCAGAAAATCGCCTCGCGCAGCGTGACGATAAACTTGGCTACCTCAGCTGCTACTTATTACATGAAGGTTGTCTTAGTCTTGCTAACCTGTGTGGCTTGTAAAGTTGTCAAAAACACCAAGACATCCAAAGTGGTCGTATCACAAAGAGCCGGCGCGGACAACATACGCAACTAGTAACTTTCCCATGCTCAAGGCTGCCAGGCCAGATGGTTGCGAGAGCGTAAAGATCAACCCACTACGTTGCTGGGTATTTGGCACGAGTTGTACGATCTTTGGCTCGGAGTAAAATACCTGGGTATTAATCAAGTTTAAGTATGTTGACGATACAACAGTTTTACAGTGAATTCTTTATTTTCAGTGTACTCTGTGCTTTACACTTACTTAGGTCATAATATGTGGGCCAATTTTTTTGGCGTTGTAGTTTTTTTTTTATTTCTTAGAATTGCATGAAAATTGGTAGGTTGGAAGAGCTCCTGATTCTGAACAATATGTGCACGATTTCGTACACTGTCCCATAATTTTTTTCCATTGAGTGACAAAACGTATGGGATTTTCGTAACACAGTGGAAAAAATGTATGGGGAAAAAAATTTTTTTCGACGCCATGTTGTCATATTTTTTTTACTTGTACAGAATCAGGAGCTCTTCCAACCTACCAATTTTCATGCAATTGTAAGAAATAAAAAAAAACTACAACGCCAAAAAAATTGGCCCATGTCTGTTAATTTAATACACAAGATAAAGGTAATTATAAAATTAAAAGCACAACTGCACTAAAACCTTATATTTTGGTATTGTATGTAGTACTACATACAACAACCTACTCATATACGTCCCCCGACTGCAAAATAAATTTCCTTAAGTTCTTTATTATACTTATTTCATAACTTGTTTTTATCTTTTTAATGCAGTCGTGATTTATTTTATTTTATTATTATTATTATTTTATTTCGCATTTTTTTATGTTCATCTTAAGTATCTTATTGTGTAAAATCATGTTTTTTAAATACATACATACATTAATAAATATTTTTGTAATCGTCTCTTTAAATGCTTCATTTTCATACCCCTTCATAAGATTGATTTTTTTTCCTTCGGGACACAAAATAGAGTCCGCACTCCGCCATATTATTTTTATTGGGACGTCACATATCCTAAGTTACTCGGAATGATGTAAGGATTTCAACGACCTCACACATCTAAATCAGTTTAGGTGTTGAGAAGTTCTGGGAAAACAAAGAAACTCACATACAGACATGAAACCTGAAAATAATATTACACTCCTTTTTTTGGACAGTCGTGGCTCAAGTGTAACAGATAGGCAGATATTTCGTTTTCAGTTCGTGGTAAAAGTATTCCCAGACTCCGCCATTCTTGCTATAACATGTTTTCGAATTCATATTATGTACCTATAGTTTTCTCAAGCGGTGTGCAAAGCAATTTCGGCTGTCGGAATCTGCACTTAACGTTCATATTCGCTTGCAGCGGAGCTAGGGTTTGCAATATCGGACGGTTTTTCAATTCCGGAATTGCTTCCGATATTGGCCTCCAATTCCGGAATTCCGGAACTGGTTCCGGAATTGGGATTTACCTTTTTCAACTAAATTGATGTCACAAAAATGTACTAGAAATGTAATAATTATCGTTTTATAGGCAATATCCAGATAGGGATATATAGCCTGTATTTTAAAAATTTGTAAAAAAAATAAAGATATTTCGTACTTTGCCTTTACCACATGGTCATTTTCAATTTACTTATTCACTTAACTAAATTAACGGCTTTCCGGGATCAAATGAGCGGTTCATTATTAGTCATATATGGCCATTATCAGCACTAAATTCGCAATTTTCGAAAAAAATGCACCAATTTGATTGGGGTTAAATTCTGAATCAATCTATCAATGTTTTATTTGCAAAAGACACGCGATTGCGAAAGCATAAAACACAGGCGAGGTGGCGCTGTTCTTCAAGAATGGTGACAAGACTGACAACACAATATATCGATTTAAACTTACACGATCTTCACACATTATTATTGGCAACACATTACTGACAACACACTACTGAACAACTACCGAACCGAACCATCACGCTCTCTGGTGGCTAGTCTGGTGATAGGCGAACAATTCCTCAGTTTTACATTGTGAACTTTAAGAATAAACATACAAAACACTCTATTTTCTCTCTCTAAATTCATCAAATCCAATTCCGGAATTTCCGATATTTCGAGTGTACTAATTCCGGAATTGTAATATCGGAAAAATTGCCCGAGATTCCGGAATTCCGGAATGCAAGCCCTAAGCAGAGCGTCTGATAGAACAGTTATAACTTCCAAGTACCTAAGTTAAGTAATCCTCACCGCAAATCAATAAAGGGTTGGCTACATGCTTGTAATTCTTCTGGAGCAAGCGTCCATAGGCTACTTACCTTACCATCAGGCAGTACCTTGTTTGTATTAAAAAGTATTATTATTATTGATGTCATCACGAATCAAATAGCTACGTTTAGTAGATATGAGAGTTGTGAATCTATTTAGGATTATTGATAATGTACGATTAATACAAATAAAGAATCATATCATATCATATCATATAAAGGTAGGTACATGCAAAATGTCAAAAAGTACCTAGTCCAGCCATAAGGAAATTAACCATTGAGGAAAATAACTCAGAGCAAAAAACAACACTGTTATTTGAGGTAAGTACTATTTATGGGCAGGAAAAGCTCCGTATTTTGGACATCGAGTTAATTAATGCTGCTGTTTATTTCGAATAGGTAGGTATCGTTATGTTTAGGTACATTTGATTACCGCTACCCTAAGGTTAGCTACGCATAAGGCTGGCCGCAGATGCACGTTTTCCGTATGAGTTTTCAGAGAGAGAGGAGTTGACGCCTCTCCCTCTAAGAGCGAGAGGCTTCAACTCCCCTCCCCTCCGATTCCATTCTGAATTCCGTGCGTGTGCGGCCGGCATAAGGGAGGAGCTATTACGCATAAGTCATCAGCTATCGACAGTGTGCTAGGACCGCATTCTCACATTTTTCAGACACCTCTCACGACATCCTTCAAATAGCCTGGAGAGAAAAATAATGACGGGAAAAGTTGAGGGCCAGAGGTCCCGGGGCAGACCACCCGCTAATCCCGCTATATGGAGCACCCAAATCACTGCACCCCTGCAACTACATCTGCACGAGGCCATCCATAAGGCGGGTGACAGGAGCCTATGGAGGAGCCTGGTCAGCAAGAATGGGACATGATGTCACGATCCTCAGCATTGGGGGAACGACAGATGATGATGACCCTATAAGGTTGTCCGGAAGAAATTGATCTTTAAGGATAAGACCGACTGTTGTTTGACTATAATTATTGTGGTTTAGTACTGTACCGTATCCCTTAATTGAGGTATGCAATAAAGAATATTGTACCCGGCGATAAATATATTGCACATGCACATCGGTTATTGGATTAAAAAGACAATTGGCTGTTGTCAGCGATTTCCGAACCCTGGCGAACGACCATCAATCATCTTATTCTTATCTTGTTATTTGACGTTCCATAATTATATCAACTAAATATTGCATTTTATGGACTTTATTAGTTTACGTCAAATCGATGACATTCTTTCATTCTTTGGATACTTATCTATAGTTTCCGACAAACGTCCCATTAGGTAGTGTGAGACAACGCTCATATGAAGCCGAAATTAGCCGAGTCTCTTTAAGGTGTGCATATACTTATCTCCGGGACTATAGGTACTCGTATTTTTTATGACTGTCAATGTAGTAATACGAGCAAAGCTAATTCTAAGAAAAAACGAGAGCTCCTTAGGTAGGTTGTATCATATCATAATAATTATTTCCATTTTGAGCCTGTGACCGGCCTATTGCCGAACCTACTCCTCCAATAATCCCAGATAATTTCTCTTTCTCTGTCACACTTGCCATTATTCGAGCGTCAGAGGAAAATATAATGAACTTTAATTTAGTTTTCAGTTCGTGGTAGCTAGTCTTAGTCAGTTTACTCGCGATTTTTGTCGACCTATCAAACTTGTGGACAATCGCCGCTTCTTTTACTAGGGTCTCCAACTTGTTAACAATTGTTTTAAGAACTAGAACTAGTTTTACACTAAAATAAAACCCGACACTAGATTAAGTACATTAAAAATGGAATAACGCATTTCAATTAGGAAAAATGATGGAAAAAATCGTCATGGCAAGTCCTGAAGTGATGGGTAGAAAGCATATACCTACCTAATGCTGGCAATGAATACTAAGTACCTGTACCTACCTACTTAACAGCAATTCACGATATTCAGACAGAAATAACCGTTGCCAAAACAATACATGTATCGAAGTGACAGCAGACACCCAGCGACAGAATTATGTTTCATGTTACCAAGATAATGCAGGCGTGTACTTCGATATTAATCGTTTCTGGCTACGGATTGTTTGCGGACGCGTGCACGTCGTATTTAAAGCTAAACACCTACTATTCACAACCTCACATGACTTTCAACGGCTAGTTTAACTTGGCCGCAAGATTGGTAATAACTATATGTAAATTGGAGGTCAAATTTATACTGGTTCAATATTACGGGTACCTAAGTCTCGTGAAACAGTCGAACCATTGTTGTCTATAATAACGCCCATGGCGTGTCAGTTTTAAACAAAAAAGCTGTGGTATGAGACATCGTGAGAATTTGCGGCTGATCTCTTGGATGAACCAGATAAAACTGAAAGTCTGGATCTGAAAATTATGGAAAAATAATCAATCCGAAAAAATCCTTCACGCGAATGACAACATTGGCAATATTGGCATACCTACGTACTTACCTAACACGTTTTTGTTTAAAAGAAAATAAAAACTTGCGAGAAATATGCGTTCAAGCCCGATAAGTCGCGTGAGAGGTTATTTCTTAAACCTAAAAACATTTATAGATACAATAATATAACTGTGCAACGAATGTTGAGTTCTTATTTCAAAAACCAGTTGTCTCGATTTGTCGGGGTTCATCGCTCAGCCCTTTGAAACACTAAAAATCGGCACAACCGTGGAAACCTATGGTTTCCATCAAAGAAGCCATACATCATAGGTTTCCTCGATTCTTAGATTTTTTCTAATACGCCAAAATTAGTAGTGTCTTTTAAACTCGGTTGTTTCTGGAACATAACTTCAATTTGTTTAAAATGTAACTTCCAGATCACATCTGAGTCAACCGGTTTAGTTATTTTAGCAAGTGAGTTACTGGCATAAAGTACCTATACAGAGCGTGTTACTGGGAACGATATTTATATCTACTACTGGCATGATTCAGAGCTCCGAACAGCCATAAATCGCCTTAGAATTTGCACATTTTAGCTCAATGCAGAACAAGCAACGTTTACAGATATATCTACAGACCCTAACAGACTATTTGAATATCCTGTGCGGGAAATTACATCCTATATTTAAACCGAGATTTTTCTGGCTCTGACATGTTAGACCGAAATAAATTTGCATGGGTAGCGTGGCAAAAATATGACGTCAACATTTTTAGATGTACAATATTATAGACTGAAGTAGAGTACTTACCTACAGCAGCGGAATATCGCCCAACTGAGGTGCCCAGCGGTTCCATCTTACAGAAAACTGCAGCCATAATAACGCTATTGTACGGCTTGTTGGCTCGAAGTACGGTCACATCTGGAAGAAAGCTCGAACCTTGGCATGCAAGTAGCTTAAATTTTTGTTTCAAAAATTTTAGGGAAACACGCTGACAGACCTTTCCCCCCCCCCCCCTCCCCTCCCCCCACTTTTGTGTGCCGAATTACAGTTTTTTTTAATTTTATTGAAAACGGCTGAAACATTAACTAATTCGAACGCGTTTGCGTTTTGTGTCAAAATGTATGAAATCGCTCTCACCGAGTTTGAAATACGCGCGTTCATCGGTTAGCAAAAAATGTTATACTCGCTGTTTTAGTTTCCACTAGTGACCACCAGAGGCGCTGTTCACGTTTTCATACCACTTTCATACATTTTGAGACAAAACGCAAACGCGTTCGAATTAGTTAATGTTTCGAAAAAACTTATACTAGAGCTACTTGATCTCTACAGAAGCTCTGCGTCGGCGCGTAGTTTTCGTAAATATTAAGCTATAGTCATTAAGCTAATCATTTTATCAAAGCAAACCCTGCGAATTTGTCTATAACTATTTAGGATCTTTAATTGAGTACAAAAATTAAATGTAAAATATCAGTAATATAGCTGTAATATTGAAAAAACATTCCAAGAAGGGGTAACTTTTAGATTTTTTTCTATCGAGTGAAATTCATCAGGTCATGTAACCGACTGCGGTTTTTTAATTTTTACTAGACAAGATCCTTGTGTCACATATATTTTTTATTTAGAATTTAAGAAACTATATTCTGTCTCAGATGGTTTAAAAAAAAAACTCGAAAGTGGTAATACCCATCCTTAACATCAGGGTGTTTGCTTGTTTGCCACGATGTACTAAAAAAAATGCTCACGTAAAAAACTGAGGCTTGAGAATCGTGGTAAACCAACACATATCTAAGGCTGATGTAAACAATAGTAATTAACTAATTGCTATAGAAAATTGGACTTAATTACGTCCGAAAACTACCTAGAGAAACCCGTTAACGAATTCAGCAATTAAACATTAAGTATTCTATATTTCTAGAACATAGAACGTGGCTGAAAATTTTATAAGGATAAGTGGGTGTGGGTTTGGAATTGCAGCATTTCCCGTCTGCCGAGGTATTTCACTTGTACTCAAAAACTAGTGTAAGTCTGAGCTACACTCACGTAATACATGTTACAGACTCTAGGTCGAGATATACTGAACGCATGTGGTTGTGAACGTTGGCAGATAAACTAGACGGGGCATTCTGCTTATTAGGAAGCAGCATATTAGTGGAACCACGTGTTGGCCTCGTGCTCGCAAAATGCGGTAGCCCGATGGCAGACGAGACTCCAGTAGCTCTATAGTATAAGTTTTTTCGAAACATTAACTAATTCGAACGCGTTTGCGTTTTGTCTCAAAATGTATGAAAACGCTCTCATACACCGAGTTTGAAATACGCGCCGTTCATCGGTTAGCAACAAATGTTATACTCGCTGTTTTAGTTTCCACTAGTGACCACCAGAGGCGCTGTTCACGTTTTTATACCACTTTCATACATTTTGAGACAACGCAAACGCGTTCGAATTAGTTAATGTTTCGAAAAAACTTATACTAGAGCTATAGGTAGGGTCATGTGGTATACAGTGGGTCACTTTTTTTCGAAGAGCCATAGCTCCGAAATAAATGATCATAGGGTATTGTCACTAAGGATGTGTATATAGCAAATTTAATCTATTTTCCATATGTGTTATTAGTTTTTTCATATAGGCTATAGATTTAATAATAAATGTGTTTTTTTTTAAACTTAGAAATGAGCCACTGTGTACGATGGGGTCGCAACACTGGCTCGGCCTAATTTATACAGTGGTTTGGGGTGGTACACAGTGGATACACTCAGGTTACTGAACAGAAATAATACAATTTTATTCATAAACAATGAGCCTTAGTTTTTATTATCTCTTTATTTATTATTATAATTATTAGGAACAAAAACTTAACGACTTGTTTTAGTCATTATGGCATTATATGAGATCACACAGTACAAATAAAAAAGAAACATTTCTTCTTTTATTTAATAGCCTGAAGGATGTCTCACTGCTGGGCAAAGGCTTCTCCCCATGTCATCCAGGTATCCCTATTGAGCGCTTCTTCTTCCCAGTTCAGTAACTGTGAAGAAGAATCGCTTGCCAGTGCAAATGCATCCAGAATCCAGATCGTCCCGCCATCTCATCAATCCTTATAACAAAAAAAAAACAAAAATAATTAAAACCATTATTTTCTTGTTTAGGCCATAATTATACAAAAAATTTAACTAAAATTGCCTATGTAATAAATCACCTTCTTTTATAATACAGTAGATTTAGTACAGTACACAGTGGTTCATTATCCACTGTATACGTTCGTGAGTTGCTCCACTGTGGACTAACACCGCCATTTTGAATACACTCACATGCTATGAGAAATATAACGCCTATTTTTAATTGCAATAGGCATGATGACTCAAAAAAAATTATTACTTCAATAGAAAGAAGACATAAAACTATGCCAAATAGTGAAAATCCTATTCAAATATCTCAAAAAATAACGAAGCAACAACGGTTAGAATGTTCGTAGTTAGAGAGAGAAAGTGCTACTCGACCGTGACGTCACCTTTGAGTAGCGCCATAGTAAATGACAATCGTTCAATACAAAGGTGCGTTTTGCGGAAAAGCGACAGAAAATACCCACTTTTAAAACTTTGAAGACTTATAATTACGTAATTATTTATTTTTTTGAATTACTTTTTTTGCCATTTGATTGAGAATTTGAGTCATTATGTAGAAAATTTGGATTTATTGATTTTCTTTTATAGTGTCATCATCCCTATTCATGTCACTGCCTCCCCAGTTAATCATATATTGCGAAAAAAACACAATAGGCTTGAATGGTTAACTGTGTAGTTACGAAAAAACAAATAAAACTTACCTTAGTCCAATAATTTGCGCCCCCCAAACAAAAAAGCCCTCCTGCCACAACAACCATGTGGCGCAGACGCCACCTGACTGCAGTGTTGCCAGAGCACTTCCGTCAAAAAGCACGGTCGGGTGTCCAAAAAAGCACGTTTTTGGAATAAAAAGCACGTTTTTAGGGTTCCGTACCCGAAGGGTCGAAAATGACTCCTATTGCTGTCACTCACGCGTCCGTCCGTCCGTCCGTCAGTCGTCTGTCACAAAATTTTGTTCATAAGATTATTTTTTCTTCCCATTGACCAATAAACTTGAAATTTGGTGATACTGTTCATTATTACGGGTATTTTACCACGAAATACTTATATTTTGATAATACAGGTTTTTTTATTGGAAATTTCCTTATTTTTCATGTTAAAACCAACATACTTTTGCGGTTGATTCGGAAACGTAAATGTGGGAAGTCCGATACGCACTTGGCCGGTTTTCGTCACATACAGAGTATTGAGCCTTTAATACATCGTGTACACATTGCACTACACGAACGATAGAGCTTGCAGTTGCAGGACAAGTTCTTTCCTGCAACCACAGGTAAAACATAATTTTTAACTTTAGGATATCAAAGCGTAGGGTAGGAGAGAAAGATTGTTTAACACAACTATTGTTAGAAAAAAATACAGTTTTAGAGAGTACTCCCCATTTTTAGTGGTAAAATCATAAAGCACCATAGCACTTAAAAAAGCACGGTTTTAGCACGTTTTTGGGGAGCGCACGTAAAAAGCACGTTCGTATCCAAAAAAGCACGTAAAACCGTGCTAAAAAGCACGTTCTGGCAACACTGCCTGACTGGTTCGTCCGTGCTCGTGGGCTAAGCGCTATCGTGCAGTGGCGAAACGGACAAAATATAGCTATCCTGTTCTCGTAAATTATACTTGCGCCACTGTTCCCGACCGCGCCACTGTCTAACACATGACCCTACAGTACCCTTACCATGAGTTTGCAATGTTTGCATTACCGTACTCGCTAGCGACTGCGTTAACTATTTAGTATGGCGATTATTAGTTCTATTGCGTAACCGCCAGAGGCGCTGTACTTTTTACACGACTGCCCAAAAAAAGGAGTGTAATGTTTTTACACGACTGCCCAAAAACAGGAGTGTAATGTTTTGTCCATACTAAATCGTTTACGCTGTCGCTAGCGAGTACGGTAGGTAATGCAAACATTGCAAACTCATGGTAAGGGTACTGTCTCGTCTGTCATCCGGCTAACGCGACCACATGCGTCCAGTATATCTCGACGTAGAGTCTATAACATTTCATCGTGAGCGTAGGTCAGACTTATACTAGTTTCGCGTTTTGAGTACAGTACGATTACTTTGAGACAAGAAGCAGCAACGTTTTCCACCCCCTAATCCTGGACCGATTTGCATTATTTTTGAAAGTGATGTAAGTAAGTATCATTAAATACTAGGTTTGTACGTTATGATTTTTTGGAAATATTGCATACAATTGAAAACATGGACTTTTGGTTTCGATTTTTTTAACGAAAACTTCGTCCTGGGTTTTTGCTATTGTTTCATAAACTAGAAAGAATTGCGGGAATCGATCAAGGGCAATATTGTGCCATTTGATAAAGGTTTAAGAGGTGGAAAACGTTGCCGCCCGAAGCACTAATTCTGCGAGAAATTATTACAATTTAGACCCACCCAACTTACGTTTGAAACTAGCAGAACAAAAATTCACTATTCGAATGCTATCCTATACCCACTCATTGCGTCAAAGCAATCTAACATTCTTCGGAAATCTATTAAACTACCTAGTTTTCCACCGTGGAATAAAAATACAATGCTAACAGAAATGTCGTCAATGATATAATCACAGATTGACCCCTGCTGACGCAGACAGCCGTCATTGTATCGACGTAATCACGTAAACACTGGTTTTATCAATAGATATATAAAATCATTTGATCTGGTCAAATTGTATCAAATAAGTTCGTGCAAAAAGGGACTTTAACGTTCAAGCATAAGGTTCAAAATCTAATCACAGTTTTAGAAAATATCGAACATTTAATTTCAACTATAGCAGCCAGTGTTATTCTAGGTAACAACGCTTCACCTCACCCTATGCTATGCCAGACCACCTAAACCAACCGTCTACCCTCCGATTAGGTGTTGTTACTGTTGTTATATTACGACTATTACGATACGAGCCACGGGTCAGTTTATTGGAATGAGGGCTACCGCGTATGAATTCGCCACTAGAGGCGCTAGTGTGATGCGTGGTCTCCGAAATTATGTCAAATCTCACTGTGGGTGCGGTGCGTTACGCGTGTTAATATCTAATTAGAATAATGATAAGATTTCAACGTTGAACTTGGTTTTCACGCCCAATAACCATAACAAACTTAGACTCTATACTAGTGGCGCCAATAGGTGAGCACAAAACATAACATATTAAAGACATTTTGATTAGTGAGAGTAAGATAGATACTCGTATCACATTACTCAGCATCGTAGGTAGCAGCGACAAAGGAGCCAAATATATCGTACGTAGGTACATCCTTACTCCTACAGTAATTTCTCTGCTACTCTGTCTCTATATATATGAGGCTGACTATACATGATTATGTCTGTTCTGTTTACAGGAGTCTTTAAACTTGATTACTTTCACATCGCCGCAATCGACTCGACATTCTTTTGAGATTGCGGGCTGCGTCAGTAGTTCAAGGCTAGTTAGTTACATAACGCATTTTTGTACAGCGTGTAAATACAGCACACACTAGACACTATAGTGCGTTCAAATTGCTTGGGTACTGGGACATCTGTCATTTGACTGTCATTTCATTCAGGTACAATTTCTAACCTCAAAACGCCGTAGACATAAAACTGTACCGACTGCAATCACAGCTGACACACAGCCCTCTACCATCTGCTGTCAACACAGTGAATCCTCAAATTTTATGAAGGGTCGGCAACGAGCATGTGACTGCTTTGGAGTTGCGGGCGTATATAGGCTGTCCCCATACCATCAGGTGGACCGCTTGTTTGCCACCATCGTTGTATAAAAAAAGTCCACTAATGGACGTGTATTTATTTTAAACAATACTTTATCTGTCAAAGGTTACCCTAACCATGCCAGTATTCAAGCCGTTTCAAATTTCGTATGGGAAGGTTCACATATTTCAACTGTGCGTAGGTACCTAGTACGCATTACGTACCTATACGGGCGTGTGATGGTTGCAATTTGTGTCGTTCTGAAGCAACTTACTGACGTAATGAGAAATCATCCTTATAGATATCGACATAAAAAAGGAAACATTGCTTGAGAAATAACACATACTAAACACATTATATCTCAACGTAACAGGTGTTTTTGTCCACAGCATAACTTCATGATAAAATAGCAACCATCAAACACCTGCTATGCGATTTACTAAGCACCGTCCTCACCTGCCAGCTCACCCTCACCCGTTTTTATATGGAAACTGTCAAATGTCACTAGTCATATTTTGTCAGTTTTCATATTAAAACGGTTGAGGGGTGAGGTGAGTAAGTTTAAGAGTCGATTTGTGAATCACAGCCCTACAGTGAATTTTTAAACGTCAATTATATGTTGACTGATGAGTGATGAGTTGATGACGCTGACGGCATTTTATCAAAGGATTAATGTTACTATGGTGTTGCCTTATGTACTATACTCTCGTGATCTCGTCAGTGAAGGTATAGAAATCGTCACTGGCAGCTATTCCATTCCCAAACTAACCGCAATCTTATAAATAACAAGACAAAAAACATTAGCCAAAAGAAAAACAGAAGGTAGAAATTTTAAATTCTACTTTGTAATTCCCAACTGAGCCAAATATCTTGTGACGCAAATGTCAGCTAGTCTGAATATATTTGCGAAACCATTACAACTCGAGCATTTTGCGTAACATTATAAACACATTAAGCAGGACATTGAAGCGTTGTATAAACAGTTGTTCGAAATCAAACAAAAAGTTACATCGATATTTTTAATTTCATCGTAATTTTATGGAAGATCAATACATGGTGACAAATAATTAATGAAATTAACTGACTTTTTACACTTGAACCTTCAATGCTATAGGCACTCGATATAATAGATCTAGACGTGAACATTTTAATATTAATACGCACAGATATAAAAAGACCGCTCGCAATTACACATACTGTCACACTAATGTTTATAATATCCAAAAATGGCTTAAAATGTTCACATTAGAACATCCACAATGTGTCAATGAGCAAGTTATGAAGCTACTGGAATGAAGATCCGCGGTTACCGAAGCTGATACCAAATCTCCTACTTACCGGGAACACGACCACTCTAGTTTTATACAAATGAAGTAACATAGGAGACTACACCTCAGAAATTACTGAATACAATTCAAATGTATTAAGTAATCTCTGATGTAAGTACAAAAATAACATTGCGCGAGAATCATACAAGGCGAAGTTGAAATGCTTTCAACTGTCCAACAATGTCTTCTTGGTGATTGTCTTATACTTTCATAGAAAACGATATGCACCTTTTTTATTTTCCAATGATAGCACAGAACAAAATAGACAAGACAGAACAATGGCAAAAGCAAAATCCTGAGACAGTTTAATCTTTGATTGCATTGCTGTATTGTCACTTATAAGATACGATTCGTAAACGAAACAAGCACCTACATAACTAATAAATAACATTACACTACCTAATATAAAAATCTAAGGTTTCTCATGCGATCTTTTAAACTTTGGAAAGAGAAAACAAGCAGATAGTGACTAGTTGCTTTACATAGATTCTTAGTGATTTCGCATAATTTTTATAAAATATATCTGGTATTAAGTCCAATACAACTCGGCTTCGGGACTAAACAACACCTGGCTTATTAATCTATGACAAGTTACAGACAACCTATAACTCAGGTGTCATTTTCATAACGTCACTGACCATATACTTGATACACATGTCTGTGGATCGGTGACAGAGCGCGGGGTCGAGTTATCGCCTCTGGAAGTAGGTACAATCGTACCCCGCGCCATTTTAAATTATGTATACACATCTCGCTACCATCACCTAAATTATCGAGCAAACATATAATAACATGGAATAGCAAACAACTCCGATAAACTTAAAGTATACTAACATAAAACAGTATGAGATAGACAGAGGAAATAGGTAGTATTTTTTCTACACTGTTGGCAACCTAATTCCTTTTTCTGTCTCATAAAATCTTATGACGTTAGTACATCTTCTTAAGCATTGTAATTATTTAGTTGCTACTCCATTTAGTTTAATTTCCATAACAATGATGCATAATTTAGTACTGTTTGTGACAACATGGAACTCGCTCCGTTGTGTGAATATGAAATTAAACCTAGTTGATATTCAGTAAACCTGGTAAAATAAGAATTTCTTACAAATCTTAAAAAATATTTATACAGTAATTCCATTACTAAGAATCTTTATGGCACCAAGTAAACAATGTTGGGTAACATTGGCTTTAATAACAAGAAGTAAGGTTACCTACTCACTGACTCAAGACTCATATTGTCTGTGGTTGGGTACATAGTGACTGTATGATAACATGTTATTATTCTGTTAAGGCTGACAACTCACCAAAAGACATTGTTCACAGCTAATGTGTGCTTTATATAAAAAATACACATAAACACTAACGAGTTTGATGCAATGCTCAATTAAGAAAATAGATTGTAAATTGTCGAGATATGGTATTGTATCATTACTAGATGAACACACATGAGGTTATAGGAAAAATAATAATAGATATTTATAGTACACTACATACATACATTTTGTTCCTTTAGATTCCTGTGTACAACTATAGGCTTGTTCATAACATGGACAGTATGACAGATAGAACATAGGTTAGTATTCCTCAGGTGTATGTTTGAGAGTCATACAGTGTGCAGTGGTTACCTTGCCCGGGATATGCAACCTAACAACTATTACCACAGACGCGCACAATGTCTCCACAATGTAAAATGCACTACAAATAACTATATATTTATTTGTACAGCCTGGATTCAAAGTCCTACATCTAATAGCTAACAAACTTTATAGTAAACATTGCCAGTTAGCTGTTTCTCTCATTCCATGGAACAAGGACTATGAACAGTGGGACAGAAAACAATAGCACTTAGGAGACAGTCATGTATTGATATTAAAACGACTTTTACACACCTACTTATCCTTATTGATAACATCAGTCTCAATGACAAGATATCGCCATGTATAATGGCATTTTAAGAGAATTACTACTAAGATATTTTAATCATATTCCTATGTATAAAAACATTACACACCTGTTTTTGGGCAGTCATGTAAAAACAAAACAACATCTCCAACCAATTAGAAAAACAATCCAGTTCTTTTAGTATTTGTGCGCTGTTATTTTTATCATGCAATGATTTAGAGAAAAGGTGAGAAATATTGTTATTTTTATAAATGGGAATATGTTTAAAGAAGATTTAAAATTTATTGCTTTTCTTAAACTGATGCTAGCAATAAGTTAAAAGTTACATCATAAAATTACCTATACAAGACTGGCATGTTGTTTAATGTATTTGTTACACAATTAAAATCCATAAAATCTACAAAATAAGGAACTATACAAATTACACTTAAACTTGAAAGGAATTCTCACATCAGATCACAAACACATAGGTCATTGCACAGGTGAACACAACTACATCATTACAATAAGTAATCTCTTCAACATTTTCTTGTAGTTAGGTTCCTTAAATAAAATATCAACCGATTAACTATAAATAAAACAAATAATGAAATGTCAATATTTAAAATCCATTCAACATTCCATCGACATAAGAACATTATTTAGGAAATTCAATAATAATCCACTAAAAGATAGTGATTAAAATAGCACTAGAATCTGATGGGTAAGTGATGTAGCCAATAATACAAATTCAAAAATTAGATTGTGAATATGTAACATGAGTTTTTGTATGGAAAATTGTACTGATGTCTTAAAACAATATAAAATAATTTAAGCCCTCTACATTCCATTGTTATCAGCAGCAATCTATCATTTAGGTGAAAAACGAAATCAGAACTCGTATCTGAACGTTCGGAGTAACACTGGTACACTGCCTAATAGCATCCGGGGAATATCGACTGAATACGGACACTCCAGCTATAACTGTAATGTCATTTGAAAGGGCACTAAGCAAATGAACGCCACCGAGATATCGGAAATCAGTTCTATCACGCCTATGCTCCGAACTGAATCCACGTGCGGGGCCGGGCCCGGGGCGCGCCAGCGTCCGAGTCCACCTGGGCCCGGCAGGCACTCGTCGCGTCGCGACCACGTCTTTGTAGAGAATTCACTAATACAAAATACCTACTCACGTTGTCCGCGCGCAGGCACCTCCGGGGCGCTCAGAACTCCGCGAACTCCTTCGCACACTTCTCTGTCGAGGATATACGCAGCGCCTCTTCCTCGTAATCGTCGAAGTTGCTCGTGTCGCCCGGGCCCTTGCAGCGCGGGATAAAAGGCGCCTCGATCTTCTTCTGGAAGACTGAGATCCAGTCGGTGCTAGCGAACCATTTGTGCCCTTTGATATCGTTCACGCCCGCTTTCAGATTCCCGTAGCGCTTCGTCAGGTCCACCTGCAGGAGATTGCGGAGCAGGTCTTTCAGGTCCGAGCCGAAATGTGACGGAAACCGGACCTTGCCGGACACGATTTTCTCGTAAATCTGGATGGGCTGGTCGGCGAAGAACGGCGGGTAGCCGGCCGCCATCTCGTAGACGAGCACTCCCAGCGCCCACCAGTCCACAGCCTTGTTGTAGCCCTTGGAGAGGATGATCTCGGGCGCGAGGTACTCGGGCGTACCGCACAACGTCCACGTACGGCCTTTCACGCGCTTCGCGAACCCGAAGTCTGTCACTTTAAGGTAGCCCTGCGAGTCTATGAGCAGATTCTCGGGCTTGAGGTCCCGGTAGATGAGATCGAGGTAGTGCAGGTATTCGAAGGCTAGCACGATCTGCGCCGCGTAGAACCGCGAGTGGGGCTCAGAGAACCGGCCCACCTTGCGGAGGTGCGAGAACATCTCTCCTCCAGGCACGTACTCCAGCACCATGTACAGGTTGGAGTTGTCCTTGAAGTGGAACCTTAGGCTCACCAGGAACGGGAAGTTGATCGCCTGGAGGATCCGCTTCTCGTTCAACGTGTGCTCCACCTGCTTAAGCTTTACCACTTTCTGTTTGTCCAGTATTTTCATTGCATAGTATTCCTTGGTGGGCTTATGTTGGACTATCATAACTCGACCGAACGAGCCCGTGCCGAGCGTTTTTATCCGCTCGAAGTCGTTCAGTCCGGCGGTGTTGGTAGGATTCTTCTTCCATTTCTCCTCGAAATCCTCTTTTGCCTGGTCGAGGAACTCCTTGACGCTTTCGGCGGCGTCCACCTTTTTGTTGGCGGTGGCGGCATTGTTGCCCATGGCGGCACTGCTAACTAGTCCAGCCGGAGCCTCGATTCGCCGTTATTAGAGGCCGCCTTGCACTAATCGATCCCTGCCCTTGCGACCGCGTACGAAACAGGGCAAGTCAACACAAACCCATTACGATCATGAACATTTCCTGTCTTAAAAGCACTAACACACGTCACAAACAACACTTAACGCAGGCACACATTTACACAAAAGTTCTGAGTACAAAAAAATTAAAAATATTTTGTCACATCCACAATCCCCAAGAATAAAATGGCTTCCACAATCGTACTCGACCGACAGAGCGAGATCGAGCGAGCGGGCGAACGATTTGCTCTTTGCTCACGGCATGGGAGGCGGTCAATTATGGCAATGTTACAAGCATATAAAAAAAAACTACTATTTTCGTTTCAAAATCTGCTACTGAAAATATAATGTTACATCGAAGGGTTCACACAATATTTTTTAGTAATTAGTTATAAATCTTTTCGGGATCCAATCCCTGATGGACACATTTTATTAACAATTGATATTATTTAAAAATAAAACTATGATCGTTGGTGTGCTTTTTTTCCATAGCGACTACATACAAATACAATGCATTTTTAACTTCCAGCGCAGTGTTCCAAAAACGCTTGAGACCGGACATTTTTTGTTGACTCCGGAAATCGATGTAATTCAATGTCCTTATTAAAAGTGTAGAAGTGACCCCCTATGAATTCTTTATAGATTCGAAGAAAAAAAAATTTGGCTAATTCAGGTGGGTACAAAAACAGGAAAAATTGCTCATTTTCTTTATTTGTAAATTTTTGGAATGGCATTCATTTATCATGTGATAATGCAAATAGTCGATATAGATAAACGTGCATTAATAGTCAACAGAGTGAAAGAAAACGACGAAAAACCTGTTTTACGATTTTTAATTATTTTTCTTATAGGTACCGTTTCCGCAATGTTTTGTTATTCCGGGTGATTGCTACTATGTATGTCTATCACTATTAATAAAAACCGGCCAAGTGCGTGTCGGATCACGCACAACGAAGGGTTCCGTACCGACACCTATTAGTCCACATTTAAATCCACTTTTATTGGGATTAGTTCAGAAGTAAAACTCCACCAGGTTCATTTTAACAATCCTAGAGTTTATTCAACTATTTAACAGCCTTAGCTTAAAACTTCGTCTAACCAACCTGTACCATCCCATACCACTCGGCAATCGGCATTGACAGGGAGTACCCCTACACTACACTTTTAATTAGGACATTGAATTACATCGATTTCCGGAGTCAACAAAAAATGTCCGGTCTCAAGCGTTTTTGGAACACTGTGCAGCGTTATTTGCAAATATCTTGCATGGATTTACAGCTAGTTTGTGATAACATAGTAGTCATTCTCGCGTACCTCTTAATAAAATCTTGAATTGAATTGAAATTTAATTGTATAATGATAATGTTCTGATCTTGTAAATCTTGTAATGCACAAAAAAAATTACCTCATTGTTCATTTAGCGATGCAGCGAAAGACAGAAATAATTTTGCTAACGAATGGCACATAATGCGTTTCACACCTTCTACGAGAAAAAGAGCTATTTTTGCCTACTTCAAATGAGTGAAAAAATTTACGTCATTGGTGAGATATTTTATGTTAAAAGTTAAAACTAACGTAAATAACGACATTACGGTTTCACTTCAAGCAAAAATATATTTAATTGTTTGTTCCTCCACATTATAAATTGTTGGTTAAATAGTAACCTTTATAAAGTTTAATATTTAGTGTCGAACCTACTGGTGTGACACGGGACGACGGAATGACGCTCAGTCCCTGGAAGATGGGTCGACCCCTAGTGTGAGACACCAAGTGTGTCGACACCCTGGCGGCGTCACATCTTCCGGGGACTTCGTGTAGGGCTGGTTCCGCTGCTGATTCAGCCGAGAGTCTCAAATGGCGCAAGTATGGAGCCATCAATAGTGGCTTCATGTTTGATTGTGAACCGTGGGGACCGGGCGCGTAGCGCATTGAACTTTAATGGATTGTGCAAGCGCTTGGTCGAGCCAGCCTTCTGGGCGGGTACACTACCGCCTGGCAGTGATCAGGGGCAATGTGTTTACCTTTAGTTTTATTTGTTTTTCATTATTGACACCGTTAAGTAATTTTGAAAATAAAATAATTTAAGTATGTAAACATAAAAACATTTTACATTTTATAAACTATCATGATTTATAGAGGAGGAAGCCGATTAAACTGTAATATTTAATCATTTTAATAACAATGATTAAACATTACAGATTTATCGTCTTCCTACCCATCTCTATTTTACTGAAATAGAAAATCTACCATTAACGGATCAGAGTTTCAACTGGCAACACTAAAGGACTGTTGATGGCACCCAATAGGTGGCAGCACCAACTTGTTGCGCAGTCAGCGTGCGCTGTGGTTTTCATGGCGCCTAATCAAGACCGTGCTGCCGCTGACGGCCTCTTACATAACTAATTTAATTTAATCGATATTTTGTTTTGTTATTATTTTAGATATCACCTATCAGTATCAGTCATCTCATTTATTATGTGACAAAACGTAATCAAAATCACCTAGAGTCGACTGTTATTTTTAATTCATTCCAATAATATTTTCCACATAGGTCATTAATTAATTTAATTTTTCTTTTAATAGTTTTAGTTAGTTTTATAATTAGATTTTAGTTTGTAGGTTAATTTTAATTAGATATATTTTATGTTTTTTTTTTATTTTGTCCATAGTTTATTAAATAGGTAGATAGATATTGGGTAGATAAACATACGTAGCTAATAGATGTGAAGGCTGTGCTTTTTCATAATTATATTAAATACTACAAATCAAAATAATTTATTATATATATTAAATTAAATTGTTTCTACACGTTTGTCTATAAGGTAGGTATTTTAATTTGTGACAATATGAAAAGTTTAGATAACTTTCGGGAAGATGATACCTACTTAGAAATTATATTACTGGCAGGTTGGTCGCTAATAAAACATAAATAAATGTAGGTGTATACTTTGAAATCTCGTGTATGGAGCAGTCGCATGAAAAAAGTTGTCAACTGAATAGTCAACACAGCACTCGAATTGTGTCGTCTATCGTAAGAAGATACCTACTGGGGGCACGGTAGTATGTTAAGCCAAGTTCGAAAATATGTTACACATAGGTTTATTTTTCATTTTTAAAACTAACCGTAGGATAACGGTAATTTTCGATTTCGCATTATCAATTGTATTTCAGTTATCTAATAACATTTTATTGAAACATCCATAAGTCGTTCGGCAGGTAAGGCTTGATCAGCTTAATTATTAATGATTCCATTGTATTTAAATGTAAGTACTTGGTTGTGTTGTGTCTTACTGACGGTAAGTTTCTTGCCGCGCTATACTTAATGTGAGCACTTTAAAGAGTTTAAAGTGACAAGTACAACATAAATAAAGTATAAACATTCGTGTCGCGACAAACGAACTGCCTATTGTTATAGTTTTAAGTCTTGCTCAATTTTTAATTTTAATTCTAGTCTTAAGTTCTTGTAAAACACTGTCACGAATAAATTATTTTCAATTTCAATAAAGTAAACGTAATCTACTTAAAGAATAAGATATTTGAGCTCTAAATATTTATAAATTAGGTGCAATAAATTAGCTCTATGAGAACATACTGGATAATAACGTACTGAGACTGTTGTGCTAATAATTTATCTGAATATATTGTACGTCCAGGAGGGGGACATTGGCTGTTATTGGATTAATCGGTGGACCCCGTTCCCGTTCGTCGCCTCGGGCTCGGTCCCAGGCTGGTTTATAGTACGTTAGGTACCCGGCGATCGGAACAATAACTCGACGTTACAGGTTAATGCATTTTATTTTATCTTACAAAGAGGAGAAGACTCCCGCTCCGAGTCGTTTCTGGTTCAAAAGCTCTCCATCGCTATCAAGCGTGGTAATGCTGCTAGCATTATGGGTACTTTTGGACCGGGGACGATTAGGGGCGGGTCATAATTATGACAATATTGTAAATTATTTTTAATTTCAAGCGTATTATAGGTTTAGTGACTCAAATTTAATAATTGTCATTTTGACATTAATAAATAAATATATTTCTTTAAAAATAAAATTATTATTTCTTTAAAAAGAGGGGAGGCCTTTGCCCAGCAGTGGGACACTAAATAGGCTATTGAAAAATATATATATATATTAATTTTATCTTACCTTATATCTTTAAACGAGCAATTCTTGTATATTTATTTATATATATGTTTATTTATTTATTTATTTCGGGGATCTCGGAAACGGCTCTAACGATTTTGATGAAATTTGGTATGTGGGGGTTTTCTGGGACAAGCAATCGACCTAGCTAGGTCTTATGCCCGGGAAAACGCCGGATGATAGATATTTTATTTTAATCGATTAAGATCAATTGCTCACCAACCCACCATCAATAAAAGTATCAAAATATTTACAGATTTTAAATTAATAAATCAAAAAGCCGGCAAAATTTAGGGTTAAATTGGTTTTTATAAGAAAAATAAGGAAATACCGACTAATGATAATCAGAGAGAAACCAAATTCTAAGTTCATAGGTCAATGGAAAGTTAAAAAATACTTTGGAACAAAAACCTGGACTTGATGACTCATTTAGTTCCTTTGATGTCCAATTATTTTTAAACAAAAAAAAATATTTTTTTGTTTAAAGTAAGTTTATCTCAGGTTTATCTATTAACGAGCTCTAAACAACAATACCTCACTCGATCTCGTGGGAGGTCAATTTTTTTTCCGCGCCCTCCTGTATGGGAGTCCCCCTTAAAAACCATTATAAATAAATTTAACTGTAAAAATCTTATGTAGCTAACTACAATCGTTTGGCTGTAAAACCTGTATGACAGACGACGGGGAGACGGACGGACGGACGCGTGAGTGAGTGCAATAGGGTTCCGTTTGGACCCTTCGGGTACGGAACACTATAATAATTAACGAATATATGTATGTGTAAAATTAATAATAAATATTACATTACCATGTAATATCATATCATATGACATTATATACACTTGGTAATACAAGAGAAGTTCTTTTGATTCGTACTACAATATACATCCTCTTTTTCATCCTCAAATTGTAGAGTAACTTCTGATGTAACAACATAAAAAATAAATTTAAAACGAATCTTTTTTTGAAGTTTGTTGCAAAATAATATCTCTTTTTGGCTCATATACGTTTTGATCGTATAATTATATTACTACTTGTCCACAGTCACACATATCTGTGAAGGATTCCTTTTTTACTCTCTTCAGATTTCTATTTAAATACCTTCATTCAGCAATAAATAGAATTGTATTCAGTAATACTGGACTTAACACGAGGCTTAGGTATTAATAATAACAACCCAGCAACAATAAAATTAAACACTCATATTGAAATTAGTCAGAGTTGTAATTCACTTCTGAAATGAACCCAGTTGCTTTGTATTAAAGTTCACAGTTGTCCAATAACTGACTTGTACGTTCAGTCACCACAAAAGCACGAGAACTACGGATACGAACTACGTAAAATAACCTCGCCGCCTTTGGAATGGCATAGCAACAGCATGGTATGTAGGCCCATTCGCACGTATCAACGCCAGAACGCCACACCTGAACCACCTGAAATCATTCTTATTATTTATGTTGTAGAGTATGAAATTGAATAAAGCTTCTTTTTTATTACGTTAACGATGGTGGCCTGACCAAATGATTCTATGTTCTATCATCGTACATATAAAGTTCGTTTTCGAGCTTGTGCATTTTGTTCCCGCGCTCTGTCGGTTGTAATGTGGATGATCTTTCATGCTGCTTTAGTTCCTAGGCTTTTTCTAGTGGCGCTAGTGAGCTACAAGCTTGTGAAAAAATTGCGTAAACCATGTGGCTCACCCTCGTTTTTCCCGCTAATATGAGAACATCCCCCCATTCCTGTTAGGGGTTCCGATTGTAATGTCTGTTTTTTTTCTTTTCTGAATTGGCAATGAAAGTTATGAAGATATTTTATAAATATTAGTATGGTTTTCTTGGGCAGCCATATAAATTTTTTCATGACTTTGGTATGTTTTCAGTAAATTTTTCAATTCGGTTCAATCAATACAGGGTATCAAATACACGATGAGTCACGTGTTTCATAACTATTTCAAATTTATTGTAATATTACACATGGGATAGTAATAAAGAGACACACGCCGCATGCAAATTTTAATTCAATACTTGATCAAATTATTTCCGTACGGTAAGTAGGTACAAATAATTATACCTAGCCAAGAATGACTAAGCAGAATCTTCATTCAGTCCCTTCGAAGTAGGTTAGGCAACAGGTACCTACAGTACACCTTCCAAATGTTCTGGTTGACGAATTCACTCTGACGAAATCACGAACTAGTGCCAAGATTTCTTTCAAGAGCCAACGACCTAACATTACAACGATACATATGCGTACAAACTAAATTCATGGAATCCTTATGTCATGGGAATACAGACCAAAGTCTAAGATATGGTTCAGAACATACAGTATATAAAAATGCCACAATGATTCCACTCGACTCGACGGTTCTGTGGCGTCAACCGCAGCAGAACGTCGAACTCATTTTCGGGAAAAATGTACATGCGTTTTTTTTAAGCAACCCTGAACTGTAGGTCGACTAGAGTACCTACTTGAATTTTCCGATATTTATTTTAAGTTTCGGTTTTATTAAAAACTTAAGTGCCTAGTATACCTACAAGTACCTAGATGTCCTTGAATACATAGGCGTCCTAACCTAAACACAGCTAAAAGTTAAATTAAATCTAATTCATTTGTGTTGAATTACGTACCTAATTAGTTTAATTACATTACAATACTGAATAAAAATATCTACTACCTACTTAGTTTAACACATTTTACAATGAGTAACCCAAAATTATGATATAAATTCAAGGTAAAGGTCGTTGCTCCCGCCACGCCAAACCTTGTTAGGTGTAAGTAGGTAATGTTTAAAATGAATTTGAAATTTTAACAAAAGTCAGTCTGCACCTGCAGTAAGTCACATTACAAATGAAATATATACAGTACACTCTGAGGAAACACTAAGTAGCAGGCGTCAAAACATTGCATTGTATTTATAATGAATACTTAAGTATCGATACATTCGATACCAAATTACTTATGAAAATCGGCTCGGCGTGGGCACTACCGTGCCCCCACACCTGCTTTTCCAGTAGGATTTCGGGGACTAAGTAGCTAATTGAAATGTACGGCGCGAAATTATTATGTATCTTATTTTTTTATTACGAGGTAGGTAGATAGGTTAGGTTAGGATAGGTACTTACCTACTTCGTAATTGTTTTGTTTGTGTGAGATGTGGCACTAATAGTACATTACTTAACAAGGGCGGTAAAACAAAGAATGTCTCAGATCGCAGGTATTTGACGCCCGAGCCGAAGGCAAGGGCGATAAATATGCGATCTGAGGCTTTCTTTATTACCGCCCGTGTTAACTTGTTAAGTACAAAATTTTATGTCACCCCTGGCCAGGAAGTGGGATTTCCCGCGCGCGGAGCGTGCGGTAATTGCCGCTTTATGGCCAGGTGTGACTAGGGTTGCCATATGGAAAATTGAAATGTCCTGATAAAAATCCGGACATCCCCCTAAAAGTCCTGACATTTCTCTAACAAGGTGCGAAACTTCGGTTGCCTCGAAAAAATAATTTAATTTGGTTTCTACTATCACTGTGCAAAGTGGCTTGCTTTCATCAAAAAGTGCAGATTTTTTTCGTAACCCATATGACTATGACCTCCACTATTCAATATCATAGTTCACAAACCTATTTATACTGTTTTTGCCGTTTTAGCAATGAATTTGTTTTTTTTTTTTCTTTTTTTGAAAACAAATTCCAAATGTTCTGAGTGTGCTGAGATAAATTTGGCGCTGAGATAAATTTGGCACTCGCGATTGATTGAGATCACTTTGGCTGTAATTTATCCTAGGGTCGCTAGGCCAGTTACGCGGCCTGCGGCAGTTTGCGGCCCCCTGACCGACTAGGTTCTTTCAACTACAGATAATAACAATTATAAACTAATTTAAGAAAAAGTGTAAACCGTAAGCTAAACTTGATTAGAAATGCTATAAGAATCTATATAATTTTGTAACTAAAAGATTGATCTTCATCAAGATAAAACGTTATAATTCCCGCATTGAATCCGTAGTGCGTGCGAAGCGTGGAATTATAGTGAATCTGTACAAAAAATAAAGAGACAGCTGACATTGAAAGCTAATTAATGTTACTTAATTTTGGTTTCATTCATAAATTTCTTGTTTGATCAGTTAAATAATTAAGTTTTTGATATGATTTCGTTAGATTTTGGCATTTTTAAAACTTTCTTATCAAAAAATTGTGGTGGCCGGTATCTGGTATACACAATTACCGAAAAGGTCAGTTCGCGGCCCCACTATAAAGACCATTAATTTTGAGATGTTACATAGTGAAATGTGGAATAATAGTAGTTTATGCAACTGGTACATAATGAGGGGCATTAAAATACGAGTGTGTTTTATGAAACGAGCCGAAGGCGAGTTTCATAATAAGGTCACACGAGTGTTTTAATGCCTAATTATGTACAGTTGCATACACTACTTTATCACATCCATATATTAAATCCTCTTTCATGTGTTTCGTGTGGGCACGTCTCTCCAAAAAGGTCATTTTTGACAAACTTTTTTTTTTTGATGCTAATCGATCCCATTCCAATACAGGATCAAAAGTTAAATTTCCGGCTAGAAAATCCATAAATCGAGGAAAATTTCTCATTTATAGATTTTGGAAAAAAAAACATACAGGGTGCAAGAAAAAGGTCATTCCTGACAAACTTTTTTTTTGATGCCTATCGATCCCATTCCTGTCTAGGATCAAAAGCTTGTATGCTACCAAAAAAAAATCGAAGATAAATTTTCTCATACAAATTGTATGAAAATGAAAATTTATTTTTCACATGCTATTTTTTTATGCCAATCGATTCCATCCTATCCATTATCAATAGGTTCCTAGGGGTCAACTTCCGGTAATGTACTAAAATGCCACAAAATAAATGTATGGAAAGATAATTAATATTTTTTCCCATACATTTACTACGGAGAAATAGTGAAATTTTATTCTCATCATAATCCCCGTTCTTAGAAATAGAAATTGAAATATTGATTTGCTAGAATACGTTACATACAAGGTCTTAAAATAATTAAAGTATCAGTAAGTTTCTTGATATTTTGAATGCTGTTACCATATTTTTTTCTTATAGTATTATGTTCCTCAAACGAAAACCCTGGGTTCTGTCCGAACAGGAAGATAGAAAAATGTGAATAAAATTTCACTTTTTCTCTATAGTAAATGTATGGGAAAAAATATTAATTATCTTTCCATACATTTATTTTGTGGCATTTTAGTACATTACCGGAAGTTGACCCCTAGGAACCTATTGATAATGGATAGGATGGAATCGATTGGCATAAAAAAATAGCATGTGAAAAATAAGTTTTCATTTTCATACAATTTGTATGAGAAAATTTATCTTCGATTTTTTTTGGTGGCATACAAGCTTTTGATCCTAGACAGGAATGGGATCGATAGGCATAAAATTTTTTTTGTCAGAAATGACCTTTTTCTCGCACCCTGTATGTTTTTTTTTCAAAAATCTATAAATGAGAATCTTCTTTAATTCGAAATTAAGGGAAGGTCTTCTAAGACCATTTTCGCGTAGCAGCACGGGACCTGGTAGCTGCCCTCACTGACCCAAAAAGACAATCCACCCATACCTAGGTTTTGCCGAATAATTGTATACCTACCTTCCTCCAGCGTTTCCGGAACCGGAACAAATATTTAAAAATATTTGCACCACATAATTATGCGCCTTTGATATAAAAAAACTTATTAAAAATTATATTATAATCATTCTAGTACCATATTTAAGGGGGCCGCAAACTAGCTCACAGGGGGCCGTAAACTGGCGTAGGCGGCCGCTAACTGCCGCATTCGCTATGTTGACACATTTTCTACTTTTTTCCCAAGTTTACGGATGAAAGTACTAACTTTTATTGTTTAGTACGCATCTTGACAATACTCAAGACTTATTTATATGACTGCCATCCAATATGCATATAGGTTTCATATTTTTTTACTTGTCTAAAGTGCGCAACTCGGCTAAGAGGCCGCCAACTGGCCTAGGGACCCTATTTTATATTGTTTTCGAAGAAGTATTACTATTTTTTGTTGATTACTTACTAATTTATCATTACATTTATTAAAACTGTGTAAACGTTAAAATAAATGTATCGTAGAAACATTTTTTTAATAGGGTCATTCCTAAAAATCCTGACACTTGCCAAGTCCGGCCGCAATCCGGACAAAGGGTCAAAAATCCGGACATGTCAGGATAAATCCTGACGTATGGCAACCCTGTGTGACATAAAGAGAATTTTTGCTCCTATGTTTAGTTTAAAGCATTAAGTATGTACTTAATAAACGCAAAAACTAGGAATTACCAATTTTTAAGTAGGTATGCGTAGTATGCGTATCATCGACACCACCGGATGCCCTGGATGACCTTTGCTTTACTTTGAAAAGGGGCTTGGCTTGGCTACGTTTTCCCCTAGCGTACCTTAATTTTATTTGTAGGTAAGTAGGTACTCATTGTAACTGCAATATGCGAAGTCCTTTCCGAATTCTGTGACCACAATTTAAAATTAAATATAATGGGTAAAAGAATAATTTAATTTTGAAAACGGAGCAAGGCAAAAGGTATAAAATTATTCTTGTTCGTTTTTGCCTCATTTTAAACCCAAATTCAAGGTTATCTGAGCTTGAAGCCAGAAAGATAGTATTATCTTTTTCTGACATGTTGAAATTCTCTATGGCGCTATTTCACCATGTTGATGTAAGCGCACTAACTTCACTACAAACCGTGGCCCCACGAAGCGACGCGCATGATATTTTCTATTTCCTCCTCCCCTCCTTCATTTGGACGTCGGTGTTTGTGCAGTGAACAGTGCCGTACAGTGCGTGACACGTGCTTGTTTCTGAAAATAAAATAAAAAAATATCAAATCTTCTGAATAACAATGGCAGACGCAGCAATTGAAAAGAAGTAAGTGACTTTTTGTTTTAACTACTTCAGTTATTTAAGTTTAGTTTTGGCGGCTTTGGGAAACGTGATCAAAATGGCTTCCTATTATAGTGTGAAATTAGTATTTTACGTGCCAATACTTAATTTTCTACGCGGTTTTTAGATCCGTAGTGTTTATTTCAGATAAGTATTATCTTGAAAAGTATTGTTATGATGCATATCCATAGTTTTGTTATACTTATCCATCGGACGCCGTCGGTTAGTACACGCGGGAAAATGTTCGGATGTCAGTTCGATTGATGTTTCGTGTAAGTAGTTCACATGTGTAGTGTAATATGAGATATCGCTGTAAGGAACCGGTTCCTTGATATTTATTTGATTCATGTTACAATATTGTTGATTGCGTCGTTTCGTAAATATCTTGAAGTAAAAGCATGCCGGGCGGCGGGCGCGGGCCGCGCTTGGTTTCAAGATGGCGCTGGGTGCGCAGCGTGCCGGCGCGCCGCCACTCCGCGTCCTCCGTCGCCGCGCTCTTTTTAAAATATTATTTTGAATTGGCACACGGCGCCACACGCGGACTTTTCCAGAATGCGCACTCTTGACCGGTCAATGGCTCTTTGTTTTATTACTATAGTTTCAAGTTGTACTGTGTAGCATTGTTCATTTATTATAATGAACCGGAGTTAGTATATATCTTCCTTGACCGGAGTCAGTGAAGTACTTATTTGCAAACATCCGACACTTGTTGTACACGTGAATGTCACTTGAATTAACGCGCCTTAGTAAGTTATCTAGCTACGAATACATTGGCAGGTGTTAAGAGACAGCCACGGCGGCTTTTGCAACACGCTGGTTACGTTATCTCAACGACCGGTACGGCACCGATGTATGTTGTCATTAGTTATTTTTAACGCTTTCAAGCAGCGTCTCGGCGGATCTACTGGAGCGAGTAACTTATTCAGCGAATCGTGTTTACGTTCGGCTTCCGCTTTTGCAACTTTCCCACATGCAGCCTTGCGAAACAACGGCCCTTGTTTTTGTTCCGACACACTTTTCCTTTTATATCCCTACCCGTGCTCGATCCGGCGAGCATGTGCACCGTGAAGTCGTTGCATGACGTTTATCTGAGTTCCGTTATTATCCAATAGGCTCACGTAAGCGTCGAAGCTGGTGCGGTGTTCGTGTACCCGTCCTCTCCCAGCGAAAAAAACAAAACATTTTTTTGTTATTCGGCCGCGGATCCCGGTCACCGGTAATGGATGGCTTAACTTACACGACTCGCATTTACACTATTAACTTGGCGTTGTAACGTTTCCAGAGACGTTGCAACCGAGGAGGTGACTTCTACCGAGGCGGCGAAGGAATCGCCGGTGAAGAAGTCCCCCGCCAAGAAGGTCGCGGAAGCGCCCGAGAGCAACGGCAAGGAGGAGAACGGCAGCGGAGACGCGCCCGAGGACACTCCCGCCGAGAACGGTGACGCCGAGGAGAGCAATGATGCCACCGAGAAGTCCGAGAACGGAGACTCAGGTTAGTTCCTTCATTTATCATCATCATCAGCCCACTGCAGTCCACTGCTGATCATAGGGCTCCCCCAAGGCATGCCACAAAGCCCGGTTCTCTGCTTTCCGCATCTAGTCGACTCCCGCCCTCTTAGATATGTCGTCCCGCCACCTGGCCGGCGGACGACCCACACCACGCTTGCCGAGACGCGGTCTCCACTCTAGAACACGCTTACACCAGCGGTTATCAGTTCTACGACACATGTGGCCAGCCCATTGCCTTCATGTATAGTTGCCGGCAAACATCTTGAACCTAACCTTCAGTGCGCAGTAGCCGATTTACGTACCAATCACGCTACTGTGCACTCAAGGTTAGGTTCAAGATGTTTGCCAGCAACTGTACCAAGATTCATCATCTTTATATTCTCATGACGCTCAAAACTGCAGTTGGGATGTTTGCTGGCCAATATTTAAACAAAAATATTATTGGAAGAGTTAAGTAGCATGCAACTGTCCCAACATGAATTGACTATGTGTGATGAAGTTCTACCATGATTTTGGCTATCATGAAGGCTTACAGACTATGAAATACTTCCTTCACTTTTGTAAGTCCATACATCGCAAGTCTCAAATTAAACAAGTTATATTTGTATTTTATGTCAAGTGCTTAGAGATGATCAGCCTTCTATTACTGAAAGTGAAGGTTTTTTAATTAAATAATTACTATTTATTAAATCTTAAAGTTACTTGAACTATAAATAATATTGCTCGGTTACAATGGACCTTGAGTGTATGTGCATAACATTCAATGTTTATTCTTATTTTACAGAAAAGAAGGAATCTGCCGTGAAGAGGAAATCCGTCGCCGACAATGGTGACGCTGAGAAGACCACGCCAGAGAAGAAGGCGAAAGTGGTGGAGGAGGCCCCCGCAGCGGAGGCTGAGGAGGCCGCAGCCTAAACCTTTCACCGCACCTCGCTCGGTTTACTGCAATGCATCCACGTTCATTAGGGCTCAACTCTCTTCAGACTGATTACTACTACTACATTATACAATATACATTTTGCCCCACAATTACCTAAATAGATTTTTATAACATGTGTACATGTTTGTATACTTTACCAATCCAATATTAGAGTTGAGCTCTTGTGACAACACTTAAGTTTAGGTTTATGATACATTGTGTATTAAACTTACCTGTGAAGTACCTGTAAAGTGTAAATTAATGTTAAAACAGTTGGTCATGCACTGTGACAAGTGCATCGCAGTGAACTGATCACCTGAACGAGTTGGTTAGGTGTTGTATGCTGTTTTGCGTATTGGTGTCTATTTCAACAGACTTGTAGAAATGGGTTAATGAATTGATAACTATTAGCTTGCATTGGTTTGGTAATTGAATAATGTTTTTGCCAGTAAAATACTGCCAAAGTAATTCACCGTGTGTGAAATCAATTCTCAATCCGTTCTGTGAACGACGCGCTTAAGCAGCCTCTGAGAAACAAGGATTCTAGATTAATTAAGATTTTAATGTTTAGATAATTCAGTTGTAAATTTAAGTTAGCAGTTACGTCGCACATTATTTTTCATAGGCATTATTACTTAACCATAAAACATTCCTTTGACATTTGGTCATTTTGCACTGTGGATAAGAGGCCGCGAGCCGCGTGGCAACAAGGAAGTCAACGGTAGAATTTATGAACTGTCCACAGTGTTACAAGTAATTTTAAGGAACGAAAATTAAAGTTCAAAGTTGACTAATAAGGTGATACAATATTGACATACCTAATTTTGTGCTATTTTTGTGATTCTATGGACGTCTTTATTTTTCTTATATCCTGTTTTTCTAATTTATTTTCTTCTCCATTGATATGTGATAGAAGATTACAAACCTCGAATGTAAGATAAAGATAACCCTTGGAAATGAATCTTCATTTTTATTGCCAAACAAAATATATTGAAACACATTGTGTTCTGTGTTAGAGATATAAACATACGGTTTTTGACTAACTTTTTAACTACTTAACATTCATGTTTAATTTTGATTCAAGAGTACATTTAGAATATTAGAATATAGTAGATTGTACAGTTTTAACACTTCTCGTACCAGTGGAGTTAGTGTTTGTAAAACATTTCTGGCAATAAAATAGTCCAATCAATTTGTTGTGTTCATATTTTATTCAAACCCATAAGTATCTGGGGGCACGGCAGTGCCCCCGCAAGTCGAGCAAAAATGTGCACGGCCGTACCATCCTTTTCTCGAAGCCATTCAGGCCATTTTCAACATCCTGTAATTTTGTCCCAGTTAAAGCTAGAACCCTGAATTTTCAGTAACATGTTGGGCATAATATGGTTTAGATATATTCTCAATAACATTCAATTTTAACTTTTATTTTAAGAACTATTGCCCCTCAAAATTCCTTAGTTTTGTCACTGACTGACTGACAGATCATCAATCGTTTAAGGTACTTCTAGCAGACCCACAAGCTCCAAATTTGAAACATAATTAGTTTTTAGCCTATTAATTGCTAGAAAATTAAAAAATATTGCAATATCAGTCACGTATCTAAGATATACAAACTGCATAAGTAAGTTTGTAATCCTATACAAAATACATGCGATTACAAAGTTACTTTTACAGTTTGCATGTTCGTTACTAGAAGTCATACCTGAAAAGAAAAAAAAAGGGATGAGATCCCATCAAAAACATTACATGTAAAATGATGCAAGTCTCGCAACACAGTTCTTTTACAACAAAAAGTAATGATATGTAATCTTAAACCAAGTCTGTTATATTTTAGTCAATAGTACCGGAGGGGTGCCCACAGAACAAAATTTCCATCGACTTGCATCTGCATAACTTTATTTTTTTTAAATATATATAATGACATGATCAAAAACATAAAGTACCTAATGCTGATGCAAGTCGGAGGAAATTTTCTTCTGTGGGCACCCCTCCGGTACTATTGACTAAAATATAACAGACTTGGTTTAAGATTACATATCATTACTTTTTGTTGTAAAAGAACTGTGTTGCGAGACTTGCATCATTTTACATGTAATGTTTTTGATGGGATTCATTAATTACCGAAGTCGTAATCGCTGTGAAATTGTAAAATAACAGTAGGTCATAATTTATAGTCTACGTTAATGGTAGTTTATTCAACTGTTACATAATGACGGGTCTTAAAACACGAGTGTTTTAAGACCTACCTAATTATGTATACTTACTGTTGCATACACTAGTTTATCCACATGCGTATCCATAAGTCTTCTATGATGTGTTCAGGAACTATTGCTTGAAACGCAATAGTTCCCGTTAAATACAAAAGTGGCGCGCGTTGATGTCTTTTCTAAGCACGCACCAGTATCATAATAAAAAAAAGTCTTACTACTTTTCTCATTATGACATCGCTTGATGAAATTATGTATTTAGTATTGTAACGGTGGTCATTTGCTCAGCAGCGCTCGTGGCCCAGCGGCGCCTGCGTACCGCTTGCTGTATCTAAGGTTAAGCAACGTGGGCAGCGGTCCGGACTTGGATGGGTGACCGCTTTGAGTGGTTACTAACTGAGCACTCCCGTGCTTTGGAGTGCACGTTAAGCCGTTGATCCCGGTTGCTGTCTATGGCAGCAGTCGTTAAGCCAAGTTGGAGGCCTTAGGGCGGTTTGAGAACTGTCAAGTTGCCCACTCACTTGACAAAGCCTAATCCCAATAAGGTCTAGTTTCCCCTCGGGGTTGGAAGGTCAGATTGCCATCTGTCGTGCCGTCGCTTCCGTAAAAACTAGTGCCTACGCCACATCTTGGGAATAGGTAGCGGACCCCAGGCATCCTTCAGGATGCAACTGGGATAACGCTAGGAGGATGATGAACGGCTGTCATTTGCTAATCATACGAACACATTATAGAGATAGAGGATTTATGATATGGATGTAGATAAAAGATACACAGGTTTTTGAACGACTCGAAAGTTCTTTTGCGCTGACCCTACAATGAATGAGGTCATTATTACTTGCGACAATACAAACAGTGATGGGCAGTGACAACATCATCAATAATGAGCCCTTGAGGCCACGGGCGAGCATCGCCGTGGTTACTGGCCGATACAACAAATCCACACGTGTGGTGTGACATGGATTCGGCCCAGTCGGCCGCGAGGGAACTAGCGAAGAGGGGCACAGACTGGATCGGCATGTTCAAAATAAAATAACATTAACTATAAATTATTAGAATGTCTTCACTCACCATCTTGCTTCTATTTATATTTGTGCCAGTTTCATTTTCACAGACGACTCAAAATATTAACGTTTGTAAGTGAAATTTTGTGGCAGTTAATTTGAAATACGATGTGCTTACGGCGGCCAATTGGCAATACGTATCTAAATAACGTATGTAAACGTTTCTCAACAAAAACACATTTTCAGTGCTTATCAATGAGGAAAATAATGCTTTAGCTGAGAAATCTTTCGAAGTAGCGAAGGAATATGTGCGGCGGAATCCGACTTTGGGGCTGGCTGTTGATCCCGTGATAGTAGTTGGGAACAGAACCGACGCCAAAACTTTCTTGGAAAATGGTGAGAATGTGAATAGAGCATTTATATAATTGATGATGATGCCGTTCCAATTGTTCCACCGTTTGTGTTTTAGTTTGCAGAAAGTACAATGACATGTTGTCGGCCAAGAAAACGCCTCACGTTGTCCTCGATTTTACCATGACCGGCGTCGGTTCAGAGACCATAAAGTCGTTTACTGCGGCGCTGGGGCTGCCCACTATATCTGGCTCGTTCGGTCAGGCCGGCGACCTTCGGCAATGGCGAAATCTCGATGCCAATCAGACCAAGTTCCTCCTACAAGTGATGCCGCCGGCAGACATCTTACCAGAGTCCATAAGAGCTATAGTTACCAAGCAAGACATAACCAATGCCGCTATTATCTTCGATGAGTTCTTTGGTAGGTATTTTGCGATCTTTTCTTTTAACGCTTTATATAATTAACTGTTTCTACCTCTATAAATTCGAATTTTTCAGTTATGGACCATAAATACAAATCGCTACTTCAGAACATCCCTACTAGACATGTCATTACGCCAGTGAAAAGTTTTAACAGAGACGAAATTAAAACGCAACTAAGAAGTTTACGGGAGTTGGACATCGTAAATTTCTTCGTGATTGGTAGTCTACGGACTATAAAGAATGTTCTGGATGCAGCCGATGAGAATCAGTATTTTGGAAGGAAAACTGCCTGGTTCGCTTTAACTTTGGACAAAGGAGATATCAGTTGCGGTTGTAAAGATGCTACGATAGTGTATATGAAACCTACTCCCGATGCAAAAAGCAGAGACCGCCTGGGAAAAATCAAAACAACATACAGCATGAACGGTGAACCTGAGATCACCTCTGCGTTCTACTTCGACCTGTCCCTGAGAACGTTCCTCACAGTCAAGTAATAAACTCTTCTATTTCAGTACTAGTGCACCTAATCACGTAAAATTAGCCGTACGTAAACCTCGTGCAATGTGGCTAGGATCTAATTATAGGCTGTGGTAATATTCCATGACTGTTTTACGAATTTACAGATCACTGCTGGATTCTGGCAAGTGGCCAAATGATATGAGATATATTACTTGTGACGATTACGACGGTAAGAATACACCGAACCGCACGTTGGATCTGAAGACTGCTTTTCAAGAGGTATGTCGAGTAACGGCCGGAGCCGCTAGCTAGTTGCTACCTGGCCTAGAACAATGTTATACGCTCTGTTTATGACATGCCATTTATTGCGCTTGCATTTACAAAGCGAAAGTGATGCGATAAAGATACACTTTTCCAGATAAAAGAGACTCCGACTTACGCTCCGTTCTTTATCCCCGAGGACGACCCAATGAACGGCAGGAGTTATATGGAATTTAACACGGACCTATCGGCGGTAACTGTAAAGGATGGTGCGTCGATTGGGAGTCGTAATTTGGGTTCCTGGAAGGCCGGTCTTTCTAACCCTCTGTTGCTAACCGACCCCCAAAATATGAGCGAATATTCGGCCCAATTAGTGTACAGAGTGGTTACAGTAGAGGTGCGTGGGTAAATGAACTCTGCTCATTGTTCTTGTTCTTACTCTAAATGTTTTCGTCTTTTGATAAAAATCACGTACAGCTGTGTAAACAATCACGTCACAATCTCTCTGGTTTCACCGGTTCATTCATCGCTACCTTGTGAAAGCTTGCATTTGTTACATTTGAGCGTAAATTTGGCTATCATTTGTAGGTACTACCTAAGTAATCATTTAGCTATACCTAAATATTTTCTGATTCTAGCAAAAGCCATTCATTATAAGGGATGACGATGCGCCTAAGGGTTTTAAAGGTTATTGTATCGATCTCATTGAGGAGATTCGTCAAATCGTCAAGTTCGATTACGAAATAACGTTAGTGCCCGACGGGAACTTCGGAAGTATGGACGAAAATGGCAATTGGAATGGAATTATCAAGGAACTCATTGAAAAACGGGCCGATATAGGCCTGACGTCTTTATCAGTGATGGCGGAGCGAGAAAACGTGGTAGACTTCACCGTGCCCTACTACGATCTAGTAGGAATAACTATATTGATGAAACTGCCACGAACACCGACGTCTCTATTCAAATTCTTAACGGTTTTGGAGGATGACGTCTGGCTGTCGATACTGGCTGCATATTTCTTTACTAGGTAAGCCCGCATACACCTGTTCGTAGGTAGGAAAGCAAGGCACACAGTTGTTTGATAAAGCGTACCGACCGTGTCATATTTAATAGGTAACTAGCCTCTATTTCTTGATACCAAACGATCTTGGAACAGTGAACTTGGTCGTCGCGAGTATCAAATTGGACATGCCTGGTCATCCGTGACATTTGAACGTTTATTACATACGAACCGATCGATGAGTGAGCGAACACCTGCCTTCATAATTTCTTATCTGATTTGGTGGAACGAGGTCAAACGAACTAGTTACATGTCTGTCTTCCATTACTTACCTTAACTACATGTCAAACGGTTTAAGAACTTTATGATACATCATTCTCGAGTTTTATGGATTTCGAGAAACGGTGACCAGGGAACTACTACAATTTGAAAAATCTCAATGTTAAAGCTAGATAGATATAGAACACTAATATTGACATACAGCTATCTAATTCATTCTCTGTTCTATCAAAGATTATAGTAGGTACCTAGAACATATCGCCGTTGTTTAAGATTGATTTGCGAAATCCGTCTGTGGAAAAGTAGCTGACAGTCGCGTGCGAACTGCGAAAGGCGTCTAGCTATTATCAGGAATCAAGGCATGTATGGTTAGGTACTACAATGTACAAGTTGCTATACTCACGTACTTTTGCCTTGTTGGAGAATGTTGAAATTCTTTCAGTTTTCTGATGTGGGTCTTCGACAAATGGAGTCCTTACAGCTATCAAAATAACCGCGAAAAGTACAAGGATGACGAGGAAAAGCGAGAGTTCAACCTAAAGGAGTGTCTATGGTTCTGCATGACGTCACTCACACCCCAAGGAGGTGGGGAGGCGCCTAAAAATCTATCTGGTCGGCTACTGGCAGCTACATGGTGGCTGTTTGGGTAAATACCATTGCCATTTATTTTTTTACTGTGAGTAAAATATGTGAGTAAGGGTATAGCTAAATAAAGTCTTATCTGTGCTGAAAGAAGGTTGAAATTTAAAAGAGTACAAGTTATAAACTGACGTTTCATGTTGAATTAAGGTACCTGATCATGACAAACACGTATGACGAGTTTTTATTTTGAACTCTATGACGCATAGCATTAGATTGGATTTGTATTACAGCGTTGGGTCAGTTGTCAGTTTCCGAGCTTGCAAAGCTATTTCTAAATGTGCTGTTTTAATTAACTAATTAGGTAGGTATTTAATTAACTCGCACGCGTTTAATGTTGTGTTGTAGTATCCTCGTCTCCGGTGGCGTTCCGTACCTCTAGTGTGCTCTAGTGTATAAGGTTTTCGAAACAAAACACAAACGAACCGAGCCGAGAGCCGTTTCCGAGATCCCGGAAATATAGATATATAGAAATATATATAGATATAAACAAGAATTGCTCGTTTAAAGATATAAGATGAGCTAGGTACCTCAAGGTTTTAAGGTAGTTTCCCTCCAAGGCCCATATTTTTTTTCCATTCTGTATAATGTTGTAACTATACTAACCTAACCTAACCTAACCTAACCTAATTAAAGCTCCAGTTATACAGCCAGCGAGAATGTACTATCGAACCAACTGAATCGTGACCCACCGTGGAACCTTGTCACAGAAAGTGTCATAATGAATTTCCTTGTCAGGCAGTACGATATCACTATGACATTTTCTGTGACAAGGTTCCACGGTGGGTCACGATTCAGTTGGTTCGATAGTACATTTTTCGTTTACTTCGTCCCGCCATAAAGCCATAAAGGCCCGCCACATTGAGCGCTATACATAGCTGTGCTATAAGGACCGGATACTCATACTCATTTTATTGATAAAATATATAATGTTCCGTGATATGATAATAGCTCATAATGTTCCGTGCATTCAGATCCCGCTCAACCCGCTCTACTACCGCGCTCAATGTGTCAAGGCCTTTAGTAATGATTCCGCTGCCGACAGCAGACGGCAACTGCACGTACCGCCGCACTCCAAATTGAACCGTAAGGGCATACGTAAAAAGCTCAATTTGAAATGAGCAGACAAGTGTCGCAACGGCACGATGATACTTACGCCGCTCACTCTATATTGGGTCTTTTTGTTTTGCGATTAAGGTTCAATTTAGTGTGCGGCGGAACGTGCAGTTGCCGTCTGCTGTCGGCTGCGGAATCATAACTTTAGTCTTACCTACCTATTTGCCTATATATATAGTCGCTAGGCCAGTTACGCGGCCTGCGTCAGTTTGCGGCCTCCTGAAGAACGAAGATTTTTCAATTCAAGATATTTATCTTTTTTACATGCCCTTAAAGAAACGTCGAGTCGTATGCGTTTTTATTAGTAGCTATTGAATGGAAATATATTAAAAAAGCAAGAAAATATCCTTTCAGTTTATCAACTCATCCAAGTGGCCGCAAAACTGGCGCATCAAATTAAGAGGCCGTAAACCCACCTACCGACCCTATGCTTTACGTCAGACTTAAACGCGGTCATGCCAAGTTGGCAGGTGACGTCATTTACTAAGCCTCACTATAAACCCGGGCTTGGCGTTTCCTAGAACTCTAATACAAACAACGCTTTCAACAAACCACTAGTCCGAGCTTTAATTTTGATAATGTTGTGTGCACAAATTTGTAATACGCCAACATCATATTCATTTATTCATTGCATTGCAACCATGGTATTTAAGTACAGGATGTTTTTTATTAAGAGGAGGGGTAGGGCAAGCTCTCTCCATACAAACTTTGTGCAGGATTTACTTCGTTTGTGTTTGCATTAAAGTTATGATTTTTGGTCAGTATGCTTATTTTTCTGATAGCTATTTCGTGATGTAATTTTTTATTTATTAATTTTTTTTTTAATCTTTTAATTTTAATTTTTTTTTGAAATATTTCAAAATTTTCACATCACGATCTTCGCATATCTAATATTTACAACCAAAAAAAATATTATATTTGTTAGTGCCAAAACCGACGAATAAAACGTGCACAAAGTTTGAATAAAAATGAATAAAATGAATAAAATGAACTTTATTCTGTAAGTAGGCCGCAATGGCACTTTTACAAGTCAAACCCTACTAGCGTTGTTTGTATGGGGAAGGCCTTGCCCTACCCTGCGCCTTAAGCTAGCCAGTACTTTACTGACATGGACCCTACTAGGGTGTAGCGTACTAGGGTATCATAGTTACCTATGCGGTATGTGTCACGATATGGTCACGATATGTAATAGGTATTAGGTACGCTTCGTTGATCATTTTCATGTCATTATTTGTTTTATTTACTTATCTGCTTGGCGGCTTGTGAAACATTTTGGCACCTATATGTTACTTTGTGCGTAAAGCTGGCACTACCATTCCCTAATACTTATTATGATTGTGCTGTGTCACCATTGTGTCACCGTCAACTTACAAGACAAATGAGAATCGGAATAATATCAAGCTTAACCTAGACTCCCTAGACTAAGGCCATGGTTCATACAGAAGAAGCGCTGGAAGAGACGTGGCGCGGACTTGTCTCCTTTATGTGCTTTGTATAAGGTGAGACTACTGAGTCTCCAATTTAGGTAGGTGCAATGGTATCCGTCTTACCTACCGAGCCTTTTTTTCGTCTCCCAACACTCCCCAGCTCAGGACCTGGTAAAGCCGCCGCTATCTTGGAAAAAGTGCTCCAGTTGGTCAATGCCATGCCATGTTCCAGATTCATCATCATAGCCTCATACACGGCTAACTTGGCGGCTTTCCTCACTGTGTCCCGTCTCGACACGCCCATCGAGTCCCTGGACGACTTGTCCAAACAGTACAAGATCCAGTACGCCCCGCTGAACGGGTCCGCAGCGATGACGTACTTCGAGCGGATGGCACACATCGAAGTCAGGTTTTATGAGTAAGTGATTAAACTGGATATGGTTGCCTTGAACCAAAGGAATTCAGAGTACTCCCGCTGAGCTCCATCCTCTGGTTTATGGTAATGTTGGAGAGCAGCTTGGAGTAGGTATAAGTAAAGGCCCCTCCTTTTTGCACAAAAGATTCCATTGGGTCGAAGTGCATCCACGAATTCCACAAGGGTCATCTTGATAAGATAAGATACGTGATTAAAATGGTTAATAATAACGAATCAATTTAAAAAAATCTACCTACAATAATGTAGGTATTCATTGAGTTAACTACGCGACTGTGTGAAAAGTTGTAAACCCTCTTGAATGGGTAAAAAAGCAAATTTGTGTACTACACAGTTAAAGACTTTAATTAGGTATGTCTAAATTTTAATATTGATTCCATTGTATGACGAAAGTTACCCTTATAAATTGTATGACTAATTTTTATTACAAAATGTAATACTTATCCGTTCTCACTGAGTCTCAGTTTTGCTCGCACTCCGCCGTCTGTATAACACAAGCTTTATATTACTCATGATATTATTATAAATGAATAATATATATCTGAAAACACTCAAATATAAAACAATCGTGTACCTTATTTGTCTTCATGAGGTTAAAGATAGATAAACACATGGGTAAGGTTTATGGCGCGTCAATGGCGTCACCTCATACCTCTTCAATTAAATTGACGTTTACTTTAATAAAACGACAGCGTCACATAAATACGAACTGCCCGTGCCCACCTATTGTACACAAGTGACAACTAGCTTCTCGAGACATCACAGTCCACAAACACGCAAGGCAAGGCCAATTTAATGATTGTTTCTTACTACGTGGATCTAACTACTTGGGAAAGTATGATGATAATCATCTATTCCTGAAGGTCATCCAGATTTATCCCCATGGTTTTGCATTGCAGCTGCGAGCTATAGGATAGAGTTAGAAAACTACAGTACCTACCCTTACCATGAGTTTGCAATGTTTGTATTACCGTACCTACTCGCTAGCGACTGCGTAAACGATTTAGTATGGCGATTCTTAGTTCTATTGCGTAACCGCCAGAGGAGCTGTACTTTTGTCCATACCTAGTAAATCGTTTACGCAGTCGCTACTTCGCTAGCGAGTACGGTAATGCAAACTCATGGTAAGGGTACAGGTATTAATTTCCCTATCTCGCTCTATGTTATAAGGGTCGAAGAACTATTATATAATCAGTGATAAGGGTAGTGATCTGCAAGGCGGGTTGTCATGCTGGACTCATGGCTGCATCACACTACCCTCATACTACCCCGATGCAGCCATTACATGTATCTTTTTTTTTTTTTTTTTCGGTTTTGTCATGCTGGTATCTGGAGACATCCTCCAATTTCAGCAAAATAA